>OU975417.1:14216139-15472475 GCA_918857605.2 Philereme vetulata
CCAGCCTAACTCCAACCGAAGAGAAGCGCAGAAGTTTCCTGGGCAGGCTTCACGGAGTGATCTTGGATTGTCCAGGATTTCTGCACGTTGTGCTGTTACCCCTACGTATTCCAGGTCTACGTGGGCAGCTGATTCTTTTTCGGTGAGACATCCCCTGCAGGGTGGGCTGTCTGTTGCTCCGATGATGTAGAGGTGTTTGTTCAGGGAACAATGTCTTGTATGGGTCCCCACGATGATTCGAACGTCCAGTATTTGAAGGTTGAGCAGTCGACGTGTCAGTCGTGGCGAGACGGCCGGTGGAGTCGCGCTCGACTGTCTGCAGTCCATGATATATGCCCAACGTTCGTTGTGCAGGCTTAGAGTACGATTCCCTATTCATATTCGTAGCTGAGGGAAAGGTAGAGGAAGGAATGGAGATGGGCCTATAGCTGTGGTCTCCGATCCTCTTCTAGCTAGTTCATCTGCAGAATCGAAGCCTATTGATGCGCTGTGCGCCTTGTCCATTGTAAGATCACCTTGTTTTTCATGGCGATTCTTTTTAGGGCTAAGTGGCATTCGTAAATGAGCTTGGAGTTGCAGGTATGACTCTCCAGAGCTCTGGGTGTTGCTGTGCTGTCGGTGAGGATTCGTATATTGTATTCGTATCTGCCTCCTGTGTATTGCGGTAGCTGCTTCGTTAATGGCCATGCATTCACATTGGAAGATAGAAATGTGTGTACCTAGTGTCATTCATATGCTTTAGTTGAGATTCAATGAATAAATTCCCGCGCCCGTTCCCCGCTGGTTTTTGAGTCGTCGGTGTAAACGCGGTCTCCATTGATTCCTGATTGATCTCTCTGTTCCTTTATAGCGTAAGTAGTTGTTGAGTTTTCAGTTGTGACGAACGGACGGACAAACAGACGGATAGTCTAACACATAAAGTCGCACCATAAGGGTTCCGTTTTTACCATTTTGGTCCGGAACCCTAAAACCTGGTCTCGTTAAAGCCCGCCGTTCGATTCGAATAACATACCAACTAAAAGTCTAAATTACAAATAAATGTAGACGATATGTAAATATGCTTCGCAATATGTATTGACCCAAGTAGGGATGATTCTACCCATGAATATACACATTTTTTTTAGAAAAGTCCTATTTGAACGATAACTTTTAGAAAAGTATTATATGTTTATTAGCACGCTATTACATCAGCTAGTTTTTCCTATTTCTTCCTTATGAACTTATCTCAAACGTACGAAATGTCAAAAAAACGTCTAATTTTGGGAAATTCGTAGATGGTTAACCTCGTGAAGACAATGTCCACTATTCGGGTTATTGTCAACTATTCACACATTCTTTTGTACCCTGTATAATGGATAAAGCTAGATGTTGTTAAAGCTATTTTCTATTTAGACATTCCTCAGATTAAAGCGTTCAAAGTTCTAGGTTTGTGGATTAGTTCTGATACGTAGGAAGAACGCCCGAACATTTTAGTAGCAGCGCGCACAATCCGTAAACAGTTTTAATTAGTTTATCTAATTTCGTAACCGTTTATTGTCCTTTTAACAATGTCAAACATTAAAAGTTTGTGTTCCAGATATGCAGTTTTGCAGAGTATATCCGAAGATCCGTAGACAAACCAAGGTTACTGATATAGCGAAGAGGATAAGCAAGCTGGTTAGTGAGCAGGGCAAATAGTTTTAAGACCGGCTGTTGGGGCAGAAAGGTTCTCGAGTGAAGATCACGCTCTGGAAATTGCAGTATAGGACGGCCCCCAACTAGACTGATACGATTTTTTTTATTCCCTGTGTACATTTCTTATTATACCCTAGTCATATTATTACAATCTAGCCATGTATAGGCTAATGGGTAACTTCATTTTGACCTAGTTTTCTAGTATAACTTAAACTAAGAATGTGCCTAATAGCACTTTTCTTACAGTCTCTAGTTAAGGGAAAGACACTTTGTTGATGTGTGTTCTCTAAAGGTAGCACTAATAATTTCACTACTTTACACCATTATTAGTTTCCACTACATTGTCATAAATCTATATTTTCTATATCTAGGATTACTTGCAGTTCGATTTAGTGATTAAGCATCAAATGATGTCATTAGCTTTAGAATTTCGTCCGAATACTTGGTATCATTTATGATGGGCTGATTACTATGTCGTACAGTTATGTTTTCGGCAGCTGCTTGAGCGTAGGAAATATTGGTGATGAAATAATAGTACCTACCTACTTACTACGGTATCGCTACCGCGGTGAGTGAACGGTCATTGTAAGACATAAAATTTAGAACGCCTAGTTAAGTTTTATTGATGCAATAGAATGGTCGGAGACCATGGTCTGAACAAAGTTTGTTCTTTGAAAATAGTGATTTCAGTTTCACCGTATTTACCTAATTAAATATCTCACATTTCCTGGCTAAGTGTTTTTCTGTTCTACATTAGCATAAGACAGGATAGGCCATTTTTAAATATTCAAAGGGACATACAGGAAACGGAAATTTATAATGAGAACATTCTGAAATATATGGCAACGAATTATAAAAGACTACCATTAAGAGGCCATTCTATTTATTTAACTCTATTTTTTTAACTAAAGCAGCGCAAATGTAGTTTTTTAAGTAAATAAATGGTGGGGCACTTTTCAAGTTATTTAATAACTTTTTTAAACATCGACATAAAAATTACGTAAAAATAGTAATAATTACGTAATGTTTGAAGCCTATACCTGTCTGTGTGTCTGTCTGTCGTGGCATCGTAGTTCCTAAACGGATGGAACGATTCGTACGCGTTTTTAACACAAAGCTAGTTTTACTGGTGATGCTGTCGATGTGTCAAACAAATGTTAGCTTTAAAAGTCCCTTGCGAAGTATGAAATTGCGTTATACATATCCGAATTGATTCTATTTCTAAAAGGTTTTAAATACACAACTTCATAATTTCTCATTATACAAATAGTCATAGTTGAAGTCCTTTTATTGTGTAATTCAGTTCTAATATCGACAGTAATATTCATAACACCATGCATATAAATTGATCATAAACTATGCAATCATTTGTAAATATTGTAATGCAAAGTCATCACATCCCGCATTACAAAACAGTTTATGAAATTAAAATGAATTGTTCTATGACTAAATTTCGATTGAATGCTTATTTTTAACGATTAAGGTATTCAAGCCTTCTTCGATAAATATAGCTCATTCATTGAATCATAACTATAGTAAATTATTTATCTATAATTAACTGCCAACTCCCTCAGCATATGAACTGACTGGACGTAGATTGAATTAAATTGTCGATAGTGGGAACTGGCAGGTGCCAAAATGAACTTAATAAACCCCTGTAGGCATAAAAATATATTTTTCATCACTCATGCTCTGAAAGTTAGTTATTGTTAGCTCGATAATGGCTTTATAAATGCGATTAACGCCCCTCGGACCGTAAATAAATTTGAAAATAGAATGAGGCTCATTGCATTCATATAATAAGCGAAGATAAAATACAACCTCCATGACAAATCCTTATTTCTATTTAAAAATAGAAGAGGTTCCATTCTTTAATGTTAAAATTAAATACAACCTCAATGACAAATAATTATTTCTATTTAAAAATTAAAGAGGCCATAATTGTGAAAAAAATGGATACAGGGAACACAGATTTTTTTTAGCAACAAACTGTTACATAAACTTTTTTAATTTCCTCGCATTCGTGATGAAAAGTTATGTGTTATACTCGGGTAAAAGCGATCAATAACACTCTCGATTAGCGTTCTCGCTCGCATTGTGTACAACAGGACACATACAGCCCTTGTATAATAATGTACGCGATGCCCCTAGTGTTTGTTAGTAAATCCTACACAATTTTTGCCTTACCTAATATAGAAGAGCGCACTATTCAGAGCTAAATAAAGAACCACAAAGTCGATTTAATGGAACAATGGTGAACAAAAGCATCAATAAAGAATTTGAAGGGTTTTAGCAACGTTTTATTTTTTAAAGCAGCAATTCACTAGCTTTGTAGTTCCTAAATCTATATAATCCTCTTTTCAAATCTTTTGTGCAGCCAAAGGGTTATTTTAGATATTAATTATGCATTTGTATAGCTTCTAATACAGCTGAAAGCATATTACATAAGTGTAAGCCTTATATAAGCATTTATTACGGCTTAGATCGTTATAAAGCATTTTAAAATTATATAATACCGCTCCATACTTTATAATGACGATTCAAAATAGTATTAGCTGTGTAACGGTGTATATCGGTGTTTATTTAATGCCAGCTGTTTAAAAGCATTCTTGTAATGTTGTATACAGGGTCTAACTGTACCCACATATACTGAGAAGAATTTTAACAAGCAAGAAGTCCTATAACCATTGTAAAAGCTAACAACCAGCTTCTTATAGATTAACATACCTCTCACGCTCTTTTGTTTTTAATCATAATGAACCAAAAACCATGGAAACGTGTTATGCATACTTATGCAGAACCCTAAAACGCTTGAAAATAATTAAAATCATACATTACAAACTCTGAAAACTATGCTATAATCAAGCACTCCTACAGCCTAAACATATTAAAAAATCCTTTTTAATACCTCTGCTAAGCTAATAGAAATACAAAAAATGTAGCAAATTCCAAAATGTTTCAAATATATTAACGCCATTTGCTTTGTATTTCGATAATATTAAAATTGTTTTATTTTTTTTTGGAAATATAATGCTTTAAAGAGAACTTCAACCTATTATATTGGTCGGCCGCTTTAGGACAAGTATCATCAAGGACTAAAACTGAAGATATCTTTGTAAAAGCATGAAAAATTAAAATACACACACACTTTCACAGTAAACTGATACACGCGACCCTAATTCATTTATACACAAAAAAACAGAATTCAAATAGCCGTAGCCTTTAAATTTTTTGTTGAATATACCACCATGTTCTTTTTACAGAAGAATCATTAAACACCTACAAAAATTAACATGAATATTTGCAAATGTTTTTACTTATTTTTGGCTCTTATAATGACACAAGCTGTATTCTTATGCAGCTTGTACACTTATTCTTACACTATTCTTATACACTAAAGATATATCTGTTTTCTCAGCCCATATAATGCAATTTTACTTCCTGTAGACAACCAATAAAATGCTGCTAACATGCCATTCTAAAACTAAAGCCTGTATTATTTGGGGCCCAAATTAGCATTACAAGAGCTGTATATCAGTTTATAATGCCTAATTTCGGACTTCTTATAGAACTTTGAGAATACACGAGATCTATTATCCGTCCATTACATAGCTTTTCTGTGTTTCTTGGGAATGAACCTTATGCTCTGCTTTGCAACTAAAATCAACTCTCCGTCTTTATGATAATAAGCACAATACTATTCTACGGTAATAGATCTTTTAAAGATATTATTTTATTGTGAAAATGTGATGAAAGAAGGAAAAGGATTCTTTTCGGATACATTACTATTCTAATCTACATAATATTCAACGACTCAAAGTCGAGGATACGACCCAGAAGCATAAACTTTCCGGCCGGGTAATCGAATATAGGATTTATCAATTCGGATAATCGTATGGCGATCAAACCTGACATGCCCCTCAATTTGATAAAACCCCATATCAAAAATTGACAGGGTTTATCCCACTGGCGGAAGCTTTTTGAAAACGTGTTGTTTGATCGCCAAAATATCATATCGTAGTTCGATATGATATTTTGAGTATACCCGGCCTCTTAGTAGCTTCTTAACCTTTTTTTTAATGTTATTTGTAGGGAAACTGGCTTACGGCCCACCGGTAAGCGTCACCGTCGCCTATTGACACCGGCAACACCCGGGGTATTGTCGATGCGTTCCTTACCCTGTAGAAACCCTTACATTTTTCTTGAAGCATAATATGATAAATATTTTAATTATGACAAAATGGTTGGAGAAAATGTGAATGAATCTATTATTTTGTTTTACAGCCACGGTCACCATTTTTGTATGTAGATAGTTTTTAATAAGCATTATATTAGTATACGCATTTTTCGTAGCACACCGCATTCCGTTCTAGCTTCGCTAGTTTAGTTTCATCCAAAGGTGGCCTGGAAGAGATTACTCTAAGCAATAAAGCCGCCCATTGTATTGACTTTCAAGTTTAACATAGTGTTTAAATTATTTGTCCAGAAATTCAATAGAGATTTACTAGATATTAGGTCCGTATATATTAGGTACTATGTCCGTAAAAATATCTTAGAACCCAAATTTCACCCAATTCTAATGGTTTTATCTAATAATAACAGAACCCTGGAATGACTACTAGTAAATTTTTAATTATAACTTCAAAACTATATGACATAACAAATACACATCCCAAAAACTATTTTGGAATCACACTGATATTATACATGTGAAAGTTTGGATGTTTGTTTATTTGTTACTCAATCACATCGCAACGGCTGAACCGATTTCGATGAGATTTGGTATATACGTAGAATATAACCTAGATACCACATAGGCTACCTACCTTTATCCCATAAATCAGTTCCCAAGGGATAAAAATCGGATGTCAAGTCATTCGCACAAAGCGGTTCTCTTCGAACTTTATTATGCGCACCGCCAAAGAGTGGAACGCCTTGCCAGAGTCTGTGTTTCCAGATAGCTACAGCCTGGGTATCTTTAACGCGCCGGCGAACACTGAGCGCAACTTCAATTCGGCCACGTCATAAACTTCGGCCTGAATATTGCTATCCCTGTTTAGTGACGAAGTTTAGCCACGCAGAGCGACAGTGATAGCAATAGAACGATTCTAAATTTGATTAGATTTTGACCGTGTTCCGTAATACCAAAAATGATGACTGAAAATTGTTGTATTTTTCTCATTGTGTTGTTATTCTGTAACTAGACGATATAATCTATGTTCCCATGACTAGGATACGTAAGATGTTGTTGTTTTTAATACGAAACAATTAGGTTGAAAATAGGTCTTTTATGACGTAAAAACATGCAGAATGCGATACGCTTCTATTTCATTTTAGGTAAGTATTTTGATCTAATATATGGTTAGGAACCTAGATAAATATTATTAAAATTAAAATAATACCTTATTAAGGTAGAAATATGCTCCAATTAGAAATGATCTTGGTAGTACGTGTTGTATGGGCGATTGTCCCTTCGGTGCCCCCTTAAGTCACGAGTGAATAGGTTTCTTCTAGGCAAGCGTGTACCATCGTAGACTGCATCATCGCTTACCATCAGGCGAGATCGTGGTCAAACGCAAGCCTATAATGTATAAAAAAAATAAAAGTTGCAACAGCGAGTTTAGCTTTATTTCTAGGTTACCAACACATTTATAACGCGTACGAAGTCCCGGGCAACAGCTAGTATGCAAATAAAACTATTTTATAAGATACCCCATTCAATATAACTAGTATAGTAGTAATCCTACTTGTATTCCTATAACAAACAAAATGAAAAAAATATTGATTTTTTTACTTGCATGTTTACTTGCAACTCAGTAAGATATGTTTACAAACATATCAATAAACCACATTATCGTAAACATAACTAGGTTGCATAGTACACACGGCTACACATCAAGCTATAGATGCCCAGTATAAGCTGACCTCTCATTCTACGAAAAGCCTACACAATGCGAGGTCAGCTTAAACTGGAAAATTATAGCTTGATGTGTAGCCGTGTGTACTTAGCATTTACGTGACAGGTTGCAAGGCTATTGCTGCATATAAAAATACTTGCCAAAATATCGTAAAGTCGATGGTTAGGTGCTACGATAATCAGTTTTAACAGACGGACGTTTTGACCATTTCGGTCCGAACCGTAAAAAGACGAAAGTTGTGGACTGAAAATGTTAACGACATTAATTTCGTTCAAAGTGAATTTATCTAGCCCGTCAGGTTCGCACTAACAAAACTTAGTAATCGATTGTTGTCAAACCGATGTGCACCCAAAACTACGTGAAATCAGGTAATCTGGTATTGACTGATGCGGCAAATTGAATGTATATTGCATTTAACATTTAGGTCACATAATATCATAATATTACCGTCTATAATTTACTATTTCTTGCTATGATTACCAATTAAAAGAGTTTAAGAGATTGGTTCGTCAGCGCTTCCTTGAGAAGTTATAGATAAGTTAGCCACCGATACCATCATTGCGTTTGACTTGGGTTTGCAAAGTAATTTCTAATAAATTATTATTATTTCTTTAGGATGATAGGTAAGATAGGGTCGTATGTGGTTCAGACTGGCACAGGATCGGGAAGCATGGCAGAAACAAAGAGCGGCCTATGCCCAGCAGTGGGTCGACACGGGCTGAAAATGATGATGATGATGATAACTGTATATATATATGTATTATAATTATTATGTTAGGCATTTATTATTATTTTCTCATCTAGTTATTTAGGGTATGTATTTATAGTTTCTGTATGTCTGTATTTTTCTTTTTTTTGTAGCTTTGAAATACATTTTTTTTCCTGTGTCACGCCTTACCTTCTTTTAGTACGACCAGGATGACTGGTAGATAATGCTATTAGCATTAAGTCCTCCAAGCACTATTTTGTTTTATAATAAGATATAATTAAAATGTTCCCAATGAAGCTGTCATGAAAAAAGTGGGATATTTATATGAAGGTTGTGTGTCCCACCACTATGTATAATCAGTTCAAAAATCTACAATATAAAAATGAATCGCAAAATGTGTTGGTAAGCGCATAACTCAACAACGCCTGGACCAATTTGGCCAATTCTTTTTTTGTTGTATTTCTTATTGTCAGAAGAAGGTTCTAAAGAAAGAAAAAATTAAGAAAATTGCGCGCAAAATTAGAAAATTTAAGAATACTTAACCACCATATACAATTATTTATAATGTAACCTTAGCGCTTTTATAATGTAACCTTATGACGTTTGACATAGAATTGACAGAATGCGTGCTGCAAATATCGTTAAAGAGGATGTAAAAAAATGAATATCGTTTGAAACAGATACTTCGGTAGGAGTTATTCTGAGATATATTGTCTATATATATAAAAATTAATTGCTGTTCTTTAGTCTCGCTAAAACTCGAGAACGGGTGGAGCGATTTGGCTAATTTTGGTATTGAATTATTTGTGGAAGTCATTTATTTTCTCATACATAATGATGGCCGGGGACAACAATTGACAATTCTACCAGGGTGACTTATATTGACAGCCCGCGTTATACCTATGCATGTCCAGCCGATACGAAGTTCGGGGGGTCCACTAGTAATAAATAAAATAAGTAATAAATGTGGCTGGATATTTCACACAACACTATCTAGCCCCAAACTAAGCAGAGCTTGTACTATGGAAACCACATAACTGATAGAATACTTATATACTGTTTTTTTTTGTCTCAGCTGGCTATTCGCCCACTGTACCACGGAGGTCGTCATAATGTCGACATAATGTCATAACGACAAATAATGTTTATTTCTCATTGATCGAGCAAGGCGAGATCTCTAAATCAACTTTGGACAATCGGCGTTGTATGTATGTATGTTTGTCCGAGGATAACTTTCGAAACGTTAATCCAATCATCGTGAAATTTTATATATAAGTAGGTAGTGATGCTACAATTTTGGTGTCACTAAATGAGCTAAAAATGCCTGAAGGTTGTTAAGATATTGGGTTCAAGAGGGGTAAAAAAACCAAAATAGGATTATATGGTCAAATGGCATATCTAATGAAAAGTCTTTGTGAGTACATTTCGACTCAGTTTTATTTTTAGTTTAAACCTTGTAGTTTTTAAGCTATTAGCCATGATAAAAACTGAACTTTGACAAAATTCACAGGGTACACCAGTGACCAGTTGGTATGCGTTTAGCTTAAGTGTCACAAATATAGGCAAAAGTCTGAAATCCAGATAACTGCACTTTGTACCCCAAATAAGAGTAACCAATAAACACGAACTCCTGTTACCTGTAATTTGAATGAAACTGTAGTTCAAGTAGTTGGTTATGTATTTCGTGGCACTATTTTGATAGTCAAAGATTACAAATAATATTTTTTTTTGTTTTTATGGGAAACTCGCGAGATCTCGGTTCGGGGCAAACCACTAGTTTATAACACACTTAGTCACTTACAATACAATGGAACTTACACTTACAGGAATTGTAAACTAGGTAACATTTTTTGTCGTCTTAAGTCACCATTAGGTAGGTTAAACATAGATTTACCATCTATTCAGATATCAGATTTCATCATTTACACATACAGTTTTTAGTTATAGCTTAGGTGGTAGGTAGTAAGCTAAGTGATCGCTTTTAGCGATAAGACCGCCAATTGTTCCTTTATGAATGAATTAATGAATGAAATACTCTTTATTGCACACCAAACAAAAATACAGTAATAATGGAAATAAACCATAAATAAAGGTACAATGGGCGGTCTTATCGCTAAAAGTGATTTCTTCCAGACAACCTTTGGATGGACAGGTTAAACAAAATCAAAAGATGGCGGTGTAAGAGTAGGTACAGACATAAACCTATTAACGACTTTATTTGTTGTTTATTTCCATTATTACTGTATTTTTGTTTAGTGTGCAATAAAGAGTATTTCATTCATTCATTCATTCATTCATTCATAGTAAGTATCTGGGTAAGAAGGCTAGGGATAAAGTTTAACATAAAGTTAGGAAGGTAGGTAGGTAGATACAGTGCCCAAATAAGTAATCTGCAGGATAAATTAAAGAATTTCAGGTAGGTTGTTATTAGAGAATGCAATCCCGATCTCGCGAGATCTCGCGTAATTTATCGGGATCAATCCCGACGCATCATATGACGAGATCCCGTTCGAGATTGACGGGATTGGGCGGCAGTGGTCAGCGACGCTACACACGTCCACTCAGGGCGCAAACGGCGCGACGTGACGGCCGCGAGCGGCAGGAACGCCAAACAGCGTTAGAAAACTATTCCGACTATTTCCGAATATTAGCGACAGGTGACGATAATTATTTAGTTGGTAAGATTAAAGAATAAATATTTTTATTTTCTTTCGAGTAATATGTTATTTTAGTTAACCTCACTATCACAAACAAGCTTATTAGCTTTTTCAGTCATCCGAATTTAACATGTTTTTTAAACTAGATCCCGAAAATTCCGGAATCCCGCGGGATTGATATTTCTAATCCCGCGGGATCTCGAATTTGCAATCTCGAGTCGGGATTGCATTCCCTAATTGGTATATACCTAACTATCCTATGTATGAACAAGCAAATGAAAATAGGTAGATGCGTGCACACAAATAAGAGATGAAGTTGCTAAGCACCTACGAGAATATCTAAGTAGGTAGGTGCTATTTTCAAACAAGATACATGCATAATGATTTGACAATAAAAGTGATGGAATGGAGACGCAACAAGAAGATTAAGTTAGCCTACCACTTTGCTTGAAAAACATGGAAGAGGTCTGGGACCAAAGTATTACTTGTTTAGGTTCAAAACGGCGTTGACTTCAGGAATAATTTGTACCTACTATCGACGTTGAAATAACTAGTGGTTCGCCCCGAACTGAAATCACGCGAGTTTACCAAAACACAAAAAAAATATTCTTAACGATGCCCAAACGTATTTAGTGGCTAAATATGATTTAATGAGTTTTCAAATTATACAAATACGTAAAATGTAAACATGTTTAGTCGCTAAATACGTTTAGGGATCATTGTGCAAGCCGGCCTTAATCTGTGACTAATAAAATAGTGCCACGAAATGATAAATCATAACTTGACCTACAGTTCAATTCAAATTACAGGTAACAGAAGTTCATAGTTCATAACAGAAGTGGTTACTTGTTTTGGGATACAATTTGCAGTTATTCTGGATTTCAGACTTTTGCCTATATTTGTGTCACTAAAGCTACATGCATACCAAATTTCAGCACTGTGGGGTCACTGGCGTACCCTGTGAATTTTGTCTAAGTTCCGTTTTTGTTATGGCTAATAACTTAAAAACTACAAGGTTTAAACCAAAAATAAAAACGGGGTCAAAATGTACCCATAAAGACCTATTAGTACACGTGTCACTTGTTTTTTTTTTTTTACACATTTTAAGTTCATTTAGTCACACCAAAACTGTGCTAACACTACACTACCTATATATCAAATTTCACGATGATCGGATAAACGCTTCGAAAGTTATCCTCGGACAAACATACATACAACACCGATTTGCCAAAGTTGAGTTAGAGATCTCGCTTCGCTCGATCAATACCGTGTACTATCTCACTGCTGGGTAAAGGTCTCCCCCATTAGGCAACTTAAAGCTTTATATTTTGAAAAATGGGCTCTGGTATCATAAAGAAGGGAACCTCAGAGAAACTGACATGATGGAGTAACTGAGAAAAAAAAATCCTCCTTCCAGATGAGGTACCCTGTAATTTTTTGGTTCCTAGTTCGACTAAACTCTAACATGGTAATCACGGGGTCATTGCACTCTATATCATTTCATACATGACTTGAGGCTATTTTTACTTGCGATATTATTTGGCGCTAGTCTGGAAAAGCTAAATCTAAATTTTGCCACCTACCGGGGGTTATCAGCGGACTGGATCATAAAGTTGCTCACAGCCACCAAATGTATTATTCTGGTTATTACTTTGGCTCTGTTCGTGTGGAAAATAATTATATTTTGATGCGATAACGATAATACGTCGGCGCCATGTCGACACATCGACATACACCGCAAACAATGTTTAACCAGTTTAAGGCATTCTTATTTGACAACTATGTAGGTACAATTATGTTCGTTCGACGTATTTTAGAGACTGTTTAACCAGCGTCTGCGTCGTCGAGTCATAATCAATAATACGGAGATATTTATAAAAGACGGGAGTTGTTTGCTTGTCTGCAACTAAAGTATGATACAGGATGTAAAGCACCTTGTAAATAATTGAACCCGAAAGGCGGTGATTTTCCATAAGATTTTTATATATAAAGTCAAGTCAAAACTCGCTTTTTTTGGAATATAATTTTATTTACACTTCAAAACTCTAGATATCAAACACTCTAGCACTTAGCATCAACTGCTTCACAGACGTCGGGTCATGTACTTAAACCAAGTGATTAGCATAATTTTCACAGAAAACAGTGGCTTTTTATCAATTATTTTCATTCCGAAAAGTCGTAGAACAAACAATGTTCCCGTAAAAATTCTGGTTGAAAATAATTCTTAACTACCCGTATTTCTATGTGTAGGGGTCAACATATTCATTTTGCACCGAAGGATCATAATTCTAATAATAAAACATTGTTTATTTTAGTTAGTCTATAACAAAAGATGTAGGTACTTAAAAGTTCAGCCATGTACTACTCCAACCAATCTATATTAAAGAGTAATAAAAAGATAAAGACAATATGATAAAGGTTGTTGGGAGCCGTTGGGGGCAGGCCGCATAATATCAGTCGCTCTGGAAATCTATGGGGGAGGTCTATATTCAGCGATGGATGTCTTATTTTTGTTATAATAATAATGATGATGTTTCTAAGTATGTGAACGTACTGGGGCAATTACTTTATAATTAGGTACACACGGCTACACATCAAGCTATAAAATTGCAGTATAACCTGACCTCGCATTGTGTAGGCTTTTCGTAGAATGAGAGGTTAGCTTATACTGGAATGTTGCCTATATTATATATTATGCTTATATTATGAATAGCTTGGTGTGTAGCCGTATGTACTAGTAATTATGTAGTTGATTACGACATGATAAGTACCTACACCTACATATATATTTTTATATTTTCATGTAACTTATATGAATGTAATCTAATGTTCAAACTGCCATGCCGTTCAGGTCCTAAAGTTTTGGCAGAAGTTAAGAGTGAGAGAGACTAGTTACCTAGTACCTAACGAAAGTCTGGCAACTGACTTTGGTAATTATTGTTAAAATTTGGTTTTTATTTGATGAACTCATTTAACGATATTACTGACGCTCTTGTAAAACATAAAAAAATTGATGAATATGCTGAGTATGTAAAAATAAAGTCGGTCTACGAGTTAATTTTTCATTTCATATTTGGATGGGTGGCATTTCCATGCCTAAGCGATCGGTTCCAACTTTAACAACCATCTGTTTCTAAAAAAAGCCACCAATTATTTAACCACTGTATATAGGAGTTGGTTGTGTTGCATAGTATGAAACGAACTACCCAAAACAATAAGGTATAATAGCATTGTTATTATAAATACGGGATTTATCACGTAAGTAGCGTGCGGCGCGTAGCGCGAGGCGAGACGCAGTCCGGAGCGGATCGCCCTCACCATGATGAAAGTTCACGAATTGAACCGAAACATTATCGGTCGAAACACCTATAAAACGGTACGTTGTAAATCCCGTATTTATAATAATGATTCACATAAATCACGAAAATTTTCTAAGTAAAAAGTATATAGCATTTTTTCATAAAGACGTGATTGTAAACATCCTCATCCTCATCACAGGACACACTACAGGACGTCCACTGCTGAACATAGGCCTCCCCCATAGACTTCCAGAGCAACCGATCTTGTGCGGCCTGCACCCAACGGCTCCCAGCAACCTTCATCAGGTCGTCTTTCGATCTAGTGGTCCTACGCTGCGCTTTCCAGTGCGCAGTCTCCACTCCAGAACATTTCTGCCCCAACAGTTCTTCGAGCTATGTGCCCTGCTTACTACCACTTCAGCTTTCTAATCTTCCTGGCTATGTCTGGTATTTGTCTGGGATTTATCTGTGATTTGACGTGTTTGGAAGACACTCGAGCGAGTGTGTCTCAGTTATTGTGAGAGTATTTAATTAGTTAGGTATACCGATGTTAAGTTAGTTATGTTAAGTCCCTATTGTATTGTGTTTTTTGTGTACCTTTTTAACCTAAAATATGTATGTTTGAAAATGAATGAATATATTAATTTGTATATTTTCTTGTAGTAGTTTTAGATATAGCGTATTGGATTATTTCTGAAAAGTTATATCTATGTGTAAATAAACGAATTTGAAACGAATTGGAATTTGTCTACGGATCTCCTCATTCCTGATTCGATCTCGTAAAGAAACACCAAGCATAGCCCTCGCCATAGCACGCTGAGCGACCTTGAGCCTTGTTATGAAGCCCATAGTGTGTGTCCACGTTTTTGTACCTTATGTCATCACTGGTAAAACACACTGATCAAAGACTTTTGTCTTCAGACACTTAGGTATTTTGGTTAAACATCCCGATAGTTGTTAAAACAATTTGTTTTCGCGTATGTACTAAACCAGTAAACAGAATATTATGTGCGCTATAGCAAGAATTTAACATGCAACTCGGCATAGTATTGACACTAATGAATTCGCTTCACTACATTTCAAACGATGTTATTTATGCCTTATTCATAAAATGATATCATTCAATTCATTTTGTCCAGTAATCCGTGCCGTAGATAAAATGACTTTCAAATCAACTTTGCCCAAATTAAACTGCATAGGTATTAAAATTAAATTAAATTGGTTTTGTAAATTAATTGGTATTTAAATTGGTTTTATACGAGTATGTTTTGTTGTACTGAGTGAAGGTTCCGTCCCGATATAATAAATACCTTTTATTAGACGTGTCACTTGACCGGATAGTCCCATTTTGTTTTTTTTTCACCCCACTTGAACCCCAATATCTCAACAACCCCCCCCCCCCCCCCCCCCACATTTTTAGCTGATTTAGTCACACCAAAATTGTGCCATCACTACCTACCTACATATATATCTACTAAACTTCACGATGATCGGATAAACGCTTTGAAAGTTATCCTCGGACAAACAAACATACATACATACAACGCCGATTTGCCGAAATTGATTTGAAGATCTAGCTTCGCTCGATCAACAAAGCCTATGTAATTATTGTATATATTATTGTAATCTATTTAATTATATCTATATGTAAGTACGAGTATGTAAGTGTCTATATAAGTATGTATGTACGTTGTATGTATGTATGCTGTATGTATGTTTATACATACATACATACAGCATACATACATCCTCGGACAAACAAACGTTTGTCCCAACCTAAACCTAAAAATGGTTATGCGTAGTTAATAGTTTGAATCCAAATGCTTCTAAATGTTTTGGTTCTAAAAATTCTATTTCCCGCTTCTACACGGAATAATATCTAGTTATCTCCTCCCCCCCCCTTACCCCTCCCCCAAAATAATTTGACCGCTATTTTGTATCAGATAACTCTTTGCACCCCTGACAAGCATATATTGGAGCAGTGAACGGATTGGAAGCATGAGCAAGCAAACACAACCATGAAAGGGAAATATGCAATCGGTCCCTTTGATAATCGAAGCATAGGAAGAGTGTAACTTTGGTATTTCAGCCTTATATTTGTATCAGATAAATACTATTTCAAATCAAACTATCGAGTAAACAAAAATATACAGACATGTGTATTGGATTCAGAGGCAAAGCCAGTGCAAAGCTTCTATACAGATATTTGATATGCAAGTTTTGTTGTGATTAGTTTACTATTGGACAATCATCATCGTGAAATTTAGTATATAGGTAGTTAGTGATGGCACAATTTTGGTGTGATTAAATGAGCTGAAAATGTTGGGGGGATGTTGTGATATTGGGGTTCAAGAGGGGTAAAAATAAACAAAATGGGACTATCCGGTCAAGTGACCCGTCAAATAATAAGTCTTTGTAAGTAAATTTTGATCGCGTTTTTATTTTTAGTTTAAACTTTGTAATTTTTAAGTTAATAGCCATAATAAAAACTGAACTATGACAAAATTCACAGGGTACACCAGTGATAATAATAATAAGAGCGGAACCTATGCTCCAAGGGTTTAAGTGTTAAAGGCATAAAGCCGGGAGTAGCGCTTAGTGAAACTGCAGCACACCTCTCAAAACCCTTTAACCGCCCACACCAACGTTGCCCCTTACGCTGCCTTTTCTTGGCGGCATTTATGGGGGCCCGTTTAGTGGACGGCTAGTCACCTCCTGCCTCAATCATTCCATATATTGCGGAATTGGCAGGTGCCCAGCATACATTCCATTAGCATTATTCTGACAATAACTTGTACTCATAATCCATTATTGCAATAGTTTAACCATCTGTCCTACATCCATCTTGCAATATATGAATTTTATGGATACTAATGACTAATGAAAACAGGCCTCTTTCTCGTTGGCTCCGGCCCCGGTAATGCCTATGTTAAGGTCCAGGCTTAGTGCCTGTGTTGTAAAACAGATACTTGGAATAATATATTTCATTTATTTCTCTCATAATTTGTTACATAAGTTTAATGTACAAAGGCAAGTTTGTGTGGTGTTAACAACATTGTGAGAGACTGGTGCCTGAAGTAGGTTCATAGGAACCTGTATTACAGGTCATCAGGCCCCCGCTCTGCGAGTATCAATAACAAAGGCTTGTCTGTGAAGCGGACATTGTGTTGCAATAATGGTTTAGATACCATTGAAGATAGCAACAAAGCTGTACGAGACTTGAAAATATACACTGTTAACTATTTAACTTAATACTACAAAAAAACAATAACGCAGTTTCGAGCCTAACTAACTGATCTATTTTATTTGCTTGCTTGTGTGTATGTGTATGTGTGGGTGCGCGTGTTTAACTCACTCGAGTTGTGTGTATACATGTGTGCGCATTATGTACCTATATGATTAATGGATATGGAGGATGAGCATTATGTATAAAATTGGAGAGCGTTGATCTTATAGATGATGATTTGGATGTATGACGGCGGATTCAGGAGAATACAAGTTCTTATGTGGGGAAACGAGGGCGAATGGGAGCCGGTCACGATATTGTCAAAGATGTGACGGATGGTGATGGTAGTGTTAATGGTGGAGGTAGTGGTGATGGTAACTTTAGTGGTGCCGGTATTGGTGGATTTATTGTGCTAAGAAGGCAGACATTAACAGCAGAAGGTAGGATAAGACATTTAAGGTCACCGCAGTGACCCCACAATGCTGAAATTTGGTTTGCGTGTAGCTTTAGATAGATAGATAACTCTTTATTGAATTACCACACAAACATAAATAATACAAAAATAAGTACTAGGCTAAAATAAATAAGGCAATACAATGCCTTATCGCTGAAAACGATCTCTTCCAGGCAACCTTTGGATGGAGCGAAATTTACAAAAATACGGAGTGCGGTGTACTTTAGAGGATACATTTACACATATATTCTAAGGTATAATAAAAATATGATGAAGTTTTAATCCTAATACTTAATATACTTCTAAAATAGACTAATATATAGGTATATACATATACCAAACTATACTAACAGATAAAATAAGTACATAAATAGTAAATAAATAGCGCTAGGAAGATGGCATCGTCAGGTCATGACCGTCTTATTTCTTCGGGCAGAGCATTCCACAGCCGAACAGCCTGGACAGTAAAAGAAGCGCTGTAAAAGGAAGTGCTGTGCGAAGGAGTTCTGAGTATCAAGTTTTCTGATGATGCTTTAGTGACATAACTACAGGCACAAGTCTGAAATCCAGATTAACTGCCATTTGTACCCCAAAAAAGAATAACCAATTTACATGAACTGCCGTTACCTGTAATTTGAATGAAACTTTAGGCCAATTATTGTGGGTAATCATTTCGTGGCACTACTTTTATATATATTTTTTTTTTGTTTTAATCGGAGACTCGCGAGACCTCAGTTCGGGGCGAACCACTAGTAATAAGTAGAAGGTATGATAAGATAAGATAAGAATAAGGACGATACTTTTTATGTAATTTTTTACAGTTTAACACCAAAGCGAGAAAAAAGCCACTTAATTACTAATTTAATTATAGTTTTAATTTATATTTTACTCTTTATAGTCTATGGTAGCAATAATCGTAGGTTTTATTAGTGTAGTCCGATCATGTTTAGCGATAGTCATGGTAGATTTTTTTCTAATCTAATATTGATACCAAACCTTTTTTTTTATTTCATATATTAATATTAATTATTAATTCAAGTAAATCTTGAGAATAAAACTGATCCACACTCAGAGAAATGCTATAGTAACTTCACTTGTAGTGCTAGTTTTCAATCACGCCGCAGAAGTTGAATAAGTGAATGTTACTGATCATTACATTTCATCGTATTCGAATCAGAGAAGAGGAGATTCGTAGAGGAAACAAAGTCACAGACAGCACAAATGATTAGCAAGCTGAAGTGGCTGCGGGAAGGGCACATAGCTCGAAGAACTGACGGCCGTTGGGGCAGAAAGGTTCACAAGTGGAGCCAACGCTCTGGAAAGCGCAGTGTAAGATCCCCCCCCCCCCCCCCCCTCCCACTAGTTGGAAAGAGGCCCTGAGATTGCTGGGAGGCCGCACAAGATCGGTCGCTCTGGAAATCAATGGCAGTGGCAAATTCGGTAGTGGACGTCCTTAGTCTGATATGCAATGAAAATGATGAAATTTCTTAACCTTACATTAATAAATAAATAAAAAATAAATATTACTGGACATTTCACACAGCGTTATCTAGCCCCAAACTAAGCAGAGCTTGTACCTACTATATAGGAACCAGATAACTGATAGAATACGTATATACTTTTTTTTTGTAAATACATACTTTTAATAGATAGAAAAACATTCAGACCGGGAACAAATATCTGTAGATCATGCACACATTTGTTCCGCGGCGGGAATCGCCCCGCTACCTCCTGCGTCTCAGCTGGCTATTCGCCCACTGCGCCACGGAGGTCTTCATTTTCACATTCTTAACCTTTACCTCTGTTATGTAGATTTATCATCAGTTGCGGTTCCTGTGTGGTGGTTTAGGTAAAGGAACCCTCTATGTCCCGTGGGTGTCGTAACACTAGTCTAAGGGATTATACCCGGGGGAGTAGCATGCCGCATTCTGATAGTTCATAGTTTCATTATTGAAGTAAAACTTCTTTACGCACGCTTGACTTGGGGAGTAAGCTGGTGAATGCGTGACGAGAGTGTTACGAAAAGTGTGATTGGCCCAGGCGAACGGAAGTTGAGAGAGAGATATAAGTTGTTAGTTTCGTATATTTATGACACAGTGCAGGCCTAATGTCTGTATCACTCTGTAGGAGCCAGAGGGAGCAGTGAGCGCGCACATTTTCTTTCTCTCTTCGTCTCATAGCATAAATATATCTCAGTCAGTAGTTCGTTTGCGAGTTTACTGGCGTTACGCGAACGGTGATTTCTTGATTATTTTTCGTAATTTCAATTCGTTTTTGAACAACTTTATAAATTAACATTTTGAAAAAGAAGAAGAAGATTATTTACTTCAGTCGTGTGTTTTTTTATAAATACTAGATTTATCACGTACCGTTTTATAGGTGTAATCGGTGTAACCGCCATTCCCACCACCCACCGCGCCCGTCTACTCGCGCGCGGAGGGCTTCGGGCGCTGCGGCGCATAGTGCGAGGCGTGATGTTATTCGGAGCGGGACGCACTCACCATGATGAAGGTTCACGAATTAAACCGAAACACTATCGGTCGAAACACCGACAAAACGATACGTGATAAATCCCGTATTCATAAAAGTGGTTGAAACAAAACACGAAAGTTTAAAGTTCTTAGTTCCTTTATTATTAACATACTGTACACATCAAACAATCTAATGATTTGCATAATCAACAAATTAGAATGATCACACTAATATTATAAATGTGAAAGTTTGGATTCTTGTTTATTTATTTATTTGATTGTTTGTTACTCAATCACGTCGTAACGGCTAAACCGATTGCGAGGAAATTTGGTATATACGTATATTATAACCTGGATTACCATAAAAGCTACACTTTATCCCATAAATCAGTTCCTATGGGATAAAAATAGAGTGGCCAGTCAAGTTGCAACAGCGGAGTTCAGCTTTGTTTATAGGTTACCTACACATTATGTAGTGTAACGCAATTTCTGCAATTTTCTGGATCTCGACAAAAGCGCCAGCGACCGGGTCCAATTGTATCTTTGAACTATCTAGGAACCCATTAAATTATACACACAAAATTTCATCCAAATCGGTCCAGCCGTTTAGGAGGAGTTAGTTGACAAACACACGTACAGAAGAAATCATAATATTAAGATAATCAGATAACATAAACGCTGTAATACAGCTGCTGTTTAACAAACAAGTTAAACAACTGATTAACGCGTGTTTAGTTTGTTTTTAGTAGTAGTAGTGTAACTCACGCTCTCAAAGTTGGTCATTGTAAAACTCGATAATGACTTTGTAAATAAGATTTACGACCCTAGGGCCGTAAGTAAATTTGTAAATAGTCATTCTATTGCTCATTGCATTCATAATAATCTAAAAAGAAATAGATACAATCTCCATGGCATATCATTATTTCTATTTAAAAATAAAGGAGGTTTTGTTCACAAATGCTAAAATCAAAAATAAGCTCCATAACACATCATTATTTCTATGTATTTATAATTGAATGAAGCCATAAGTATTGGAAAAAAATGGATACCAAAAACTGTTAAACAATAGTAGATTATCAAACGAGGAGACAAAGCAGTATCTTGCGTCACGGGCGCTATATTGAATCCTGAGTGCAGAGAAGGATTTAAGCACGCTCAAGATGACTTTTCACAATTTCTGCGAGACAATAAAAACCAAATCTAGGTTGGTGCATTATGTGCAGAGGTTAGTTCGATTTACGAATAAGTTCTCATGGTGTAGGTCTCTTTGGTTCAAACTTTGATACAGATGAGGTTCCAAATTAAAATCACATTATGCCCACGAGGGCATAATGAAATTCAGTACAACTTTACTCCCGGGCTCAGCCGTAAGGATTTAATCACCTGCTTTTGGTGAGAGTTTATATGACATATAATTTGACATTGACGAGCAGGTGGTGTGAAAATACTCCTTTTAATTTCCTCACACTCGTGATGAAAATTTATGTGTTTAGCTTCCTCGCTCGCGTTGTGTACAATAGATCACTTACAGCCCTTGTATAACAATGTACTATTTGTGGTTAAGACCCCTGTATTTAACGCCGACACAAGTGGAGGCATGCACCAAAGCAGCACTTTTTTCAAACTCAGATAGACAAGTTGAAAAGGTCTTAGGTACAAACTCGAGTATTTGCCTTCTGAAACTTTACGAATACATTATCGGCATTGGATTGAGTTAATGTTCTTCCTCCTTCGTACACCTACCTAAGTAATGGTGAGTCGTGAACCACCCTACCTGACGCCTCAAAATCATTATTTTAATAAGAGAGACTCGAACCTGCGATTTACCTTTCAATATATATTTGCCTTCCTATTAATTTCAACATTTCTCTGCTCGCTCCGTGTCTACATCCAATAAAGTGAATAATATTTTAAAACGCCGACATTTTTGTCGCCCATTACGATATTTTACACGGCGAAAGTATTTCAAATGATTTCTACTTTGCCGAGCTATTGTGCGTTTTGTGTTTCAAAATGTTATCACAGTTTTTAATGATCGCATCAAATAAATGGCCGATAAAATACTTTACAAAAGAATAAAACTTGCATTACTTGTATACTCACATTTTACAGATTATATGAATTCGTAGTCGAACTAGGAGTCCATAGTTTCGCCATGTCCGTCTATCCGACTGTCCGATAAGTAACAGCCGTTTTACTGGTAGACTATTAGTGCTGTAAAGCCGAAGTGGGCAGTATTTTTTACCCACGCACCCACGTTTGTAATATCGTTGAATAGGTCATTTTTAGGGTTACGTACCCAAAGGGTAAAACGGGACCCTATTACTAAGACTCCGCTGTCTGTCTGTCGAGCAAAAAATTACGTTTGTTGTATACAAACGTCATTTTTGCTCGATATTGATAACGTCAACAGGTAGACGCTTGAAATATTCACAAAATATTTAGTTATATAACCACTTTAAAAATAAATTAATTAATTAAAATAAAACAAATATTTAAGGGGGGCTCCCATACAACAAATGTGATTTTTTGTCATTTTTAGGGTTCCGTACCTCAAAAGGTAAAAAAGGAACCCTTATAAGTTCACTCTCTTGTCCATCTGTATGTCCGTGTTTCACCACCGATTTTCTCAGGAACGGGTGGACAATTTAGATTTTTGCGTAAACTTGTAAATAGCAAAATTTACCTTAACTTACTCACTACTATAAGTTTTTATATTATTCTGACTTTTCACTTTACTTGTGCTGTAATACCTTGCTTTTCACCAAAATTGACAATTCTAGGTCAACCGGAAGTACCCTATAGGTTTTGGGTCGAAAACCTATATGGTAGTTCCCGTTGACCTAGAATCACGAAATTTGGCAAAGTAAGGCAGCATCATCAATAAAGCAGCACAAATAAAGGAAAAAATAAATTAATAGTTGAAAATTAAAGGATGTCCCCATATATGCATGTATAATCAACCATTGCAGCACACACACACAACACACACACACTTTAAAACTTAGCCACCAATAAAATGATAACAACTTTATTATGGCAGTATAACGGGTAGATGCGAAACCTTCGGCGCACGAGTTCGACTCGCACTTAACCGGTTTTTTATAGATAATGGTGCGATAATGGTGCGAGTCCGACTCGCACTTGGCCGGTTTTATTTAAATAATGATGGATCAACTGTTTCAAAATGTCGAGTGACTCAAAAACTAACAAACATGGTATACTGTTTCGTCTTTAGTGAACATTATGTACCTACAACCATGATAGTTACAAAAGTTACATACTAACTTTAGTTAACTTTCCACGTCTTAACAATGCCTTACGGGCAGAAAGAGCAACAATGATGTACATATTTAATGGCATTTGGTCCCAAACCATACATTTATAGATCAGTTTATAAAGGCAAGACGTCGGTCGTGTTCAATTAAACTGTGTGGAGCTAGGTGAGGTTGTTTATGCCCTGCTACGTGGGGTCTAAAACAGGTCGCGTAGCCACTTTGCAAACTTAAATCTTTAGAATAAATGTTACGAAGTTCGGATGAAACTCAGTATTAATGCACACAAAAAATACATAATGTTTAAAAGTTCTGTGTTCAGTTATGCGAATATAAATCATCTCGGAAGTTAGCGGAAGCGCTGCGTCCTGGGAAGCTCCCGCCTCCTGCGTCCGCAATAAATAATTGTTTTTGCATACTGACAACCTCAAAAGGACACGGAATCTCATCATATTATCGTGTTGTAAATCTGTTTATAATTCACTGGGCAATGCAGGTTTTCTGACGAATCTATGAATAATTACCCACGTGCGTATACTGGATGTTTTATGAAACAAAAACCTACATGTAGTACCTAAGTAATTGCATTATGAAAATATGTAAATAGATTTATCGCTAAACTGCTCCAGATCACTACATCATTCTATTGCTTCATTGGAGTTGGACTGGATAAATTTCTCAATTTAATATTCATCAATTTAATTCATCGAGCGTAGCGAGGTCTCTTCAATTTGGGCAAATCGGCGTGGTATGTATGTATGTATATTTGTCCAAGGATAACTTTTTAAGCGTTGATCCGATCAGCATACAATTTAATACATAGGTAAGTAGTGATGACAGAATTTTGGTGTGACTAAATGAGCTAAAAATGTTGGGGGGTTGTTGAGATATTGGGATTCAAGAGGGGTAAAATAAATGAAAATGAGGCTAACTGGTCAAATGGAACGTCAAGTGAAAGGTATTTATTGGTACATTTAGACTCCGTTTTTATTTTTCGTAAACTTTTTATAGTTTTTAGTTATTAGTTATAATAAACAGTGAACTTTGACAAAATTCACAGGGTACACCAATGACCCCACAGTGCTGTAATTTGGTATGAGTGTAGCTTTAATAACACAAATATAGGCAAAATTCTGAAATTTACAATAACTGCAATTTATACCCAAAAAAAAAGGACCAATTAACATGAACTCCCGTTACCTGAAATTTGAATCAAACTGTAGGTCAAGTTATTGGTTTTGGCACTATTTTATAGATCGAGCGAAGCGAGATCTCTAAATCAACTTGGGCAAATCGGCGTTGTATGTACGTTTGTTCGAGGATAACTTTGGAAGCGTTAATCCGGTCATCGTGAAATTTAATACTTAGGTCGGTCATCGTGAAATTTAATACTTAGGTAGGCAGTGATGGCACAATTTTGGTGTGACTAAATGAGCTAAAAATGTGAGGGGGTTGTTGAGATATTGGGCTCAACGGGGGTAAATAAATGAAAATGAGGCTAACTATTCAAATGAGACGTCAAATTAAAGGTATTTATTAGTATATTTAGACTCAGTTTTTATTTTTCGTAAATTTTTTATAGTTTTTAAGTTATTAGCCATAATAAAAACTAAATATTGACAAAAATCACAACCAGTAACCCCACAGTTCTGTTATTTAGTATGCGTGTAGCTTAAATGAGACAAATATAGACAAAAGTCTGAAATCCAGAATAACTGCAATTTGTACCACATCACATGAACTCACGTTACCTGTAGTATGAATGAAACTGTAAGTCAGGTTTTTGGTCATGGTGACACTATTTTGATAGTCAAAGATTACAAATAATATTTTTTTTGTTTTAATCGGGGACTCGCAAGATCTCAGTTCGGGGCGAACCACTAGTAGGTATTACTTATACAAAAAAAATACTGAAACAACTATCGTGAAACGTATCAAAGCCGAGAACAATAACAGTGATTCGACGAACATATCGGTTAAAATCTCGCATGTGGAGCGATGCAAAAACAAGAATCGTTGGGAGCCAAATCAGCAATCAGATTTATCGACAGCTTGTATCGCGAAAACTGCACTTCGTTGAATGTTATGGCTTTGCGAAGCACTGGCACTATGCCACGAGCGAGCATCGACTGGGACGGCTGGCTGCTACGTCTCATATTAACCATCACGAGCGTCCTACGTGCTCATCTTCATCCTGTGGTAATGCTTTAGGAACTAGGGGGATACTACGCATCCGCAACATGTTGTACTGATGTTGTAATAGTGTACAGCGACATATTGACACGCGTAGCATGCCACAGGATCGTTTTACAAGCTTTTATATAACAATGCATGCTTAGCTATGTGACGTCATTCTAATTCCAATATGGCGGGTCATCTAAGATGGCGGACTAGTTATTTTTTCTGCACTTCCACAGTATGGGTATCAAATGAAAGAGCTTGCTAAGGAGAACACGAAAACTGATACAACATATAAAATCCGAAATATGGGGGACCATCCAAGATGAATACCATAAATCCAATATGTCGGGTCCTCCAAGATGGCGGAGGATGTTTTCTGGTTTGTATAAATTTTATAAAAGCTTGTTTTGAAAAAGTAATTTTTCAACGAAAAACTTATTGTGACAGTAAATGCTATTTTGACTTTCACTCTCAGGGCTGCCATTGTACTGCCGGAGAACAACATTGCTAATGCTAGCGCCTTGATTCTACCACTCTAAATTGCTACACTGGTAAGTATCCATACTGATTTGGGCAGTGTACTGATAGCATTCGTCTCTATGCCCAAGTCCGTTATACCATACACAGGTTTTTAATCATAGTAAAATACTACAAAAAACAGTCTCTCGCACTAGACACGTTTAAAAATCCGACCACGTAATACCGAATCTATATTTTTCGCGTATTATGAGTGTAAGCAAGTTTTAAGAACAGATGTTAGTGATGTTTGCGTCCATCCCAAAAATAAAATGATATGAATTTTAATGGGACCTTATATAATTTCGTACCTACTGACACTCCAATGTTTAACAATGATAAAACCTTTCCATTTTTAGATGAAGAATAATTCACCCACAACCCGAGTTTATAAGAATAATAAAATAAGAATTTTAGAAGCGTCAAATAAAATCTGCTACAAAATGACAATAATAATTATAAATGAGGTAAAGAGCATTTCTTCGTAAATTGAGTTTTAATAGCAATTTCATATTTTCTTTATAATTCCTTCTAAAAAAAGCGATAATAACTTTTGAATCGGCTTAAAAATTGTAAGCTTGTTAAAAAGTTGAAAGCGAGATGAACAAAAGATAAGAAAGAAAACTTTTGAAATGCCTAGGTAGATCCACGGTATCACCTTGGTTTATTTCCTAACTAAAGTACATACGTAGGGAGTTCAATGTATTCTCGGTATCGGGGTAATATACTAATGATGAGGGTAATTAAATTATCTCATTAGTTTATGACACTCATTGAGGATATAAATGCAAAATTTTATTTGATTGTCGCCATTAGTATTCAAAATCTCAAAAAAGAACTTCGACGCAAGCATTTTTCCGACGATGCATAGTTAAAGGCAGCAATTTACGATCATTTTTCAGACAAGAAAGAAAAATATTTTTTGGAGGGAATTGAAAAGTTAGTTTCCAGGACAAATAAGTGTGTTCAGATCCTAGGTAACTACATTGAAAAATAAATTTTATTCAGAATTTTCTGCTTATTCTTTCATGCCTATACCGAGAATAGATTAAGCTCCCCTCGTACATAAACTATAAATTCTACTATAAACTAACATGTATGTTTTATATTGCGCTGGTGTTTGGGAATATACCTTAAAATTGTAATTATTAGATTTAGTCTAGGTGGTATTTTGCCAATCGTAACTTGGCCACGTTCTTTCAAATTTCTTTAGTTTGGCAATTATCCAGCAAAGCTTTATACTAATTACGGACGTCATTGGCGCGGCTCTAAAACATTCATTACCGAGTGGCTACATAGCCGCGTTGTAGCGTAATTTCTACGTTTACTTAAAATATTTATTTATATTTTAGCTCTTCCTTGGACCAATTATGGTTTCATTTCGCAAATGTGTTGTAAATATTGATCAGATGAAAATATAGACCGACTAGCTGTTGCCCGCGACTTCGTACGCGTTTTACTACTAAATGTAAGGAAAGGGCTCAACGGGCTGTACTAAAGGTATTAATAAAAAAATCTGTATTTTTTCCAACCATTGACCTCTATTCGCTCTGTCAGGTCCCCACTGTCCGTCAACTTTTTATCCTGAATTCTGTACTACGTAAACACTCTCAACTTCAATATAACCCTGATTATCAAAAATCCAAACGTAGATCGGATAAAGTTTGCAAAATCGAAACTCGACGTACAGCAGCAGCAAGCCGGCACTTCTACTATGTTAGTTCTTTCTTATACAATAGTATTAACAACAAGCTAAATATATATCCCTTGCCTCTGCTTAAATGCAAGATAAAATGTCTCAAATGGTTGCAGTCTCTGTCTTATGAAGATACTGAAAAACTCCTAGAGGTTTCAAAATAAACACACACACAAATACACCTTTTCACCCATACACACACATACTCACTACCTCTCACTCACACTTCACACATTCACACTCACCTACATACATACATATAAGATATGAGCTACGACTACTTTAACTTTTCTAAATTAATTGTCTACTTTAGTTTATATTGTCACTTGTTTACTTAAAGCTACGCTTCTAACTCAAACTCACCTTGTGGAGGAGGGCGTTGCTATCTGCGACACAGTATTTTTTACTTATGCAGGTAACATCGTTCTATTTTTGTAATTAATCTTATGTTTATTGTTCCTAATAAAGATTTACGTTACTTTAAAAAAATGTGTAGGTAACCTAGAAATAAAGCTAAACTCGCTGTTGCAACTTGACTTGATACCCCATTTATATCCCATTGGAACTTATTTATGGGATAAAAGGTAGCCTATGTGGTGATCCAGGTTATAATCTACGTATATATCAAATTTCTTCGAAATCGGTCCAGCCGTTACGGCGTGATTGAGTAACAACGTTTTATGGTGACTCCTTTACAGTACAAGCTGTGCGACTGTGGAACGCCTTACCTATGTCTGTAAGGTCAGGTATATTATTATTATTACAACCATTTCCTTTCGTTGTCTCGTAACTGCTAGTTAGTGTTTATGCTATTTATCCTCTTTATGTAGTGTAGTTTATTTATACTTATATTATTTATATGTATTTAAGTTTATATTTATTTGTATAATTAATAGGTAAATTTTATTTGGTGGGTTCTGTTTATGTCTGTAGGTACTCTTACACCGCCGTCTTTTGATTTTGTTTATCCTGTCCATACAAAGGTTGTCTGGAAGAGATCGCTTTTAGCGATAAGACCGCCTATTGTACCTTTATTTATTGTTTATTTCCATTATTACTGTATTTTTATTTGGTGTGCAATAAAGAGTATTTCATTCATTCATTCAAACAAAAAAAATCCAAACTTTCTCATATATAATATTAGTGTGTTAATATTTAGGTCACGTATAAGTTACTCTTTTAATAGCCCGCTGCTCTGACACCATGTTTTATTACATATGCACTGTAAAGCAGAAATTCAATTTTAGTTTGTTTCCTAACTTTGCATGGTTGCATTAAAATGTATATTAAATACTAGTTTCCAGTGCAGAGGTCGAAATTCGTCAGTTAGCCATTTAAAACATGTTTAGCTTAATTGTATAATTCTTTCTTCCTGCTATAAACATCAATTTGCTAATTTATTATTTCTGTTTATTTATTTAATTTATTTCATTAGAACGGATTAACCAATTACACTAATTAATATAAAATTATTAAAACATAAATTACATAAACCATTGTCAAATTATAATCTAAATTACAATAAGAATCTACACAGTATACAAATTAACAATAAAATTAAATTAAAATAATACACATTAATATAAATAAATTCATTAAATCACACACATAAATCATAAATTGAATTGTTAAATTAAAGACCTTTCATACATCAATCTCACAATACCTCAGACATACCAGCATCAATTCCTTCCATTCGTCAGCAAACACATCGCATTCAGGGTTGGCATCTAGGAGTTTGTTGAGGGCGGTGAGTGCGCGAGGCAGCGGGGAGTTAGCACGGGATACAGTACGGCTCGAGGGTACGGCAAGAAGCCTGTGTCTTCTGCACCGGATATATTGATTTGGGACATAAAAGCGAAGTAGCTCGTTAAACAGATCAGGTGCATCAATTTTGTTGCGAAATATTTTGCAGACAGTGGTTATCTGCTCACACGCTCTCCTAGTTTTGAGGGAATTATAACCTAAGTATCCTAAGAGGAATTGAGTTGGGTACATGAAAGGGTAATACCCTGCAATTCGCTTATAAAGGTACCTAAGAAATGCCTTTTGTACTTTTTCCAAACGGAGAGCGTACGTAACCTCGTGTGGATTCTATACACAGGAGCAGGACTCTAATTTTCTTTGCACCAAGGTGCTGAAGAGAAGTCGTATTACGTGTTCGCCAAATATCATTCTCGCGCAATACTAGCGCAATACTAATACGCGCACGCAAGCTTAAATATATATGCAAAAGATTATTCACATCATTATTAGAGCAATCTATAAACGGTTTCAATTACTAAAAAACCGATACCATCATTACATGGTAGATGATTACAACATACAAACCTCAAATTAAATCGAATCCAAATTTGTTTATCAATTAGTAATTTCATAGTCAATTTACGCTTCCTATTTAGCTTCCAGTCACCGGGAAGTCTACGCAACAAACCCGGCTGGTTCACAAAGGGTTGTTAGTAATGTATACGTTGCGATACATTTATTTGGCTTGGGCCGAGTTAAAGCAAATTCAGTCCCAAGCTTTCTTGGCACCTAAATTATTTATATTAATTAATTTTGTTCAATTACGTTTTAAAATTTTTGCATATTACTTGGAAGTTTGTCATATAAGCATACCTATACTTTGCCATAGAAACGGTTATTACATTCATGTTACCTAGAAGTTGACACTGCAAATTTGACTTTATTTCTTGTACTAACATTATGCATATCGATTTTTTATTAGGCAAGAAAAGAAGGTCAAGGAAAGAAACATATCTGAAAATCGAGACTTGGATATCAAAATATCCACAAAGAACTTCAATTTGCCTGGATGCCAAATACCTCTGGAACTACTCATTCTAAACTTCCCGTTCCTTAAAAAAACTCAAGCTTTACAGCACTAAATAGTCTCAGATTAAAACAAAAAAATATTATTTGTAATCTTTGACTATCAAAATAGTGCCACGAAGTAATTAACCAATTAACTTGACCTACAGCTTCATTCAAATTACAGGTAACGGGAGTTCATGAATGTGGTTAATGGTTTTTGGGGTACAAGTTGCAGTTATTCCGGATTTCAGACTTTTACCTATATGTGAGTCACTAAAGCTACACGCATACCAAATTTAAAAATGAGGGTACTGTAGGGTAACTGGTGTACTTACCCTGTGAATTTTGTCGAATTTCAGTTTTTGTTATTGTTAATATAACTTAAAAACTACAAGATTTAAACTAAACATAAAAACGGGCTCGAAATTTACTCACAAAGACCTTTTATTAGACGTACCATTTGCCCGGATAGTCTAATTTTTTTTTACCCCTCTTGAACCCCAATATCTCAACACTCTCCTCGCCCCCCATTTTTAGTTCATTTAGTCACACCAATATTGTGCTAACACTACCTACCTATGTACCAAATTTCACGATGATCGGATAAACGCTTTAAAAGGTATCTTCGGACAAACGACCATACATACAACGCCGGTTTGCCCAAGTTGATTTATGCCGGGTTCCTATATCCGTCGGTAACCAGCTACGACTCGTTTCTCCTTGGAAACCTGTCAAAAGTTTGACAGAACGTCAAACAGTAGTTTGACACTTTATTAAGGAGATACGAGGCGTAGTCGGTTAGCGACGGATATAGGAACCCGCCTTTAGAGATCTCGCTTCGCTTGATCAAAAAGGTTTAAAAATAAGTACTTAGTTTAAATCACAATGTTTCACTACCTACAAATAACTCCTAAGTGAGTAATATTTTCACCTGTACATATATTATATTCCAATAAAATATCAATCGTAAATCAAAATTTATTTTATTAGGGTATCTACTTTACAATATGGCCGGACTGCTGCGGCCATATTATATTTTTCCGCTCACCACGTAAAATCCTGGCATTCCCCGAACTTTACACATGCAAGCTGATATCACAGAACTCCAATTTAACAGGGCATGTGATGGAAACACGTCATAGACAAAATATGAACAAGTTTTCCATGGTACGGTGCCTCAAAAAGCAATTTGTTTTACTGACAAAAATAGTTGTTAACCTTTATATTGATAAAAATGTTTTTTTTCGCAATTTATGTTCGAGTCGCATATATTTTTTATCGAACTTCTAAATACGAGGATCTACCTACGGCATAAATATTAATGTCTTTTGGCATTTATCTGCGCCTTTTGAATATTTATATTTTCAGTTCGACGATTTCTATTGTACATATCGAATTAAAAATAAGCTTTGTACACACGGCTACACATCAAGCTATACATTTCCAGTATAGGCTGACCTCGCATTGTGTAAGCTTTTTGTAGAATGAGAGGTCAGCTTATACTGGAAATTTATAGCTTGATGTGTAGCCGTGCGTACTCACAGAAACACAAATAAATAATCATTATTATAAATACGGGGTTTATCACGTACCGTCTTATCGGTGTTTCGACCGACAAACGACCAGTGCGAGGCGAGACAGGACGCATCGTTATGTTCGCATCGCGTTGTTATTCGGAGCGGATCGCACTCACCCTGATGAAGGTTCACGAATTGAACCGAAACATTGTCGGTCGAAACACCGATAAGACGGTACGTGATAAATCCCGTATTCATAATAATGATTGAAATCAATCACGAAAGTTTTCTAAGTAAAAAATTATAAATTAATAAAGTAAAATTAATTATTACTTATAATAAAAGTTCTTTTTAATTAGTAAAAAAGATTAGAGTAAGAAAAAGTTATCTGTGTGTCAGCTCGTGGCTTCCTAGTTTCTAAGCTGAAGGTAGATTTGTGTCTTTTGATTTAAAAGCTAATGTTTGAGCGGTGTTGCTTAGTTATACAGGATGACGGGTTTCATGTGGTCTAATCGAAAAATATTGATGGAGAGACCCATGGGCTACACGAATCACCCTCAACGATTTTGTATAGTTGAGCAGTTAGGGATATTTTAATGGCCTGATTACGAACGAACGGTTTACATAGAATTATGATTTTGTGGTGAAACCATTGGAATAACTTGATGAAAATGAATTAATAAGCAGTTAATCTTTGACAACTACCAGGAAGCGTGTATATACTATCACATAACTACTCTCGGACAACGTAGGATTGTTGCAGATATGTCTTATCTGCATGGTGTATGCAATGGTTACATTGACTGTCAAGAATTATTATCATGTTGCGCTTGTGTGCAACGCGTAAAAGAACTAGACACACAAGCCTTTTAACTGTAATGCACACAGGCACTAATTAATATGCTCAACACTCACTTGTCAGCCGGCTTCATAAAGTATAATAAAAATTTTATTCTATTGATATTTTCTTCTGTAACAAGGAAGCTTTTAGGCGTAGCAGTTATCAATTGCTCGCTGAATCTGTTTAGATGGATAGATACATATATGTATAGATAGATAGATAGAGACATAAAGGTAGATAAATGAATAAATATAATAAAATTGCTGTTTTGGTAAATTGTAATAGATGGGTGGACTTATAGATAAATGGTCAGATATTAAGGTTACAAATGTGTATTTAGATGTGGATAGATAGATTGACAGGATACTTATAGTACTTCTACGTGTAGATGCATTTAAAAAAAGCAACGTAACTATAATATTTAGATGGATAGATAAATACATTTAAAGATGGATAAACGTATGGATTGATAGATTCTAATATAAATACATGGATGTATGTTTCTTTTTGGTGATTCTCGTCGTTATTTCATTTTAGATCTATAAATTGTAAATCCGTTTTTGGCTGTAGGATAGACACTTTCTCGTAAGCGTTGTAAACTTTTATTTTTAAGGGCTGTGGATTTTTTTGATAAATTAATAAAATAAAATAAATTAATAAACTGTCAATGTTTTTGAAAATAAGATCAAAAAATTATACATCTACTTATTTAACTTTTATGAAAAAATGTCTTCATATTTTTTATCTATTTTTCAGTCAAACGGTTACTTAAGTATTACGAAAATTAACGAAACAGACTCTTTTTCCTTTTTACCCGACTGCTAGGGTCCTTTTTACCCATGGGGTACATGAACTAGTGTAGCCCATGGGTCCCTCCGTTGTCAGTGTTCGTTTGGACCACATGAAAACGGACACTCTACTGACTTTTAGCGAGTTCAATCGTTTTTAGGGTTCCGTACCCAAAGGGTAAAACGGGACTCAATACTAAGCCTCCGCTGTCTGTCTGTCCGTCGGTCACCAGGCTGTATCTCATGAACCGTGATAGTTAGACTGTTGAAATTTTCACAGATGATATATTTTTGTTGCCGCTATTACAACAAAAACTAATAACAAAATAAAATAAATGTTTAAGTGGGGCTCCCATACAACAGACATGATTTTTATCCATTTTTAGGGTTCCGTATCCAAAGGGTAAAACGACACCCTATTACTAAGGCTCCGCTGTCTGTCCGTCTGTCTGTCCGTTTGTCACCAGGCTGTATCTCATGAAACGTGATAGTTAGACAGTTGAAATTTTCACAGATGATGTATTTTTGTTGCCACTATAACAACTAAAAACAGAATAAAACAAATATTTAAGGGGGGCTCTCATACAACAAACGTGATTTTTTTGCTCTATGTATATCGATATTGATAACGGCAACAGATAGAAGCTTGAAATATTTACATAATATTTAGTTATATATTCATTTTGAAAAAAATAATTAAATTAAAATTAAACAAATTTTACAGGGGGCGGGCTCTAATACAACAAACGTGTTTTTTGCCGTTTTTACAGATAATGGTACGAAACCCTTCGTGCGCGCGTCCAACTCGCACTTGGCCGGTTTTTTTAGATAGGGGTAACAATACTTCTAAAATTTACTTGTAGGTACAATGTATCATTTTCCTCCTGTGTGTATGTATTTTTTCATTGTGCATCTTCGTTTAAATGTTTCGTTTGTATCTTGTGTACACACGGCTACACATCAAGCTATAAATTTCCAGTATAAGCTAACCTCGCATTGTGTAGGCTTTTCGTAGAATGAGAGGTCAGCTTATACTGGGAATGTATAGCTTGATGTGTAGCCGTGTGTACAGTTTATGTGAATAAATGTCTTCTTTCTTTTTTTCTATATTACACTATTCAAACAAAGAATCCTTATAAACTAAAGAAATACTGGCTGGAATATCGGTCTCACTATACAACTAAAGCACATTGTATTGTGTATGAATATAATGTGATGGTAAGAATAATTATTTACCCGCTCACAATATCAATCTTTACTTAAGATGTTGTCAGGTTAGTTCGCACACAAGGGTTCAGTAATTTCATTGGATATGTGGGTATATTCCAGCAATAAAGTGGAAATAGTTAAAGGGCCTTACGTTTACGTGACACCTCGCGTAATATACAGAATCTATTTCGGGCATCGGCTACGACACAGAGCCCATCAGCTAATAACCTTCATAATCTTAGTAACGCGTGTAAGATGACTATTGCTGTTATCCTTTGTCTAAGAGTGGGGTAATGGTGCTAATTCTGTACTTCGTCACTAAACGCTTAGTATAGTGTCTTGAGAATCGTCGATCGGACTATTGCTATTATCAAATACTATGATGACTATTGCTGTTATCCTTTGTCTAAAAATGATGCTAATGCTGTACTTCGTCAGTAGACGCCTAATATAGTGTCTTAAGAATCGTCAATCGGACAATAACTTGAATCTCTAGTGCTTGGCTTCCACATGCAAATCGTTTTAGTCTGGCCGAAATCATTTGATTTGCGTAAACATCTCCACTGTTTTTAAATGTTTTTATAATGTATATGTCACCATTTTCTACACTTTACAAGTAAGAAACACTCGTTTAATAATAAATAAAATAAATAACGGCAAAATATAGATTATTAGAAATACGTAAGTATCGTAGACCTGTCAGTGAACAAATAATTACGCTCTCAATACTTTATAATCAAAGACATCTAAATGGAAGAAGTGTAGAAGAATAATCAATAGCTTCTGGTAAGTCGCTAAAGTCACGTAACAATGAAGCTCCTTCACACTTTCCAAATCACGTGTCAATCATGCTTATTTCGACTTATCAGGCGTTATTGATAATCCAAGTAAGCAGCACGATCTTATTAATATTTGTACATCTAATAAAACCGATAGATAAACTACCCCACCGCATTGACGATCTAACAAGCTAGGAAGTGTGGAGCACAATCAAATAATATTAAAATGCAATTTACCTACCATTGTAATACTACTAGTAAAAATAAGTAATATATACACGGATAATTACGTTGCCGTAGGGCGCCGGCAATTTGCCGTGGGGCGCCGGCAATAGAATGTTGCCCCTCCGCTCTTGCCCGTGGATGCAGTAGGAGTCTGCTAAGGGATACCTCCGAAAGATGGGCAGCAGCGTCTTTTCGTGTTCTCAAAACCTATACTGCGCTCGCCAACCCGCCTGCCAAGCGTGGCGAGTATGGCAACAACCCCCTAATGATAAATTTACAACATAAAACCAGGCCCCGAGTCCCCGGCGGCCCCGCTAATCCTGGCTATGGTAGCAGTCACGGTAACGGCGGGGCCAGGGGTGCTAATAATCCCCGGGCGACGATCGGCTACCAAACCCTACGACGACCACTGGCCCTGGTAACACACAACATCCGCACTTTGAGGACAGACGAAAAGATTGTTGAGCTGGAAGAAGAAATTAGTAGATTACACTGGGACATTTTGGGGTTATCAGAAGTCCGTAGAGAGGGTGAGGACATGATATCCCTTAAGTCTGGTAACCTACTATACTACCGGGAGGGCGACCAACAGTCCCAAGGTGGTGTTGGGTTTCTCGTTCACAAGTCACTCATCAACAACATTATCACCATCGACAGTGTGTTGAGCAGGGTCGCGTACCTGACACTCAGAATATCTAAGCGATATTCGCTGAAGGTCGTTCAGGTATATGCGCCGACCTCTTCACACCCAGATGAAGAAGTTGAGTCTATGTATGAGGACATCAGTAGAGCCATACATACGAACAAAACTCACTTTATTGTTGTTATTGGGGACTTCAATGCAAAGCTGGGCATGAGAAGCGATGATGAGTTGAGAGTGGGGCAATTTGGATATGGGCAACGGAACCCCAGGGGACAGAGGCTGGCCGATTTTCTGGAGAAAGAAGGACTCTTTATGATGAATTCTTTTTTCCAGAAGCCGCCTCACAGGAAATGGACCTGGATGAGTCCCAACGGTTCCACGAGAAATGAGATTGATTTCATCTTGACCAACAAGAAACGGATATTCAATGATGTCTCTGTGATTCACAGGGTGAAAACCGGCAGTGATCACCGAATTGTAAGAGCCACATTGAATATGAACGTTAAACTTGAAAGGTCCCGTTTGATGAAATCTACGCTCCGACCCACTCGCGCTCATATCCAAAACCTCGAGAGCTTTCAACTCGAACTTGCAAATCGCTTTGACTGTCTAGAAGTAGATGCATCAGTGCACGAGATCAATAACAGGTTCGTAGAGACCGTCCATACGGTGGGGTCCCAGTTCTTTAAGACCCCCCGTACCAATAGACCTCAGAAACTCTCTGATGACACCCTTAACCTCATGGCTGACCGACGTTCTTTGCGACTGCAGTCTCCCGATGATGCTCAGTCACATAGGCAGCTCAATAGAAAGATTTGGAAATCCTTGCGGCACGATATTCGTACCTTTAATACATCTCGTATTAAAGATACGATAGAGCGGAATAAAGGCTCCAAAGTGTTCGCGAGAGATAATTCTATTGGGCAGAGCCGCATGACGAAGCTGAAGAGGGAAGATGGCAGCATAACGTCAAGTAAAGCGGAAGTGTTAAGGGAAGTCGAAAGGTTCTATGGACGGCTCTACGATTCGGTCACTAAACCTGTTTGCAGTGCGGCCAACGACCCAAGAGCCAAACTGACCCGACATTATACCGAAGATATTCCGGACATCAGCCTGTATGAGATCAGGATGGCCTTGAAGCTGCTTAAGAACGACAAGGCGCCGGGCGAGGACGGAATCACTTCAGAGCTTCTGAAAGCGGGTGGATCACCGGTACTTAAAGTCCTTCAGAAGCTCTTTAATTCCGCCTTGCTTGAAGGTACGACGCCAAAAGCATGGAACGGGGGCGTGGTGGTTCTGTTCTTCAAGAAAGGTGACAACACCTTGCTTAAGAATTACAGACCCATCTCGCTTTTGAGCCATGTTTATAAGCTGTTTTCGAGGGTCATCGCGAACCGTCTTGAACGCAGGTTTGATGACTTCCAGCCTCCCGAACAAGCCGGGTTCCGTAAAGGCTACAGTACCATAGACCACATACATACGCTGCGGCAAGTCATACAGAAGACCGAAGAGTATAACTTGCCGCTATGTCTCGCGTTTGTGGACTATGAGAAAGCCTTCGATTCGATCGAAACATGGGCAGTGCTTGAGTCTCTCCAACGATGCCGTATAGACTATCGGTACATCGAAGTGTTGAAGTGTTTGTATAAAAACGCCACTATGTCAGTCCGAGTACACGAACAGAGCTCGAAGACGATTCCCTTAAAAAGAGGCGTAAGACAGGGAGATGTAATCTCTCCGAAACTGTTTACGACCGCATTGGAAGATGCCTTCAAGCTTCTGGAATGGAAAGGACTGGGCATCAATATTAACGGCGAATACATCACTCACCTTCGGTTTGCCGACGATATTGTGGTCATGGCAAAGTCGATGGAAGAGCTCAGCACGATGCTCGAAGGCCTCAATCGAGTCTCCCAACGGGTAGGACTTAAAATGAACATGGACAAGACGAAAATCATGTCGAATGTCCATGTCGTCCCTGCCCCAGTTATGGTTGAGAACTTGGCTCTTGAAGTTGTCGACGCGTATGTATACCTAGGACAAACAGTCCAATTAGGTAGGTCCAACTTCGAGAAAGAGGTCAATCGTCGAATCCAACTCGGATGGGCAGCGTTTGGGAAACTTCGCAACGTCTTTTCGTCCAACATACCTCAGTGCCTTAAGACGAAAGTCTTCAATCAGTGTGTGTTACCAGTGATGACATATGAAACCGAGACGTGGTCCTTCACTATTGGCCTTATGAATAAGCTCAGAGTCGCTCAACGAGCTATGGAGAGGGCTATGCTCGGGGTTTCTCTACGGGATCGAATCAGAAATGAGGAGATACGTAGGAGAACTCAAGTCACCGACATAGCCCGACGGATTAGCACGTTGAAGTGGCAATGGGCAGGCCATATATCGCGCAGAACAGATGGCCGATGGGGCCGAAAGGTTCTCGAGTGGAGGCCACGGACCGGCAAGCGCAGCATAGGACGTCCACCCACAAGATGGGCAGACGACTTGGTAAGAACCGCAGGTCGGCGTTGGATGCAGGCCGCTTCCAACCGCAATTCCTGGAGATCAATGAGGGAGGCCTTTGTCCAGTAGTGGACGTCCTACGGCTGATATGATGATGATGATGATGATTAATTACCTTGACTACCTGATTGACTACCTCCGTGGTGCAGTGGGCGAATAGTCGGCTGAGACGCAGGAGGTAGCGGGTTCGATTCCCGCCGCGAAACAAATGTTTGCATGATCTACAAATATTTGTTCCGGGTCTGGTTGTTTCCCTATATATTATAAGTATTTATTTACAAAAAAAATGTATATAAGTATTCTATCAGTTATCTGGTTCCCATAGTACAAGCTTTGCTTAGTTTGGGGCTAGATAGCGCTGTGTGAAATGTCCAGCAAAATGTATTTAATGTAATTAGCCAAGTAGTGATAAGTAGGGACTTTAGAAATATGATTATTTTCAGTTTATATTTATTTTATTATTTTATGCATTGTTATTTAGATTATCTACGTTTATAAATAAGAAAGGAATTTCCTAAATCATAATGTTTTCTGTATGTACCTCAATTTTATTTTTCCCGAGAATGGCTAAAGTTATAACATAGCCAAATATATAACGTGTATATGTCTATTTTAGCATGTTGGAAATCCAAAATTATTATGAACATATCGACATCGATTATTAGGTATTATGTGGAACATTATTTCATAGAATACCAACTAAATTTCCGGTAGTGTTTACAGGTTCACGATCGTAGATACATTTCAATATTGCTATTTCAGTCACGTTTCTGCATCAGAGTTTCAGATAGGTTGTCATGATTTCGGAGTTCATAGTATACGGCGGGCAAATAGGATTATCTAAAGCCAGTGATTTGATAGAGCGACGTCGGACCGAGCGCCATATGATAGAACAATAGGTTCGGTTCAAAGGACCTGACATTCAAATAGAAAGCAGATATCTTGTAATTACTAAAGTTCACTGGAAGGCAGTTACTAACAGTATAGTGTGTGTGTTACCAGTGATGACCTATGGTACTAAAACGTGGTCCTTTACTCATGGCCTCATGACCAAGCTCAAGGTCGCTCATCGAGCTATGGAGAGAGCTATGCTCGGGGTTTATTTGCGTGACAAAATCCGCAATGAGAAAATTCGCAGAAGAACTAAGGTTGCCGACATAGCTCTCAAAATTAGCAAGTTGAAGTGACAATGGGCAGGCCACGTCGCTCGTAGAACCGATAACCATTGGGGAAGAAAGGTTCTCGAGTGGAGACCACAGACTGGAAGACGCAGCGTAGGCCGGCTCCCCACAAGGAGGACCAACGATCTAGTAAGAATCGCGAGGAACCGTTGGACGCAAACGGCTACCAATCGCTCGTTGTGGCGATCTAAGGAGGGGCCTATGTTTAGCAGTGGACGTCTGATGATGATGATGATATAACACAAAAACTAAATCCCTACTTCAAAGTTATTTACACTCAGAAATGAAGATCACACTTTTATAAAGAACTAGCTGACCAATCCGCAGCTAACGCGTATTTTTTCAATTATAACAATACCCTCCTTCCACGCAGATGGTTAAAAAGTAGCTTAGTTACTTAGGGGTAATGTAGCATTCTAATAATGAAATATTTTTTTAAGTCGGACTCGTAGTTTTTGAGTTTATTCGTTACAAACATACAAATCTTTCTTCTTTATAATATTTGTATAGTTAATTATTTGTACACCTTCGGATCCTAAGTTGGGTAGTTTAGCTTATTCGTTATATTTCCTATTCCAATGGCTACTGCTCAAATAAACAGCGGTTGCCTCTGATCTTCAATACATTATCATAATTGGGATACATAAGCAGTTTGTAAATGAACACATCTGTAGGGCATCTTTAAATTCCATAATCAGGTCAGTTGACCACTGCAGGTTAGATGTAGGTACAATTAGATATTCCCTTGCTATTTTCAAAACTAAAACTAAATCGCGATAGGTTTGCTGTCATCTGTTGAGGAGTTTTCATTTTTTATTTTCTACGCCCTCACCAAACTTATATAGGATCACGTTGGAGGTACAATAAAATAAAAAATATTAATCGAAATCGGGTAACAATTAGCCGAAATATCGTGTAGCAAACATACAAAAAGTTTTAGCCGAATTGAGAATTATGACTATTGGAAAAGCAATATGTTGACTGTTATCATACTTTTTGCGCTTGTAAAAATTGCAGCTTCGTGCCGTTTAGTGATAATCGACAAAGCTGACTTGGACCACGGCAATTCTAATTTCTTACATGTGTACCTAAGCCCTGCGGCCGGAAAAGCTTGTGAAACGTGAATGCTGCATACATCCAATCGTGATATGCCGAAGTCCATTTGGAGAATGACAGGGTTTCCGTTTCCAGAACTATCAACCTAATCTTTAGCAATTGATGATTATGATACAATTTAGGTGACGGAGTAAAAAAATAGATAATTAAATAACTGCTTTGTGTAACCAACTTAAATAAAAGGAATAAAAATATATGCATTGTTGCGCCCCAGCCACCCGTTCTACGGAAAACTACACAGGAGTACGTGTTTCCGCCATCTGACAAAAAATGACCTCATCCGAAGGTTTTGTTGAATTGTCAGATTTAAAACAAAATATCGTAAGATTGGACATCTGGTATTATCATAGCCCTGAACTATTGGTGACTCCATATCAGAATCAAATAAATGTTTTTCGTGCGATAATTACATGTTTTGCGCCGAATAAGCGTCAATTGCGGGAACTTTGGATTTATTTCTTTAATTTGACCTATCACGATTGGACACCTACTGCCTCATCAACAAACTGGATCTCAACCCAACCAAGTGCTTAGTCGTCCCCTTTACCCGTAAGAAGCTAATAACGTCATCTTCCTACCAACTAAAACACCGAACCTTACAGAAACGGAGCACAACCAAAGTTCTCGGAGTATTGCACGACTCGAAACTTCAGTTCGACGATCACGTTGAATCCATAGTTTCTAAAGCCTCCAAAGCCTTGGGCTTCATTATGAGGAGTGGAGCTGGTTTTCATCGTGCTAAGACGTTCAAGATCCTCTATTGCACCTTTGTCAGAAGCATCCTCGAATATGCTTCACAAATTTGGAACCCGCGTTATGATAAATATATTGACAGAATTGAACACATCCAAATTAAATTTATGAAATACCTCTGCTTTCATCTGCACATTCCCTATATCTCTTCTAATTACATAAATTTATGTAAGAAATTCCAATTTCTTCCCCTGGTTAAAAGGCGTTAAGTCGCCGATCTGTCATTGCTACTAAAAATAGCTTCGAACAATATTAACTGTGCCGATTTGTTAAGGAAAATTAAAATTAGTGTACCATTTAAGACTAAGAAATTTAATCTTCCTATCCATGTCTCTGTAGTTGGTACCAACTACAGGCAAAATTCATTTTTGTGGCGAGCAAGCAACAACTTTAATAAGCTGAGTAAGCGATTAGATATAGATCTATTCTGCACGAGTGTCAGTACAGCCAGACTGCGGCTGAACAGAGAATTTTTTGGCGATACAAGTAAACTTTAAATACATTTATGTAGTATTAAGTACTTTTTACGTAACTTATTATCCATATTTATTTATAACCTCTTAATTTAGACTTTTTTATTGTTCACTTCACATTTTTTTTATACATTGCGTAATATTATGGCTTGCGTTTGACTACGATCTCGCCTGATGGTAAGCGATGATGCAGTCTACGATGGTACACGCTTGCCTAGAAGAAACCTATTCACTCGCAACTTAAAGATACCCAGGCTGTAGCTATCTAAAAACACAGACTCTGGCAAGACGTTCCACTCTTTGGCGGTGCGCATAATAAAGGTCGAAGAGAACCGCTTTGTGCGAATGGGAGGTACTTCTACCATATAGCGGTGGCGCACCGCAGAGCGTTTGGTTGTTCGTTGATAGAATGGAGATGGTGGAATCAGTTTGAAAAGTTCCGCCGCACTCCCCGAAATGTACTCGATAAAAAACCGAGAGGCTAGCAACCTTTCGTCGATGCTCCAGGCTGAGGAGCCTTTGTTTAGTCGTAAAAACCTATTATTGGCTTTGTTTTATCTACTGTGTTTCATATTATGTATAATTAGCTGTTGGTTTTTCAAATAAATAAATATAAATTTGAAAAAATTTGCAGCTGAGGTACATCGATTGCTTGTAGAAGCTGAATTGAATTTGCCATAAGTGAGAGAAGTTGTTGTGAGTGGGTTCAAATGTTTAATAAAACCGGCGAAGTGATAGTCGGACTCGCGCACGAAGGGTTCCGTACCATTATCTATAAAAACGGTAAAAAAATTATGTTTGTTGTATGGTATCCCCTGTAAATATTAACTTTATTCTGTTTTTAGTATTTGTTGTTATAGCGGCAACAGAAATATATCATCTGTGAAAATGTCAACTGTCTAACTATCACGGTTCATGAGCCTTGTGACAGACGGACAGACAGACAGACAAACAGACAGACAGACAGCGGAGTCTTAGTAAGTAGTAGTAGTTAAGGGTACATAGCCCTAAAAATGAACGTAGTGTATGTGGTGGAATCAGCTTGGTGTTGAGAGTTGCTCAAACCGAGCGAAACCATCACTCTTTACAGAACACAACTAATGAGATTGAGCCGAGCATTTCAGGAAAAACGCGCTCATTACTGCTCTAGACACGACAAAATTATTCTTCTACGAGTTCATTCGCATGTAGCGGTGCCGGTCCAAACCTGATTGGAAACATTTAAGTGGGGGTCCTACTCCACCAGCTGTATTCACCAGACATTGCCTCTTCTGATTATCACTTATTCCGGTCGATGGCACATTGTTGTAGTAGCTACCTACAATTGGGTCGATTCGTGAGTAGTCTCAAAAGATGAAGAGTTCTTCCGACCGACGTGGTATCCGAATGCTACCAGAAAGATGGGAAAAACAATTATTGGTTAAAACAGGTATTTATCTCGTATGTACCCAACTTTTCGGCTGTGTTGCAACAGTCATGGTCTCGGGTTTTACTGTTGCAATACAGCCGAAACGTCGGGATAACAAATAAACAAAGTACATACGCGATAAATACCCATTTTAACCAATAATTATGTACAGTGACCGCGAAAGATGGGAAAAGTAGTGGCTAGTGATGGACAATACTTTGAATGAAACGTAATGTACCGTTCTTTCACAATAAATTCCTAATTTTTTATAAAAAATGGCGGAAACTTAATAGTACTACTGAATAAAAAACTTAGATCTGTCATTTTCCTTCGTACTTAAGTTTTAAACAAACTCATTATTTTTTTTTCATATCCCAGCGGAGCCAGTGGTCGCGTTATAAATTAAATGATGTCTCCTTACAATTTCCGGGGATAGAAAACAGCACATTATTAATAAGCAAATTAGGTTAAAAATATTTCCTGTGTCATTTCAACTAATCTAATTCAAAAAATCTAACACCAAAAAGATTGAAAGTCGGTGATCTGCTATGGCCACATTATTCAGTGAATATAGTCGGTGAACATCATCGGAACAAAAATTACTGAACGCATAAAAAATACCTCCCATGTCTCGGAAACTAGTGGTTCTAAGGTAGCTGTGTCTTGGGACAAATAGTAGATATCAATATGATCTGCATTTCTGATGACAGCTGTCAAACTTCAAACAGCCGTATCTCGAAAACTAGACGCTCTAGGCTAGCTGTGTCTTGGGACAAATAGTAGATATCAATATGATCTGCATTTCTGATGACAGCTGTCAAACTTCAAACAGCTGTATCTCGAAAACTAGACGTTCTAGGCTAGCTGTGTATTGGGACAAATAGTAGATATCAATATGATCTGCATTTCTGATGACAGCTGTCAAACTTCAAGCAGCCGTGTCTCGGAAACTAGACGCTATAGACTAGCTGTGTCTTGGGACAAATAGTAGATATCAGTATGATCTGCATTTCTGATGACAGCTGTCAAACTTCAAACAGCCGTGTCTCGGAAACTAGACGTTCTAGGCTAGCTGTGTATTGGGACAAATAGTAGATATCAATATGATCTGCATTTCTGATGACAGCTGTCAAACTTCAAACAGCCGTGTCTCGGAAACTAGACGTTCTAGGCTAGCTGTGTATTGGGACAAATAGTAGATATCAATATGATCTGCATTTCTGATGACAGCTGTCAAACTTCAAACAGCCGTGTCTCGGAAACTAGACGCTATAGACTAGCTGTGTCTTGTGACAAATAGTAGATATCAGTATGATCTGCATTTTTGATGGCAGCTGTCAAACATCAAACAGCCGTGTCTCAGAAACTAGACGTTCTAGGCTAGCTGTGTCTTGGGACAAATAGTAGATATCAATATGATCTGCATTTCTGATGACAGTTGTCAAATTTCAAACAGCCGTATCTCGGAAACTAGACGTTCTAGGCTAGCGGTGTCTTGAGACAAATAGTAGATATCAATATGATCTGAATTTCTGATGACAGCTGTCAAACTTCAAATAGCAATGTCTCGAAAACTAGACGTTCTAGGCTAGCGGTGTCTTGGGACAAATGTTAGGTATCAAAGAGATCTGAATTTCTGATGACAGTTGTCAAATTTTAAACATCCGTAACTTGGAAACTAGATGTTCTAGGCTAGCGGTATCTTGAGACAAATGGTAGGTATCAAAGAGATCTACATTTTAAATGATAGCTATCACTGAAACATTATAGGAAACATTAAAATAATTTTTAATATTCCACAAAACGTACCACACAATAATAACTTACCATATAACTTTTGAAACTATCATGGTTATGAACACTATTTATACTAAAAACGGGATATTTACCATGATTTGTGAGTATTTGAGTATCCCGATATTTCGGCGCAGTTGCATGCGCCATGATCACGGGTAAACTGAAGTCTTTGCGAGTAGGTAGTTATTGGCAGATATAACGATCTACCCTATTTCTTAGTCTCTTGCTAGGAATTAATTCCCTAATTCTACTACTACCACCGGCTTCATTCTCGATCATAACTTGATTCCGACACACAACACTCACGGTATCAGGACGCGTAATTGACACTTCACTTCTTGTGTTCTTACACATTCTCACCACAGGATTCCAGGCTCCAGATAATTGAAAACCATCTTCACGATTGAAATTCTTGTGTTTGGCAATCTCAATTGCCTCTCAAACCAGTCTTGGCATGTAATGTCGCTCAGTTGAGATTACTTGTGGGTTGTGTAGCTCGATCCAGTGGTAATAAATACTCTGCAGCTGTGGGCTTTAGGTCTGTCGAGCTAAAGCCCACAGTTGCAGAGTGGAACGAAAACCTGCTTTTCTACCATATGTTAAAGGAGTGACAGATAAAATCGCAAACATTCTACAAAAATTTTCACTTAAGACCATCTTTACTCCTTTAAAGAAAATTACACACTACCTGCGCTCACCAAAAGATTGTTTTCCACTAGAAAAACCAGGAGTGTATAAAATAGACTGTAGCTATGGGAGTTCTTATATTGGTCAAACCAAACGCACTATAACTTGTCGGGTGAAGGAACATATCAGGGCGGTGAAGAATGTTGACAGACAAAAGTCTGCCATAGCGGAACATCTGCTGGACTCAGGCTCAAACCACTGGATCGAGCTACACAACCAACAAGTAATCTCAACTGAGCGACATTACATGCCAAGACTGGTTCAAGAGACAATTGAGATTGCCAAACACAAGAATTTCATTCGTGAAGATGGTTTTCAATTATCTGGAGCCTGGAATCCTGTGGTGAGAATGTGTGAGAACAGAAGAAGTGAAGTGTCAATTACGCGTCCTGATACCGTGAGTGTTGTGTGTCGGAATCGAGTTATGATCGAGAATGAAGCCGGTGGTAGTAGTAGAATTAGGGAATTAATTCCTAGCAAGAGACTAAGAAAGCGGGTAGATCGTTATATCTGCCAATAACTACCTACTCGCAAAGACTTCAGTTTACCCGTGATCATGGCGCATGCAACTGCGCCAAAATATCGGGATACTCAAATACTCACAAATTATGGTAAATATCCCGTTTTTAGTATATATAATAACTTACCATTTGTTCCAAGACACCGCTAGCCTAGAACGTCTAGTTCACAAGATACGGCTATTTGAAGTTTGTCAGCTGTCATCAGAAAAACAGATCACATTGATTGATACCTACCATTTGTCCCAAGACGCCGCTAGCCTACAACGTCTTCTTCACAAGATACGGGTGTTTGAAGTTTGACAACTGTCATCAGAAATGCAGATCATATTGATATCTACTATTTGTCACAAGACACAGCTAGCCTAGAGCGTCTAGTTTTCGAGACACGGCTGTTTGAAGTTTGACAGCTGTCATCAGAAATGCAGATCATATTGATATCTACTATTTGTCACAAGACACAGCCAGCCTAGAGCGTCTAGTTTTCGAGACACGGCAGTTTGAAGTTTAACAGCTGTCATCAGAAATGCAGATCATATTGATATCTACTATTTGTCCCAATACACAGCTAGCCTAGAACGTCTAGTATCCGAGATAGGGCTGTTTGAAGTTTGACAGCTTTCATCCGAAATGCAGATCTCATTGATACCTATCATTTGTCTCAAGACACTACTAGCTTAAAACATCTAGTTTCCAAGATACGGTTGTTTGAGGTTTGACAGTTGTCATCAGAAATACAAATCTCTTTGATACCTACCATTTGTCCCAATACACCACTATCCTAGAACATCTCTAGTTTCCGAGTTACGGATATCTAAAGTTAAACAACTATCATCAGAAATGCAGATCTCTTTGATACCTACCATTTGTCCCAATACACTACTATCCTAGAACATCTTTAGTTTCCGAGTTACGGATATCTGAAGTTTGACAACTGTCATCAGAAATGCAGATCTCTTTGATACCTACCTTTTGTCCCAAGACACCACTAGCCTAGAACGTTTAGTTTCCGAAATATGGGTGGTACTTTTTATGCGTTCAGTAATTTTTGTTCCAATGATGTTCACCGATATTTGTAACCTTACTTTATTCACTGAATAATGTGGCCATAGCAGATCACCGACTTGCAATCTTTTAGGTGTATAGGACTTCTGGAAGTTTGTAAATGTTCAGCGACTTTTGGCGTTGTCTGTACATTGAATTAAAGTAACTCAGACTGTGATATTATTATTATTTATATACATTTCCCATTGTATCGAAACACCTCTAAAGTTTGGTTTTGAATGAGTTTTATGTTTTTCTTTTATACTATACAAGAAAAAAAATGACAGTTAATTGCAGTTATTATATTTTGTTAGGAAAAAAAAACTATTTGGTAGGATGACACAGAGCTTAGTTAACAATAACACTCAGCTCAGCTCAGAGCTCCGTTAAAAATATTATATTTTATGCAAAAAAAAATGTGATTAAATACAGAAATTCTGACGGAATACACATTGAAAACAATCTCGACATTCATTTATTGGATGAGAATTCAAAAGTTTTAAATAAAATTTTCGCAGTTTAGTCTACACAATGATGTTATTGTGCAGACTAAACTGCCAGTTATTTATTGGCGTATATTTTTAATAATATCAATCCCCTTTTTTATTTAAATACCGCTGGAATAGTACTTGCAGTACTGTTTCGATTTTTTGATGAGAAGTGTATATGATACTGGTCGTCAGGGATATTACAGATTGAGTTTCGCTGTAGGTGCAAATCCATTTGAAGGAACGGTGGCAACGACTCAGTGACCTAGATTTTTTCCGCACAGATTGATCGGAAGTTAACTAAAAGATTGAAAGAAATGGGCACTGTGCGCAGAAGTTCCTATTTATGTAATTAGAGCAGTAAAAAATATCCGGTATTTCATACTTACGAACTTTTTCCTAAGTTGTCACTTACGTATTTAAAATAAATAAATATTGCTGGACATTTCACACAGCGCTATCTAGCCCCAAACTAAGCAGAGCTTGTACTATGGGAATCAGATAATAATTAATAATTTATTTTGTAACTTTTTTAAATTCTCGTAAACCCGCTCATATCACTTTGATATGCATACAGGTAGAACGAAATTAAGTGCTACTTAGTAAAACCCTAACAAGATTTATAATAAATACATGATTATTGAGATACTTTAACAATCGCTCAGAAAGTTAGTAATGACAATTTTCTTCTAGTTTCTCATTCATTCTAATTTTCTTAGATCACTACAGATATACTTTTATCACTACAGATTGCTTACATTCATTACCATTTACTACAGACAAAACTATTATACGTAATTTAATGTATTTTAATTAGAATAACATACAGTATGCCGAAATGACTTGTACAAAGCAACAGAAGTGTGGAAGTTGCTCTCTATTGGGCTAATCAAATTTAGAAGTCAAACAGTTATTGACACGAAAGAAGAAGAAGAAGTATGCCACCAATCTTCCAATAATTTTTATTTATTATTTATTTTCAAAATCTTAGGAAAATTTACAGCTAGGTCTTAAAAATAGTTATTTACTTAATACATGCCGTTAAAGACCAGCGCATGTGTGCTGATGGCCAATTAAAAAGTTTCCGCGGATATACATATACATAAATAAAATAACAAAAACACAGGGAGTGTAGACGACAGGAGGTACACAACATAAAGCGACATTAAGTATTAGGTTTTTTAAAAATAAATCATAGCTTAGCAAGCGTTAGCTTACTTGCAGATGTGTTAAATAAATCGACATCAATATTTGTTTTGACCAATGAGTTGACCAATTTGCTAACTCGTATTAAGAATGCATTTTGTCTATAATTATTTTTTACCATAGGAACGTAAAGAATACTCAGTTTTCTCAATGCATCAGTATTTGTACGTAACCCTACTTGTTCAAGTAGCTCAGGACAGTCTACTTTACCATAATGTTTACGATTGACGAGTAAATATGTATGTTACCATTAGTAAAGCCTTTCAATGCTTACATAGTTACATTTCTCGGTTATCGTTACAACATATTATTTTATTTCTAGTTTTTTATTATGTTATTTGTGGGAAAACTGGCTTACGGCCCACCTACCTACCTACCGGTAAGTGGTCACTGTCGCCTATTGACACCGGCAACACACAGGGTATTGTCGATGCGTTCCCCAAACTGTACAAACCTCTTTACATTTCTCTTGAAGCGTGCCATGTCGTAGCCTAATGGGAAAACCTCAGATGGTAGCTCATTCCACATCTTGCAAGTATGGGGTAGAAAAAATCACGTGAAGCGTGTGGTGCGCGATACTCAATTGTCGATGATATGTGAATGAGCTTTATTACGTTTTCGAGAAGTGCGGTGGTAAAATCTCGACGACGGGATGAGATCAAATAGCTCCTTAGAACATTCCCCATTATACAGGCGGTAGAAAACACTGAGCGATCCGATGTCACGGCGTTGACTCAGCGGTTCCAGCCTGTCGGCGAGTTTGGGATCACCGATGATTCTAATGACTCTTCTCTGAAGGGAGTCAAAACGAAGCAATTGGTACTTTGGAGCTCAGTGCCAAAGATGAAAACAGTATTCTACGTGCGGCCGAACTTGCGCTTTATACAGCAATAGCCGTTGTTGTGCCGTAAAATACTGTTTGGCACGGTTAAGGACTCCAAGTTTTATAGAGGTGAGCACAGCTTTTGCTTCTATGTGACTCCCATACTGGACCTGATTAGAAATATCGACTCCCAGAATGCCTATACTCGCCGAGACGGGAAGAGGAATGCCCTAGAACCGTGGAGCTATTGTGAAAGGGGCCTTCTTTGTGGTGAACGCACAGACTTGCGTCTTGGTTGGGTTAAAGGTGACCAGATTAAGGTTACCCCAATCTGACACGCGCTCCAAAGAGCCTTCAACCTCAGACACAAGCCTCTGTTTGTAGTTAGTTTAATAATATTTATTTTATATAAGTTTATGGATAAAGATTGATATCCAGTGCAATACAGACGATTTATGTTTTGGATTATTCAATACAGACAGTACAAAATGTATACCAAAGTGAATAATGTTATTAATGATTTTTTTTTTATTTTACTACCTGGAGATTTAAGAAGCATATGGCCCACCCGATGTTAAGTAGTAAGTATCGCCTATAACAAAGTATTGCCAAGTAGGTCAGGCACCTTAGAAACGTGCCCTACGATGCACTGCCCTGCGTCCATCAACTTGAAGCATAGAGATGTAAAGCCTCATGTGCCTGTAATTTCACCGGCAACCCTTCAAACCGAAACACAGCAATGCTGCTTGGCGGCAGAAATAGGTATGGCGGTAATACTTCACTTTCACAAGGAACTCTATGTACTACTCTTAAGCTCACGTATCCTGCCGTGCGGGCTATCGTTGAATAGGTCTTCTAAAAACACTTTAAATTTTCATCAATATTTTCTTGATACAACAGTTCGTTTAAGACATATAAAGCATCAAAGTAAGCATTTTCGTAGTAGTCGTGTCCCCCTATTGTGAAATTTGGTGTACCGATAGATTATTACCGGGATTGAGACATAGGCTACTTTTACCCGACTGAACAGAAGGATTATAATGACAAAACAAGCGTGCAAAGCCGCAGGTGGCAGCTAGTAAGCCATATAAGTGAACCAGTCTTGCCATGTAATGTCGCTCTGTTGAGATTATCTGTGAATTGTGTAGCTCGATCCAGTGGTTTAAGCTAGATTCCAGCGGATGTTCCACTATAGCAGACTTTTGTGTGTGTAAGTTCTTGACCATGGTGTGTACCTTCACCCGACAAGCTATTGTATACGAGCTCCCACAGCTACAGTCTATTTTACACTCATTGGTTTTAAAAGAAATCAATATTTTGGTGTTGTACAAAACGGTGTTTATATCTGCAACACTCCCCGTGTTACAGATATAAACACCGTGTTTGTTCTGCAGAAGAGGGCTGTTCGTGCAATTTATAATATGGGCCCCAGAGAATAATTACGCATTAAGTTTAAAGAAATAAATATTATGACATTCTCTTGTCAATACAACTATAAAAATCTGATGTACGTTCACAAAAATATTAATTTGTTTAAGAAAAATAGCTGTAATTATAATTTTAATACTAGAAATAAAGATAAACTCGGTGTTGCTAATTGCAGACTCCATAAAGTTAAGTGAAATTTGACGGTACATTAATAGAAGTTAGCAAGGTAGTCAAGAATCTGGGGGTACTCATGGATCGTCAGTTATCTTGGGGACCACAACTAGCAGCGGTAAGCCGAAAGACCTTTGCTGCAGCTGCCTCTCTTAAACGGCTGCGAAACTTCCTTCCGATTTCCACCAAAATTGCACTTGCACAGACATTGCTGCATCCCATTCTCGATTACGCTGACGCCAGCTATCTTGATTTAACTGAAGCCCAACTCAACAAGCTTGAGCGTCTCCAGAATTTCTCTATTAGATTCATATTCGGCTTGCGCAAGTTCGACCACATTTCTGAGTATCGCCACAGACTTAACTGGTTACCCATCCGCCTTTGCCGGAATGCGCATATCCTTTCCCTCCTTTACAGCATCCTTTTCATCCCTTCTACTCCGTCCTACCTCAAAGAACGCTTTGACTTTCTTCACCTTTCCTACTCTCGATCCTTACTTTCCTCTGAAAGCCTTCAATTAAAAACTCCCCACCATACCTCAGTATTTTATAGTACCTCTTTTACTCTGCAGGCTACCAGACTCTGGAATGCCCTACCTGTCTCAATTCGTCATGCAAAATCTCTCCCTATCTTTAAAAACATGGTCAGACAACACTTTCTGTCATCCATCGCTCACTAGGCCATTTATTTATTTATAAATTTTTATATATATATATATATATATATATATATATATATATATATATATATATATATATATATATATATATATATATATGTATATATGTATATATTTATGTATCTTAATATTAATATTTATATAATTTTATGATTATATTATTTAATATAATTAAGCATTTTATTTTATATTAACTATATTTTTTCTAAATTGTAATATATATTTGTTTTAAAAAAAAAAAAATGATTCTAAAAAAAAAAATCTTATGCCGCCGTCCTTATTTGTTCATATAGATCCTGTCCATCCAAAGGTTGCCTGGAAGAGATCGCTTTTAGCGATAAGACCGCCCATTGTACCTATGATTTAAAATTGTATTTTCTTTTATAAGTTTGTTTTTAATGGTGTGCAATAAAGAAATTATCTAATGTAATCTAATCTAAATCGCTTAAAGGGCAAGATGTTCGCTTTTATAACAAACTCCCAAGTGATGTACAAAAATCGAAAATTAACAAATTTAAAAACGTAATTAAAAAAAATCTTTATAAAAAGTCTACCATAAAATAACGGATTATTTAGATGATAGAGAAGCTTGGGATGGAAATTGCTCCAACTCGTTCAAAATGTTACTATTTAGACGTAATTTATTTCCTGTATTGTTATGTATTTTAAAGGATCATTAAAAAAAAAACCAGCCTTGTGTCTTGCCTTTCTTTCCTGGCTTGGTCGCAAAGGAACACAGGCAGTAAAATTGACGTTTCAAAGTGATCCTTGTGATTCTAATGAATAAAATATTTTGACTTTGACTTTTACTTTGGTAGTGTGTTTAATATCTTTTTTAATATCTGAAGAGGAAGATTTCGATCTTTTTAGGATTTCTTTGACGAAATTCACAGAAAGACTGTACTAAAGCTGCGCTGCCGAAGTAGTAATAAATAATGGTCGATTAGTTACTGTTGGCATGGATTGACGATGACTAAAAAGTTTATTTTTTTATAAAAAACTATTACCTACTTCCTCGTTGCAAAACATTTAAAGAAACATCAAGAAAACTTACCAGATTATCCAGAGTACGTTTTTTGAACGAGTTTAAGTAACAATACCCCTTGATAGTCATAGAAAAGCGTCTCTGTAAATAAATAATTCCGGACACGAAGGTTGGAATTCAGTTTCAGCAAAACAATGCCTTTTCGAGATCTATGACACGGGCTAATTGCAAATGTCACCGTGAATTCTCGCGCCCGGTGCATGATTCTATTCACACAACTCCATTTTCGTCCATTTTTATTGATTTATACACCCAGTCACAGTTCCCAGTTCAAATACGCGCTAACAAATTCGGACAGGAACGTGGCGTTGATAAATTTAGCCTTAGATTGTATCAAACCCACATTATATCGTGTATGCATAAATAAATACAATAAACTGTCTGCATTCATTCATTATACGCGCAAACTAACTGTAAAATATATAAGCTGGATTAACCAAGATCTGACCATCCCATCTTAGTAACCCGGTTTCTTTTCAGCTCATGTACTTAATAGAAATCTCTAAAGAGCCGGAATTTTCCATCAGCATACTAAATTGGTTATTCAGATTGGAAGCACTATAAAGACTTGCGCACATTAGGGCCGATCCGTAGCACAGAAGCAATTCACTTTCCACTTTTATCTTTGGAATTTCATTATGAATGGTTTATTTCATAAGTACCTTGCATTTATCGGATGAGTACGAAGAAAAAGTTTTTTTCTACATTTGCGCGGCCCCGAGTACAAAACGACTCGCCTCGAGCTTCTTTGCATTGCACTCTACAATACAATTTAAAACTTTACTAAGAAACTAAGAACTACTCTTAGGCAAACATATCTCGTTCGCTGTAAAGAAAGAAAAAATCTAAAGGTGGATTCATTTTAAATTCATAGTGAACATTAAAGAGCAATTCCGGTTTAATTCCGGTAATCGAGGTCATTAAATGCCGGCATCACGGAGGCGCTGTCGCTGCCCCTAACGACCTTTTACCAGCGCATTTACCTAACGAATGACCTAGGCTCCCGTTGCCCGCTGCCCAGCCCAATTAACAGCTAGTTCAGAACCGTATGCTCATTGACCAACACGTATTCACTTGGGGGACTTTCCATAAAGGAACACGACCACTGTTTGCATTTAAATCATTATGTTCGTTACCACAAAAAAAAAAATAACCACACGTTGAACACTTGTTTAAAAAAATCCTTACCAATTACTTTCAGTATTTTTTACACAGGTGTTACACGGGTGGTTATCTTTTTTATGACAAGGCCCTATATTTGCAAAACATGTTTTATTAATACACTTGTTCCGATCGATAGACATATTTAGATAATAATAATAATTCATAATTCATTTATTCATTTGCAAACATGGGTAAATATGTATAAAAACAGGTGACAAATACAATATATAGGTTCCAGACATGTTTTACCATATTAGTTGGCATGCAAATGCAGTTAATATAATATAACTTAGACTATTAAAAAGCATTTCTAGAATTGAATTCAATAAAATTAAATAAATTACGCTATTATCGAGTTTGCATGTCTTTGTCCATAAGAAACTCATCCACAGTATAATAACATCTAATTCTCAAAAATTTAAACAATTCATGCTTGAATTCAGTCAAATTTAATTGTTTTATTCTATTTGGTACTTTATTATATATTTTTGGAGCCATACCGCATACACTTTTATTAAGAAGAGCAGTGTTGCTTTTAACTAGGCACAGGTGGTATATGTCGCGTCTGCTGCGTGAATGGGTAGGCTTTTCAAATAAGTCGGGATTCATTTTGACAAAAATTGATATTTCGTAAATGTATAGTGAGGGTAAAGTTAAAATATTAAGTGATAGAAAGTAAGGTTTGCAGCTATCAGTTGTTTTCAGACCATACATTGCCCTGATACACCTTTTTTGCGATTGAAATATATTTTCTGTCTCTGTACAATTTCCCCAGAATATAACACCGTAACGAAGCTTAGAGGATAACATTTTAGGGTCCCGTATTCGACTCGTTATAGTTTCACCATGTCCATCTGTCTGTCTTCAACTTCCATGTTATTACAGAATAGATGCAATATATGGAGAAAAAAATACTATGTAGAGAAATTCAATGCAAAAAATTCAACTAGTTGAATTAAATAGAAAAGTTACAGATAGATCTTTGCTTTAAAGCTTATAGGCATGTTTATTTGCTTTAATGACACCTAATATCAATATCGCACTTGCGTTTTGGTTATGCTATCCCACAGATTTGTTTTTCAGTGCTGATATATCTTTGAGGGATGCCTTCACCTCTCTCAGGGTTCTTGCAAATAAAATAAGATTTATGTGATAAGCACTTATTTTACAAACATTCTTAATTAAATACAAATATAACATATAAATAATTAACACATCACAAAAAAATCATATAACATAATTATATTTCTTTTTTATTTATTGAAGAGACCAACCGCTTTAATAATACAAGTAAGTGTCTTAAATATCTCATCATCATCATCATTATATCAGCCGTAGGACGTCCACTGCTGGACAAAGGCCTCCCTCATTGATCTCCAGGAACTGCGGTTGGAAGCGGCCTGCATCCAACGCCGACCTGCGGTTCTTACCAAGTCGTCTGCCCATCTTGTGGGTGGACGTCCTACTCTGCGCTTGCCGGTCCGTGGCCTCCACTCGAGAATCTTTCGGCCCCATCGGCCATCTGTTCTGCGCTCTATATGGCCTGCCCATTGCCACTTCAACGTGCTAATCCGTCGGGCTATGTCGGTGACTTGAGTTCTCCTACGTATCTCCTCATTTCTGATTCGATCCCGTAAAGAAACCCCGAGCATAGCCCTCTCCATAGCTCGTTGAGCGACTCTGAGCTTATTCATAAGGCCAATAGTGAAGGACCACGTCTCGGTTCCATATGTCATCACTGGTAACACACACTGATTGAAGACTTTCGTCTTAAGGCACTTAAATATCTAGTTAAAGAGTATACAGCCAATTACAGATCTCTCTCGATAGAGGTAAATATTGTACCTACTTTGTAATAAAATAAGAATACAAAAGTATTTAAGTTACGGGCAACTTGAGAAGTCTAGTCACTATGAATAAGACGGGGTCTGTATACATAACGCCAGTATCTAGTGGGCAATTTAAATAAAACTGCATGACTAATCACTTTTCCCGGTCAGTATTTATGACTACCCTATCTTGGGCAATGTAATAAAACAGATGAAAAGTAGTGTTTATTAAAATAGTAGGTACGAGTAGTTAGGTGTTTTTCTTTTTATTTTATACTAGCTGACCAATCCGCAGCTTTGCACGCGTAGTTTTTCAATAAAACATTACCCGCCTTCTGCGCAGTTGGGTCAAAAGTAGCCTATGTTACTCAGGGTGAATGTAGCTTTCCAATGGTGCAAGAGTTTTTGAAATCGGATCCGTAGTTTTTAAGTTTATTAATTACAAACATACACAAAAAAAATACAAATCTTTCCTCTTTATAATATTAGTATAGAAGTATAGATATAGAAAACAGATGAACTGTAGTGTACTTTATTCATACAGGGCGTTAGGTTATTTTTATTATTTTGTAAGATTGCCCGTCTAGAAGTAGGAAAGTATTCATACTGCCCGGTCCATGTGATAAATTCAAGCTATCTATAACCTTGATTTATTAAATGGGCCACGGGCTGTCGGGCATTGTTGACATGGGCCGGCTAAAATAATAAATTTATCAAATTGACCGACGCTCTTGGTCATTATTTAAAATGATTAAAAATGAGCACAAACTAATGCCAAAATATTTTATTCATATAATATACCCATAATTTATTATTTCATACTAACACCCACTAAATAAACTAAATTATTAAATTTTCTTAATAAATCTATATTAATCTATATATGTATATACGAAGTCGGGTTAGTTACACCATTTTTAACTCAAGAACGGCTGGACCGATTTTGATGATCTTTTATTCGTTTCATTTGTCTCCGCCGCGAATAGCAGAATAACTATTAAAATGATGGAAAAATTCGCGCAAATAAAATTATGAAGAAAACTCATTTTCTCATACATGGATAAGATGCAGCTAATGATCGCCGATTGAGAATTCTACCGGCGACGTACAGCACATTGGCAGATTTGGCAGCCCGTGTCACATGCTTGAGTATGAGCAAGATGCAATGATTTTATTCTTTATTGTACACAAATAGATTACAGACAAAAACAGCTTACAAAATGGATATGTACAAAGGCGAGCTTAACCCTAATAAGAGTTTTCATCCAGGAAACCTTTGAATATAGAGATAGTTTGTTATAGTGGGCACGAGCGCAGAAAATAACATTGAAAAAAACTGTAAATAACTTAGCTCAGCAACACAAAATTTATTGATTGTATGAAGTAGTGTTGTTGTTGAGTAAGTTGAGTGTATAAATGTATAGCTAGTATAATATAAGATATTCTAAAAACACCATTAAAACTCAACTTAACAAACTCGCTCCGACCATCTGAAAATTTGATGCTGAAAACTACTAGTTCGTAGAACTAGATTCTATGATGATTCCTTTACCATTAATGCAACACGTCTTTGGAATACATTACCGGTCTCAGTACGGCAAGCTTCATCATTAGCCACATTTAAAGCAAAAGTGAAATTTTTTATCTCTCAGAAACGTCGTAGTATCGCTATATATGTGTATGTATGTATGTTCATGTATATTCTTTAATTTATTTCATTTTATTTGTTGTAGGTATATTTATTTATATATATTGTTTTATTTTATTTTAAGTAATCAGCGCTTTCCTAAAATTTAGTTTTTGTTTTGTTAATGTAGGTACACCCCCCTCCATTATTGTAATGTTACAAAAGTCCTCTCCATCCAAAGGTTGTCTGGAATAAATCGCTTCTAAGCGATAAGACCACCCATTATACTAGTTGCTTTGTGGTTTTTTTATTTTTATGTCTGTCTCTTTTGAAGTGTACAATAAAGTATTTTTATTCATTCATTCATTATAAATTAAAACAACGAATGAAAATAATTTTGTATAATTTAAAATTAAATGCTAAGTGAGTATAAAAAAATATAAAAAAACTCAAAAAAATATATTGTAAGATATAAAATGCTTTTTTTATTTCATTTACAAAACATGTTATTTTTAAATAAATGAATCAATGAAAACTCTTAAATGTACACCACAAAAGAAACAAACATAAAAATGAAAATTCACAAAGCAACAAGTACAATGGGTGGTATGGACGTACTCTTTTAGACCGACCCAACAACCTCTGCCCAGAACGTAAAACCGCCATTGTGGCTCGCGAGCTCAAACGCTATGACGTCGACATAGCCGCTCTCAGCGAAACACATCTAGCTGACGAAGGTGAGCTTGTTGAACGTGGTGGTGGGTACACTTTCTTCTGGAAAGGCACACCAGCTTCTGAGCCTAGACGGTCAGGAGTAGGCTTTGCTATTAAAACTACTTTAGCCTCTAAGTTGGAAGAACATCCAGTTGCTATCTCTGATCGTGTCATGTCCTTACGTTTCCATCTTCGAAACAATAAATACTTAAATGTTATCAGCGTATATTCGCCAACACTCGACAAAAGTGATGACGTCAAGGACAAATTTTATGAGGAAGTGTCAGAAGTGCTGACTAAAATCCGGCGCTGTGAGAAAGTTTTGCTTCTTGGCGACTTTAATGCTCGCGTCGGACGTGATTTTGAAGCTTGGCCTCGGGTGATAGGGCGACATGGCATTGGTAACATGAACAGTAATGGGCAACTGTTACTAAGCCTCTGTTCCCAATTTCATCTGGGTATTACCAATACCATGTTTAGACTCCCAAATAAATACAAAACTACCTGGATGCACCCAAGGTCCAAGCATTAGCATCTTATTGATTATGCTATAGTCCGTCAACGGGATATAGCGGATGTCAAAGTAACGAGAGTAATGAGGGGCGCAAACTGTTGGTCGGATCACCGACTTGTTGTTACAAAACTATTTTTGCGTCTTAGCCCTTGCCGTAGACCTCGCAGGGCTAAGCCTAACTGTCTCCATCTGAAAAAGCTAGAGTCTGCTGAAATATTGGCAAATTACAGGGAAGCTGTCAATACCTTTACAGCAGGCATACACCCCGAAGATGAACAGTTAGACGAGGGCTGGAAACTGTTAACTACAAATACCATCAATGCGGCTACTGAGATCTTAGGCCAAAAACCTCGTGTCTGTGAAGACTGGTTTGACGAAAATGATAATACATTGACAGTCGCCCTAGAAAAACACCGCCAGCTCCTTCGAAAGGGAAATCAGACAACTGCTTCTGAAAAAATAAAGGAGAGTACGAGCCAAATAAGGAGACTAACTCGAAACGCAAAAGATGAGTGGTGGCTGAACAAGGTTCGCTATATTCAGTGGCTTGCTGATTCGAATAGACTCGGCGATTTCTTTAACGAGATTAAAAAGTTAGTAGGAAGTCCACATCGAGTAAACGTACCACTGAAATCACTTTCAGGTACCCTCCTGGTAAGCAAAGGAGAAGTTCTTACTCGCTGGGCAGAACACTATAACAGCTTACTCAATGTGGATCGTTCTGCTGACATAAACTATTTAGCATCACTTCCTGCCTTACCACAAGCCGTAGATCTGGATCAGCCTCCTTCTCTTGAGGAAGTTATCATCGCCATCAAAGCGCAGAAAAACAATAAGGCTGTCGGCATCGATAACATACCAGGAGAACTATTAAAATATGGCGGAGATGAGTTGCACTACAAGATTTGGCAATTTTTCCAGCGCATGTGGGAAATGGAGTTCGTTCCTCCTAGTTTTGGCGTATCACTAATTTGCTCTTTGTATAAAAATAAAGGTGATCGATCTGTTTGCAACTCTTATAGGGGTATATCACTTCTGTCTACCCCAGGAAAAACTTTTGCCAGAGTACTCTTAAATCGTCTTATGGAGCTCTCTGAAAGTATATTGCCTGAAACGCAATTTGGGTTTAGACCCAATCGCGGCACATGCGAGGCCATATTCTCTCTTAGACAACTGCAAGAGAAAAGCAGGGAACAGTGTCAACCTCTGTTTCTCTGTTTTGTTGATCTGGAGAAAGCTTTTGACAGAGTACCTCGCGAAGCTTTGTGGATTGTGCTTTCGAAACTTGGTTGCACCGACAAATTTATACGCTTGATAAGACTTCTTCACGACAACATGACTTGTTGCGTAACCGTCAATGGTGAGCAGACAGAGCAATTCCCTGTCACTTGTGGTGTAAAACAAGGCTGTGTATTAGCACCCACTCTTTTTGCTCTGTACTTTTCCGTTGTCGTGAGGGAGACTTTACAAGCCAACACCGAAGGGATCCGCATACGTTTTCGCACAGATGGCAGTATCTTTAACCTGGCTAGGTTAAAAGCGCACACAAAGGTATCGTATGACCTCATTACCGAATTGATGTATGCTGATGACCTATGTTTCGTTGCGGAATCTTCTGAGGGACTCCAGGACTTGATGACTCGGCTTGACGCTGCGTGCTGTAGATTTGGCCTCAAAATTAATATTACAAAGACAGAGGTGATGGCCATGGACACTGTTAACCAAGCTCCACTGAATCTGCAAATCGATGGAAAGCCCATAAAACAGGTCGATACATTCAGATATCTGGGAAGCAGCATAACAACAAAATGCGACCTTGACTCGGAAATCAACAGCAGACTTGGCTCCGCTATGGCTGCTTTTGGTAAACTACGAGTCCAGGTATTTCGCTCCCATAACATCAAATTGAGTACCAAGATTAAGGTGTATATGGCTATTGTACTTCCTAACATCTTGTACTCGTCAGAGACATGGTGCCTGTATCGCAGACACATACGCACGTTAGACAGATTCCATCTGAAATGCCTCCGCGACATTCTTAACATCAAGTGGTCGGATCGGGTCCGTAATACCGATGTTCTACGACGGGCTAATGTCTGTGGCATAGAGGCATATTTGATGCGGCGTCAGCTGCGTTGGTGCGGGCACCTGTCTCGGATGTCTGATGAGCGAAGGGCGAAACGCATTTTCTTCTGTGAACTAGAACATGGTAAGCGGAAACGCGGAGGTCAGTTCCTACGTTTCAAAGACGTACAGAAGAGGCACATGAAGAGGTGTTGTATCGATCCGTCGCGCTGGGAGGCTCTCGCTGAAAAACGACCTGAATGGAGGCGTCATGTTCAGGACAAAGTGTACGAGTTTGAAGAAGAAAGGAGGCAAGAACTAGACTTAAAACGAGATCAGCTTAAAAGTCGACCGCCGGCTAATATCAATTACAACTACATTAATGGCGCCTTAACTTGTGTTCATTGTAACCGGACTTTTAGCGCAAAAATAGGGTACATCAGCCACATACAGGCTAAACACCTAGGCCAATAATCACAAAGTCAAGTCTCTGTAGCCGAAATCGGCTAGGAGGATTATTATTATCGCATAGAAGCGATATTAGTTAATAAAATACTTACGAATGAACTAGCTGTATGTAAGATGCGGCTACGTCAGCACATCGTCGTGATTTAAAACTAAAATATGACCTCGAGCCGGCTTTGGACAAACTAATAAAAAACAGTGCTAATTTGTCGGCTTCTTTTAAGAACTGGTGTACATATATTTTTTTTCTGGCGACCCGGTTTTGTACGCGAATATAATAATTACCTTCACTGGAGCCTTTTCAAAGATACGAAAGAAAATCCTTTCAGGGTGTACTAAGAATATATAGTATGCGATGTGTTAATATTATTATAAGAACATCCTGAAAAAGCTAATTTCGCGCGTAGATACATGTAGCAGTTTGAAGCCGCGCGTAGCAGCATGTAGCTGGAAGCTGCTCTGGAAACTCAACACTACAAACAATTAAGACACGATCGTCATTCTATACAAATTTCAGCACGGGCGTATGTTAAAAAAATACCCGAATTTAATGAAAAAAACTCTGGTGTTGTTTAAGTTTGTCATCGGCGCGCGACTTGATCTGACACTCGTCCTACACACATAAAATGTAATCAAATCAAATCAAAAATCATTTTTTGCGAACAACACCAATAGTACAACAGAACAAACACACACAGGAGACATAACAAAAAGAACAAAGAAACAATAGCTAAAAGATTAACATTAAATAAAAATGCTAAAATATTGCAGTGTGTGTGTCTCATCGTACTCACTGCATGTGTCACAAAAAGGCTACAACTCAGCGGCTACACCAGCTCGTGCTGGGTTGCACTGGCTACCCAGCGCTGGTCTTCCGTTGGAGCCTCTTTGAGTGGACCACGGATATCCGCCCACTAATTAAACAGTGTACAACTAAATACAATGAAATAAATTAAATATACCTAGTCAGGTTATAAATTTTGTCACATGTTTAATATAAAATAATTGAAACAAGTTTATTCATTATGTAACCATTTACATACCAAAATGAACTTAACAAAACATAGATTCTTATGACACTAAAGTTTATTCAAAATGGTTTCCGTGATTTTGAATACAGGCCTTCAATCTGCGCGGCCAGTCGTCTATCGCAGCACGAACGAGGTCCATGTCAATATCGGCGGCTGTCTTAATCAAGGATGTCTTGAATGACTCCAAATTGGGATGAGGCTTTGAGCACGCCTTTTTCTCCAAGTGTTGCCATATCTTGTAATCTAACGGATGCAAATCTGGACTGGAGGAGGGCCAGTCTTCGTGCCGGATGAAGTCGATTTCACGCGCCGCCAGCCAGTCTTGTGTGCTCTTCGCTCTATGAGCTGGCGCCGAATCTTGTTGGAATACCCAGTGCCTGTTATTGAACATGGTATGAGAAACAGGTTCCACAAGGTTCATCAGGACTGTATTTTGATACACAACTGCATTCGTTTTTAGACCATTCTCACAAAAATGTACCTCTGTTAAGCCCCAATAAGAAACTCCCAACCATACCATGAGCGAGGATGGAAAATGACCTCGTTGGACACGCGGAATACTTCTTCACTACTGTGTGCGTACACCTTATCATTTTGTTTGTTGTAGCTCTCTTCTACGGTAAAAAATTTTTCATCCGAAAAAAGAATTTCCCGATATTTTTTTCCCGTGTACCGCTTCAACAAAGCGCCGCATCTCTTCAGTCTCAGGTCCATTAGACGAGCATTCAAACGATGTCCTGTTTTTGTTCGATATGCCCGAAGCCCTAAGTTTTCATTTAACACCCTTTTCACTGTGGTTCTGCTTAACCCCATCTGAAGGGCCAACAGTTTCTGCTTACGTTTGGGATTTCTTTGAATTCGCGCCTTCACAGCTTTTATTCTTGCTGGAGTCCTAACAGACCGAGGGCGACCACTTCTTGACCTGTAATCTACACTAGAGTCTTCATTGTATCGTTTGATGGTGCTATAAACGAATATTTTCGTTATATTCAAATTTTTCAGTATGTCAAAAATTTGAATTGGCGCGTAACCGCAACGATGCAACGCAATAACTGCAACACGGTCTTCTTTAAGCGTCCACTCCATATTTATAAATGAATAAAATTCTAAAAAGTATACATTTTATTTTCATGAACAATTCGAAATTCGAATTCTATAAACTTTTTTGTGGCCAGCAAATTTGTCAGTATGTCAAAAATTTGAATTGGCGCGTAACCGCAACGATGCAACGCAATAACTGCAACACGGTCTTCTTTAAGCGTCCACTCCATATTTAAAAATGAGTAAAATTCTAAAAAGTATACATTTTATTTTCATGAACAATTCGAAATTCGAATTCTATAAACTTTTTTGTGGCCAGCATTCTAAAAGAAAAGTTTTTACTGTGTGACAATACTTATGACCTGACTAGGTAGTATGGATAAAAATAAATAACAATAAAATATAATAATAATAACGCCTATTCACCGTGAAGCCGGAGAGAGTCAACAAGTACTAAAATAAAACACATGAAAAGCTAGCCCCACAACAACGCACTAGCTGGCCACCTACTCATATTTTCAATTTTCTAAATCTGCATGGCGAGAGCTTCAAATCTGCTTGGAAGAGTTGGCGTTTGCATGTGACAATGTCATCCAGGCCGATTTCGGCTACGGTGACATTGTTCCTGCTTGGTGATTGATGCGCTCTTTGATGACTAGCATAGCCAATTTTAGCCTTAAATGTGCGCAAACATAATGTATGTAAACATACGTATGTATGTACGTTTGCATGTTTGTAAGCATGCAGTTATGATATCCAAATCTACTTGAATGAATCGGCGCTTGTATGTATGTGTCCGGTGTCGATTCAAAGTGGTAATCCGATCCGATGGTGAGACAAGCAGGTCAAGTGCGATGCTTGTGAGTACATTTCCACCCCGTTTCCTATTTTAGTTTAAGCCTTGTAGGTACTTATTGAGATATTAGCCAAACTAAAAACTTTACTTTCATGAAACTCACAGGATACTCCAATAACTCCAATTTTTGTAGCTTTTGTAACAGAAATGTAGGGAAAAGTTTGTTTACAATAACTGACATTTTTACTTTAAAAAAGTACCTCCAATATAACATGAACTCCCGTTAGTTGTTATTTGCACGACGTGATAGGTCAGTTATCGGTAGACGAATATTTATTGAATACTTAATAGACTCTTTTTTCAAAAACGATATTATTTAAACGCAGAAAATTTGAAATTTGGAACGGTGTTACAGATCTTCGTAATACGCACATAGTTTTGATAGTCCAAGATAAGTGAGAATATTTTGTTGTGGCGGAACCACCCTGGCATTATAAAATACTAGCTGATCAATCCGTAGCTTCGCACGCGTAGTGTTTTAATAAAAACATTACCCTCCTTCTGTGTAGTTGGGTAAAAACTAGCCTATGTTACTCAAGGATAGTGTACGATTCTTATGGCGAAAGAAGTTCTGGAATCGGGTAGTTTTTTGAGTTTATTCATTTATATCTTCTTTATAGGTGCATAGCCTATATCAGCAGAGGGAGAGTGTAGCCTTCTATCAGAGAAATAATTTACATAATTTCAGTGTTCAGTTCAGTAGTTTCTGAGATTATTCCTTAAAAACAAATATACACATTTCTTTATAATTTATGTGTGTTTTTATAAAAGCAAAACCTACTCAAAAAAAAGGTATCCTTGTATATTGGCACTGCCACGAGATTTCAGTTTGAGGCAAACCACTAGTAATAGAATTCAGTAAAACTTCCAATAAAACTAGTAAACTGACAAGGATAAACCTTCACATAACATAAAAATACCATTCATGCATTCGAAAATAGGTAAATATATTTTGAAAGGAAAAATGCGTTGTGAAAATGCAGCTATTGAAAAAATGTATGACATCCAGTTTGATAGATAAAAAATACGATTATTTTTATTCTAAATTGGATTTCGATAAAATCTGATCAGGCCTAAAATTCAATTTGAGGATTTAGCACAGAATAAATGATAATTACTCCGTTGGTTTAGGAAACGTATTGTCTTCAGTAGATTTCAAATTATTCCCAAACGATGTTTATATTTCCGCCGAAAACGTAATTGGATACTTTCGCGGTACAATAAAATTATCTATAAGCCAAAATTAAATTTAACGATATAGATGATTATCCTTGATGTTGCTCGCTATCTCAGGCTCCCAGCGGTCCCCGTTCGATAGCAGCTTCTCTTTGTTATAGAGTAACTCTTCACGGGTCTCCGTGCTGTACTCGAAATTAGGGCCTTCTACAATGGCATCGACCGGGCAGGCTTCCTGACAGTATCCACAGAATATGCACTTTGTCATGTCGACGTCATAGCGGACCGCGCGCCTGGAGCCGTCGCAGCGCTCCTCAGCTTCAATAGTGATGGCCTGAGCTGGGCAAATGGCCTCGCACAGCTTGCAGGCGATGCATCGCTCCTCGCCTGAAGGATACCTTCGGAGCGCATGCTCGCCGCGGAATCTCGGCGAGAGCGGTCCTTTCTCGAATGGATAGTTTATGGTAGCCGGTTCCTTGAATATGTGAGCCAGTGTTACGGCAAAACCTGAAACCGGTAGCAATATTCTATTCTAAGATATAAGGTTCTATATAAAGATTATATTGTATTGCCAGATGAGGCAATACGTTAGTCCATTTCTAACACATTATCGACATATTAACAAACAAAATCACGTTTGTAGGCTATTAAAGTGCGACGAATCGTAGCACCTACAACATCTATGTATGTAACGTGTTGCGGTAGTTGGCTCGATTCGTAGTTCGTTAATTTGTATCTATAGTCAAGTGTTCTAACTTAATTTTACGTTAATACTAGAACTGAGCTAGCACTGACAATTAATGTGGTGACTGGTTTTACAGTAACACTTTTTATACACATGTCTTTGAGTTGAAAATAATACGACCTAAAAATATAGCCTTAATATAAGAAATCTACTATTACCAGAAGCCACTCTTAATCAGTTTTTGGTAAAAACAAGATAAGCAAAAAACGTGTACCTAATGTACTGGGGTGATGGAAATTTCCGTATCCAATGGCAACTTCCTATCCACAACAGCTAACGAGCAACGTAGCTAAGTATCAACCAAAGTTTATGAGTCTTGCAGCAAATATGAAAATAAACGCCGTAGTCTGTTCTTCAACTATAAGATGAAGAAATGAAAGTAATTTGCATTAAGCGCTTACTTGAATAGCTCGTAGATTCTACAACCGAACTCGAATACGAGTAGGTACTATTGGTTGTAACTTTTATTAATTTGCGTAATAATTTTCCCCAGCAGTCCCAAGTACGAGTATTTCGTCACAAAATTAGAAGCTATATGCGTCGCTAAATTTCATCCTTATGCCAAACGTAAGTAAGCTACTTACTTTATTATTTACAAGCATCGAAGTTAGGTAAAGCATAGTTTCTCTACAATATGAATATTTAATAATGCACAGAATTGATTCGAACCCCCTGTATTGTTCCAACATTGATAGACGCGTTTAATAATGGCATTCGGCGAACTAACAATTACCGCGGGTCGGGTAACAAGTGGCACAAATACTTTTATTTGGACGTAGAGAAGGGTGAATCGCTCGTGTCAGGGGCGTACAGGTAAAATCACCGAAAGGTAACTGAAGCGTGGTGCGATTTAGTTAAGTCGGCGTATTTTTCTGCGAATTTTCTTGGACCGTAATAAAATAAAACAAGAGAGCTACACTGCTAACCTCGGGCTAGTTCGGTCCAGAATATTGTTAGTGAGGCACGATCGAAGAAGTCTTTCGTCGTAGTTCGAGGAGGTTTGTCGTTGATGTAGACGAACTTGACTTCATACAAGGTTCGGGGACAGCTGTAGTAGGGTGGGTAGAGCTGACATGGCGGTGGCGTGCTCTGCGGGTATGGCGGGCGCGGTGGGTACGGGGCGCACGGAATGCACGGGTTGTAATCATCCGCTTTATTCCGAACTAGTAACTTTGTCAGGATCGGTGCTCCATGCCATTGCAACACAGTTTTTGATGGATGCTTTAAAAAAATCATCTTGTTGAGCTCTCCGGTATGTCGTGGTTGTGATCGGTGGATTGTTGATTTATAGTTATTTTACTCTGCGACTCTTCGAACAATAGAAAACTAACATTCAGCTTCGAATATATTAAATATTCACATTAAGTTTGTAGCCCATGTTCTTTATGGCTTTTGACATTTGACGTAATTATTATTAAGTATTGCACTAAAAAAGTATCCATTGTGTTTTATCCACAGAGGTTTTATCATACTACCTCTATTTGCTACAAGCAACGTTTGAACAAAAGGGTGGGTTTCCTGAAAACAACATCCGCTAAGTATACCAAAATAGAAAAGCACATAAATAACACAGATATTTTAAATAGTAAACGACCGGAGTTAGGTTCTCCTTAACCCATTCACTGCCTCCCTAAAAAGTAACGACTTCACCCCCATGGCGCCTTAAGCTGGTACTCGGCCCGCCCAGCGGCGGGCCCGGCATCTCGACAAAGTGTTCTAGCCCGCCTTTCGGCGTTTTCTGCATGAGGCTGTAAATTTTGACATGAGCTGATTTCCATGTATAGTTTACACGTACTGTACCTTGTATAAAACGTGTAGGTCTAGTTTATTTTGGCACTTGTGGCAAAATTGTGTTAATTACATTGGTTATTTACAAAAATAGTAATGGAGTATGAAGGTAAGTCATATAACTTCCAATGAATTGATTTTATAATATCAAAATCATTGTATATATCTACGAATTAAGTAGATTTCTTCTCATACTTATGTAAATGTATCTAAAATGTATTTAAAAAGGCCTTTATTTAAGAGTTCTTTTAAAAGTCAAGAGTAGATAACCTTTTTGTGTCTTAATATTTTATTATCTCGTTTATGTAGGTACACACGGATACACATCAAGCTATACAGTTTCAGTATAAGCTGACCTCTCATTCTACGAAAAGTCTACACAATGCGAGGTTAGCTTATACTGTAAATGTATAGCTTGATGTGTAGCCGTGTGTAACTATAATACATTAATTTTAAAAATAAAAAACTAAATCTATCGCGTTATTGACATACGACCTTGACTTTCGGTGCTATTGACGTTTGACGTTGACAAGTTGAAAAACGTTTCATTTGACAATTGTGATAAACTTATTTGGTCACACTGAAGGGTGTTTGTGATTTTTTTATACCATAGTCATTATTTTAATCACTAATAATAGTAAATATGTTACTTACAATGCGAAACAGTTATAACCGATGATGCAATCTATAAAAAATAATGCGTGTATAATACAGGTGTGTCAGAGTACGGGACAGAGTAATGAAAATGGAAGTTTTTAGTTTGTAATGGTGGCGTTCATGACAAGTCGAATATCTAATTACCTACAAGCAATCTTTCCAATAGGATTTGAACGTTTCTACGAGAGTAAAGTTGATAAACGTTTGTGTTATGATTATAAATGGAGATGCTTCGAGTACTCGTTATATATTGTTCGTTATTCGGCATTATTCGACTTTTTTTGTTATTTGTCGAATACCAAATGATAGCTTTTATTAAAAAAACAAAAAACAAAACACACTTAGTACTTATATTATTAACATAAAATAGCCATAAATCGGTCATGTCATGTTGAAGTCAATAGATACGCTTTTTAACTAATATTTAAAGTTCAAAAAAGGCAGATTGTGGTGCACTAAAAACTAGTTTTTCTGCACAATTAGGATCAATTGGGTTCCGTTTTTCTTTATATATCAAACCTACCTCAGCACATAGACTTTCTGAATAAACAGAGCTTGCTAGTTTGATTAAGTATCGTTCAGTAACTGATTCCTTTAACTTCATTGTTTTCTTTTCTCATAACATTAGATTTTTTTTAGATAACAGTAACAAATAAATGATTAGTAAGTTCAAGACTACTACAAGCGTGATATTATTATTTTATGTCATATAAATTATTTTTATATTATTATTTTTATAGTGGCTAGTTATTCGACTATTTGCGATAGGTAATCGCGATTAATCTATATCCAACTATTCGCTATACGCGGCATTTCTAATTTTCTAATTTTTTGAGACCTAAGTCATAATTATACCTTAAAATAAGGCAATATGTGTTTGACAGGTCAAATCTGCACATACTTCTTCGTGTAAGTTTCGATATTATTATTAAAATATTAATCAATAAATTAATTATTATATTATTATTATATCTTTATATTATTATCATTATTATTTTTATCAAAGTATATTTATTATTTAAATTTATAAAAGGTTTGTGAATTCTGAATAAGAAGGGCGGGCTCGGCATAAGAGGTTAGAAGTGGTTTTTTTATAAAATCCTAGATACCCACAGGCAATTAAAGTGGCGAATCAAATAAAATAAAACGAATCATTACACAAAATCTTATTACTTTTATATGTTGGAGAAAAGACAGCTAGGCTCAAATGGGATTGGGCGGGACACATTAGCAGAATGCACACCGATTGGTGGGCTAATCTAGCCACAACCTGGAGCCCTGATGGAGGACGCGGTCGAGGTCGGCCAAAAAAGCGTTGGCGGGACGATCTTGTTGCCTTCGAGCAGGAGTGGTGGAGTGTCGCACAGGACAGAGATAGATAGGTTGACAAAAAAAAGAAGTTTGTAATCCAACCGCACATAGGCGGTCTCGACATTTGAGTTAAACACTTTCGCACGCCCATGGGCGGGCTCTGAATGGGCTATATGGCTCCCTTTTGTCCTCGGCTCTCGTACCGAACGGTTGGAACTCATTGCTGTATCACGCGAGTAAAGCAGTGGAACCTACAGTTTACTTATATGATCGTGTTAAAACACAATTTCGCTGTTAATGGAATCGATTTATACCCCAAATTATGTATTAAAGTTTCACTGAGATTGTACCATGCGAGTGAAGCCGTGGAAACAAACAAGTTTTGAATACTTAACGTAATCGTAGGGAAGATTATGTGAGAGGCGATAGGCAAGTGCCTGCTCGTAGCTATTAGCATAACGACCAGCTAACGAGTGGAGTGATGTCTCGCTGCGGCGACAATGTCAGGTAACACGCCCTAATGCTGTTTCAATGTTAACAAACTGTCTGGAAATTCATGGTACGAACGAACTCTCATTTTCGTGGTTTTATAAAATGTTATTTAGGTATTCGTAGTTGTAGGTACACCAATGCTATAAAATTTGTTGCAAATTGCAGCATTAACTAGGTATGGGACGCAAACGCTGTATTACAGCGGACTGTATTTTTAGATGGCTTATACCAGCTTCTTAGTCTCAACAGTCCTATATCGAAAGACATGGTCAACCAAACCTCGGGTGTCTTTACAATAAACTAAAAGAAAATGCGCACGCAATTTTTCTAATAGATAACTCTTTTGGTGCACACCTGGTATATCACCTGTGCTACGATATCTATCTGTGCAATAGGAGTCTTGTAAAACAAGACCGGTGAAATACGAGTAGGGCTCGCGCACCGAGAATTTCGAACCTAGAGAACCAAGAAGACTTTTAAGACAGAAAATAAAATTGTTCTACATTGAGAATTCTTTATAGTTTTCCTGGATTTTTTTTTTCATGGCCTAAATGGTAAATATTTTAAATAGGGATTCTAGTTAAAATGAGGTATCATCATTCATCAGCCCGTTTTGACCCACTGCTAGGCATAGGCCTCTCTTTGTTTCTGCCATTCTTCCCGATCCTATGCCAGTCGTACTACCCACATACGACCCACGGTCTTATGGATGTCGTCGACCCATCTCGCTGGTGGACGTCCCCTATTTCCATGCCCAGTTCTCGGCCTCCACTATGTTAGGGCCTTAGTCCACCTGTCGCCACTACGTCTGGCTTGCTGACGTCTTGTACGTTAGTCTGATTGCGGATTTCAGTATTGGGAACTCGATCTAAGAGTGTGATGCCGAGAATGGCGCGCTCCATGGCTCTCTGTGCTACACTTATTTTGTACACAGCCTCCTTCGTGAGCCTCCATGTCTCGGCACCATAAGTCATAGTTGGCAGAACACATTGGATAGAGAGACGTGTTTTAAGACATTGTGGAATACGAGTGGATTTTAATATGTCAGCTAGTTATTGAATATTGAATAAGTTGAAATTAAACGCGATCAGTTCAAGCTAAACTTAGTTTAAGCATTTAACTGGATTCAAGGTGTGGGTGTGGACTTAGTGACCACATTGTTTATTGTAGTTTTTTTAACTAAAAGGTTTAGTAAAAGTTGTAAAACATTTGTAAAACGAATATTGGAAGATGTGAAGAATTTAATACCTAATGTGTGGTCTCTCAGTTCACACACTTGCCCTTCCAAATCTGGGTAATTATAACGGTTATAGGCACGTTTTGTAACCAAATATTTAGTAAAACATGTATAAACGTATTTACAAGAAAATTAAACATAATTAGGCTATGACATATGGAATTACAATTTAATTTATGTGGTCACTCAGAGACCACATAAATCACGTATAACTTATTAATTATATCATAAAAACGGTAGTGTTTCTCTGATAATATTTAGTAAAAGTCGCAATGGTATTTGTAAAAGTTAAAAAAGGGCATAAAAACGGGCTATTTTTGTAAAATTCATGTTTAATTATGGTCTCTCAGTCCACACAAAGGAAAAATTTTAATTAGGTAAAATATCATCAATTATAGGAAATACAGAAATAATGGGCCTTATAACGTTTATTAAAAATGTTTTACTATAAAATTGTATGTCCTCAATTCATTGCTAATTAAAAAAGTTATATGCGTTTTAATATTTTCTATGCAATGTATGAAGTAGGGTGTCCACACTATGATAGCATCACTGTTAATTTGAACCATTATCAGTATCCTATATATGGTGTTACGATTTAAAATAATTATATTGAAGGGACGTTTTCTACACATAAAATAAAAAATAAATGTATCCAGAAATGTTTCTTGTTTTATAATCAAAATCTCGAGAAAGTTGAGAAAATGCTGCTCGACTAAATGTGAGTAGACAATAGCTACTTACATTTGTTTGGCAGAAAAACTCATATTATAAAGGTTTGGATAAAAAAAACCTTATTTATTTATGAACATACCCACTTAGATCAGAGTAGAATACAACGTACTCCCCTAGTCACAGTAGCCACTAGCAAGAAGTGAAGTTAATACAACCTACTTTGATCAATAAACGGCACTGATAAATATTTTCTAAGTAATTTACCTCGATTAATTATGATTAATAATAAAATACATGTGTAGGGACAATTTAATTTATTACTTCCCTAATTAATGATGGTATTGGCCATTACAATTTTCAATTTTTAATAAATGAAAGAAGTGTATCTTCTTCTTCTTCCTGCCCTTTTCCCACATTATGCGGGGTTGGCACAACATGTATTCCTCCTCCACATCCCTCTATCAGCTGTTATTTTCGTTGTCACTTCCGTCCTATAGTTCCTTCTTTCCATATAGTTCTTCACACAGTCCATTCATCTCTTTTTCGACATTCTTCTACTTCTATATCCATCAAAACTCATATAAAGAAAAATAATGACAAAAAATACATTTATTTGACACACACACAGGACAGACCGTTCAAAACAGAACAAATACAGAACAAACATACCTACTTACACAAATATTATAATGATAATATTGAAAAATTATTTACAGAAATACAGGAAAACACAAGATAAAAAAAAATAGTACTTTAACATAGGTGGCCAATCAGGCCTTGTCTCAGCGTATTGCTGCCAAACATCCGAGGAAGGTAAGCGGCGCTGGTTCTCAGATGGGACCCATGGGTAGCCTCACGAACGCAGAAAAATAAATGAGTAAACAGATACATAGACATACATTATATCAGTTATCTGGTTCCCATAATACAAGCTTTGCTTAGTTTGGGGCTAGATAGCGCTGTGTGAAATGTCCAGCAATATTTATTATTATTATAGATACATACATATACGTAAATAATAAAATAAACTTGAAAGAAAGAGAGAAGTACATAATTAGTATATCTAACACTCTTTTAGTCACATGATTTTCTTCCCTACGCATGACATACCCAGACCACGCTAGCTTTTTATTCCTCAATTTTTCTATCACTGGCGCTACTTTTAAACTTCTTCTAATATACTCATTCCTTATTCATTCTCGTTACCCCGCATATCCATCATTCGCATTTCCGCCGCGTGCACTCTTCTTTCATCCATACATTCTTCAAATGAGAGAAGCGTATGTTACGACTATAATTCATTTAAAACTACTGAAAGTAGTACAGAAAAATGTATTTACATATAATAAGTTACGATCTTTGTTATTACATATTAATAAATTATCTTAGGAATCCAATAAACCTACCTGAGATGATCCTATATTTTACCTGTTATACTGCATCATTTACTTTGAAATCAATATATGTAAAATTTGAGAATATATACTAGTGACTCCTTGTAGGAAAAACACTATCATTAAAATTATATAGAATTACTTTAAAAAAATAATACTAAAATCATGTCCAAAACATACAATAAACTCGTAGTATGCAATAAATACTACAAATGAGTTTGTGAAACTTGTCGATATTAATATGATGCATAGCACCTGTGTTTCGATTTTTCACATTAATCAATAGTTTAATTGTACATAAATCATTGTTTTATGCAATTTTATTTGGTTTTCGCTTTCGCGCCTCGAATTAGTCCTCTCACTGCGAGTATTTTCGCATGGGGTGACTGAGACAATTGCACAAGGTGATCTAAAGGTTTATCGAAATTGTATTATTTTTCATTCAATAAGAAATTGTTTTATTTTGAAATTTATAACCTTAACTTACTCAATAAAAAAATGTATTGATTTAAATTAACAATGACTTTTTATTACGCAGACACTTTTCGTTTTAAACCTCTCCTGTATTGTTAATAGATAACCCTATTAGAAAGCTTTAATCGTTTAAAAAAATCAAAAGCCAAAGACTATATTTTCAGGTAGCACAAATAGAGAAGTTTAAAAAAACTTAAATTTTGCCTTCAAACATGTACTCGTAAATTCGTAACTGTATGACTTAAATATGTTATTATTACTTTATTTTAAGTCTCATTCTACGATTAAATGCATTAAGTTTTGTTTAACATTTAATAAATACTTGCATTTTATTAAATTTTCTTGGAAATCGCAGCTATAAGTAAATTTTAAGAAATCTGTGTACCATTATGAGGAAATATGGTACCAAATTAGATTCGCATTCTATTTACATCGGTCATTTTTTGATTAGTTTGGGGAAAACAACTACGATTGAAAAAAAAAATAGAAGACTTTAAAAAAATTTCAATTTCAATTTTCTCTGGTTTTTTGGATTGTCATTGTTTTACTAAAAAAACATCTCAATCAACCTTTACAATCGTTTGTGTGCATATTACATGTAAATAAATTACCACTTCTTGCCATTTGTAAACCTCGTTACTATAACAACATGCCCTAATAGTTTTTAGACAGCATAGAAAAAGGCTTGACATGGACACCCTATTTCATACATTGCATAGAAAATATTATAAAGCAAATAACTTTTCTATTTAGCAATGAATCAGGGATAAAAACATACAATTTTATAATAAAACATTTTTACTAAACGTTATAAGGCCCATTATTTCTGTATTTCTTATAATTGATGATACTTTACCCAATTAAAGTTTTTCCTTGTGTGGACTGAGAGACCATAATTAAACATGAATTTTACGAAAATATCCTGTTCTTATGCTTTTTTTTAACTTTTACAAATACCATTGCGACTTTTGCTAAATATTATCAGAGAAACACTACAGTTTTTATGATATAATTAATAAGTTATACGTGATTTATATGTGGTCTCTGAGTGACCACATAAATTAATTTGTAATTCCATATATCATAGCCTCATTATGTTTTATTATCATGTAAATACGTTTATACAGGTTTTACTAAATATTTGGTTACAAAACGTGCCTGTAACCGTTATATTTACCTACCCAGATTTGGAAGGGCAAGTGTGTGAACTGAGAGACCACACATTATATCTTTTTATTAAATTCTTTACAAACTCCAATATTCGTTTTACAAATGTTTTATAACTCTTACTAAATCTTTAAGTTTAAAAAACTACAAAAAAAACATGTGGTCACTCAGTCCACACACAGACACGATTCAAGGCTACAGTTAGCATTTCACAGAACATCAACTGAACGGAGTTAAAGCTAAACTCGGTTCAAATTTTGAACGTCCAATTTTGGCCGTTTAGCTCATCCAAACGAGTTTTGAGAGTAGTCAAACAAAAGTTATGAAATGTCATTATGAAGTGGCTTTATTTTGCGAAATATTTGTTACCTGCGTATTTTAGAATTTATTTTTATAACTTTTATCTAGACTGAAAAGAGTGGTGGCACTCGTTTTTACCGAAAGTGATGATGAAGATATTGTTTATCGTCCAATATGGATACGCGAAAAAGAATAACACTTCGACACCCTTGATGATAAACATTTTGTGACTAGATTTCCTCTCATGAAACCAACAGTTTGTTTGTTATTATTCCAGAATTCACAGTGTATCTCTTGTTAATCAGTTGCTCATCGTCATAATTATCGCCACAACAACATTGCAAGAAGAAGTGGTGAAGCTACACCACCTGATGATAACCAAGTAATAAACCCGGCTAATTGGGATGCTATATTAGTTCTGGGTAAATTTAGTAATGGAAATACGTATGCCGGTAGAAATCAATGAACCAATCCAAATATTAGAAGACTTCGCGAATTTATGACTAACTATTTTGCATTAGCAAGATAAGTACCTAGTTTGTTAGGAACGGGTTGGATGGCGTGGATTAACCTCACATTATAATTATATACTAGGTCTGACCTATCTTTCACCATTGACATAATAATGTATAAATTAATTAATGAAATTAATAATAATAAACGAATACTTTAATTTAAAAATAATATTTAATTGTAATTCTAAAATTTCTAATTTTATGCTTTCATATCGAACTCTCAAATTATCTCGCTCTTCTTTGAGCAGTAAAATCTACATCTAGATTTCAGTTCTACCTTAGCATGCGTGTTGGCCTTCATTAGGGTGTTCAGTCTTTCTAGAGTCAGACTTTGGGTCTCCTTCTCACGCCTCAAAATTGGCCTTCTACGACTTGTTGATGTGGTTGCAGAAGCAACTTCTGGTACACGATTATGGCACCCTTGATGGAGTAACTTACGTAATGGCTTGAGTAACTAGCTGCTGTTATGGTTCCACATCAGGGGTTGGTGATCTGACCAGGACTGACATGAAAAACACCACTAAACACGTTGAACACAGACCAAGTAGAGAGAGATACTACGGCGGTTTTGAAGAAACGACAAAACGTGATTATAGTAGTTTTATTTGATAATTGCGTTTCGATTGTTTAGATCACAGTTTAGATACTGAAAAGTTTTGTTGAGTTTAATTGCAGCAATTCACTCTTTATGTGTGTGTGGACTGAGTGACCACATGGTTTTATTGTAGTTTTTTTAACTAAAAGGTAAAAGTAAAGTAAAGTAAAAGGTAAAAGTTGTAAAACATTTGTAAAACGAATATTGGAGTATTTTTTTTCTGTTTCGTTAATTTTTCATTCATTAAGAAATTGTTTTATTTTAAATTTATAACCTTAACTTACTTAATAAAAAAGCATAATGATTAAAATTAACAATGACTATTTATTATACTTTTTTTAGACACTTTTTTTAAACATCTCCTGTATTGGTAATCGATGACCCTATTCGTCTATAGGGCAAAGCCAAATGACTAAGCTGAAGACCGACAGCGGCACTATCATTTCGTCGAAACCGGAGATTCTGAGAGAGGTCGAAAAGTTCTATGGACAGATGTACACCTCAACACAAAACCCCGTTGGTCAGTTGGCTCAGGACACAAGAGCCAAACTAACCCGACACTATACCGAAGACATCCCGGACATAAGCCTGTACGAGATTAGGATCGCTCTGAAACAGCTTAAAAACAACAAGGCACCAGGTGAGGATGGAGTTACGACAGAACTTCTGAGAGCGGGTGGAAAACCGGTACTTCAAGTCCTCCAGAAGTTATTTAACTTCGTCGTCCTCGAAGGAACCACGCCAAAAGCGTGGGATAAGAGCGTGGTGGTGCTTTTCTTTAAAAAAGGTGATAAAACCTTATTAAAGAACTACAGGCCCATCTCGCTCTTGAGCCACGTTTACAAGCTGTTTTCGAGAGTGATTACGAACCGTCTCGCACGCAGGTTCGATGACTTCCAGCCTCCCGAACAAGCCGGTTTCCGAAAAGGCTTTAGTACCATAGACCACATCCACACGCTACGCCAGATTATACAGAAGACCGAGGAGTATAATCGACCGTTATGTCTAGCGTTTGTGGACTATGAAAATGCCTTCGATTCAATCGAGACCTGGGCGGTACTGCAGTCTCTTCAGCGATGCCAAATCGACTATAGGTATATCGAAGTGTTGAAGTGTTTGAATAGTAACGCCACTATGTCAGTCCGTCTACAAGACCAGAGTACGGAACCAATCCAATTGCAGAGAGGCGTGAGACAGGGAGACGTAATTTCTCCGAAACTGTTCACGAACGCATTGGAGGACGTTTTTAAACTCTTGGTCTGGGACAGACTTGGCATCAATATCAATGGCGAATACATCACTCACCTTCGTTTTGCCGATGATATAGTCATTATGGCCGAATCGCTCGAGGAACTCGGTACCATGCTCAACGACCTCAGTAGGGTCTCCCAACAGGTGGGTCTTAAAATGAACATGGATAAGACGAAAATCATGTCAAATATCCATGTTGCGCCCGTACCGGTAGTTGTTGGGAGCGATACTCTCGAAGTTGTCGACGAGTATGTATACCTAGGACAAACTGTCCAATTAGATAAGTCCAACTTCGACAAAGAGGTCGCACGAAGAATCCAACTCGGCTGGGCAGCGTTCGGGAAACTTCGCGATATCTTCTCGTCCAAAATTCCCCAGAGCCTGAAGACTAAAGTCTTCAACCAGTGTGTGTTGCCAGTGATGACCTATGGCACTGAAACGTGGTCCTTTACTCATGGCCTCATGACCAAGCTCAAGGTCGCTCAACGAGCTATGGAGAGGGCTATGCTCGGGGTTTCTTTGCGTGACAAAATCCGCAATGAGGAAATCCGCAGAAGAACTAAAGTTGCCGACATAGCTCTCAAAATTAGCAAGTTGAAGTGGCAATGGGCAGGCCACATCGCTCGTAGAACCGATAACCGTTGGGGAAGAAAGGTTCTCGAGTGGAGACCACGGACTGGAAGACGCAGCGTAGGCCGGCCCCCCACAAGGTGGACCGACGATCTGGTTAGAATCGCGGGAAGCCGTTGGGCGCAAACGGCTACCAACCGCTCGTTGTGACGATCTAAGGGGGAGGCCTATGTTCAGCAGTGGACGTCTTCCGGCTGATGATGATGATTACCCTATTGGAAAGCTTTATTCGTTCAAAAAATCAAAAGCCAAAGACTTTATTTTCAGGTAGCACTAATAGAGAAGTTAAAAAAAAACTTAAATTTTGACTTCAAACATGTATCCGCAAATTTCATTAAATTCGTAACTTACTTAAAACTTAAATATGTTATTATTACTTTCTTTTGAGCCTCATCCTACGATTAAATGCATTACATTTTGTTTAATATTTAATAAATACTTGCATCTGATTAAATTTCCTTGGAAATAGCAGCTGACAAATAAGTGAATTTTAAGAAATCTGTGTATGGATCTACTCACATTATGAGGAAATATGGTACCAAATTATATTCGTATTCTATTTACATCGGTCATCTTTTGATTGATTTTGGGAAAACAAATACGATTGAAAAAAAAATAGAAGACTTAAAAAAAATTTAATTTGAATTTTCTCTGGTTTTTTGGATTGTCATTGTTTTACTAAAAAACACATCTTAATCAACCTTTACAAAAGTTTGTGTGCGTATTACATGTAAATAAATAACCACTCCTTGCCATTTATTTATAAATCTCGTTACTATGACAACAGGCCCTAATAGTTTTTTGACAGCATAGAAAATGGCTTGACTGGACATCCTATTTCATACATTGCATAGAAAATATTAAAATGCAAATAACTTTTTTAATTAGCAATGAATCAGGGATAAAAACATACAATTGTATAGTAAAACATTTTTACTAAACGTTATAAGGCCCAATATATCTGTATTTCTTAAAATTGATGATATTTTACCATATATTTTTTTTCTTTTGTGTGGACTGAGAGACCACCATTAAATATGAATTTTACGAAAATAGCTCATTCTTTTGCCCTTTTTTAATTTTTACAAACACCATTGCAACTTTTACTAAACATTATCAGAGAAACACTACAGTTTTTATGATATAATTAATAAGTTATACGTGATTTATATGTGGTCTCTGAGTGACCATATAAATTAGTTTGTAATTCCTTATATCTTAGCCGCATTATGTTTTGATATCTTGTAAATACGTTTATACATGTTTTACTAAACATTTGGGTACAAAACATGCCTGTAAACGATATACTTACCCAGATTTGGAAGGGCAAGTGTGTGAACTAAGAGACCACACATTAGATAGTATATCTTTTTATTAAATTTTTTACAAACTCCAATATTCGTTTTACAAATGTTTTAGAACTTTTACTAAACATTTTGGTTAAAAAAACTACAAAAAATCATGTGGTCACTCCGTCCACACACACAACACTCGTTGATGTTGCAATTACAAAACGCATCGCTTTTTTGTCTATGATTCTAGGTAAACTTCGTTTTAGTAACCGCGATCAAAACGGATCTGGTGAATTCGGTTTCACGAAAACCGAGATCAAGTTACACATTTGAACTCAGTTAAACAACACGTGGTTTTATTAAACTTAGTTTTCAAAGAAAATGGTGAAATTGGACCTAAGACAGCTGTAAAAAGTTTGGGTGAAATTGTGTATCCCTGTCGCATCCCCCTTTTTTTGTGAATGAAATGAGGTATCATATCAAAGAAATTAATAACACATTCCAAAACCATTTTTAATGGTTTGGAGTTACGATGAAAAATAAATTAATATAATAAATATACGTACGGGCTAAGTTTTTCTAATATTGCCAATAGACTCTTTACATGGAGTTTTTAACCCCCTTTCGGTTTTAGGAGTATTTTTGTAACAGTGTTAGCCCAAATAAATTATTTGGATAAAACCTAAAATAATCATTACGGGATCGGCAAGCGAAGTGTAGGACGCCCTCCGCCTAGATGGAGTGACGATTAGCGCGCTGTGGTTGGCAAGGATTGGATGAAAAGAGCTGAGGATCGGGCTCAATGGCGCACCCTGGGAGATACCTACGTCCAGCAGGGGACTGCTATAGGTTGATGATGATGATGATAAAATAATCATCATTGAAACGCAACCCTGAAAAAATAAAACTAGACTATCCCGAAAGTTATTTTCCTTCTTACCTAATTTCCTTTGAGTGGTAAATGACAACAACTATAAAAGACTACTTTTATTTATAGTAATATAATAAAAACAGGTTTAGTTTTAGAAAACGTGACTAAAGTTCTAATTTTCGAGTCTACTTAACTAATTTAGAGGAGCGGCTCAAAGTGTGCTCCGTCTTGCTGGATACATAACCTCGCTCGTCGGGATACGGTCATTTCAAACCATCGCAGGTGATATTGTCGCAAAAAAGAATCTCACCTATCTTCATAGCCTACACGTAATATTATTTCATAATACTCCGAATTACAGTCAGTAAAAAATAAAAGACATTTATTTGAGACAACAGTACAGCACAGATAAATCAGAAGGTAATTCATTAAAACATACCTACATTTAAAAAATGACAATAAAAACAACACTGATAATGACAATAGTAGGTACCTAGCTATAATACACCTAGATCGTGGTCAAACGCAAGCCTATAATATATAAAAAAAACACAGAAGAATGATCACTATAGGCAGGTACCTATCAAGAGCTACATAAGTACGTGGGTGCTAAAAGATTCTGTGCTGCGTGGTGTCTCAACAAGGATCAGTCTCAGCTTTGTGTTGGTCCACGCTTAGGCGCTAAGCGCAGACCAATGCTGATTTTCAGTCTGTTACAGTGACCTCACGACTAGAGAAAGATGAAAAAAGATAGTATTTTCGAAACTTTCGCGTTCACTGTACATAATTATTGATTAAAACAGGTATTTATCCCGTATGTACCTTTTTTATTTGTTGTCCCGACGTTTCGGCTGTGTTGCAACAGTCATGGTCTCGGGTGGACTTCACAACACCCACAATCCACAGACAGTCAATCCGAGACCATGACTATTGCAACACAGCCGAAACGTCGGGACAACAAATAAAAAGGTACATTCGCGATAAATATCCGTTTAATCAATAATTATGAAAAAAGAGGCTTTGAAATACATATAAAGTGCCTACGTATAAATAATTCGAATGAAATAAATATAGGTCGGGATTATTGAAGGAACGATTAAGAAAACGCCAGAGAGACCAATCAAAATCAAGTTGACGACCATCTATGAAGAGTATAGAGCAGAATACCCCGAATACTCGAAGCGCATTGTCCAGTGAATGAAGCAGGCGTTATATGCACTTCTGGCGAAGATTAAGATCCTTTTTGAGTGCCGACTCGACGACGAGTACACACGGCTACACATCAAGCGATACATTTCCAGTATAAGCTGACCTCGCATTTTGTAGGCTTTTCGTAAAATGAGAGGTCTGCTTATACTGGAAAATATATAGCTTGATGTGTAGCCGTGTGTAGCTCATGTTTCTCAATTTCTGACGAAATGGAACAAAAAATGTATTAAGTTGATGAAGATTTATTGAGATGAGTTGTAATTGACACCATATTTATTCTTCTGTTTTTTTAAGACGGATTTCCTTCTATTGAGATTGCAAATTGTGTTAAAGTAAGCAGTAAACAGTTTTTATCTTCTGTAAAAATAATCTATGAAAATTCAGTTTCATTGACGTGCCAGGTTATTAGGGGTTGGCATTTTTTTTCGGATTAATAAATATTTTCTTTTTCATAGGGAATTATATAACACGTTATCTTTCAATCATATTAATTTCAGATTTATCACTTTGCAAACTTCGGAGATAAGAGGAACAGAATTTTTTTATCATAACTCCAAACCGGTAGTAAACAAAAATAAAAAACAATGTTTTTGGAATGTGTAAATTAATAACCTATTTGATTTTTTTTTTTGTTTATTTGAAATTAATTTATTCCTCATTTGACCTAAAAACCCTTTTTCAAAATGTTGACTCCGACCATTTTGGCTTTGTTGGCCATTTAAAGGAAAATATTTTAGATTTTTTTTAATTGCAATAGAGGAAGATCAGTATTATTTATAACTATTTCAAATTTGAAGCCGATATGTTCAGAATGCATTATGATGATAGGTTCAGCAGTGGCTGAGATATTCGCGGACGGACGATCGGACGGACAAAGTCGCACCTAAGGCTCCGTTTTTACAATTTTGATCCGGATCCCTAAAAACTAATTAAACGCGAAACGGGTTGTTTTTAACAATTAATACGGTCTTTTAATACGGTCTCTGTTAATGGTTCGGGCCTCACAACCAAACAAAAATGTATTTGCGTGATCCTTGACGCCATTTAATTAGCAAAACGTACATAGTACCCACCTAAACTATTTATCTGTAGTAAAACATAGTGTTCAGTACTTGTCTACGAAAAACATTATTAAACTTACCTATAATTTAGATTTCTGAAAACCCATTACGTACTATAAAATCATGTTTCTCTGTAAGACCTACAGAGAGCTCAGGTAAAACAGGTTTGGCGTAGCGTAGTCTATGTTATCTCACCTGATGGACTTCACATAACTAATTCCTCTCTAAGCTTAACTTAACCACAGCATATATTATTAGTACTACGTAGCTTCACAACCGCTGTTTCAGCTAACGGCTAAACAAAATACATTAGGATACAAAACTCGTCCTAGAATCTGTACAAAATTACCACTAAGTAAAGAATAACACCAGGTACTAATGAAAAATTTTGTTTGAATCGTATCAGCATTATGTACAAAAATAAATTATTTATGTAGGCACCGACAGATTCCGCATCACTCCATAGAATATTTATTAAAATCTGGTTAACAGAGCATGATTGATAATAGATAATAGATTCCAACATACTGAAATGCCGAAAATGCAACTGAAGATATTGTTACGCCCAAGGCTGTTACAGAATAAGTAATAGTCGGTATCTCGAAATTATACCCACTGTGCCACAGAATAGGTAATAATAGGTGTGATATATACCTACTACGTTTTTACCTACAGTTGCACAGAATAAAATATAGTAGTACTTTTGAAATACCTACACAGTTCTAGTTGCCAACGAAACCTTTGAGAACGTTCCCGAAACGTGTAGTAACTGCGTGCGGTATAAATAGGGCGTAGAGATGACCGGAAGGTCAGTCTGTATTTGGCGATATATGCAAATATTTCGGTGACTTTCAGTGGTTTATTTTGCAATAGTGGTGTGAATTAAATGTTGTGATTACTTGTGATTTTAAATCGTGTATTTATAATTTTAGTGTTCAAAAAAAGTGTTATTTTGGTTAGATTTGTTTCCGTTATTTTATCCCGAACCCTCAGCTTGTAATAATATATAAATATAGTTACGTAGACTTCAGAATCTCTTATTTTCTTAAAATATCAATTTCTGCTATACTGCGGACTTAATTAGTATTGTAACTACTACTAGTATTGTTATTTTATCACAAAATGCGTTTTCTTGTTCGTTATTTTGAGAAACACATTTAACGTTTTCGTCATATCCGCGAAGACAGCTCCGCAGACAGCGACAAACCGCTAAAGCTCTTCAAGAATAAGCTTGGAAAGTTTTATATTACGTGGAAAGGTTATGGAACGAAATATATACACTACTATTTCTATCCAATAGGACAAGGGACATGAACGTCGAACAGCTACCGAGAAATTCTATTACACTTATCTACGTTTTCATATTTTCTTTTCGGAAGGCTCTAAAGTGCCGCTGAACATAATAATATGATTGGAATCGATCCTAGAATCACTACGGGTTCGGTTCAGATAGATAGGGTCTTGAAAATGAGGAGCTAAGGATACAAAATATTTCCAGTTAGTTGAGGTATTTCTAATTTGGGTTGTAGTTTTCAATGAGTAGATTTGGCTAATTTGCTATGACATTGCTAACTTTCTTTTTTTTAACGAAAAAAATAAGGTGACGAAAATTTTAATGAGTTGTGGGCTGTTCCAACCAAATGCTGCGTTGCTATATCGTGTAAAGTTTCATATTTAATTTATTTACTTCTTTGAAAACTGAGTGAGCTCTCACTCATTCCCTCATTTGAGACACCCTATACATAAGACAACCGCAGTAGGTAAAAAAAAACACCAACATTTTTTTCCTGACAAACCTGAAAATGAACTTGGAGGTGAACATCTTTACACTACATGAAACGAACAGGACGAATACGTATACAAACTATGATAGAGTAGTTTTGTTTTAGAATTGAATTGCAAAGCTCCGTCGCTAGTCTTATTCAAAGATGGACTCTCGTAAATGAATAGAAATCCTACAATATACATGTTACAGTTTATTCAAAAGGAACCTCAATAACGAATACTATACATATACCTAACAGCTTGTGAAATACGCCTAATTAAATTCACTTATTAGTTAGTTACCTTGAATGAAACTCGTCTGTATACCTTTATTTTTGTCTTAACGAGAATGGCTATTGCAGTTTAGATTAACATTTTAGCTCCAAGTTATCTTGTTGGCAATCTACGGTGGCTCCGTAATGAAATGAAGCTTCGTGACTGCCCTTCGGCTCCTATTTTCCTCACCATCTTGGCCTATTTCACTCCATAGCCAATTATTACGAAATCACTTAAGCTATAGTTTGAGTTATTTGTTTCTGCGGAAGACTTTCTTATTAAACCTACAGGCTCAATTAAGGGGTCAGTGGGTGGAAATCAAATACTAAATGTAAGAAATAAAACAATTAGGTTGGGGAAAAAGTCTTTTCGCATTATAGTATGTATGAACTTGTAATAAAATCTCTTTGGCTATACTATTTGTATCTGGCTGGTTTTGGTAACATTCAAAGTATAAATTTTAAAGAAGATAATGCCAAATTCAAATTAGGAAAATGTGTGATTTTTATTTGTTTTTCGTAGTGTAAAGATGAGTGAATCTAATGAAGAAATTCAATACATTTTAAAATTTTACTACAAGAAAGGTAAAAATGCAACTCAAGCCGCAAAAAAAATTTGCGAAGTTAATGGACCTAGTGCAGTGTCTGTGAGAGTAGCACAAATTTGGTTTAAGCGTTTTCAATCCGGAAATTTTGATGTCAAAGATGCACGACGCTCTGGTCGCCCGCCCTATTACGGATAAAATTGATGCCATTTTTGAAAAAGTGGAGCAAGATCGGCATATCAGTAGTTACGACGTAGCTGAAGAACTGATAATTGACCACAAAACAGTTTTGGCGCATTTGGAAAAACTGAGTACACAAAAAAGCTTGATATTTGGGTACCTCATGAGCTCACTGAAAGAAACCTAATGAACCGTGTACTCATTTGTGAGTCTTTATTACGACGTAATGAAACCGAACCATTTTTGAAGAAACTGATAACTGGTCATGAAAAGTGGATCACGTACGACAAGAACGTGCGAAAAAGGTCGTGGTCAAAGGACGGTCAGGCTTCACAGACTGTGGTGAAACCCGGGTTAACTCGCAACAAGGTGATGCTTTGTGTGTGGTGGGATTGGAAGGTCATTATTCATTATTCCTACCACCAGGCAGGACAATCGATTCTGAACTATACTGCGAACAACTGATGAGATTAAAGCAAGAAGTTGAGAGTAAGCGGCCGGAATTAATCAACAGAAGGGGTGTGGTTTTTCGTCATGATAACGCTAGACCTCACACATCTTTAGCCACTCAGCAAAAATTAAGAGAGTTTGGCTGGGAGGTGTTAATGCATCTGCCGTATAGTCCTGACCTTGCACTTTCAGATTTTCACCTGTTTCGGTCTCTTCAGAATTCTTTAGGCAGTGTCAGGTTAACATCACGAGAGGACTGCCAAAACTACTTGTCGCCGGTATTTTGATCAGAAGCCCCAAAATTTCTATAGCAATGGGATCATGTCCCTACCTACAAGATGGCAAAAAGTTATCGAACAAAATGATACTTACAGACTTTAGTTAAATGTAAATAAACTATTATAAAAAATGTTTTGAATTTTCTTAAAAATGCGAAGAAACTTTTTCCCTGGCTAATATATTCACAGGAACAACGGCGTTCTTTATATGTTACACCGGTTTTGTAACCAACAATACATACCGTTCCTGGTACCAGTAGTTTTAATGGATAAGTGCAAAAGGGGGTCCACTTTTGAGTCCACTATGACTATTCAAAACTTCAAGTCAATAGATCCAGTCGTTGCTGAGATAGACGTACAGACTGCTATGACAAACGGACGAGAGACATGCAAACAGACGGACGGACAAAGACACGCCAGGAGGTTTTGTATCATTTTGGTCCGGAACTAACCAAATTATAAAAATAATAAAGTTACAGTAGCTGAAGACTTTGTTGAAAATAAATAACTTGTGGTTCGCCCCGAACTGAGATCTCGCGAGTCTCCCATAAAAACATAAATATTATTATAAGTAATCTTTGACTATCAAAATAGTGCCACGAAACATACATCCAAATTACTTGACCAACAGTTTCATTAAAATTACGGGTAACGGGAGTTCATGTTAGCTGGTTACTCCTTTTTGGGGTACAAAATGCAGTTTCAGACTTTTGCCTATATTTTTGTCACTAAAGGTACAGGAATACCAAGTTTCAGCATTGTGGGGTCACTAGTATACCCTGTGTGTGAATTTTGTCAGTTTTGTTTATATTATGGCTAATAACTCAAGAACTACAACGATTAAACTAATAATAAAACAGGGTTGAAATGTACTAATAAAGACCTTTCATTTGACGTCCCATTTGACCTAATAGTCTCATTTTCATTTATATACCCTTCTTGAACCCCAATATCTCAAAAACCCTGCCACATTTTTAGCTCATTTAGTCACACCAAAATTATGTCATCACTACCTACTTATGTATCAAATTTCACGATGATCGGATGAACGCTTCGGAAGTTATCTTCGGACAAACAAACATACATACATACATACAACGCCGATTTGCCCCAGTTGATTTAGAGATCTTGTTTTGCTCAATCAATTGCCTACATCATCCCCCAGCAAACTACATTATGGCAGAATTAATTTTATTAGCTAAAATAAACCATTTATTATTTTCGACTACCTGAAATCTTGTCTTGATATAGTTCAATTGATGCTTAGTGTGGGGCACAGGTGCCCATACATTATTTATCGGATGCAAATGTAACAAAAATGGATCAGTTGGATATATTTACGTAGTTGATACACTGTCTGCGTTCACTAACTTTCTACCATAATCTTTTTCAACCTCGGTTTCAACTGCATTGAGTTCTTTTTCTAAATCTTATGTTTTTTCAACCTACTTCATTCTTTGTTTCGTATTAAATTAGTTAGTAGATATTTGTGCAAAATGAGAGGTAAATTAAACAAAGTTGTTCCAATGACGAAAATTTTATTATTTAAAAAGAAAATTATTTTACGTAGTTACAGGATGGTTTATCAAAATAAAATATTACATATTTTATAACGGGTTTGAAAATGACATGTTCTGCAACAGTTAAAAATATAATCAAATTAATAGAAAAACTGTTGAGCTAAGCTGATAAATTGTACCGTTGAAATTATAAGTTATTTATTACCGAGTTTTCGGGCCGAAAATAGATTTAATTATAGTGCAACAATAAAATATTTATCAATCTAATGTCCAATTTTGTATGATTTTTGTCAATTCAAATAATTAAATGACGATATAAGGCTAACTAATTGAAATATACTTTATCTATAATTTTACTCAAAAAATTAAGTTACAAAATATACAATCAGTTTCTTTATTATAATTATTTTTAAGTGTTTAATTTTATACGCAGATATAGTATCAATATAATATCATATTTAAGTTAAAAACACTTTTAACCGTAGCAATTTTATATGAGTTACCAAGAATGGTTTTAAAAAAAGCCAATTATTATTTTTCTAACATCTTTTTTACATTTTTGTCACCAAAATTAATGTGATAAACAAGCAGGCGTCATTGGTGATTTATTTTTTTTTACACATAAAACACTTATAATTTTGGTTAAATGATTTGACCCTTTACAAACACCTATGTAACTAGTACTTGGTTGTAGTAAAGGTTGTTGTAGTATTTATCAGTATTAGTTTTGATGATTACATGTTCATAGAAATTGAAAGTCAGTAAGCCGTGGGACAGTTATCCGCCAAATCGAACACGAATTGGTATTCAAAAAGGCCATATCATTAATCAAGTGGTCTGGAGAAGTACAACTACACACATATCTAATAATGACCCGGATTAAGCTTGTTATATATGTTTATAAATAAGGCATGCCATACATACACAAAGGCGGGTCGGCATATTTTGGTACAGCAGCAAAAAATATACAGATAAAGAGAAGTTAAGTTTAGTATTAAATACCGGCTTGATATGGCGACGACCGACGTGTTGGAATTGCATTCGTAGTTTTTGTTATACTTAAATTTCAATTTTAAAAGTTATTTATTAGATAATAAAAGATAACTAGTACAATTCCAGTGCGAATGAAATCCTAGAACGAACAATCATATAATTTATAACTTTAATTAAGCTAAAATGCTTCAGAAAACTTATACAAATAAAATTTAACCTAAAGTAGGTACTTACTTCGTGTCACGATACATATTGTGGTTTTAAATGTTTATGTATAAACATTTAAAAAGATGTACGCTTTGATGAGCATTACACTAAACATAATGCCATGTTTATATGGGTTTGAAAAGCCGGAACCAAATTAATTTTATTATACTGCGAACGCATCCAAATGCACGCTAGCGGATCCAAAGAAACACAGAACAAAAGCCGAATAGTGCCGAACGAGCCGACTTAACAAAGTTGCCTAAACGATGTTGTTACTTTGTTATTTGATGAAAAATGAATCGAATGTGTCGACCGCCTGTGTATATGTATACGCCTATCCAGTCATCAATAAAACTTACAAAAGCACATTGATATTTACGTATAGTTTTATCATAAAACATTGAGAATGCACACTGATTAGTAAAATACAACATCATTACTACTTATTACGAGTATCAAGCCACGAATAGAATTGCAACAACAATAAGTACTCAGATTATTTTTATCAATAAGTCCAGAAACTAGTTAGTATTGATAATTCTAATTATAACATTCAAATTCAAGATACAACATACAACGGCAAAATCTTTTTTTTTTTTTATTTACTTATCAGTTATTGTAAAGATATTTTTAATCGTGGCTTGTTTAGTAAATGTAAAAACATTAGAATCGATAGTAGTTGATTATAAATGGATCAAAGTATGTTGTTCAGCTAGACCTTCATTGCAGTGTACCACTAATGTTAATTGCTTACGTCAAGTTCGCAGTAGGTTTTATTGTATGATAAAATGAAGGATGCGAGTTCAAATCCCGTCCAGCTCGTAATTTTTTCGATGATTTTCCCGTACGTGTCTAATAACACGTTAAATAAAAATAATGTATGATAGTTGGTGTGACTGCAATTTGAATAGTAGAAGTATTTTTTCTGAGTGAAGTACATTGTTTGCCCAACATACTTCGATCTTGACATTGAATTTGAATACACATCTAAATATATAAACAAAGGCGGGTTAGTTACATCATTTATAACTCAAGAACGGCGGGTATGATTTTTATGATATTTGATTTGTTGGATTTTTCTCCGCCCCCAATAGCTGAATAACTATTAAAACATTGGAAAACACGAAAAAAATTATTAAATAAATTCATTTTCTGATATATGCAGCTAATGATGGCTGATTGACAATTCTACCGGTGACGTAGTGGCAGGTCGCGTCATGTGCATGAATGCGCAAGATGTCATGAATTTATTCATAACGTACACAAGTAGATTACAGATAAAAACTGAATTTAATTCAGCTGATAAATTAACACAACATTGTTGATTCTCGGGCGGTACGAAGTTCGCCGGATCACCTAGATAATTATAAACAATACTCTTAAGTCATTTCATTATAGCTCATAGTAAAAACATGGACATGTTTTTACTATGAGCTATTTTGATGTGAAAACTCTTTGGCGACTTCATTGTCATACATAAATATGAACCTTAAATTAGATATAAATTTTTGCGCAATATCATAAAAGGTTAACCCAAGACCATATTTGATCTGGGGTAATCTTAAAATTAGTTCTTTCTGGGGTAATCTTAAAATTAGTTCTTATTCTAAGTACTTACGGCAGTTAAAACACACATATGTATTATATATATTAGATAAGATTGGATTATTCTCTAGTAATTTAGATTTTTACAACGTTGTCGTATGATATATTGTGGCTTCTAAATATGATATCAATATTGATTTAAAACCTTACTATAACTTATAAAATTTGAAACATAAATGATAATTTTTCTTATTAAAATGTTAGTTTCGTTCTTAAGATATTGTGATGGTGTATATATTACACACAAGCCTTTTTGCTGTTATGCACACAGGCACTTGATATGCTCAACACTCACTTGTCAGCCGGCTTCATATAAAGAATAATAAAAATTTCATTCTATTGATATTTTCTTCTGTAACAAGGAAGCTTTTAGGCGTAGCAGTTATCAATTGCTCGCTGAATCTGTTTAGATGGATAGATACATATATGTATAGATAAATAGATAGAGACATAAAGGTAGATAAATGAATAAATATAATAAAATTGCTGTTTTGGTAAATTGTAATAGATGGGTGGACTTTTAGATAAATGGACAGATATTAAGGTTACAAATGTTTGTGTATTTAGATGTGGATAGATAGATTGACAGGATACTTATATTACTTCTACGTGTGTAAAAAAATAACTCAAATATTTACATGGATAGATGAAAAGAAGGAGATTGATAGATTTTAATATAAATAATTGTATTTATATGTTTGTTTTGTAATTGTCATCGTTATTTTATTTTGTAGATCTATAATTTGTAAACAGTGTTTGGCTGTAGGATAGACACATAAGCATTGTATACTTTTAATTTTAAGAGCTGTGGATTTTATTGATAAATAAATATAAATAAAATAATATACACACAACCACAAAATCATCTAATATTTCAATTAGAAAACTGGCATAATAATAAGTGATTTATCATTTTGTCATTAGTAATTTTGATAACAGTCACTTATGAATATAAATTATTCGATATTGATTGATTATTACGACATTATAAGCATTGCCATTATTTTGATAAACACTCCACATAGTTATTGGAATAGAGAAGAAACAATGGCGCTTTTATAAATTAGATTGATATACGGCCTAACTTATCAACACGCTATAAAATGACTATACAGAGAAATGAACATCTAGTGGTGGAAACTCAGGCCAAGGCTCGCGACGAGTCCGAGGCCAGCCAATAAGTTAGTTCTAGGCAACGGGAATGCATGTTCTAATGTACAATTATAAACTAAATCAGTTATTAATATTAAAAAAAATTATCTTCAAGCGAACAAAAATAATGATTCATTGAGCTTTTGCGATCCATTAATTTCATGACCAATGCTTTTGAGATCGATACTTTGTTTATTTTATGGAACTTATGGAAAAATATGACATCGGAAATTCATGTTTATAAAAATGTTGCGACGCGTGAGTCAGTGTGTGAACTTTTTATAGAACAAAACAAATATTAAATTAAGTTAAAAGTCTTATGAAATGGTGGCATTTGTGGATGCAACATGTCCTTAATCTACTGTTCATGAAGATACATGAAAACGGATTCGCGACACGAAATAAAGCTTAAGCTAATAGACAACAGCGAAGTAAGCGAACACGTGTTTATAGGCATTTGTAATACAATAAGGAACACCGAACAATTATGTTACTATAAATAAATATTTGTATTATTTTTATGTTATTTGTTCCACTAGCCAAATAATCAATCTCACTTATTTCTATGGAAATGTATACTTATGAAATAAAACTGATATTTTCACTTCATTCATTCTTTAACTTAAATCTAACATTGGTAAAGTGTATACAGATCGGTTGTTTATTATATTTACAGTACGTTGAGTTATTTCCTTTATATAAATAGTATATATGCATAAGTTAACCAATGTTTACAGAAAGCTCTATGTGACTGTAAATTTGGGGATTATGGACCAAGCTCAAAATACACCTTTCAAAATCGGCATTAATCAGCCTATTATTGGTTTTACTTTTCAAGTTGGAATGTAAAGATATCAGTAATTCTACAATTTTAGTATATGTTAGATTATTAGTTCTGTTTTTAGAAATCGTAATCTAATCCTTAGAAAAAGTGGGCCCCTATAATTGATTGATAGGGATGTACCTATTTAATAATGATTTGCATTCATTAATTGGTGTTCGACCCTTACAGTGGGATCAGAATGTACACTTTTATAATACTATGTAATATGGTAGACCGAGGCAATTTGGGATCTGTTTATGATTATTATTAAAAATAAGAAGGTAATGTACCTTGTATTTTACAAGGAGGTGTAGCCGCAGGACACTTCATTTTCTTTCTTAGCATTCCAATGATTTGGTAATTTAAGTAACAATGTATATATTAATTTATTTAGCGAACGAAACTTATTTATTTATAGAAAAATAATGTATGGGTTTTAGCTAGTCGCCTATATACCTACAGAGAATATTACTTATTTTTGTTAAATAGTCTATGTATATAACTGTTTGTGGAAATTTGAGCTGTTTTGTTATATTTGTCCCATCTCACAAAGGTCAATTCAATTTTAACATATTATTCTTTCTATTTTAATTTCGTTATTAGCTTGATTTGAAAGTAGGCCTTAGTTAATAAAGACAAATTTAAGAATAGACAACGTGACTCGATATTAGATTTTTTTTTTTCGAGTTGTTTAATCGGTGCTGTTTTTTGGGTGGATGAAAACAATCATATATTCCTTTTCTGTAGTGATATGTTTACAAAATGTGTTAATTTGAAAGTACAGTACGCAAATAATTATGTACATATATGTGTATAACAATATAATAGTTCGCCTCGGTCTACATTTACTATTTTTGTTATTTTCTTGTTTTTTAAAAAAACATATTTTATTACATTATCGTCTACTTTTTCCAACTTTTTATCATACAAATCGTTCATGGTGCAAATAATAATGAATATTGGCGCCAAGAACCACCTTGGTAGAAATACCCTATGTTTTAGAAGTTATGTATTTTACGGAATCTTTTTTAGTTCATTTTAGAAAAATTTTCACGAACAGCGTAAATACTTAAAAAGTTTTATATATAAAAATATGTTGAAATCCGATGCTTTGAAAACAGATGTACGGTAACTGTAAAACAAAATTAATCCATTTAAATTCTTTCGTCATTCCATTTAAGACTAATACTATTATAACATCTACCTGCCGTAAGTACTTTAATCTTGGCACAGCGCCATTAAATAGCATCACTATCTAAAGATTAATAAATGACTTATCTACTAGGTACATATAAAATCAGATATAGTAGGTATACATAAATCTTAACATATAAGGAAACATTAATGTGGACATGCACACAGTGTGTAAAATAAATAAGAAGCTTTGAATGTATTACTTTCAGTGTGGGACTTTGAGTTGGTATGCACCGAATCAACTTTTTGCACCTATCGTCTGACATACTCTATCAGGCGTTGCACAAACTGAGCAATACAAGGTAAATAAATGATATTTTGTAGAACATACAGAATTTAAAAATTACAGTATTTATTAACTACCTAAAAATTGCAATTTATTTGGTATGTAACTTGGATGTCGCCGTGACTTAATGGTATGCCCACGATCAGCATTCTACACAAATTCGATGCAATGTTTAGCTAATTATTTTTAGACTTTAAACATAACAACCTCAAGTCAGATTATACAATGAACATCAAATGTTTTTGTAAAAGCATCGTACCGATAGGTAAGTGCATTCAGAGAAGATTGCAAAATATCTACCAGTCCAATTCCAATGATTTAGTAAGAAAGGTTCCTGTAGAATATTAGTTTAAAAACACTACGGTATCAGCAAAAACACCTATTACACGTAGGTACCTGAAAATAATTGTGATTCCAGCTTTGCAAAAAGTAATTCTGATTTCTATAATTAGTAGAGAAATTGTTATATTAATACTAAGCTCGAACATATTCTATATAATTTTGTTTCTAAAACAAGATACTTTATAGGTTTACAAATTTTTGATCAAATCTTTTCCATTAGGTATATGTTTTTAATAATTTAATACAGCCCTCTATTACGGCTACCTTAATTCTAAAAACTATTGAATATAAACTCTAGTTACATAGTTTTAGTTTATAAAAATAAATATTTCTTACCATAACAAGTCCAATCTTGTATCACTTAGCACTTAATAAGTTAATAATACTAATTTCAGTTCTTTGGTGTATTTACACCATATCTTCTTCGTAAATATAGTCCTCGTATCACATAATCGCATTATCATCATTTTCAAAACCAGGTGGCGGGCGTAAGTAGTGGATAGGGATCTCTTCGAGTACCGGGGAGGGAGCAGGGGTCATTGAAAAAGGAGAAGAATATGAGAGTTCGTTCAGCGCAATGCGCACCACCCGCCGGTGTGGGGTGTTAGCATGGCGTTAGCTGTGCTCACCGGACGCATGGAAGGGCGCGTGGGTGGTAGCCAAGGCACCAAGCTCGGTGTGTGGAAGCAGCTCCTCGGGGTGCTCGTGGTCGCGCTCGAGGCGTTTGCTTTCGTTGGTGTAGTAGCGCTGGGCACGGCGACGCGTACAGCACAAAGCGCCGGTCACCGCTGCCAAGGCTGCTACCAGCACCAGCACCAGCGCCGCAATCACACTTATCTGAGCCTCATGTGATGTTGGACACACTTCCAGTTTGTCATAGGTCATGTCAGCGAGCAGCGTTCCGCGCAGCCGCATCGGTGCATAACATCGCAGATTCCTGAGAGAGCCGTTCAAGACCGAGGTACTCATGTAGACGAGCATCATACTAGCCGAGCATCGATCGCAACTCCACCTATTTTTGGACAAATATACCTCCGGTATCGCCTCTAGACGTTGCAGGTCCGGCTCCTCGAGCGTTGACAGGTGGTTATGCGAGATATCCAATTTGTGTAGGAACTTGGTCTTCAAAAGAAGCTTTAAGGGAAATTTTGTAAGCTTGTTCCAAGATATATCAAACGACATTAAGTGCTCGTTATAAATTAAAAAGTTTGGAGGTATTTCGGGCAGCGAAAGATTGGCAAGGCCTACATCGTGAAGATCCGGTAACATTTGCAGTAGTATCGCGACTTCATTTAGATGCATGTTGTTTCCGCTAAAATCGATACTCCTCAAAGTTTCTACAACTGGTGCAAACGTCTGAAGATCGAAGCGCTCAATTTTATTATGGCTGATATCGAGATTTAATAGTTTTGTCAGATTTTTAAGGGAGTTTGGACTTAGCAAAGCTAATCTGTTGTAGGCCAGATTTAACACTTGCAGATGTCGGTTCTGTCCAAACACATTATCTACTATAACGGATAGCTGGTTCCCGTCTAATTTGAGAGTTCGTAACTTTTTGAGGTTTGGAAAATCATCTGTCAGTATATACTTTATTTGATTGTAGCCGAAATCTATTTCTTCCAATTGTGGAATCACATGGTAAATTTGAGTATTCACTCTAGAAAGCTTACAATTTCTGCACCTGAAAGTAGTCAACAACTGTATATCTCTGAACAGTTCTGGATTTAAATCATCGATAGGATTTCCACTTAAGTCGAGCGTAAGTAGTTTCCCAAGCATTCTAAATAGTCTCGGCATTAATACAGAAATGCGATTGTACGCTAAGTTAAGCGTTTTCAACGACGTACAATGCCGAAATGTTTCACTGGGCATATTTTCGATGTTGTTGTGCGAGAGATATAAATTTGATAGATTGATTAATCCTTTGAAGTTATCCATCGTTAAGCTGGTTAGATTATTGTAGGTTAGATTCAATACTTTTAGATTTTGTAGACCCCAGAAGGAGTGTTGTCCAATTGATGGTACGTTGGAATTTACGATATGTATTTCTCTTAGTTCTTGGAAGGGTGCAGGGTGAGTAAAGATGGGGCCGATGTTCAGATGGTTTTCATGATTTTTTGGGGCTCCGATGACCAGCTTATAAACTGATCTATCTATTTCATTTACCGGTATGCGGTACATGTCTCCATCGAGGCACTGAACGCGTAGCACAGCGCCGTCTTCGGGGTTGAACAGATACCGGCACTTGCAGTCAGCGGGGCACTTCACATTAGTAGCGGCGTGGCTCTGAACGCTAATCACCAAGATGAAAATAATCAGTAAAAGTAATTGGCATCTGGTGTATCTGTAACAAAGAGAAAAAGCAGAGTAAATAAGGGATTCCTATTCAAAATTTAATCATATATCGCTTTTTTGAGATTGATTCACCCTGTTTTCGAAAAAATCTTCCAAGACAATTGTAAGTACCTTATTAATATAGGTACTTATAAATATTAATACTTAAATATCGGTCTACGCTATGTTTTTATTGTCAGTTACGACTTTGCAATATTATTGATTGAACTAATTGTAGGAAAAGCTTAAATCCCATCTATAAAATTACTGTTTGAAATATGCGGCCGTTTTGTCCGCGGCTCCACGCCTGCAAAATAACGCACAGATAACTAAAGCCTTTTTTACGCGTGGGTGCTACACGGAGAAGAGCCCGTTACGGGATATTCAGAAATATTTATTCGCAATTTTCATCACTGTGTATTATGACAAACCCGATTTATTTTATTAATTGGTATGAAAATGTTAATATACCTGTGCAAGGTTGTCCGATAAATAAGCCCTCAACGTAGCATTTATAGTAATTCAATATCGCAATCATCATATCAACCAAAGAACGTCCACTGCTGGACATATGTCTCATAGATTTCCAGCGCGACCAATCTTTTGCGGCCTGTACCCAACGAACCGCTCCCAGCAACCTTTATCAGGTAGTCTTTTCATTTAATGGGGGCCGTCCGTGATCTCCACTAGAGAATCTTTCTGCCCTAACGGAGGTCAGTTCTACGAGCTATATGTCCTGCCCGCTGTCATTTCACCTTGAAAATCCTTTGTCATTGACTTTGGTCTGTCTACAAATCTCCTCATTTCTAATAAATAAATAGCCCTTTCATAGCACGCAATCCTTTGTTATTGACTTTGGTTTGTCTATAAAACTCCTCATTTCTAATTAGATCTGCTGGAGAAACACCAAGCATAGCCCTTTGAAAGCACGCTAAGCAAGTTTGACCCCAACGTGAGGTACCACGTTTCAGTGCCATAAAATGTCGTCACTAGTTGATGGTAAAATAGTAATGTGGGAAAGCAGTATGCAGATGATGATGAAGATAACATTGATAGCAACGAGATAGAGCATCTTAACGTAGAAGAACTAGTTGGCTCAACCCTAGATCAGATGGATAAGGGGCTTGAAGATGTAAAGGCACGAAAAGTACGTAATAGAAATCGAGTTGCTTGTTTAATTTGCCTGTATATAGAATTTAGTTCTTACTCAGATATCGGCCATTGCAAACCACGTAATCGAAGATGAGATTATCAATAACTCTATTGACTAAATATCCATCAAAACCCATGCGGTAGGTATTGTCTCACCGACCGACGACTGTATCTTTCTTGTTTCCATTACTTGTCCTAAAAACTAATTAAAAAAAAAATCTCGTATCTGAAAATGATTGATATAATCAAAATCATAATTATGTTGTTTATACGTGATAAATCCCGTATAAACCTAGTCAGGTCATAAATTCTGTCACATGTTTAATATAAAATAATTGAAACGAGTTTATTCATTATGTAACCATTTATATACCAAAATGAACTGAATATATGGTTGGGAACCTAGATAAATACTATTCAAATTAAAATAATACCTTATTAAGGTAGATATATGCTCCAATTAGAAATGATCTTGGTAGTACGTGTTGTATGGGCGATTGTCCCTCCGGTGTCCCCTTAAGATTATAGCTGCTGTAGATGGGCATTGTCAAAGAATGCTAGGTATAATAATGATCGATAGTTTACAATAAAATACCGCCGTTGTTAGTGACGATCTGTTTTGATCATGTATTTTGTAATAAGTACAACTTTTGTAATATTAGAATTCAAAAACTAGCGTTAAATAAACATTATTGTATTTGTATTAGTACTATCCCTGAGTGCTATAGGCTACTAAAGAAAATACAAGGGGGCATGAAAATATATTATATACAGCAGAGGCGCCGCGCCAGGCAATAAAGGTTGAGAAACCCTGAACTAAACTGTACAAAAGGTAATAACTATTATATTTATCATCAGTACAAGCAATATTCGATCGTATGCTCCATGGCTATAAATCAACTGGTATTGACTTCAGGTGATATTACTCGTGCTTCAGTTGTGCTTACATTGTTATAGGTACTAGAGATGTGAGCGATCTATTGTATACGTCCGAGGTATTTTGGCGTATTAGCAACTACGCTAATCGAGGGTGTTATATATCGCTAACACCCTAAAATAACACACAACTTCTCAATACGAGAGCGATAAATTAAACAAGGATTTTTTACCAGTTTGTTTCTAAAAGGAAAATTTGCGTTCCTGATATCCATTGTTTTTTTATTTCACTACTAAACTATGACCTATGTCATTTTGAAATAGAAATAAGGATTTTAACGTATAGTATACGTATATTATACTATACGTGTAGTGTACATTTCTATCAGTAATCAGGTATCAAAATCGGTTCTGTAGTTCAGGAGATTACACATTTCATGCAAACTTTCCACCATTGTACCAATGGGGATAGCGATCCCATTTAATCCAAGCGATGTTTTTTTTAAACTTCGCATAAGGCAGCTAAGTTTTAAAAAAAATCGCTTTACCCGTATCTCATCATTGGCTTAGAATATCATTTAAAAATCATCATCATCATCATATCAGCCGTAGGACGTCCACTGCTGGACAAGAGTATAACTAGCCGCTATGTCTCGCGTTTGTGGACTATGAGAAAGCCTGCCTTCGATTCGATCGAAACATGGGCAGTGCTTAAGTCTCTCAACGATGCCGTATTGACTATCGGTACATCGAAGTGTTGAAGTGTTTGTATAAAAACGCCACTATGTCAGTCTGAGTACAAGAACAGAGCTCGAAGGCGATTCCCTTAAAAAGAGGCGTAAGACAGGGAGATGTCATCTCTCCGAAACTGTTACGTCCGCTTTGGAAGATGCCTTCAAGCTTCTGGAATGGAAAAGACTGGGCATCAATATTAACGGCGAATACATCACTCACTTTCGGTTTGCCGACGACATTGTGGTCATGGTAAAGTCGATTTAAAAAATATATTCTGATAAATGCATTTATAATATTTTTACATACAAACTTCAACCCCCTTTTGACCCTAGGATTGGTTTTTAAAAACATATGCATAATATAGAATCATATCAACTGATTTTAGTGATTAGTTTAATACTGGTAGCTTGTATATTTATCCAGTAATCGATACATTTCCAATAAACCATTTTAAACGTAAATCGGCGGCGCCTTTGTACGATGCCGCTTAGTCAATTTAACAGGTTTTCATGTACTTACTTACATAATGAATTAATATATTTAGTTTATCTATTTCATACAGACTGTTGCATTGATATTTTAGGACTCGAAATTAAGGAAGATTGAAAGTTTTAAAAAATGTCATGGAATGAAATTGGACTTTTGTAATATAAATTGTTTAAATTACAAAAAATAGGCGTAACTTATAAAAAAAGTAGGATATATAGATAAAAAAAATGCTGGATATTTCACACAGCGCTATCCAGCCGCCAAACCACGAAAAGCATCTACTATACAGAACTGCGACGTGAACAGTGGTCATATTCGAACAAAATGTCGTACTGGGTTCTTAAAACATATAGGAAGTCATTAAAAATCTATATACTGAGTACAGTCGGGCCTTGCTTATCCGGACATGTAGAAAATCAGCCCTTGGCGGATTACCGAGGCGTCCGGATTGTCGTTTGCAATATTTTTTGAAGATAAATCATATCGATCCAATAAATAAATGAAACATCAATATGTTTACTTCGTAATTTTAATAACTGTAAGATACACTAGCTAGTGAATGAAGGAGTTTAGGGAGCTGTGAAAAAATCTGTTATACTCTTCTGTTTGAGATTTTCGCACTTCATTTCGAAAGCGCAGTCTCTCAATAGACGAAGGAACATCCACCGCCGCCCACATCGGCACCGTCCGGATTATCACGATCCGTCCAAATCCATCAATTTGAAAACAAACTATTTTACAACAATAGTCATCAGCCATACGCGCGATTTAAATTAATGTAGTAAATCCGGTGAGATGCACGCAGTATATACCTAAAGAAGATAGTTATTCATATCGTAATACGAGAGAATTTACCGGGAACTAAAGTTGGCTAGTGTATTAATTAGGAAATTCAATTTACATCATCAACAGCATAAACAGCAGTTGAGATAAGGCTTAAGCTGTTTACTGTTCACGCAATCGTTCGCACTATTCCGTGCTAATGAATTTGGATATAATGGAAATTTTGTTGGCAAGTAGGATGATGTAAATGAAGAATGCAGGATGACAGGATGACGGAGCGAGTCTACTAAAATTCGCGCATTATTGGAATCGTCTGAATCGCGATATAATCAATTTATAATAGGTAAAAAGTATCAGTAAGTGGGTTTTTAAGTCGTTTTAATAAATGTTTTTCGGTTGAATGTATGACTGTTCATTTGGCGGATCTTGTAGGCTAAGCGGCTGTGAACGGATTTTGAGGTTAAAGAGGTGTCATTGGATTTGTCTTAATTACGAGTGTGTAAAGTTTGTATTGGAACTTCAAGAGTATTTGATTACCAAAAAAACAACAATAAAAAAATTATTAAAATTTATTGAAATTAAAACGAAGGTTTATATAAAATAAATCATAAATAAATATTGCTGGACATTTCACACAGCGCTATCTACCCCCAAACTAAGCACCGCATTGGCTATTAAATTGTTCTGCTTCGTCTCGTCGCCTTACCTGACGGGTTTGTTGTTATCCGCGGGCATGTGTTGCGTTCGCACGCCATTGGATAACACCATCAAATATTGTAATCAATGCATATTTTTTAGATCTACATACTTTTGACCAGAACCCACGTTATCGAGAACCTGGTGTCTGGATAAACCTAATATAGGATGTAAGACATCATAGAATCAAAGTGTAACCAGCTTTTTGAATCTGATAATAAACAAATAAATAAATAAAAATAAATATAAGCAGAGCTTGAACTATGGGAACCAAATAACTGTAGAATACTTATGTACATTTTTTTGTAAATACATACATACATATAATACATAGAGAAACAACCAGACCCGGAACAAATATCTGCAGATCAAAAGGCGACCAAAAAGACCATTACAAAAATATAAAACAACTTTAAGTAAAAAGTAGCAGTGGTTGTTAAAAAATGATTTATTTTAAATATTCCACACAAATTAACGATTTTTTTATTTTTTCTTTTATTTTATTTATTTAGATCAACCAATGATAGGTACAACGATACATTCAATTAATTGAATACTTTACATTACATATTAGAGCTAATTGCACAATCAATTACAGATTAACACTGCATGCAAATTAAAATAATCATAAGAATTGTAACGTTGCGCCTAGACACTTCAGCTAAAACTAAAATAAAAATGAGCAGCTATACGGAACCTTATAATAAGAAAAATACTAGAAAGGTTTTTACTTTCGACCGCGCGCAGCCACGGAACGCCAACTTGGAATGTCAAGCGCATCCGTTTTGTTGAGTGGCCGAGCCGTCACACGCCCTGGTACGCGCCGGCGACCGGACGTGCCTCTGTTGAGCCCTTATATATCCACAAACTGTATTAGATCACTCTAGGACCATTCTTTTACATGTACCTACTATGAGACCTTGCTTCTTACAAAATTTCATGATTCTAGGTTAACGGAAAGTGCCCTGGTAAGATTTGATATACCGTTGACCTAAGTATTTGATATTGATATCAACTTGCTACCTCCAATTGCTCCTGAGAAAAGGGTCTTGACAGACAGACGGACAACAAAGTGATCATATAAGGGTTCCTTTTTTTTAGTTTGATGTACAGAACCCTAAAAAATTAAAATTATTATTATAAAAAATCCACATAACTAACTGAAAAAACAAATAAGTTTGGGAATTTATATAAACGCTGACGTAGACTATTAAAATCAACAACGACGTCGATGGGCGACTCGCGCAACGATGCCTAAACGTACTTAGTGGCTAAATATGAGTTAAAAAATACGTATAATTTAAACATATTTAGTTGCTAAATACTTTTAGGGATACAAGCCGGGCTCATAATACTGCAAGTTTAGTATAAATTAATGTTGATTATAATCCCCGCCTGCGATTATCTAAATTCGTTGTTTTGCAGTTGGGTTTTTTTAAAGTAAAACTTCTTAACGCGCGCTTGACTTGGGAAGTAATTCGGTGAATGCGTTACGAAAAGTGAGAACGAAAGTTGAGAAGGAGATATAAGTTAGTGAAGATAGAAAGAGAGAGAGTTACATACGTTTCATATATTTTAAACGCTAATGTGCGAGTTGCGTCTGTCCAGAATGAACATAGACTGATCGACCTACAGACGTGTAGACAATTTTTTATTGAACAATTTTATAAATTAATATTTTAAAAAAGAAGTTTTACTTCAGTCGTGTGGTCTAAAGCACACTCGTTTTTTTCATTCATACATTTTATGAAACCTTATCACAATACCCAGTTTCTACACGTACTCGTAGGTAGGGCTGTCTATGGTCGCCTAAGAACCTGTGCACGGTTTCAAAATAGAGTGGAGTTTTATGGCGGTAAAACCAGTAGACAGCCAGCAGCAACCTGCTTAACATGTGAATTGTATCTGAAACTGCCAGGCTTTACAATTTCCTCAGGTAGAAGTTGAAGAGCTTCGCAATTCCAATTAATTATGAAAATTGGATTTATCGGCAAAAACAGAAAAATACGATTTTACTACAGGAACACTCGTACAATATAGGTACAGAGCAATAGATCATAGCCCACCATCATCCATCATAGTGTAATGAAAACGAGAACATTTTCTTACTTTAAAAAATTGAGATGTTTTATGGATATGGATATAAGAAGAAAGCTCGTTTTTGGAAAACTTTAAATTATTTAATAAAATATTAAATAATCCTCCGTGGCGCAGTGGGCGAATAGCCGGCTGAAACGCCGGAGGTAGTGAGTGCGATTCCCGCCGCGGAGCAAATGTTTGCATGATATCTACAGGATATTTGTTTCAGATCTGGAGGTTTTTCTATATTATTATAATATAAATATGTAGTTTCAAAAAATATATACTTAAAGGTATTCTATCAGTTATCTGGTTCCCATGGTACAAGTTCTGCTTAGTTTGGGTAGATAGCTAGATAGCGCTGTGTGAAATATCTAGCAATATAATATTTATTAGATTTTTTGAAAGGAACTCTTCAAGTAACAGCAGTAGAATAGCCGAGATTGGGCTATTTTGAATTACACACCATCTAGAATATATTACATTCATCATCTATCCCACTTGGTAACGAGGTTGCGGTAAAGCTTCTGTATTCGATTCAGTTAACACGGTGTTACCCGTCTCTCTTACAAAACCACCATAAGGTAAAGCTGTTTTGACAAGTACCTTGATATTTAATCCATACCAATATTATAAATTTGAAAGCAACTCTGTCTCTGTCTGTCTGTCTGTTCGTTGCATTTTCACGACTAAATGGCTGGATCGAATTTTGATGAAATTTGGTATATAGATAGACGAGCTATTTACCAGCAATTTTGTTTACGAGGACTTAAATTATTGTCATGAATACAAGCAATACAAGCGAGCGCCAATTATATCGAAAATCGCATATGATCGAAAACCTCGTCTGCCCGTTCACGCGTTCGGGTAAGCGTAGTAATACTACTACTTAGATAAGCCAAATAGTTTTTATTCTCCGAACTCTTTGGTTAAACCTGAGGCCCTCCCACATACCGTCTGACCTTTTTATCTAAACCTTTTCACCTATAATGCGACGATGAGTCAAATAAGTACTATTATATTTTAGCGCAGTCCAATGTAATTAAAGAATTTTCGATATTAAAAGACAAAATATCTTAATTTACCCAAAAAAAAATATCATATGCCCATTCTTATACTAAAGAGTTCCTTGTTAAGTTTCAAGATTGGTCTACTCTATAGATGTAAGGCTGGTCAAAACCAATTAAATCAAGACGTTTAAAACGAAAACAAACATTTAAAACCGAAATAAACAATTTTTTCGATTTAAAACGGTTGCTGCTGATGACTATGTTTTTCTTAATTATAACTACATTTTCTAGATTTTACCGAGGTAGGGATACTACGCTTAACAATATAGATACATACTTAAGTTTTTGTGTATTAGGTAATGTAGTTAGGTACTTTCTATTGATTTTCTTTAAACTAATTAAAACGAAACATAACGTCAGGTGACCAAAAATTGCCCATAATGAAGTGTAAAACACAGTTCTTTTATTTTGTAGGCGAGTTTTCAACCGTTTAAAATTATTTATTTGGGGTTTAAAACGATAACATTTTATTTAATAACATTTTAAATCGGTTGTTTTACATCTATAGTCTAGTCGTTTAATCTTGAAAACGTAACAGACAGACATACAGAGAGGCAGACAGACAGAGAGACAGACAGTTAAAATGTTATAAATTAGTATTTGTTTTTTATTCTACCGCAGATATTTTACTTATATTCAACCCTCTAAATATCTAACCTTTTTGAAGTCTGACATTATCCTATACGAAATCTGTTAGGCATGTGTTAGGAAAAATGGTAGGGGCGGATCTAACTTTATCTCACCTATTACCGAGGCGCCGTAATCTCAAAGGGCGGCGGCGGCTTGAAACCTCTGTACATAATATGTGAGTATATATGTGCGGGTACGGGCTATCGAACCCGAATCAATCGGTATCTAATTAGGCATATCGTGGAAAGGTTTCCTAATGCCCCTATTCATATCAACATTCAGATTTTATGCTACAGCCGCGCAAATACTTGTAGTCTCTAAGTTCGACAGGTACCCGCTTGTGCAATTAACAGACCGTTTAGTGAGCATCGCTTTCCCTCTATTCAGTTAATAATTGAGGGCTATGACATAAATTGGATTACATGGCTGTCTGAGGTAGAAGGTGAACAAAATGTTGATAGCACCTATCTGGTTTGATTAGCACCTATCTGATGGCCAGGTTTCACGATTATGAAAGACTTAGTCCAAAGCGATTTTATAACGCATTTTAAAGACGGAAAATGAGGGTGGGCCAAATAATACAAGCAGAAATTTGACATCAAACTTGAAAAACCCATTGAAAGTAGATACTTGTTTACTTAAAAAACTGACCATACTTTCCTTGATTTCTGTCAAGATCCTTGAGGAAAGCTTTGAGTTTTAAATAACAAGGTTTTTGTCGTAACATAATTAACATAGAATTACTTTTTATGTTTAAGTACTTTAAAAGGTAAATAAAAAAATAAATATTGAAGAACATTTCACACAGCGCTATCCAGCCATTGAATTTTAAGTTATGAATTGACGTTTGAAATGCTTTTAGAACTGGTAAACGCATTACTTCCTTTCACAGCTTTTTCTTGTCACAGGCACTCTTTTAATTTACCTACTTAACTCGTAACGTCTGCAAAAAATAAGAAACTGTCAAAATTAATATGAAACAATATTGGAACAAACTCCAATGGAAAAGTGAGATTAATTGGGCCTGTGGTCATCCTACGAGTACGTCAGCTGACCGACGGTACCCTAAAAACTTCGATTAATTTAGTAACTCCTACAAAACTTTTCTCATTACGAACTCGCCTCAGACTTTTTATTATTACGATGATGTCATTTTTTATCGACTGTAGATATATAGGTTATAATTACCGACGCTTAATTTTCCGTTTTGAGTAGTAGTACAAAATCTGTGTGTGTGTCTGTTGATATAAATAATAAAAAAGTATAATTGATAGAGCAAAGCGAGATCTCCAAATCAACTTGGGCAAATCAGCTTTGTATGTATGTTTGTTTGTTTGTCCGAGGATAACTTTCGAAGCGTTGATATATAGTCCTCCTCGTCGGTTTCGACAACGGCGACCCTAACTATAGATGTTTTAAAATTAATATTTAACAAAACTAAACTAAATGAAACTAAAACAAAATATAAACTTATTTGATTAACCTAAATTATTATTACTATTTACATTATAGCGTGAGCCCTATATGGCTCTCTAATCCGAACTTTGTTTTAAATATCCTGTCACCAGTATGGCAAGAGAGTTGACCTGCAGCGTATTATGTGCATGTTTTACGTCGAGTGTATCAAGACGACTTTCTTCAAATGCTTTGATGTTGTTATAAATAAATGAGTGTGAGGACGACATTTGTAAAGCAAGCTCCTCACAAGCTGCAGGGTCAATAGCACAGGCATTCAAATGTCTCTTGAACATATCCTTATAGCGCAGATGCTGACCACCATGCTTCCGCTTACCCTCTGCCATCTCAAAGTAAAATACAGCTTTGGGTAAAAGGTGGTCATCCATGCGAAGGACATGTCCGTACCATCTGAGCTGTCGCTGCATAAGGAGAACCTCCATGCCGTGCATTCCGGAACGACTCAGAACCTCCGTATTTGGCACGCGGTCCTCCCACTTGATCTTCAGGATAGATCTTAGACACCTTAGGTGGTACGTGTCAAGTTTCTTGATGTCAGTTTTGTAGAGGCACCATGTATCTGCGCCGTATAACAATATAGGAATGATTAGCGCCTTATAAACACTTATCTTTGTCTCCAGCTTTAAATCATGGAATTTCCAGATACGATCAGTGATTCTTCCAAAATTAGCAGCGGCGTTTGTGATTCGCGACGGTATCTCCGAAGCCAAGGTGGTAACATGGCGAATATTACTTCCAAGATATTTAAAGTGCGAAACCTCTTCTAGTGGTTTCTCATCTAGATTAAGTGTTGCTTTATCAGCTTTGCAGCCCCGACGTGGTTGTTTAAGGATTTGTGTCTCGGAAGCTCTGATAACCAGCCCAAATCGTTGACAGGATTGGTGTAGAGCATCAACATAGCTTTGCAGGTGTATCATACTGTTGGACATAAGGCATACGTCGTCAGCGTACAGAATCTCTAAACGAGAGATCTTTTGCACTTTGGATTTCGCCCTAAACCTTAAAATGTCAAACGCACCCTTCTCAATCCGAACATTCAGCTGGATTTGGTCGCTATAACTGTTCAGCGCATCTGTCATGACGACTGCGAAGTAAATGGCAAAGAGAGTGGACGCCATGGCGCAACCTTGATTCAGTACACTTGTAATTTGGATCACCTCCGAACTTCTTTGGATAATCTGACTTATGGAGAATAATCCAGAGGGCCTCACGGGGAACTTTATCAAATGCTTTCTCCAAATCGACAAAGCACATGTAAAGAGGACAAAGCTCTTCTCCTGGATTGCATCGATAGTACCTCTACTGGGACGGAAGCCACATTGACTTTCAGGAAAGTACTTCTCTGTTAGTTCGCAAAGGCGGGTGTTAACAATATGCGAAAGGATTTTCCCAGCACTGAAAGTGAAAGAAAGAATTGATGTACCTCGGCACGAGTTGCAATCGGAAACATCTCCGTACCCTTTGTACAGCTTGCAAATCACCGCATCTCTCCAGTCTTGTGGGACATCTTGAGTATCTCAAACTCTTTTGGCAAGATGATAGAGCCTATTTCGAATGTGTGTGCCACTGTATTTGTATATTTTAACTGGAAGTTGGTCCATACCAGGTATATTGGAGTTTTTGAGACGCTGAACAACCTCTTCGAAAGTCGGTGGGTCTTCTAGGTGTTGGCAAACTGGCAGTTCTTTAAACCAGTTGATATAAGACAGATCAACGCTAAGCGCACTGGGATTCCGAATATCGTTAACTTTTGAAAACGTCACTTTTGTGCGTAACTCTGAATTGCCTATCTTTCGAGTACATTGGCGCAGTCTTTCTTACTCGTGGGCCAAAGATCGTTTGAATTCCTTCAAAGAATTTGCCAGTTTAATGAGTATCAGCGTAGTGCTGCAGTCCAGCAGCTTTTTCCTTCCACCGCTTATCTTTCAGTTCGCGAACCTTAGATTTCAGTTTTTGTTGAGCTTCTTTTTTGCTCTTCTGTGTGCAAATTTTGAGTTCAGTTCATGTCTATGTCTTTCAACCAGCATCTTAACCTCTGCATCGGATGCGTCAAACCAATCATGATTCTTTTTTGTGGTTTGCCTATAATATCCAGAGAACACTCATAAAGGTGTTTTAAAAAGGATCTCCATTCATTATCTATTGTGGAAAACTCAGTTTGCGAAGCACTAACAGCAAATTTTGCATCCAGCGTGTTACCCAGCTCTGGTGAGGTAACAAGTCTTGAGAAGGCCAATCTAGGTGGAATTTTGTAGGTTCTCGTCGTGGAGCCTTATACATATGCACATTGGACCTAATAAGACGGTGATCAGTCCAGCCCAACGCCCCATGCATCGCTGTCGTTATGCGCCCGTAAAGATGCCAGTGCTTAGATCTAGGGTGCACCCACAAAGTTTTGTATTCATCGGCAAGCCAAAAAAATGTATTGGTTACGGCAAGGTCACATTCAGCGCACAATGATAGAAGTAGTATCCCATTGTCAATTTCGTTCGGCAGAGATAAGGATGCAGCGAAAGACCGTGAGCCACATAGTGGATCCTGGCAAACGCCTTTATGGTGCTTTGCGTTACCCTGCTACATCGGTAGCGAGAAAGTGGTGTCATACCGATACAGATGTCATACAGATGTTTGTAGATGTAGCCTTCTTCTCTTCTAGGTTTGGCCCACTGACGTGGTTTACCGGGGTATGGTCGCTGTGACTACAGCTTCTTGGATCCACTAGAGAAGAGATTATGGAGGTCAATGATATACGGAACTCTCCACTACACCCCATTTGATATATAGGTACGTAGTGTTGGCACAATCCTGGTGTGACTAAATGAGCTAAAAATGTTGGGGTGTTGTTGAGACACTGGGGTTTAAGAGGGGTAAAAAAATATCAAATTGGGACTATTGGGTCAAATGGGAAGTTTAACGAAAGGTCTTCATTAGAAAATTTCGACCCCGATTTTATTTTGAGTATAATAGTGTAGTTTTTGAGTTATTAGCCATAATAAAAACTGAATTTTAACGAAATTCACTGGGTACACCAGGGACCCCACAGTACAAATATTTGGTACTCGTTTAGCTTTATTTATTTAATACTTTCGCACAAAACAGAATAGTGCTAGGAGGACTTAATGCATGATCATTATAATTTATATATATATATATTATAATGATCATGTCAGGAATTTATTATTATGTTCTTATTATATATATATACAGATATACAGTTAACTTACATAAAAACATACATATATGTATTTATTATATAGAAATTACATTGCAAACCTAAGTCAAACGCAATGATGGTACCAGTGGCTAATTTATCTTCAACTTCTCAAGGAAGCACTGACGCACCAATCTCTTAAACGAGTCTCTTGTTTCAGCCTTTTTAATGTTTAATGGCAAATTAATGATCTTTTAGATAGGTGAGGGTGAATGGATATCTAAGAATGAAAAAAGTAAGCAAAGGATTCTCAAACTCCTACGTTGACGGATGGGTGAAAAAAATATAGGGAAAAGTCTGAAATCCAGAATAACTACAATTTCTACCCCTAAAAACAATAAACAATATACATGAACTCTCGTTACTTATAATTTGAATGGAACCGAGACGTGGTCATTCACTATTGGCCTTATGAATAAGGTTAGAGTCGCTCAACGAGCTATGGAGAAGGCTATGCTCGGGATTTCTCTACGGGATCGAATCAGAAATGAGGAGATACGTAGGAAAACTCAAGTCACCGACATTGCCAGACGGATTAGCACGTTGAAGTGGCAATGGGCAGGCCATATAGCGCGCAGAACAGATTGCCGATGGGGCCGAAAAGTTCTCGAATGGAGGCCACGGACCGGCAAGCGCAGCGTAGGACGTCCACCTACAAGATGGGCAGGCGACTTGGTAAGAACCGCAGGTCAGCGTTGGATGCAGGCCGCTTGCAACCGTAGTTTCTGGAGATCAATGTGGGAGGCCTTTGTCCAGCAGTGGACGTCCTACGGCTGATATGATGATGATGTAGTTCAAGTACTTTGGTTAACCCATTTCGTGGCACTATTTTGTTAGTCAAAGATTATGAATATTTGCTTTTGTTTTTTGTGAGACTTTCGAGATCTCAGTTTGGGGCGAACCACTATATAGTTATTTAGTTACGAGAAAACACTATACCGACACACCAAAGCTCGCATTCTTGGGGTTCCAGACTAAAGTGGTAAGAACTGAACCCTATGGTGCGACTTTGTCCGCCCGTCCGTCTGTCATAGCTAATTATCTCAGCAACTATTGAAGCTATTTGCCACATGGGTCAAAATGGTAAAAAAACAAAATAGGGCGAGTTACTAGTTCAAGTAGGATATCGTTTAAAAGAGCTTAATTAACACATTTCAACATTAATTATATTAGTATTATTGTTTTAAAAAAAGCATTTTGTAGTAGTATTCCAAAATTTAAAACATAGAAATTATTTTTATACAGCTTTATTTTTATACGGCTATAGGTGGCTATTTATTACACAGGTACTCGTGTATGAGCGATGTTTCGAAGTGATGGGGTCACGTAGAGCGCGGCGGCGCGCTCGAGCATCTCTCCTCACGTAGGTAGGTACTATCTATAAAGCCGGGAAACCAAGCACGAACTTCACATATTCAACATATTTATGGATAATAGTATCAGGATATACACAACCTTATTAAATGAAACCGCAATTTTACTGCCAATCGGTAGACAGTTCTTATTCTGCCTTATTACGTAAGGCGAGTTCAATTAGAGGAACCGCTGGCAGGGCCATCCCATCGGGCACTAATGTTGATGGCCCATCCCGGCCTTATTACTGTTATACGACGACGTAACCGTTATTTAATGTCCATCTTCTAGACCAGGGCCTAAAGTCTATCACTTATTTAAAGTGTTAATTAGCGTATACAGAAACTTACAGTTTAGTAAGTTTTAGTAGCGAATTTAGTAAAATACGGTGGTCGTAAATAAATGTTGGCCTTGCAATTATTAAGCTTATTTTCATGTTTGGGGCTAGATGGAGCCGTGTGAAATTTCTAGTTTTATTTATTACTAGCTGTTGCCCGCGACTTCGTACGCGTTAGACTACTACATTTGTAGATAACCTAGAAATAAAGCTAAGCTCGGTGTTCAAACTTGACTTGAGAACCCATTTTTATCCAATGGGAACTGATTTATGTGATAAATGGTATATAATAGGTGATCCAGGTTATAATCTACGTAAATACCAAATCTCATCGAAATTGGTTCAGCCGTTACGGCGTGATTAAGTAACAAACAAACAAACATCTAAACTTTCGGAATTATACCTAGTCAGGTCATAAGTATTGTCACACAGTAAAAACTTTTCGTTTAGAAAGCTGGCCACAAAAAAGTTTATAGAATTCGAATTCCGAATTGTTCATGAAAATAAAAATGTATACTTTTTAGAATTTTACTCATTTTTAAATATGAAGTGGACGCTTAAAGATGCAACCGCAACGATGCAACGCAATAACTGCAACACGGTCTGTTGCAGTTATTGCGTTGCATAGTTGCGTTTACGCGTCAATTCAAATTTTTGACATACTGAAAAATTTGAATATAACCAAAAGATTCGTTTATCGCACCATCAAACGATACAATGAAGACTCTAGTGTAGATGACAGGTCAAGAAGTGGTCGCCCTCGGTCTGTTAGGACTCCAGCAGTGATAAAAGCTGTGAAGGCGCGAATTCAAAAAAATCCCAAACGTAAGCAGAAACTGTTGGCCCTTCAGATGGGGTTAAGCAGAACCACGGTGAAAAGGGTGTTAAATGAGGACTAAGGGCTTCAGGCATATCGAAGAAAAACAGGACATCGTTTGAATGCTCGTCTAATGGACCTGAGACTGAAGAGATGCCGCGCTTTGTTGAAGCGGTACGCGGGAAAAAAATATTTTTTCGGATGAAATAATTTTTACCGTAGAAGAGAGCTACAACAAACAAAATGATAAGGTGTACGCACACAGTAGTGAAGAAGCGAGCAACCGTATTCCGCGTGTCCAACGAGGTCATTTTCCATCCTCGCTCATGGTATGGTTGGGAGTTTCTTATTGGGGCTTAACAGAGGTACATTTTTGTGAGAAAGGTGTAAAAACGAATGCAGTTGTGTATCAAAATACAGTCCTGATGAACCTTGTGGAACCTGTTTCTCATATCATGTTCAATAACAGGCACTGGGTATTCCAACAAGATTCGGCGCCAGCTCATAGAGCGAAAAGCACACAAGACTGGCTGGCGGCGCGTGAAATCGACTTCATCCGGCACGAAGACTGGCCCTCCTCCAGTCCAGATTTGAATCCGTTAGATTACAAGATATGGTAACACTTGGAGGAAAAGGCGTGCTCAAAGCCTCATCCCAATTTGGAGTCACTCAAGACATCCTTGATTAAGGCAGCCGCCGATATTGACATGGACCTCGTTCGTGCTGCGATAGACGACTAGCCGCGCAGATTGAAGGCCTGTATTCAAAATCACGGAGGTCATTTTGAATAAACTTTAGCGTCATAAGTATCTATGTTTGGTTAAGTTCATTTTGGTATATAAATAGTTACATAATGAATAAACTTGTTTCAATTATTTTATATTAAACATGTGACAGAATTTATGACCTGACTAGGTAATATTAGTGTGATTTATTGAAAGACAACGCCCATATGGATACGCCGAGGCCTTCGGCAATAATAATCTGATTTGCAATTAATGTATAAACGTTAGGTAGGTATATAATACAAATTCATAATGCTTAGTCCTGATTCTGTACAGCCCCATATTCACTAAGCGATAAATATCCCGAAACACGTGTCGCGAGACATGTCGTGTGCTGTCACCGGGCATTTTGCGACGCTGCGAGACATGATGTCTCTCATTTGTTATCACTGAAAGATTCCCGACACAAGGTGTTTGCCGATATCGCACGATATCCGGCGACGTCGCAAGACATGTCTCGCGACACGTGTTCCGGGTCATTTTTCACCCAGTGAATATGGGGCTTAATGCTGTACAAACAAGCACATAAAAGTGCTCGTATACAAGACTGATACAATAACCAAAATTTATAGGTAGAAAAACCGTGCTCGGTTCATCTATTTACGAGCTTGACCAAGCATGAAAAATGCATTACAAGATTTATGATCCTTTTATGCTCAGATTCCGGACACCCTAACTAAAATGTAATTTATCAGACAACTTCTTTTCGGGCTTTGGGAAGCGATCTGTGAAAAGGACACGCGATATATCTGCGCGCACTTAGTCGCCGCGAATCTTTTGCATCCATCTACGCCGCGACGCGCAATGATATATCTATTCATATTGATGCTCCCAAGTTTTATGTTGCTATGGATGGACTCGTAGAGGGTACCACCGCTTTTGTGTTGACTCTGTTGTGAGGTTTTCTTATAAAACCGCTAAATTTTTAGTCAGGATTTTGTGCTGAATACTGTAATAAATCGAACTAGTCTACTTAAGGGCCGCTTAGCAAGCTTGGTTGTGTCGCGCTTGACCCCATTCAGTGTGTTGTTGTTTACACAATGGAATGAAATACGAAGGAAAATAGAAAGATCTTTCAAAAATGCCTAATAGTAAGTGGCGTCTTATCCCAAGAGAGGTTGCGCATAGCAGATTGGAGTGGTCACTATGGAAACTGGAGCTGACATTCCACGTTCTATATTCCGTATAAGGAATGTATAGGAATTTCACAATTTGTTCAACTCAAATCCTTTTTAGCCAAAAAGACAGCGAATGTGTTTTTTTTTCGGAGCAGCGTGGTGTCCCTACTAATAAAATTGAATCATCTGCTTGTAGCACATGTATGGAATCATCTCATCTACTGGACAGTCTTTTTGTCGTTAAGTTTAGCTTTGCACGGCTAAAAGTAAATCAACATGAATCGACAAACTCTAGCTAAACCAGAAGTCGGTTTTTTAGTTAAAAGGCCATATAAAAATCCGAATAAACCTTCCTTGGCCAATCTCATCGGGTAGTAAGAACCTGACGAAGAGGTTTAATCCATTTTATTCTGCCGTACCTCAAAAATTCGTATATCTGAGAAAAGTAAGACTGCTAAACATATTTTATTTGTAGAACTTTTTAAGTTTTCGCGACCTACACTCATGTTTTTCTCCGATGTAACTTGGCCGAAACGTCGTGATTAATCAAGATTTGATATAAATCTGTGCGCGAAAAGACCAATTTTGTCATAAAAACATGAGTATTTTATTTATGTTTATTATATTTTTATGTTTACCTATGCGTGTGAGTGCAAATCACATTACAATAATAGATGTACGCGCAAGTTTATTTGACGAATAACAAAAGATTTACCAACGGCCATTTTTGTACGAATCATTATTTATCTTTGAAACACATTTGTAGAAGCTTATCTATATCCCTTTATTTTACATGAGTATAAATTCGTTTCTCTGGTCCGATAGAAACACGTAAGTTATGCTTCAACAAATTTGTAGCTTTTTATCATACAGATAGTATTTTAGTAAAAATATCGACCTATGTTACTATTGTGATTGAACTGAACTAGTATAGGGGGGATTATAGATAGGTATCTGCTACTAAGAATATCTCTATCAGTTAGGTGGTTTTTAATCCGAGAAAACTGATGGTTTGTTTGAAGCTTCAACCATGAAAGAAGGTTTTGTGACAAAGTGTCCCTAAAGATCTTCCACCGGTAAATTCTTGTAAATGTTGTTACAGTTCTTTAGAACATATCGTGATCCCAAACTATGTAAAATATAACAAATTACTAAATACTAATTTTTGTTGCCGTAACAGGTTCATGGAGCCAAAAATACCATAGCCGAAATCACAACTTTTGGTAGTTGTACTTATATGCGTGCCAAGCATGAGCTACCACTGATAAAGTCAATAGATATACCTATATTATAAAAGTGCCTACGCAATTGTGTACGTAAAAATAACGTGCCCTTAATGATTTGTATTTTACTATTAAAGGAAATATTTTTGTTAATTTGAATGGTGAATACGAGATATTTGAGGTGACCCCAAGATTTCCGCACTAGGACGTTCTTATTGCGTTGTACTACCAGTCATAATCTCTGTATAATATCGTCGGAGTCGTTTTGTATTAAAACCTGACTTATTTTGTAGGTATGTAACAACACCCCAAAGTCTGTTACAGTCCATACCATCAAAGGAATTAATCCCTCGTGGCGCAGCTGCTGTCGCTAGCTAGTATCACCGGTCGGCATCTGATCCGGCGCGAAATTGCGTCGTTATAATATTTATTTATCATTATAAGAGAAATGAGGGGCATCAGGCATCGCAGCCGTCGAAACACAATTTCTGGAAGCCTTTTGATTGTTGGCATGGCGGCTGGCGAGCATCAGAATAATGATGCTTTTTTACAGAACCGGTTTAAAAATAAGAGATTGTTCCTAAATGAGGGAGCTGTCAAAATACGTCAACGCTGCTAGATGTTGCAGAAATTATTATTTCGATTTTAAAAAGATTAAGTAGAATATTGTTTATAGGCGTTATCTTTATTTTATTTAATAACAACAATCGCGGTGTTTTGTAAGGATTACAATTAGGTACAGTGTTCTGGCAAGCTGCCCTTATCGCGGTCCGCGTTCAACCGATACTTAAAACTTTATTATTACTAACCGATAAAACTAGGATCCAACGCAATAAAACCTTTGTGAATCAACATCAAATCCATAATAACATTATAAATTCATAAGTAACTCTATCTAATGTCTCATAAAATTTAAATCCGAACGTAACAAACATTCAGACAGAGCTGTCTCTCTGTCTGCTTGTTACGTTTACAGGATGAAACGGCTGGACCGATTCTGTTGTAATTTGGTATACAAATAGATTATAGACATAGGCTACTTTTTATTGACATACCATGCGTGAGAAAAAGTGGGATAAAGCTCATAATTAAAAACTGGCCAAGTCCGAGTCAGACTCGCGCACGAAAGGTTCCGTACCATTATCTATAAAAACGGCAAAAAAATCACGTTTGTTGTATGGGAGCCCCCCTTAAATATACGTTTTATTTTAATTTTTAAAGTAAATATATAACAAAATATTCTGTGAATATTTCAAGCGTATACCGTCTGCCGTTATCAATATCGAGCTAAAAAGAGCAAAAAAACGTTAGTTGTATGGGAGCCCCCCTTAAATATTTGTTTTATTCTGTTATTAGTATTTGTTATTATAGCTGCAACAGAAATAAATCATCTGTGAAAATTTCAACTGTCCAACTATCATGAGATACAGCGTGGTAACAGACGGACTGACAGACAGCGGAGTCTTAGTAATAGGGTCCCGTTTTACCTTTTGGGTACGGAACTCTAAAAATTAAACTTAATACACGTTATTCGATGACCAATATGTAATAACAGTAATATTAACTGATACAGATGCCTAGGGTATGCCAGGTCTACTCGTAGAGTATTATTTAATTCTTGGCTAAAAATGTGTTTTTAAGAGTAAATAAGGATTTTTTCAAAGAGGTCATAATAAAAATGCAGCGTTTAATAGGTCTCATGAATATGCGTAACAATTTCACTTGAACATGTAAATCAACAGAAGAAAAACCTAAAATTCATTTATCTCGTGTTTTTGCTTTTCATCCTTGTGGTTTTCTTCCTTAAGACGGCAGTATGGCCTTTTATGGGGCCGAAGCTAAGTGGCCGTACATGAATAAATTATATTTAACGAAGTAATCTAAATAAAATAAAACACTCTATAAATGAAAAAAACATTTACCGCACAATAAGACTCTGATAGTAGGTATTTTATTTATATAGTGTTATCGGAACACTTGCGGAAAATTAGAATAATTCGGAATAAGAACTCTGAAATTCTGAAAGAGATTTTTAATTACTAAGATGTTGCAACACAGTCAAAACGTAGGAATAACAAACAAAAAAGGTACATATGTAAATGCACGTTTTAATCAGTAATCATGTACAGTGATCGCGAAAGTTTGAGAGATTTCTTTTTAAAGATGAAGAAACTTTGAACGGTACCTTTAGTTATTCAGATACCAAGAAGGTATTTATTACGATACTGCGACTAAATGAATCTTGTTAGCAAATATCAGTAGACAGACGGAATTGCAGAGAGGATAAAAAAGTTCTGTTTGAGAATAAGTTTGAGACTCAACTCTTTTAGCTATATTTCAATGCTGCAAACGAGACTCATTTTCACTCGATTTTTAGAAAGGTGAAATGATATAGGTAGTTGCGTAGGTTGATAATGTTATCAACCTAGGCACCTACCTTGCTTTTTATTACATAGAATACCTCTCCTTCAAAATAAAAAGCAGTAGAAAATACCTTGTCTAAATCCAATGTAAGCATATTAGGACGGTATTCGTCAGATTTTGCGCCGTGAAACAAGCAACCAGATCTTTGGCAACGCGTGTCCGAGATATCTTTACCAAAGTCAAAGTCAAAATCTTTTATTCATTAAAATCACAAGGATCACTTTGAAACGTCAATTTTACTTCCTGTTCCTTCGCGACCAAGCCAGGAAAGAAAGGCAAGAAACAAGGCTGGTTGCTTTTTTAATGATCCTTTTAGAATACATTACAATACAGAAAATAAATTACGTCTAAATTGTAACATTTTGAACGAGTTGGAGCAATTTCAATACCAAGCTTCTCTATCTTCTAAATAATCTGATATATTATAGTAGGCTTTTTTATAAAGATTTTGTTTAATAGCGTTTTTAAATTTGTTAATTGTCAATTTTTGTACATCACTTGGGAGTTTGTTATAAAAACGAACACCTTGCCCTTTAAACGATTTCTAACTTTATGGAGTCTACGTCTACCCTATTCCCCTTTACGGGTATTAATTGTTCGGTAAAAAAGATCAACTATATTAATATACTAGCTGACCAATCCGTAGCTTCGCACGCGTATTTTTAAATTTTCCAATAAAAACATTACCCTCCTTCTGCACAGTTGGGTAAAACGTAGCCTATGTCACCCGGGGATCGTGTAGTTTCCCAACGGTAAAAGATTTTTTTAATCGGTCCAGTAGTTTCGGATCTTTCCTCTTTATAATATTAGTATAGACATACTTTTAAAATAAATATAAAGAAAAATAGTAAGTAACCACTTGTTGAAGTTTTTCGTACAAAATTCCAGCAAAAAAACTGTTTTCTATGATAATGTAATTATAATTAATTAAATTAATTCATTCAATCAAACCCCGAGCATAGCCCTCTCCATAGCTCGTTGAGCGACTCTGAGCTTATTCATAAGGCCAATAGTGAAGGACCACGTCTCGGTTCCATATGTTATCACTGGTAACACACACTGATTGAAGACTTTCGTCTTAAGGCACTAAGGTATGTTGGACGAAAAGACGTTGCGAAGTTTCCCAAACGCTGCCCATTGTTCCCGAGTTGGATTCGACGATTGACCTCTTTCTCGAAGTTGGACCTACCTAATTGGACTGTTTGTCCTAGGTATACATACGCGTCGACAACTTCGAGAGCCGAGTTCTCAACCATAACTGGGGCAGGCACGACATGGACATTCGACATAATTTTCGTCTTGTCCATGTTCATTTTAAGTCTTACCCGTTGGGAGACTCGATTGAGGCCTTCGAGCATCGAGCTGAGCTCTTCCATCGACTTTGCCATGTCCACAATATCGTCGGCAAACCGAAGGTGAGTGATGTATTCGCCATTAATATTGATGCCCAGTCCTTTCTATTCCAGAAGCTTGAAGGCATCTTCCAATGCGGTCGTAAACAGCCGAAAGGTTCTCGAGTTGCCACGGACCGGCAAGCGCAGCGTAGGAGGTCCACCTACAAGATGGGCAGACGACTTGGTAAGAACCGCAGGTCGGCGTTGGATGCAGGCCGCTTCCAACCGCAGTTCCTGGAGATCAATGAGGGAGGCCTTTGTCCAGCAGTGGACGTCCTACGGCTGATATGATGATGATGATGATGATTCAATCAAACCTAGTTACCCCGACGATGAAATGAATTTTAAAATTAAATTTACATCTACCTAAAGGAAAGAACTTATTATGCATGAGTTGGATTATTCACATTTTTATAGATATTATTCATAAAGTTTTTTTGTGTTTGTAAAACTTTTGTGTTCCTCAGCGTCTTATCGTATCCATTTTTAATACATAAAAACATGGAGTTATAAAAGATCACCAAACCAGTTTAATAAAATAAACACTTATCGATTCCCTTGTATTTATCTTACAAAAATTGATGTAAAATATGAGCAAAAATTTAATAGTTTTAGTTTCATATGTATCAACCTAGGGTATTAGCCACTACAGGCTTTTACTCTGACCCTACGGGCTACGAAGTTACGATAACTAAGGGGACGTTAGTTGCTTCGAGTAAAGCATGTTGCGGTTGGCCTGGCTGGGACTCAGCCGTACAAATTGTCCCAATATTAGCAGTAACTGAATAAATGAATGTTTGACTAGCATTCTCGTTAGTAGGGCAGAATCAAAAGTGAATTTACTAAATCACTACACAGATTGTTCAATAATTAGGACCAAAACTTGTATTAGATCGATGTTAGAATTTACTTTCTTCTTTCATCATCATCATCCACAGCCCATAAGTACTCACTGCTGGGTGTAGGCCTCCCTTGGTAAACGCATTCCCGGTCCTGTGCTACGCGCATCCAGGAGTTGCCCGCGACTTTCTTTATGTCGTCGACCCACCGCGCTGACGGATGTCCTGGACTTCTTTGGTCTGTTCTTGATCACCATTCGGTCAAAGATTTACTTCACCTGCCATCATCTCGTCTAGCCAAGAATTCTGCCCAGTTCCACTTGTGTTCCACCACCCTTGCTTCGACGTCTTGGACTTTCGTCTGGCTTCGGATTTCGGTATTAAGAACTCCATCCATCAGGTTGACTTTCTTCTTTAATAAAGATATTTTTTTTTTAAATAATAATTTGCAGCCGGCCGCAGACGATCATAGATTGAAAAACTACGCGTGCGAAGCTGCAGATTGGTTAGCTAGTACACTCATTTTGTACAAGTATAAATTCTAATCTCATTTAATCTAAAGAGCCCGCTGGATTCTTCATTCTTCCATTCATCCCGGTTCATAAACCATGATGAATTGAAGCCATACCTTCTGTCGATAGTTCAGCTTGGTAAGTAAAAATTTAAAATCCCCTGACATATAAAAATCCCCAATTAATTTTCATTTTACACCTGAGATATTTTCACTAAAAAATCTTTATTAACGGGCCCTGTGGCGAGTTAACACCATAATACCTATCTAAGAACCATCACCGAATCAAATCTTGTACAGAAAACCCTAACCAAATGGAGACATTTGTTTTTTGGACACACACACAAACAAACAACCTCTCACCCTAAAAACATACCTCCATTCCGTCTAGCTAGGGTAATAAAAGTGGGCAGTAGCTAATAGTAGTGAAGTGAACTAAGTTAAGATGCTATAATATTCCATGTTACGATATCGTAACATAAAATATTAAGTTAGGTAGATAGTAGGTATGTCAATATACACACCAATTAAATATTTTTATCCTCTTGAAAGTCTATCAAACCTGCGTGCGGGGCTATTGTCTAACTGTGGAGACGATGACGACATGTCAAAATCGATAACGTATTTCATCCTCAGTTTCCGATCTTGAGGATTGACAAAAATCATGCAAAAATTTTATAAAAAGTTCATATACAACTGAAGATCAGTATAATATAATATATATACTCCCAAGATAGGCTGAAGCTGAAATACATAATCGATTTTGACATCTCGTCTTCGTTCAATATTAGACAATAAGGGCTGTATACGAATCTTTCATATGTTACGATGAAATATCTATATCGCTGGAAATACGAAACTGTAAGATGAAAATATATAGTACCTTTGCCGTATGTGATGGTCCATGGCATTGTGTGGCGAGCGATAACAAAATCTTAACAAAAAATGTTATAAGTATCTTCACCTTTTGTGACGCGCTTTAGACATAATACTACAGCTCTGTCACAGTGCACTTAAAGTTGATTTAGAGTGCAAAATTACTTTTATACAGGCAAAGGGAACTAATTTAATTTCGAGACAGCAAAATCTGCAGCGCAAATGAAAATAAGTTTAGTGGCTTTTTTAATTTAATCGTCGGATTCCAAGTTATTCTCTTTATGTTGTAGGAATTGTATATACCCCGTGCCGCAATCTCGACCGCAGGCGCCTTAAGCAACCTGATACAAGTGGACTCGTAACAATCCTATTTTTGTTCCAAGCACGACTAGATATTGCAGTACCACTTGAGACATTGATACCGGTTTACTATAAAGAGATCAAACGTTTGCCACACGCCACTCATCTAATATAACAGACCTTGATTAAATATTTGGTTACATCATTAATTTTAACTAGGTAATATTTATTTAGTTAACGCACAAATTCAATACGCGACAATATGGATTGTGGTTAAATTGATTAAGTAATATTGCCATAATAATCATATTTCTCTATTCGCTTTTAATTATTAACTAGGCTAGGCACGGTTGACCATTTTGGACTATTTACACGAAAAAATAGAATATTGTCTTTTAGTAAAACTTTCAGATTCTAGGTGAAACCATTGAGAAATAAAAGTACAATAAATTAAATGTAGTGGAGCTTAGATATACCCTTAAAGGTTCTGAATTGAAGCGTGTGTATGAAGTTCGAGATCTTGGTATAATTCATGATACCAAGCTATCATATGAGAAACACGTAGATCATATTGTGAAAAAAGCGAATAAGGCATTGGAATTCATTATAAGATCTTGCTCTCAATTTTCCAATATCAAAACTGTCAAAGTCCTCTACTGTTCATTGTGCGAAGCATCCTTGAATGCGGTTCACAAGTTAGGAATCTACAGTATGATGTTTACATAAATCGACTAGAATCCATACAGCGTAGGTTTGTGAGATTTATTCAGTACAAGTGTAAAACATATGAGTCGAGATGAAAAAGGCAACATATGCTTCCACTCCAGGAAAGAAGAAAGATATTGAAGATATTAATATTGGTAAAAATTGCACAGTCTCTCATTGATTCCCCTCGCCTTCTTTACATGATTCGGTTAAGAGTCCCAACAAGAACCGTAAGAATACCTTTTCTTTAAATTGAAACCTTCCAAATTTAAGCGCGTTCTTTAAGGAACACTGGTTTGAATTGTTTCTTTGTTCTCACTTTTTCTTTCTTTGTAACTTTCATATTTTTGTAAAACCTTTCTTTTATTTTGAAACTACTTAGCTAACTAAACAAACACGCTTTATTTAAATGTTATATGCGAAAACATGTAAATGGTAATAAGTGTTTAAAATTGTTCCTTATTAGATATAAGTACTGTTTGTTTTCCGAATAAAATAAAATAAATAATAATGTGACCAATAACTGTGCATAACCATTTTGGTTTTAATTGCTAATAATATCTTCTCCCACAATAACATTTCTTAAAAAGCGTTTCTGAATGATAATATCTCTAAATAACTGAACGAACTGAAATCTCTATGTCTACTTGAGCAAATCGCGTTGTAGATTATATATTTGTCCAATAAAAACTTTTGAACCGTTGATCCGATCTTTGTTTGGTAAGGGGTACATATTAAGATGGGACAATAAACATAATATATTAACTTAGAAAACTTTCGTGATTGATTTCAAATCAATCACGAGGCGAGACGTTATTCGGAGCGGATCGCACTCGCCCTGATGAAGGTTCACGAATTGAACCGAAACATTGTCGGTCGAAACACCGATAAGACGTTACGTGATAAATCCCGTATTTATAATAATAATATATTTAATTCGGTCGTTGGTCATTTATGTCATCACTCATTTATTCAATACACTAAATTCTTGACCATCATACAGTTTCCTTCGATACTGTCAGTATCAATAATTTTAAATTCCAATTAACAGTTTCAAGCTCTTAACACGCCGGCGAACCCTGAGCGCAACTTCAATTCGGCCGCGTCAAAAACTTCGGCCTGAATATCGCTATCCCTGTTTAGTGACGAAGTTTGGCCACGCAGAGCGACAGTGATAGCAATAGAACGATTCTAAATTTGATTAGATTTTGACCGTGTTCCGTAATACCAAAAATGATGACTGAAAACTTGTTGTATTTTTCTCATTGTGTTGTTAATCTGTAACTAGACGATATAATCTATGTTCCCATAACTAGGATACGTAAGACGTTGTTGTTTTTAATACAAAACAATTAGGTTGAAAACAGGTCTTTTATGACGTAAAAACATGCAGAATGCGATACGCTTCTATTTAATTTTTGGTAAGTATTTCGATCTAATATATGGTTGGGAACCTAGATAAATACTATTCAAATTAAAATAATACCTTATTAAGGTACAAATATGCTCCAATTAGAAATGATCTTGGTAGTACGTGTTGTATGGACGATTGTCCCTCCGGTGTCCCCTTAAACATGTTCATCAAAGTCTCGGACGCACCACTAGTTTGAAATTTAAGGGAACAAGCTAACAAAAAAAATTAAAAACTTTTTAACGCGTGTTTAAAAAATTCCTACATAAAAATTGGTAAGGTAGTTTTTAATCACTCGTTAAACTGTTGTTTATCTTTTTGTGGTAACAAGGTAAAACTTTAACAACTGTCATAACATTGTAGAGTTTAGAGCTCTACAGTTAATTATTCCCAAAATCTTTTTATGTCAACCAAGCTAAAAGTACGTGAGTGAGTCGTTACTAATATGTATTTCATGTGGGTTTCTCGCCCGGCACCAGGTCGGCTTAACTATTCCTGTTGATAGACGCACAGATCCTAAGTAACAAATGGGCACCGGAGCTCTTAACCTAACGCTGCTCACACTCACTTACCTGGTTTGCATCTTTTATGATGAGTGATTGTAGACAGTCTACAGATACGCGGTAGAATTTCTTTTATTCACGTGAATATTTTTGTTGTTTGTGACAAATCTTAGGCTCGGACTATATGGCATCCGGGACCGTTTTAACGGCCCCTGACCAATTCGTGGCACAACCAAACATTTGATTTTTTTCTTGCATCGACTACACACGATCCGAGGCCACCGGAAACCGATTTTTACCTGGTACCAACCAGGACATGCTACAGATTACCAGAATCGGGGAGAACCGAATGCCATATAGTCCGAGCTTTACTGTACTATATTCCAGTTTGTGTCAATTTGGGCGTTCTAAAACTAAGATATGTTTATGTTTTTAATTAGGTTTTTGCTTTTCCGCTTTTTAAAGTAAAACTTCTTTACGCACGCTTAACTTGGGGAGTAAGCTGGTGAATGCCTTACGAAAAGTGCGAACGGAAGTTGAGAGGAAGATATAAGTTAGAGAAGATAAGAGAGAGAAAGTTACGGTTCGTATATTTTTAAACGTTAATGTGCGAGTGCGTGTTTCGTCTGTCCAGAATGAACATAGACTGATCGACCTACAGACGTGTGGACAATTTTGTAATTGTACAATTCCATAAATTAATATTTTGAACAAGTAGTTTTATTTCAGTCATGTGGGCTAAAGCACACTCGTTTTTTTATTGTATCTTTTCTCTGTATGTTCTAAATGTTATTTTAAGTAGTAAATATATTAATGTCTAAATCGATACTTATGTCTTTACCTAGAGAAGACCCGCACTGGAAAGCGCAGCTTAGGACGGCCCTCCACTAGACGGTAAGACGACTTGATAAAGGTTGCTGGGAGCCGTTGGGTGCAGGCCGCACAACATCGGTCGCTGTAGTAATCTATGGGGTAGGCCTATGTTCAGCAGTGGTCGTTCTATAGCTGTTATGATGATGTAACTAAGATACCGGTATTAGTTGAGGTTGGCATTCTCCGGTCTCCAAAACTCAAGTCCTGTAAGCGTATTAACCTGAACTAAGCCGTATCTCACAGCAAAAAGAATATTTTAAATATTAGTCAGAAAATGTTATAAGACAAAACGTGTTTAGTGAAGTTTTACAGAAATAACATAATAAAATAAGGTTCTGTGTTCCGTATCGGAATTGATTAGTAATAGATCACACAATTTGGAGGGTACATCAATCCTCATTATTTCTTGATATACCTACCCGCATTGGCTGAGCGAAGTGACATACCAAGGGGACTATCGCGTGACGCGTCCCTATGGGCCGACCAGTTCTCATGCGCGACTCTCAGGGCAAGCACCTACCAAAAATCAAATTAGTGTACAGCGCCGTCCGGTAGTCAAGTGGTAGTTTTCGCGCGTGTTACATCCCAGAAGTAGACGACATACCTACATCTACCATCAACCACAGCAGCCTATGGATAGAGGAATTGCAGAGTTCCTAAGGGCACGCGGAACGCAAGACGGAGTATACCAAGGTTAGTTGCTTTCGCATTGGCCTTTATTGCATTCCCGTACATTCTGGTTTAGTTAAGGTTTATCAAATTTAAGAAGATTTAGAAAACTTGAAAAGTTGTATTCGCTATGGCCAAAGTCATTCTAGATTAATAAAGCACTAGCTTACTGCCTGAGCTTTTGGCAAAATAAATACTGTGTCTGCTACTTTCACGATACGTTTCCTTAAGTATTTATATAAATAGTCTGAATCAGGTATATGTTTTTGATGAAAATAGGGTAAAGTTCCCAACCCTCTAGAGCTACGTAATATTCCTCTATAAATAAAGTGTACGGATTCAATGAATTAATAAGCAGTTGCAAATTGGTTTGGTGTCGAGGGTTAGCTAAACACGGAACATGTAATTACCTAGAGTAGTGACTTGGAACTTGATATATCAGTGCCATTATCATCATCTACAGTCCGACTTCACCCACTGCTGGGTATAGGCCTCCCCAAGTTTATGCCTTCCGCCACGATCTTGCGCTAGTCTCACCCATTGACGGCCCGCGACTCTAACGATGTCGTCCACCCATCTCGCTGCCGGACGTCCTACCCTTCTACAGCCATTCTTTGGCCACCATTCAGTTGCAACCCTGCTCCACCTGTCATCACCACGTCTTGCCAAGTGTCGCGCCCAAGACCATTTGAGCTCCATAACTCGATTCCCAACGTCATGAACCTTTGTTCTTCTACGGATCTCGACGTTTCGAACTCGATCTAAGAGTTTGATGCCGAGCATGGCTCTCTGTGCAACTCTTAACCTGTACATAGCCTCGTCTCGGCACCGTTAGACATGGTGGGCAGAACACTCAGATATATCAGTGCATATTCTGTTTGAATAGACAAACTGGTAAAGAATTAAGGACCCCAAATCTATTAAGGAACTACATACAGAACCTCATGTTTAAAAACCCCAATAAATCTGCAAAAAACAGTTACCTAGCAATATTTATGATTTTTATTTGATGATATATATACAAGATTTAATTTAAGTATTGGCTTCAATAACTCGCATTTACGTGTTACGTTCATGTTACGTTGTTTGTTCATCTCACGACTCGAATAAGATTACCAATAGATATTATTTAAACAATATCATTCAAAAAAAATCACATCACACTATATTACTTCTATACTAATATTATAAAGAGGAAAGATTGGTTTGTTGTTTGTTTGTATTGAATAGGCTCCGAAACTACTGGACCTATTTAAAAAAATCTTTCACTGTTGGAAAACTACACTATCCCCGGGTGGCATAGGCTACTTTTTACCCAACTGCGCAGAAGGAGGTTAACGTTTTTATCGAACAACTACGCGTGCAAAGCTGGGGATTGGTCATTCAATCACATCGTAATGGCTGAATCGATTCTGATATGTATATAGATACAATATGGACTGAGATACAATATCAACCTAAACAGAGATATGAGAAGGTAAGGAAACCGGCCAAGTGCGAGTCGGACTCGTGCACGAAGGGTTCCGTAACATTATCTATAAAAAAAGGTAAAAAAAATCACGTTTGTTGTATGGGAGTCCCCCTTAAATATTTGTTTTATTTTAATTTCATTATTTATTTTTAATGTGAACTAGTTGACCCGCCGAAATTCGTACCGCCTTGACATGCATATAACGCGGGCAGTCAATATACGCCACCCTGGTAGAATTGTCAATTGTTGTCCCCGGCCTTAAGTCTACATCCGTTTCCGTACAGATGGCAAGCTATTTAACTTGGCTAGACTTAAAGCTCGCACAAAGGTACCTTGTGACATCATTACGGAGATGATGTATGCCGACGATCTCTGCTTTGTGGCGGAAACTTCAGATGGCTTGCAAGAACTGGTATCAAGCCTAGACCAGTCCTGTTGCAGATTTGGATTGAAAATAAGTGTTACCAAAACGGAGTGTATAGCAATGGATACATTGAACCATACTCTAAATCTGCAGCTGGGTGGTCGGGCCTTGCAACAAGTTAGCAAATTCCAATACCTTGGAAGCACCTTAACATCTAAAGGTGATCTAGACTCGGAGATCAACTCTAGGATTGGTGCTGCATCTGCAGCTTTTGAAAAACTCCGAGAAAAAAATTTCCGTTCACATGATATTAAGCTAGGAACGAAGATCAAGGTGTACATGTCTATTGTATTGCCAAGTCTTCTCTATTTCTCGGAGACCTGGTGTCTATATCGTAAGCACATCTGCACGTTAGACAGATTCCATTTGAAATGCCTCCGTGACATTATGAACGTGAAATGATCCGACTACATTCGAAATACGGAAATTCTGCGCCGTTCTAATGAGGCCTATCTGATGAGGCGTCAACTGTGATGGTGTGGCCACGTCTCTAGAATGCCTGAGGAGAGAGTGGCGAAGCGCATCTTCTTTTCTGAACTAGAAAAAGGCAAGGACCAACATGGAGGCCCGTTTCTCAGGTACAAGGATGTTCAGAAAAGACATATGAAAAGATGTAACATTGAGCCCTCTTGTTGGAAAACTAGCGGAAAACCGCACCGAATGAAGGAGGCAAGTCCAGCAAAAAGATTGCCTATTTGAAGACGACAGAAGGCGCGATCTTTACCAAAAACGTGACGCACTGAAAAATAAACCACAAAATGACATAATTTACCATTACGAGAATAATGCCCTTACGTGCAGTATCTGCAAACGCACGTTCACAGAAAAGATAGGGTATATAAGCCATATGAGAGCACATGAACGTAATTCATAAAGTGGAAGAACGGTCGCCGTGGTCGAAAACGGCCTGGATGATTATTATTATGGACTGGATTCAAACAAACATCTTTTTAAATTTAAAGACCACGCGTGCGAAGCCGCTGGCGGAAGCTAGTTATTTATAAATGGTAAAAGCTTAAACTGTTCTTACTTAGAACACTTTTTCAATGGAGCTAGCGGCCAACCCATCAGTATAGCCGGAGAGCTGATAACACATTGAAGAAGGAAGGTGTTTTAGGTCACTACATAGATAAATAGTACTATTAATCTATGTAGGAATGAGGAATCGAGAGGCAGGCAGGGAGTTTCCGGTTATTTCGCTACTGTGCGGTTGAAGACATTTGCAAAAAAATATCGTAAAATTGGGAATTATTTTAATTTTTAAGTTTAGCATTTATATATAATCCAGTATTAAAAATCCCCTACAATTTGGTAGTTCCTGACTTTTACAAGGCTCCGTAGTCGAACTCAGAATCCTTATATTTTATGTTGTATGGGAACCCCCTTATAAATATTTATTTTATTCGGTTTTTAGTATTTGTTGTCATAACAGCAACAGAAATACATCTGTGAACATTTCAACTGTCTAACTACCACGGTTTATGGGATACATTCTGGTGACAGACGGACAAACAGACAGACAGACAGTGGAGTCCTAGTAATAGGGTCCCGTTTTACCCTATGGGTAAGGAACCCTAAAAACAGTGTACGACCTGTCCTGCATTAGCAGATGCACGGCTCCAGAGCCTCGAGCATCGTTGAAAGGTTGCAAGCCTCTCGGTTTTCTATCGGATACATTTCGGAGAATGTGTTGCGGAGCTCTTCAACCTAATCCCACCATCCCTATTCTATCATCGGACAACCAGACGCTCCGCGGTGCACCACCGCTACATGGTAGACATACCTCCCATACGCACAAAGCGGTACGCTTCCATCTTTATTATGCGCACCGCCAAGGAGTGGAACGCCTTGCCTGAGTCTGTGTCGAGTGAATAGGTTTCTTCTAGGTAAGCGTGTACCATCATAGACTGCATCGTCGCTTACCATCAGGCGAGATCGTGGTCAAACGCTAGACTATAATTTATAAAAAAAATATATCCGGAAGTGGAGGCTATTTTTTTTTATTAACACACCCCGTTTTCAGGAATATCGATGGTCTTTCAAAAACATTATAGGATTTCCTGAACTCTTCTTTTTATATGAATCCGTATACGAAATATAAAGCTTCAAAGTGGATATTTTCGTAGTATTTTCGACCTACCTACCCCTCCTTCAAATATTCACAATACTAGCCCATAATACTTGTGTTCTAAAATTTCAATCATTATTATAAATACGATATATTATTATAATTATCATGTGTGCGAGGCGAGACGTAGCTCGGAGCGTATCGCACTCACCCACATGAAGTGATGTTCACGTATTGAACCGAAAAATTGTCGGCCGAAACATCTATAAAACGGTACGTGATAAATCCCGTATTTATAAGACTAATAGTCAACTAATACTAGTCCACCAACTTACAACTGTAGTTAAGTTTGTAAACAGTTGAGTCGTATAGAATCAAAGGTGGCAATTTGTCATTTCTCAGAATTTTGATTAATCAATAAAAGCTACTCCACTGGAACGTCCAACTGAAATTTGTTGTAGGCTTGTAGGTCATGATGGAATAAACGCTTAAGCATGGTCGAGCAAGACAAATATTCGCCTTTGATTTTGACGTTAGACACGCTTGATGCCAATCTCAAACTTACGGTCAGTTTATAAGGTAGTTTGCCATGTTTTATTCTAATTAAATTATTAGTATAGTATCTTTTGAAATTTCCCGTGTTACTATTACACATTTTTACTCAAAATGCCAGATTACCAACTTGGATTCTATACGACTCAGTTCATAGAATATTCGATCAAAATTACCCAAATCAACTGGCTGAAGCGAAAGCTGTTGAAGCAAGCTGAAGTGGCAGTGGGCAAGGTACATAGCTCGAATAACTATCAGCCGTTGGGGCATAAAGGTTTAGAAGTCCCTCGCTAGATGGAAAGACGACCTAATAAAGGTTGCTTGGAGCCGTTGGGTGTAGGCCACACAAGACACGTCGCTCTGGAAATCTATGGGGAGGGGGGGGGGGGGGGGGGGGGGGCATATGTTCACAACTGGACGTCCTGTGGGGCTGTGGCTGATATAATGATGATGATGACACTCTTTTATTAAAAATGCATGTTTCGGAGCGGCGATTTGAGTTAAAGGTTAGTTTCTTAGAATAACATTTATCTTCAACTAATCAGTTTATGTTTTACAGGTTCTCATTATTTCCATTTCCTTCATTGTTAATCATACGACTTTCCTTATGCTACGAAGAATTAACTAAGAAGAAATACAGGATGTTTAATTTTCTATGAGAGATTCTTAATTTATAGGCAATAAAATACAATGCAGAAAGTAACCATCGGCTCAATTAAAAAAAATGTTACATACAAATTTATTTGAAACTAGCTCCCGCCAGCGGCTTCGCACGCATTATTTGTCAACTATACATATGTGTTGATCCAGGCTATAATCTACGTACATACCAAATTTCATCGCAATCGGTTCAGCCGTTACGACGTGATTGAGAAACAAATCAACACCCAAACTTTCACATTTTGTAAAAAAAATTTTACAACTTAACCATGACAATATTTTTTATGTGCCTGTTATTTTTCGCTAGTCTTTTAGCTGTTTTCTCTATGACGTTGTTCAGAAACACTTCATAAAGGCTAGAAAAACAAAACAACCTGTATTCTGATACCCTGTAGTAAAGTAGGTGAATTGCCAGGTAAGTACATGGTACTTTTATAGAAGCAGTTCCCACACGGTATTGTAATAAAAAGTTTATTTCCGTTTAGAAAATGCATTTGTTAGCCAAGAAAGAAACAGAATTGAAGTTGTAGCACCGCTCCATTTTTTAACTTTTGATGTATTTTTATTTTGTGTTAGTGCACACGGTTATGCAGTCCTACCTACTTAGCACATGCTGAGCTGGCGCCATTTTGGCGCGACTTTTTTAATTTGGTAGTTGATAGTTGCGTGTGATGTTGATGTTATCTAAGTATTTACATTATTTGAATTTCTGGACTTCTGGCATTTGGTCTTATTTCGTGTACAAATTAACGTAATTAGCCTGAAGTCAGGGTATCCCCGACATCTGTTATTGTGTTTCCTGTGTATGTCGTGTCGTGTCAAATAAATATTTTCATTTCATTTCTGTTTTATTCACTCTCTTTCTCGCTGCTGTACCGTTTATCTTTTAAACTATCTTGGAGAAGACACTGTGCCCTACGACACAATGAAAACACACAAAACTATTCGCACTCTCTTCTTTTATTTCGAACTTCTTCTTCTTAGCGTGTCAAGAGTTCTACGTTTTCATGTATACTATGTTGAACAGATGTTTGGCCACAAGAATAGTCATTAGGTGAGGCGGTTATTAGGTCCTCCATCGTGCAGATGTTCGGGCACATTAGCAAGTGCTGCATTGACTGCGCGGGATCACTGCAGTCGAACTGCGTTAAGTTAGGGTCCCTGAATCCCCATTTGCACATATTGAGGACAGCCTCTACTCTAGATGGAAAGACCGCACGAGATCGATCTCTAGAAATCTACGGGAAGACCTATGTTCAGCAGAGCACGTCCAGGGGGTGATATAATGATGATGATATAGCTTTTCATCCGAATTAAGGCACCCGACTTCTATCATAAGCAAGGTGGATAATATTTTAATTGTCAAGTGAACAAGACTTAATAGGTACTAATGGTTCGCCCCGAACTGAGATAACGCGAGTCTGAATAAAATCCCAAGCAATTAGCAGTTCATTTCGCTAATATTAATTGATATTTGATCAGATGGACAGAAGGACATGGCAAAGCTAGGGTACTGAGTTCGACTACGGAACCCTAAAACGGGATTGAAATATACTGACAAAGATCTTTCGGTAGACGTTCGACTTGACCTGATTGCCTCATTTTGATTTTTTGAGCCTTCTTGAACCCTGCCTCAATATCTATACCTCATTATATGTGACAATTTTATTTATTCTTCATAATCCAACTTAATTTTATTCGATTTATTACTAGTTGCAAGTTGCGATGTATTCTTATCAAAGGTTAAATACGCCTTATATTTCTCTAAAACTGGCATTCCATTTACTCCATTTGTGGCACATTGTACCTAAATGGTTAACCACGTAAAACTTTTGTTATAGGTTCAACTCAATATATACTTCAGTCTTTAATTGTTCGCCTGCACTTTTAATAATCAAATTTTTTTTCAATAATAATAACAACTCCGGTTTCTTCCTGATCCATTCATATTTTATTAGGTCTAAATTCGAAAAAAAATTAAATCTTGTCCACCAAAAATTTGGAAGACTCATTTCCTACATTTAAATTCACTTACCATCATCTTACTATTGTTCATACCATGATTATGACTGTGTGTCATCTATTGCGTGGTGTGGTTGACTGCACCGATTTGGTTAGCGACGCAAGTCGGCTGTGCGTGCCCGAGCAACGCTCTAGATTTCGCCCTGGGAGAGTCCTGCTGTTCGAGCCGAGCCCTGCGCACGCTGTGGCACGTCAAAACTCGCCTATCTGCCGTGCTCTTAACTTAACGCACTGCTCAAGTTGTACCCTGAAGCCGACGTATTTGCGGATCTTATACCGAAGTTGGCGCAAGTATGTCTAGAATACTGCGAGGGATTAGATTAGGGCTAATCCTTTATTTGATTCTTGATCTTATTATCCTTATTATTCCATTATTATTCTTTTATCATTATTTAGCAGTACTTAGCTTGTAGGTAGTTGATTTTATATAAAACTTACTTTTTATTTCTGTTGTGTGCTTATAACTTTAATTTATATATTTTGTTTTTATAGTTTTATTTTATAATAACGCTTTGGTTTTTGTAAACTGTTATGTTATTTCAGGAGTAATAAACGAATTTGAATTTGAACCATACTCAAATTTCATAACATACCTTAGATTGCATTTATTAAAACTTGCGCTCTTATGTAGCGATGTGCTACAAATAGCACATCGCTACATGTATGTGCGTAGTACATCGGGCGTCGGAATACGTTGCGCTTGCTCAAACACCAACTTGGCCGGAGGCACGTTACACACGGGTTGCTTATAATAATCCTGTTTATTTCTATCTGCATTCCATTGAACATATTTTTCATTAGAATTATCCGTCCATTTATTTATCAGCGTTGGGTGCATAACATCCAACATTATGCTGAGATGAACGCCATTTTGGTACGCAGACACATGAGTCGAACTGTATTATTTGGATTCAATTGTATCTACTGTTCCTTTTAATTGTGTCATGTGTAATTTTGTGTGTACCAAATAAATGATTATTCTATTCTATTTTGAAAACATACATTTTCATTCATACCATTTAATTGCAATTACTTGACTTATTCCTACCAAAACCCTTTTCTATTCCAAATATTCCTGTCTTTCTTTCCAGAAAATTTCATCATAATGTTTTTCTCGAATGTTACCTGGATGGTTTCGCTAAGAGATTGGAATTGCCAACAGGCCATGACGTGCGTAATCGAGAGTTCGAAAGACCTTCTGAAAAGCATTTGATTGCCGTCTTCTCATTTATTGGGTACAAAATGTTCTTAATCTCTTAACCAAAGATTACACTGTTTGCGCTTGTTTGTACCATGAGAAGTTCAACTTCCGTGCCGAAATTCTTAATCTACTTTGCTGCTTACAATATAACAACTGCGTTTGCAAACACAAGTGAGACGTTTTTTAGCAACAATTTTTCTTTTATGTCATCGATCAATTCAATTACATTGTCGTATTCTGAACGTAAATAACTTTTTCCTTTCCGCAACGACTTAGTTTACTTAAAATTAATAAGGGTTTTTTCCCCCTTTTCACTTAGCATACTGCTGTACAATTAAATTCCATCAATAAGTATTTTTGTGGTCTGTTCTTTTCCGTTCATTACCAGTAACAAAAAAATAGCCGTTTTTAAAATGAAATCAACTGAAGCCATCTTGCATTTCTGAACTATATCAAAAATTGTATATGACTACCCAGAAATTATTCAACACACAGCTGGGAAAACCATTGAATTCGTACTAGCCTATAAGGAATAGGTGTATCGATTTCATAAGTTATTTCTGTTTGCCTCAAGACAGTGCTGTTAAAGCCTTCATTTATTTGGACTAATACATTTTTCAATGCAATGATTACCAGCTTCTAGGTAACTATTAATCTATAATACTGAACCGTTAATAAGCTTAACCGAAAACATTTGTCACGGAGCGCGAGACTTGGAGTCTTGATAACTAACAAAGAGCTCTAAATCTACTCAACTGCCAACGTTTAAAAGCATATATTCTCAACTACCAAAGAATATCAGCTTTTAACTTAATCCTACACTTACAGTTGGAAAGGACAAAGATAACCGCCGACCGTCGGCTCGCCGTATCGAAGCAAACCAAACTTGAACTTCGTATCTTGGGTTAAGCCTATCTCACATACCTTCCAACTCTGTATTATCCAACGCTTACTTCTGTAACCATGTCAAATTAATCCAGCACCTTGCCCTGCGATTACTGAAATACTTGACTTCAGAGGCCGAGTTCCACTTGTAACCGTAATTGTAATTTAATTAATGCTTTAAGAACCAGTGAGATGAATAGATTGCTAAGGCCCGTGTCTAGAAATGCGCGGACATTATTATCGAGCGGCGATCGATTTACCATGTCCACTCAATTATCCAACCGATTACAGCGTAAAAACAAACCACTCGAACACAAAGAAAAGTGATTTTATTACGATGTGCTAATAATGGAGCGAACGACATTAGATAAGTAACCTGCCGATGCCGGGACTCGATCCACTCGTAGGTCGAGAGACCGACATTAACAGACTACGAGCTTCGGAGCGATTTCTTTATTCTTTTTCTTTACAAATGGGAAATCGGACCCACATTATTACCTACGCACCGCGCCGCTAAGGTGCGTAGCTGTATACTCTTACTTATACCTCTGCACCTATACTTATTATGCCTCTTTGTACCGCGCTCCAGTTTCTTTCGAGATTTATATTCGTAGGAAAAGAAGCTCTTAAACAATCCGAGTTGAAAATTAAAACGTTATCTTTGAGACAAAGAAAATGACCAACCTGGTGTAAAAATGCCTCCTTACCTGGCAACCCGGGGAAGCACTATGCATTTGTACTTTTTGCTTGCTTGCCTATAGCTCGTTCTCGTCCGTAATGTATGTTTTAGCGGAGGAGTTGTGGTTTTTACTTTTGAAAACGAATGGTGTTGGACTTAGAAGAGCTTTTAACAAAAACGGATGGTGTGCTCCATTTTCTACAATACATAATGTAAACCAGCGTGCTTTGGTTTTATTCCATGTATGATTTTGTACGTGTCGATCTGGTGGACTTATAAGTTACTAGCTTCAAAACGCGGCTTCGCAGTGTGATTTGTTAATAAAAGTAGCCTTAGTCTCAATTCGGGTCATAATCTATCTTTATGTGAAGTTTTATTGAAAACAGCTCGCCCATTTAGTCGTGGCCATGACGAACAGACAAATAACCAGAGTTACTTTCGAATATATAAGGTAAGTATGGTATTGAAACCTATTTATATGGATTATACGAACGTGTGGAGTGTTCATACGATCGTACTCTGCTGACATCATTACAAAAAGCTGTTTTAAGTCTGTCTAGGTGTGGATTTATGATAGCTACCCTTTCTACTGTGCTACATGTCTTCCTGTTGTAAGACTCTTACTGAAATTAAACTAGTGATACGCCCCGAACTGAGATCTCGCGAGTCTCCCAAAAAACAAAAAAAAATATGATTCATAATCTTTGACTAATAAAATAGTGCCCCGAAATGCACTACCAAATACTTGACTTACAGTTTCATTCAAATTACAAGTAACGGGGGTTCATGTTTTTCAATTGGTTATTCTTTTTAGGGATAGTAATTGCAGATATTCTGGATTTAACTTTTCCCTATATATGTGTCACTAAAGGTACACGACGACCTTTCATTAGACATCCCACTTAATCTAACAATCTCATTTAGATTTTTTTTACCTCACTTGTACCTCTATATCTCCACCACCCTGTAACAAACTCATTTAGTCACACCAGGATTGTGCTATCACTACCTACCTATATATAAATTTCACTATGATCGGATCAACGCTTCGAAAGTTATCCTCGGACCAACAAACATACATACATACATATTTATACATACATACTTACATTCATACATACAACGCCGATTTGCCCCAGTAGATTTGGAGATCTCGCTTCGCTCGATCAATAATAATTTCAGATACCTCCGCTTTGAAAATTAACAAGTAATTTTTAGTGCAATATTTTTAACTTATTTTTAACTCGTAAATACTATTCATACTAAAAACGGGATATTTACCATGATTTGTGAGTGTTTGAGTATCCCGATATTTCGGCGCAGTTGCATGCGCCATGACAGTTTACCCGTGATCATGGCGCATGCAACTGCGCCGAAATATCGGGATACTCAAACACTCACAAATCATGGTAAATATCCCGTTTTTAGTATAAATAGTGTTCATAACCCTGATAGTTACAAAAGTTATATTCGTAAATAGCCTAATCTGATGGTGTTGATGCTTTCTATTCCTACTTTCATACACTGCTTTTCGACGATGTGTTACGAACACTCAATTTTATGCCTACCTAAACTGAAGTTCTCTCAACAGCGCAAAACTATAAAAGGAACATAGCCTTTTTCACTGTTTAATAGTTTTGTTGATTACCCACTTGTAACAGTTTAGAACTAGCTGAAATTATACCAGACGACGAAAGGGCAACCGGACGAATATTCTAATAACTGCACGAGACTGATCGATACCAACGGAATTTGGTTAACAAATTATTCTAAGAAGACTTCTCCTAAAAACTTTGAGGGGCCCTTATTAATATGAACAAAAGAACGGAATTTGGTTAACAAATTATTCTAAGAAGACTTCTCCTAAAAACTTTGAGGAGCCTTTATTAATATGAACAAAAGACAACTAACTTCGAGATCGAAAATTTCACCCTTACTATTTTGGTATCACGATGAAAGTGCTTCATATTACAGGGCGTCTTATACTAAATGGAACCTGCAGAGTGAGTGATGTGAAACAAGCTTAGAAATGCGAACTTCGAAAGCTTTTTTCGGTTTAGGGTGAGCACGCGAGAAATTCTTAAATTACCGTCGTGGTGCATGCTGGTGTACACTTTAATAGTAAATAAATAATAAATAAATATTGCTGGACATGTGACACAGCGCTATCCAGCCCCAAACTAAGCAGACCTTGTACTATGGGAACCAGATAACTGATAGAATACTTATATACTTTTTTTTTGTAAATACATACTTATCCTATAGAAAAACATCCAGACCCGGAACAAATATCTGTAGATCGTGCAAACATTTGTTCCGCGGCGGGAATCGAACCCGCTACCTCCTGCGTCTCAGCCGGCTATTCGCCCATTACGCCACGGAGGTAGAGGTAAATAAACAAACACTATGTTTACTGACTACTAACTACGTGCCCTGCAGCACCACTTCTATCCGTTGGCGTCGACAGTTTCAAACTCTCGCATAGATATTGTTTATTAAGTTCCGAAACTAAACTTGTGTAGAGGTTTCACTCATTCTAAAACAGTTATCCAATACTTTAACTGTGGCTTTATCAATGGTATCTAATGAAGATGAGGTAAGGTAGGTGTTTATACACGTAAGTTTGTACAACTTTATCTCTAAATCAGCGGTTTATTTTCGTTTGAGGTAAGACTATTTTGACTTGACTCTATACTATGTGTAACCTTTTACCTTATTTTTTTGAAATTGGCTTTTATACCCTAACTAACTGACCTGCCGAACTTAGTACCGCCTTGATATGCATATGACGCGGGCTGCCAATGTACGTCGCCGGTAGAATTGTCAATCAGCGTCAATGAGAAAATGAATTTTTTCCATATTTTTTTTGCGTTAATTTTTCCGATATTTTAATAGTTATTCTGCTATTCGGGACGAAGACAAACCCAACAAATCAAAGATCATCAAAATCGGTCACGCCGATCTTGAGTTATAAATGGTGTAACTAACCCAACTTTGTTCTGTATATTTACTAGCTGAGCCGCCCACGGCTTCGTACGTGTGGTTTATCAATAAAACATTACCCTCCTTCTGTGCAGTTGCGTAAAGTGTATCCTATGTCTCAAGTCCATTCATAATCTATCTAGGCATATAGGTACCAAATTCCATCGAAATCAGTCGAGCCGTTAACTCGTGAAAGGGTAACAGACAGAGAGACAGAGTTACTTTCAAATCGGTATGTACGTAGATTATAACCTGGATTAACACATAGGCTACTTTTTGTGGACAAAAACCGCGTGCAAAGCCGCTGGCGGAAACTAGTTATACATATTAACCTTCCTCGTGAATCTATTGCTGAAAACTATATTAAAATCCGTTGAGTAGTGTAAAAGATCTAAGGAAACAGACAGCGGAAGCGACTTCATTTTATGTAAAGAAAGATCCTTGGGAATCTAGAAGACACTATCATTGTTATAAGACCGCCTATTGTGCGTTTATTGTTTACTGTTAAGGTGCACTTTTAATTACAATAAACAGTAAATAATTTTCATTCATAATTTTTGGCGTGACATTGTGATCGCAATGGTATTTACATAAGATTTGTAAAATGTCGAAGTTTCATAGAAAGCAGACTTGTTCAAATAATATTTATTCTCATTGAAGACTATAAACATGAGAAGAAAATAACTAAGAAAAAGTTTTATCGACCAAGCTACGATTACGATCTCGCTCGAACAGGTCCGCAAATAGGAGTTATTTTACCAGCGAAAGCTAATTAGTGAAGTGTTAGGCTGATTCAGACGCGGACCTAATAGAAATAAGTGCTTATGTTCTCAATTCTTGTGTCTTATATTTGAAGATGGTTGTCCCTCAATAACTTTACATTATTGTTGAAAAGAAAGCCGACTACAGATATTATTCTGATTTCCATTCGAATCTGCATTATCTCAGAAGGTACACCTCCCTTGTCAAGTTATTCCTAAATTTAACAACAAAATTAATTTAATTTAAGAACAGTTGAGCAGTTCAGGTACCTAGGACACATTGTTACATCTAACTTAAAGGACGACGCTGACATAGAGCGGCAACGTAGGGCTTTGTATGTAGTAGGCAATATCATAGCCAGAAAGGTCTTTAAGTCATCGCCTAACGTGAAAATAACACTCTTCAGATCCTTCTGCCAGTCGTTCTACACATGTCAACTCTGGACAGATTATACTAAGAAATCGCACAGCGGTATACGAGTGGCTTACAATAACATCTTCAGACACATGATGGGTCTGAGGCGCTATTGTAGCGTTTCGGAAATGTATGCAGAGGCTGGGGTTGACTCTTTCAATGCGACCCAAAGAAAGAGGATCGCCTCCTTCATGTCCAGAGTCGACATGTGTAGAAACACAATCATCAAGAGTCTGGCGGACAGACTGATGCTGACGGCAGTGTATCGACGTTGGGTGAAAATAGCCACCTAACCTAAGTACCTAATTTTTAAATAATTTTATTGTATTTTAATTATAGTGTAATTGTTTAAATTTGATTATTTTAATTTTAGTTTAGTGTAAATTATAAAATATGGATCACTGTGTCTGAAATAAAGAAGAATTTATTTATCTATTAGTGTTCACCTTTTTAAATTAAGAACGTAAGCAGACCTGCATGCATAATTTGGTGAAATAAGCCCGAGAAGTAATAATATATATAAACCTACCGACCAGTAGCTCAAGGTTCACGCAATGCGGAGGTTTTTATAAGCGCTCGTAAGAAACTAGTAGCGAACAAAACATTATTTAACGTGAAACTTTTAAAATGTTCAGTAAGGAAAACCTATAATGTACCTATACCTCATAATGTTTCGAGACATCAAAAAGAAACTTTCTTTTTATTTAGGTAATTAATTATACTGTTAGCGCTCGTACAATATCCATAATAGGTGACCATTAGTGTCATAGCCTGTCACACCATAACTAATAAGCATGTCTCGCCTATGTAAACTGTTTTTTATGGAAATATCAGGATTACCTATCTCTAGCTTTACGCGTGACACAAACCTCCTCGGGGCCCGAATTCAATGAGTGCTCTTACCTATGTCAAACGATTTGAAAGTTATGACAAACGAGTGATCTCTGAGGACAGAGCTTTTACCTTTTCACGATAAGAGCCCTAAAAATGGCATAAATTGAATAATTGAAAAATGAGGCCGAGAAAAAATTTTACTCCGATGTTTTACGGTTTTATTTTCATTTTTACCTACAATATTTTACTGCTGTTGGTTAATAAACAACTGTAGCGCTTTATTACATACTAGACTAAATACTACAATGGTATAACTTTTTGACTTTTGATAAAACATTTACGAATGTAAGTATTTATTTAATTGCACTCTGTTGTGCATGGCAACAAAAAGTCATTAAGTCATTTGGATGTCTTCGAAGGGACCTAAAATTTCTAAACCTAGGGTATTTGATAGAGCGAAGCGAGATCTCTAAATCAACTTGGGCAAATCGGCGTTGTATGTATGTATGTTTGTCCTAGGATAACTTTTGAAGCGTTAATCCGATCATCGTGAAATTTAAAATATGTGTAGGTAGTGATGACACAATTTTGGAATGACTAAACGAGCTAAAAATGTGGAGAGGTTGTTGAGATATTGAGGTTCAAGAGGGGTAAAAAAAACAAACTGGAACTAAGTGGCATGTCTAATAAAAGGTATTTGTGAGTGCATTTCGACCCCGTTTTTATTATTAGTTTAAAGTGTTTAAACCTTGTAGTTTTTACGTTATTAGCCATAATAAAATCTGAACTTTGTCAAAATTCATAGGGTACACCAATGACCCCACAGTGCTGAAATTAGGTATCCGTGTAGCTTTAATGACACAAATATATAGGGAAAAGTCTGAAATCCAGAATAACTGCAAATTCTACCCCAAAAAAAGAGTATCCAATGAACATGAACTCCCGTTACCTGTAATTTTAATAAAACTGCAGGTCAAGTCATCTGGTAATATATTTCGTGTCACTAGTTTGATGTTCAAAGATTAGGTACAAATAGTATTTTTGCAAGCTTTTTAATTAACTTGCAATGTACTCGTATGTATGTTTGTCCGGTGGAATCTTGCAACTGAATTTTATGCCCGTTCCCCTCAACCGATTAAGCTGAAATTTGGAATACTTAAGTAATTTCGGTGACAATGCAATAATATGGTACCATGGAGGTGGTCTCATAATGGAGACGGATGCTAGATAACGGAACTTCTGAATGGATTATAGTAGGCTACTAGTGTTTGGGCTCATTTGAATTTGCTTGCGGTTCTGATTATAAATTTTTATAAAGGCATGTTTTGAAAAAGTAATTTTACAACAAAAACTTATTGTTTTTATGGGAGACTCGCGAGATCTCAGTTCGGGGCGAACCCCTAGTTTATAGTTTATACGAAGTACAAGAAATTCAACATGAAAAACCTGGCTTCGAATTTGATTACGTGCGATTCAAGCCGGTTTTAAGATTAAATGCACCCTATTTTGATGAAAGGTTACCCCTCTGTCTGTAACACTTTTTGGGGTTCGAATAGGGGTGGGCTTGCATAAAGACGGGGAGCACTCTCCTGTATCTGACAGCGACGCAAAATAATCGATAAAATGTCTCTTCTTTTACAACGTTTTTGATATGCTAATTCCAGTCACATTTATTTCAACAGTCTGATATAAACGAGTAGAGTGAGTCTGGATATAAACGATTTCGGAACATCCCGCTTTAGTTTGGGCGCTTAAATAAAGTTTTATTGTAAACATAAACTGTAAACAAAAGGCAATCTTTGTTTTCATAGTTTGTCAGAGTACCTATTTAAATACGTTGCTAAATTTAATCGTTCTTTGTGATAGATGTTCCGCAAGTTTTTCGATTATCGTAAATAATCGAAAAACTTGCGGAACATCTAACAGTAAAAATTTGTTTCAATTTCAAAGGCAAACAATAACTACTACATTGGTAGGACAGTGTATATAATGAAATTATCTTCCATAAGCCGACTTTATTCCGTTAAGCTACAAAATTGCTTTCGCAATATCATATTTATATTCAAATAGGGTTCCGTAACCCATGCCTATGGCAATAATATTAAAATGACGTTAACAGTACCTGGGTATAATGATATGGACTAGGTAAAGTAGCTAAGGGTCAGAAACTGTGAATAAAGATGACGTTTTAATTTTTTTCGAAATGCCTAATTAAAAACTATCAACTGGAGTACTTAAGTAATGAAAGCTTGTAAAAATGTATGATTTTTGTATCCATCCCCTTTTTACAAGCTTTTATTTAACTTGCAATGTATGTACATATGTATGTCCGGGTGGAATCTTGCAACTGAATTTTATATCAGTTATCTTTAACCGATTGAGCTGTAATTTGGTATGCACGCTTATTTTGGATGACAATGTATGCTATGTGCCGTCATTCTAATTCCAATATGGCGGATCATCCAAGATGGTGGACAAGTTATTTTTTTTGCAGAACCACAGTATGGGTATCAAATGAAAGGGCTTGCTGAGGAGAACAAGAAAACTAATACAACGTCACATATTACAAGCTTTTATTTAGCTTGCAATGTTCATTTGTTAGTTTGTTAGTCCACTTCCTCATACCCTACGGAGTTGAAATTTGATACGTTGGTTCAGTTCCGATGACAACGCAGTTTTATGGTATGCATGACCTGATTCTACACCCTCGATTGGCTCCAGACGAAGGCACGCCTCTACGGTCAACATCAGACATACGAAATTTTGTATACGCATTTAATTATGACAGTTAAAAGTTCCACCATGAAATGGCTGCTGCCCTCAGGGTTGGTTTCCAAGGAGGAATTTCTCAACGGTCAACAGCACAGCCACGAAATTTTGTTTATGCATTCAAATTTTGAATAACTTTAATGAAAATGCAATATTACGGTAGGCATGGAGACGGATGCTAGACAACTGAACTTCCGAATGGATTGTAGTGTTACTAGTGTCTGTGTTAGTCTTTAGTGTTCGGGCTCATTTGAATCTCCTTGCGGTTCTGATAATGAATTTTATAAAAGCTTGTATTGAAAAAGTAATTTCTCACCAAAAAACTTATTGATGCTACATCGCAACAGAGTCTTGTGTGCCAATGACAAGTGACGGAACGGTTATGCAGTCATACTTTAAAAATTGCTGACAGCCAAATGAGACAACGACGTTTCGTCTACCGTGCCGCAGACATGACTACGTACGTTCTTTAGTTTAGTATTATTACGTTCTATAAAACTGCCCTCATTTTGGAACAGAGCCCGCAAAGCAAAAATAAATATTTCGTTGTATTTTCTATTTCTGAAGAAGTAAAATAAAAATGAAAAATATTTATTTACAGCCAAAAACTTACCAATAAGATTAGGTAAAATAAAGATAATTTTTGTAATTTACCTAAGATGCCTGGTATAATAGCAATATGCATTTTATACAGTTTTAGGCAGAAGGCACTACCTACGATCACAATTAAGCAGCGGCCTTCACACTAGGCAAGCCTGTATTGTGATGACCAGTCAGATAGAATTAGCAATTTTATTTCGTGACCTCGGGCATAACACAATATTACCAGTAACTAAAACTAATTTTACACATATTCTGACAAAATAATAATAATAAAAAAAATACAAGACTAAAAAAGTAAAAACGTAAGTAAAAGAATAATAAACTAATATTAGACATCTTTTATGACTTTATTACAAAGTAAATATGTATTTAATTTTAAAAAAATCGTTATTTATTTCAATCATTAAGTACGGGATTAATCCCGTATTTATAATAATGATTGTAAATATTTATATCGTTTTGTTGTAGATAAGTATTTGACTGTTGTAAAGTTGTGGATAAAAGTTGCAAAAACAACTTACTTTTATATCTGATATTTGGAGTGCCTTTTTGATTGTGTTAAACTAAAAAATAAATTTTTTAAGACCAATTGCACACATACACACACACCACCACCAATTGCACCAATTTAACCCATATTTTTATATATATATATATATATATATTATAGGCTTGCGTTTGACCATGATCTCGCCTGATGGTAAGCGATGATGCAGTCTACAATGGTACACGCTTGCCTAGAAGAAACCTATTCACTCGCGACTTAAAGATACCCAGGCTGTAGCTATCAGGAAACACAGACTCTGGCAAGGCGAAGAGAATCGCTTTGTGCGAATGGGAGGTATTTCTACCATATAGCGGTGGCGCACCGCAGAGCGTCTGGTTGTCCGTTGATAGAATGGAGATGGTGGGATTAAGTTGAAATGTTCCGCCGCACACTCTCCGAAATGTACTCGATAAAAAACCGAGAGGCTAGCAACCTTTCGTCGATGCTCCAGGCTGAGGAGCCTTGCATCAACTAGCTCATCGTTGCCTATGAGCTTCTTGGCTCTTCTCTCAATTGATTTCCGAGCTTCAAGTTGGTACTTCGCTGATCCATCCCAGAGGTGAGAACAGTACTCCAAACACGATCGGACTTTGGTACAAGTTGAGCAACTGTCCCGGTGTGAAGTAGTGCCTCACCTTCCTCAACACTTTTAATACGAGAATCCTAATATACACATACACACACAACCACATCAATATGTTATTTATTACGTAGGCATATGTGCCTGCATAGTGAATGATTATGTTGGTGTGGACTATAGGCCCATTTCTTAGTTATGGATTCATCTTTGGTTAGATATTGTTGTTTTTAAGGATCTTTCAGCAAATTTGACACTGTTGTTTATTGTTATATAAAATGTGATAAAATAAGTAATCCTTATTTTGGCCTTACTATAAGACATAAAAAATGTGTACTATATTGTACTACGCTGTTGGATTACGGAAATAAATAAAATAAAATAAAAAATAAATGACATCTATATCTATAGCAGGTATACTAATCTACGGTAATAAGTTATTTCATACTAGTCAAAATAATTATCTCACGTGCGGCGGGCGATAGCGGTTCATTGCGTGATGGAATACAAATTATTGCGTGCTGGTAGATGTCTTCTTTTATATTAAAGCTACCTATACTGGTAGAAGGCAAGCAAGCAATGAAGTTTCGCCGCAAAATATTGTTGCAAAAAACCGAGTAAATAAATTATTAATCACTATTATTATATCCGTTCCTATTTTATAACAGGTATGATAGCTTAATTTCATCAAAGTGTTAATATTCAATAATTACGGCATTAATAATAACGGCAATATGACCCTAATATTACTTACATTTCTAACATATACTTGGGGGGGCAATCGCACTATTTTTGAACGATAATATCAAAGTAAACCCAAAACAAAAAGGTTACATTTTGCACATTTCGTATCGCGCTGACATCAGTCAAACCAACGTGAAACCCAAACTAAACACATTACATTCCAACTAGGCCTTGCATTATCCGTTAGATGTTGGTATCCGAATAATTCGTTTAGTAGTGAACTTTACTGTTCGGATATCCGGATATTAAGGATAATTCGAATAATTTTGGGAAAAGCGTTAAAAACGAAAATAATTGTTATTAAAGTAGCTATAAACAATGTTTAAGTGATTCCGACATTCACCATTAAAATATAAATCACTTTTGACAATAAGGAAATTCGATAGGTATACTTCAGATCACGTTTTCTGTCACAAAACTTAAGCAATAAGTAAGCAACTTGTCAGTCACGACTTTCTGAATGTTTTATAATGCGACAAATATTAAAAATAAAGGATAAACAGTGTTTTAAATTCAGATGACTTTTTAGATACATGTACTTACTGCACATAATTATGAAATTGTGGTCTTGATGTAGATAATTTCATGTTTGTTCAAATCGTGATTTTTTGATGAATTTTACTATTCGTTTTATTCAAATTATCCGAGTATACTGATCGTCACTATCCGGATAGTAAAATCACAAGGATATCCGAATAATACGGATATTCGGATATCCGAATTGCAAGCCCTAGTTCCAACGTTAGACACGTTCCAAATTAGTGTGATTGCCCTCCTGTAGTAGTAAGAAGAATTATAAAGGCTAAGTAAACTCTGCTATCTTACGAGCCAGTCTGTCATAAATACAGCCTTTACTATTCGTGGTCTGACACGCGCATCACCAATTATTTTCATTAATTTTTGCTATTCCCCTAACGTTTTGGCTTGACCCCTATCGCCTTTTCTTCTCAAATGATGACATCATAGCTAACCTTTACTTGGACGAAATACCGACTAGGAATAATAGAAATAACAGCTTTTATCAAATTTCTTGCCTCATTTATTGAACTAACTACATGGCGGTTTATCATTGGAAAAGTTGCTAAAATATACTAGGTTGACTTCTTTTTACGGCCATTTCCGAAAAGAACGATTCTTGAAATGAGTGGAACGCTATACCAAAGTTATTTCTCCAATCATGATACTGGCTCCCTTTGTTCTTGTTATACGAAACTCTTCAAAAGAGCAAATAACGACTTGTTATTACTCCATTCGATATAACAAGTTGCCAGTTAGGTGCTGAGAAATCATGTGTAAAGTACCGCCTGAATTTGTATTTTATTTGTTATTGTGCGTTTGTACTTGAACATTTCATGATTTCAATTATTGATTTCTTCGCATTTGAAAATTGTTTCAGTACCCTTTTATATCCAAAATCCTAAAAATTGTCCTTGAAGTGGTATCAAAACTCATTCAAAAATATAACTTAATACTTTAACATGGATTTATTTTTATTTTATTTATTTAGGCAAGGCACACACTAAATATAGTATTATAAAGAATTTTTAAAATAATTTTATATAATGTGTGCCAATAAAACGCATTAGCACAGCATTTACAATACATATACATTAATTCATTGTAATAAATAAAAAAATATTGCTGGGCATTTCACACAGCGCTATCTAACCCCAAACTAAGCTTGTACTATGGAAACCAGATAAATATTAGAAAACTTATACCTATAGATCTTATTTTTTAAATTACATACGTAATAAAAAAAACATCCAGACAAGGAACAAATATCTGTAGATCATGCAAACATTTGTTCCGCGTGGGGAATTGAACCTGCTACCTCATCCATCACAGCCTGTGACCACTGTGCCACGGAAGTCGCCAAATCGTAATGTTTTAAGTTATAAATATTTTCATTTTCATTGTACAACCATGAAACGTTTGAGAGATGAGAGTTTTGATTGAATTTTAGTTTGTATAGTTTGGAACAGTAGGTTGTAGGCAGGTTTTTAAGGTATTCAACAATGCGCTCTTCGTACGTGACCGGACTCAGGAGACCGGTCATCCCTCGCCCCGGCGTGATAGCGAGCGACCACCACTAACCGCATTACACGAAGGAACCTAATTATAATGCAAATGTCGATGCCATAAACTACGTCGCTTTAGTAACTTGTACAAAGTTATACAATAATCAGAAATAAAGAGTATTTAAAGGACAGTTTTATAAAATAGCTAGCTGACCCGCCAGCGACTTCGCAAGCGTGGTAAAAAAAATGTGTTTGTAATTGGTCTCCTCCTAACGGCTGGACCGATTCTGATGAAAGGTCCAACTATAGCTAAGAACAAGAAGGAGAAGAATCACAAATGTGCGTGTGTTTGTAATTTCTCCTAACGGCTGGACCAATTCTGATAAAAAAATTTACTTATGTACCACATATTTATACATTTATATCTAAGTACCATCCAGGCGACCAAATAAGTACAAGAAAACATTAACATCGGTCAAGCCATTTAGGAGAGGAATAGTTAAGAACACACGCGCACTGTAATTTTATACATATATAACATAAGCACGTGGCGAGGTATCTTATTGAATACCTACCATACAATGATATGGAGAGGTGGAAGTAGATATTTGTTATATGCTGAATATTTTTATAAAAAAGTTGACCCTTTATAGAGGGATACATCAGGTGTTCAAACAAGGAAAAATCTAATCGGCGTAAGCCCTCAAACTGAGCTGAACGTGATTTTATATCCGAAAACTCGTTGAGTGCTATAAATTGGAGTGGCATATTGTTTCTGTTTCTAAAAAAATATTGTGGAATTATGAAGAACTAGCTAACCAATCCGCAGCTTTGCACGCGTAGTTTTTTAATAAAAACATTACTTTCCTTCTCCGCAGTTGGGCATAATTTTATTTAAAGCGCGTTCAAATAATAATTTTAGTTTGTTTTTATGTATGTACCGATTTTTATGTAATTTTAATTTATTTAATTAAAATTACGTGTCTACTAAATTAATTCTAAAATTGTTTACTAACTAAAATTAAATGGATGACATGTCTGATAAATAAATAAATAGAAATTGAAATAATATAAATATTGGATTAAGGTTTATTTATCTGTTTTAATCCGTTTAATTATCTTTGTGGTTGCTTTATTTTAATATTTGTAGAAATAAGTTTAGTTAAACTATATCCTCCCACTGCTGGGCAAAGGTTCCCCCCAATCCTTTCAAGTCGCAGCTATCCCCAACTATCCTCTCTCAAAGAGATAAGTTAAAAAAATGTTTGTTATATTTAGTTTAGTATTAGTTCATTATCAGGTGCGTCATTGGTGGCGATTCTGTTGTTTACACTGACTAGCTAAAATTGTGTAAAATACAAGCGGTCTTATTTTGTTTAGGCTAAAGATCAAATTCGAATGACATTTAAAGTGCCTTTTTAAAATTAAGTATTTTCTACTAAGATGGCGTGTTTTTGGGCTAGTTTTAGTCAGCAGTCAAATTGGTGTTAATTAAAACTAGCCCGCAAACAAGCCATCTTAGTAAAAATTACTTAATTTTAGAAATGTCACTTTAAATGTCATTCGAATTTGATCTTTAGCCTAAACAAAATAAGACCGCTTGTATTTTACACAATTTTAGCTAGTCAGTGTAAACAACAGAATCGCCACCAATGACGCACCTAATAATGAACTAATACTAAACTAAATATAACAAACATTTTTTTAACTTATCTCTTTGAGAGAGGATAGTTGGGGATAGCTGCGACTTGAAAGGATTGGGGGGAACCTTTGCCCAGCAGTGGGAGGATATAGTTTAACTAAACTTATTTCTACAAATATTAAAATAAAGCAACCACAAAGATAATTAAACGGATTAAAACAGATAAATAAACCTTAATCCAATATTTATATTATTTCAATTTCTATTTATTTATTTATCAGACATGTCATCCATTTAATTTTAGTTAGTAAACAATTTTAGAATTAATTTAGTAGACACGTAATTTTAATTAAATAAATTAAAATAACATAAAAATCGGTACATACAGAAAAACAAAATAAAATTATTATTTGAAAGCGCTTTAAATAAAATTATGCCGAAATTTATTCAAATAATATTACGGAAAACAAGATATTCATACAGAAAAACGATAATCCAGAGTGTAGACTTTGGAAATCTGTAATAATAAGAATCCTGATTTTATGGATTCACTTACATTTATAGTAAGCTTTGAATTCTTTCGCATTTATTTAGTTTCTATATGTTAAAAAAGTTATTTAACTCGTTTTTCTTTATACTAAATTATATACGGCAATTATAGTAGGTATATTGTTATACAAGGGCTGTAAGCGATCTATTGTTCACCCACGTAGATATTTTGATGTACAAGCGAGCGAACGCGAGCGGGCACGCTATCGACGGTGTTATTGGTCGCTTACACCCGAATGAATGAATGAATGAAAACACTTTATTGTACACAATATACACAAAAAATACAAACAAAATAGAAAACACAAAGCAAATAGTACAATGGGCGGTCTTATCGCTTAGAAGAGATCTCTTCCAGACAACCTTTGGATGGAGAGGATTTTATTATAACAAATATAATGGTCGGGGGTGTACATTTACGGCCAAACTATTTATGAAGAGAATGCGTCAATATCGAAATAAAAATATAACTAAATACTAAAATTTATAAATAACTATGAATACAAATAGAACATATGTACTTACATTAAATATATATAGATACATATAAAATATGAATTACAATATATATATATTAATAATATGGGGTACCTATATAATAATATGGGATAAACTGATAAATGCGATTACTTAAAGCCAGAAGTCGAATTTAATCTTCTTTTTAAAACTCGAGAACGACGCAATGAAGCAATATTATTTAATGCAAAAAAAACTACAGATAGACAAAGAATGAATATATGAATTGTGCCATACTACGTCGTTTCTGACAAATACAAACTTTTACAAATCCGAGTGTGCACTCGGGTTTTATTTTTGTTTGTAATACAAAGTTAGTATTTGTCGCGAAACTACCATTTGATCACGAATACGAGGAAATTAAAAGCAGTTTTATAACGGTTTGTTGTTAAAAATTGCGTTCCTGGTATCCAGTATTTTTTTTTACTAATAGACCCTTTCACATAGTATAAATGCGGATTTTTCATGGAGGTTGTATCATCATCATCATCATTGCATATTGTGAGTGTGACCTCTTTAATTGTTTAAGAAAGGTTTTGTCGTGGTAATTGTATTTCATTGTAGTATATTATAAATGTGGCCTCTTTCGTTTTAAATAGATTATAAGGATTTGTCCTGAAAGTTGTATTTTATTTTAGCTTTTTAAGAATGCAATGAGCCTCATTCTTTTTTCAAATTTAGTTACTGCCCTATGGCCGTAAATCGCATTTAAGGACCCGTTATCGAGTTTACAGTGACTAACTTTCAGAACTTAAGTAATGAAAACAAAAATTATTTATTCCTAAGTAATTAGGCGTTTATATGAAATTTGTCTTATTAAAAGCAAATTGTTGCTTCTATAATCAATATTTGCTTCCGAGGAAAGAGGATATCGAGGTCCAGTCCCATTGCGCAGTTTCCCCATCAAATCAACCGTAATAAATAGTCAGTCAAGTAACGCACGGCCAGGTACAAGAATTAAGGTCAATAATTTGCGTCAAGAAAGTACAGGGTTTTGTACCTAGCTATAAGCAGGTATTATATAAATACTAGTTGACCCGCCCGCGGCTTCGCACGCTTGAAATTTTCCGTTCCCATTGGAACTTCGGGATAAAAACTATATAAAAAACTCTTGTCAGTGACGCGACACTTCATGTAAATGGCTTCACGTCAATAAACGACGGTTAAATTATATGTATATTGATGGAAACATTATAAATTATATGGATTCATACAAAATACTCAAATCGCGATTAAAAAATGGGGGACGGGAGTAGAATGATGAAAAATACTTTACGACCTATTCTCATACCTACCAAACATACAAAAAAATCATTAAAATCGGTCGACACGTTTCGGAGGAAAGCGATCACAAACACCGTGATTTTTTTACATTAGATATTACACGATATTTTATACATTAGATTATATAGGTATATTTATGTTATTTTAGCAGTGACATGTAACCAGGTGCCCTAAAAGCTTACTTGGTTTCTGAGTAGAAACCGAGTAAGCTTTTAGGGCATTTATTTTATAAAAATATGCAAGTTAGATACTTAGTTTTTATTTCTATCCATCATATTTATTGAAGTAAAACTTCTTTACGCACGCTTGACTTGGGGAGTAAGCTGGTGAATGCGTTACGAAAAGTGCGAACGGAAGTTAAGATTAGATATAAGTTAGTGAAGATAAATAGAGAGAGAGTTACATTTCGTATATTTTTAAAAGTTAATGTGCGAGTGCGATTTTGTCTGTCCAGAATGAACATAGACTGATCGACCTACAGACGTGTGGACAATTTTATAGGTAATTGAACAATTTTATAAATTAATATGTTTAAAAGAAGTTTTACTTCGGTCGTGTTGTGTGTGCACACATGTTTTTTTCACATTTTTCACTTAGAAATAAAAGAAATGGTTTGAAAATTTTAGCCCTTTTTATGATAAATTTTGAAATTTTGACCCTCACTGTTTTGGCGTCTTTGGCAATCAAAATGAAGATATTTTTGAGTTTTTTTCGTGCAATAAGAGTGGGCCAGTATTAACTATAACTATTCAATATTACAAGTCAATAGATTTAGTAGTTCCTGAGATAAGCTGTGACAGACGGACGGATGGACAGACAGAAGTCAAGTCAGTTACCATAAGTCGCACCTTAAGTGTTCTGTTTTTACCACTTTGGTATGGAAACCCTAAAAAAAGGAAGACTTTAAAAGGCTAATCTTATTTTTCAAATAATTTCAATCGCTGGGCAAAAAAACATCAGTTTTAAAAGCGCGCGCGACGCTGCTTATATTAAAAAAGTAACGAAAACATTAATCAACACAACTTAACGGTAAATAACGTTTTAAAAATTCGTTTTAATCGCTATCGACGTGTCGCAATTTTTATGCATTTTAACAAGCCTGCGCGATACTGGGAATAAAATAAACTCAAAACAATAACAATTATCCAAAAAAATGACAAACCTGCCACTGCGCCCGGCGCCGCTCTGGAATTTCAGCGCATCCATATTCGCACAGATTATTTATTTAAAAGTCTAAATAAACTTTGACCGTACGCATGGCAAGCTCAGCTCAGGGCGAGCTCGCAACGAAGCGTCGACCGCTCGGCGATGCTGGATAGACTGAACGATAGGGGCGCGCGCGAGCGAGCGGTAAGCCTCGTCGGATAGGGTGAGTGAGTACTGTACTGGCTCCCCGCACCTGCCGCTTCCTGCCCCGATGCTCGCGAGCCCCGCTATCCCCCTCGCATTACTCTTTGCTGGACATACAACGAAAAATGAATAATTATTACCAGTTATAGTCACCTTACGGTCGGCAATGATATTATAATGAATACTTTACGCTCGCTGCTGGTCTCTGATACCATTTTGGGATTAACGTTTCGGCCTGATAATGTATCATCGCGCAAAATGACATTTATCGAGACTACAACTGTTAACTTATTTTCATGCACTGCTAATAAATAATTTATGTTATTTTTCCATTAATCCTTTAGAAGCACTGTCTTTGATTTTTATTGTGATGGCTTTACAAATAGATTTTGTAGTACAATTAGGTTTGAAGCACCTAGAAACCTTGTTATTATTATAACTTTTTCAGCTTCTAATTAGACTACACCAGAGGAACCGAACCAACAATGTCAATATTAAAATTGTAAGTGAAGTTCTCTTCTCTATATATTTTTGCGCGACATTTTTCACACAGACGGCTTTAGTTTTTCACAAAATAAAGCTCACACAGAATGAAGAAGACAGAATTATCTAGCACCATTATAATATAATTTCAGTAATTAATATAGAAGGCATATTTTTATAGTAAATGTCAATAATATTGTATCTGTTATAAATATCCAATTTAAAAGTTGAATCTATGGCCTTCTCGTACTCTTAACAAGCAACTTTAGAAGGGAATATGAAAACCTATCCAATTATTCAACTTTGCAAGAGTTGTTAGATAAACAGTTAGTCCGGTATTAAACTTACAAAATGACTTGTTGCATAAATTGATTAAAATAATGTTATCTTCGTCATAATTAGAAAAAAATGGATTCAAAGAAAGTAAGAAAGTTTAAGGCTGTGCAAACTTGATAATAAAAATCATGATAAGAAAATAATATTAAATACAAAACTTTGTACAAAGACTTTGACAAGTATTATAGTATTTATTTAGTTGTTTAGTCATTAGTATCGGCAACAATTTTCACAAAACAAGAACAATTTTTCAAACACAAGCTTTTTTATTTTGTAACGTAATTATATCGACAAAATCCAGTTGATCACTAATTGGCGTTGAGTAATATTATTATTAATTGGGGTTGCGCTATTCATTTTACAGCTTGTTATTTTTAGCAATGTTTATTTGTAAGTTATTTCGTTAATCGGTTTAGGTCAAATCTTGCGATCTGAATTAGAACCACTTCCTCTTATCGCACAGAGTTTAAATTTGACATGCTGGTTAAATTCCGATGACAATGCATTTTTATGGTAAGCATGACCGGATTCTACAACCTGGATTGGTTTCAGATCGCGGAACTCCTCCACGCTCAACGAAAGCACAGACACGAAATTTTGTATACGCATTTAATTATGATATAGCCTGTTCTAAGTTCTACCATGACATGGCTTCTGCATTCAGGGTTGGCTTCCGAAGAAGGAAGGAACGGTCAACAGCACAGCCACGAAATTTTGTGTACGCATTTAATTATTATAGCTTCTTCCAGTTCCATGTTTGGGCTCATTTGGATCTGCTTGCGATTCGGATTATGAATTTTATAAGAGTTTTGAAAAAGTAATTTTTCAGCATAAAACTTATTTGAATATTATCAATGATATAATATAAAGAGTCAAAAGAAAGAAAACAATGTTTACAAATGCTCAATCACTCAATTCCAAATGAAAACGACATTGTAATACAAAAAGATGGTAGGTCCGTACAATGCTGCACTCCACGTAGATGGCAGTTAACAAATAAGTGGCCTGCAGTAGGCCAGTAAATTGGATGATTACTTTCGATACATCGGGTATCATTTAAGGCAATTGCCCGTACAAAGTCTACGATCTTATTTATGACACAATGCGTAACATCCAAATCTTTATATTTTACCGCCAATAAATACTTTTTACATTTTAAGAACATTACTCGACAGTCGAAATCCAATAATGATTTTTTTAAAACTTCATATTCGTATTATTTAATTGTTTCTTGATTGTCTCATTGTTTCATTTATATGTCAATCTCGTGAGACATCATTTGTCAAAATCCATCAAGCCGTTTAGCCTACACGAGGCGCCAAATGAACAGAAATAATTACATACACCCCGCGTAGCCTAACAACACTACTCTCTGTAGTCGGGTTTTTTTTCTATAATAGGTACTCCGTGCAAACCTTCTCTTAGCTGTAGGAAAATTATATTCACATCACAAGAAAAAATATATTCATTCATGAAATGGTTTTAATTAACGTGGCACGTCGTTCGCTACAGTGTTTTTGTGAGCGGTTGGAAATGTCAATAGAAAAATAGTTTATAGTAGTAGTAATATAAAAATGTTTACTGTAATTGAACACAAGAAATTACTTCTAGACTAAGTTAAGCGTCTGATCGGAGCGACGTATGATCCGAATGCTGGCACCTATCTGGAACAATGCATAAGAATTGCCATTCAAAATTAGAACATTTTGGCAAAACTCAAGTAGCGGTTGACCTAGTTCGCTTACTCTGAGGCTTCTCTAATTTTATTGAAGGGCTATCTTAATGGTAGGTATGGTAAAGAAGATAAGCGAGACTGGACCCAAGCAATATAAAAACCCGTTCATGCTCATTACCATACACATTATATATTGGTAGAAGTAATTGATTTGCTATTCAAGGCATTGTATTTTAAAGAATCATAATAATAGAATAATAGATAATTTCACTTGTGCTTTCCATCAAAACGATAAATTATCGTAAAGCGAAATAATAATAATAAATATTGCTGGACAATTCACACAACGCTATCTAGCCCCAAACTAAGCAGAGCTTGTATTATGCGAACCAGATAACTGATAGAATACTTATATACTTTTTTTTGTAAATACATACTTATCATCATCATCATCATATCAGCCGTAGGACGTCCACTGCTGGACAAAGGCCTCCCTCATTGCATGGCATCTCCAGGAAATGCGGTTGGCTTCCAACCTGCATCCAACGCCGACCTGCCTTAATACATACTTATAATATATATAAAAACAACCAGACCCGGAACAAATGTCTTTAGATCATGCAAACATTTGATCCGCGGCGGGAATCGAACCCGCTACCTTCTGCGTCTCAGCCGGCTATTCGCCCACTGCGTCACGGAGGTCGTCTAATGTAAGACTAGTATATGTTAGATCTCAAGAGGCGCAAATATGGAAGTCTCGACAGAGCTTACGTATTTGAGCCAGTTGGGGTCGACTCGAGATACTGGGACAAGGGTTTCCGGAGCCCATTGCGTTTTCAAAATTATTTCTGGGCGTCAGGTCGAACGTGTGATTCGATTGCCGGTGCTTTTCTGGGTCAACGCATAAGCCTTGCAATTCAGCGGGGCAATGCAGTCAGGGTTTTGTGGACACTTCCACTGTGTGTCAGTGATCCGGAACTTGAGCTATAGATACATAGATCATTGTATTCTAGTAAGAATTACTAATAACAAAATATAGTAAACAATCTTTTATGTGAACGCTCGGCAGGATGCTTAAGAATATGTATTTATGGTTATCTGAAAGGAGGTCAATGTTGTGTCAATGTGCATACAATGTTTGTTTTATAACTTTTGCAGTTCGAGATTTTTCGATAATTAACACTTAGTAAAAGTCTGCTGTTTTCGTTGGGAGTTCAGTAAATCAGCAGATTTTTTTTTATGTCCTCCGTGGCACAGTTGGCGAATATGCTGATACGCAGGAGGTAGCGGGTTCGATTCCCGCCCCGGAACAAATGTTTAGATGATCTACAGATATTTGTTCGGGGTCGGGTTGTTTTTCTATATATTATAAGTATTTGATCGAGCGAAACGAGATCTCTAAATCAACTTGGGCAAATCGGCGTTGTATGTATGTATGTATGTTTGTTTGTCCGAGGATAACTTTCGAAGCGTTTATCCAATCATCGTGAAATTTGGTATATACATATGTATGTAGGTAGTGACGGCACAATTTTGGTGTAATTAAATGAGCCAAAAACGTGGTGCGGGTTGTTAATATATTGGGGTTTAAGGGGGGGAAAAAACACGTACTGACAAGTGGACAAGTGGAACTATCTGGACAAATGGCACGTCTAATAAAAGGTATTTGTAAGTACATTTCAACCCCGTGTTTATTTTTAGTTTAAACCTTGTAGTTTTTTAGTTATTAGTCATAATAAAAACTGAACTTTGAGTAAATTCACAGGGTACACCACACACCAGTGACCCCTCAGTGCTTTAGTGACACAAATATAGGGAAAAGTCTGAAATCCAGAATAACTGCAACTTCCACCCCAAAAAATTAAACCAAATTACATGAACTCCCGGTACCTGTAATTTGAATGAAACTGTAGGTCTAGTTAATGGGTTGCGCATTTAGTGGCACTATTTAATTATTTAATTAGTTAAAGATTAAGGGCGGCTTGCACAACGATCCCTAAACGTATTTAGCGACTAAACATGTTTAAATTTTACGTATTTGTATGTTTTGACAACTCTTAGTCATTGATGGGTAGTCATTGATGGCCGCTCGTCTGATCCATTGGCTATAAACGCCGGTGTACCTCAGGGGTCAGTACTCTCTGCTACACTGTTTCTGTTGCATATTAATGATCTGCTCATGCCCGGTATCATTGCGTACGCAGACGACAGTACAGTTGTGGAGAGGTACACTTCTAATGCTCGAGCCAGCAGGGCTGAAATTCAGAGGCAGAGAGATGAGATGCTGCAGCGTTTGAATTTGACACTCAAGGCCGTCTCTGACTGGGGCGATGCCAATCTCGTCAAATACAATACTTCAAAAACGCAAGCATGTCTCTTCTCGGCGAAAAAGAGTCAGTTTCTCCAAGTTCCCATTTTCGGAGATGTACTGGTAGCCGTAAAAGGTCACTTAGGGCTTCTAGGGATTTCGCTCACGCCTACTCTTAACTTTAGCTTATACATCGAGTCTAAGGCTAAAACAGTTGCCATGAAGCTGGGCATCCTTAACATGGTCAGAAGATACTTCACACCAGGACAGCTTCTTAGTCTTTACAAAGCACAAGTCCGGTCTGGTATGGAGTACTGCTGCCACCTTTGGGATGGTTCGGCCAAATACCAGCTCGCTACCTTAGACTCGATAGAACGTAGGGCTTTTAGGCTTATAGATGAGCAATATATGGCGGAGGCTAAGACCCAAAATCTCGAACACCGCCGTAAAGTTGCAAGCCTATCGATCTTTTACAGAATACATTTCGGGGAATGTGTCCAGGAACTTTACGATCTGATTCCGCCATCTCCTTTCCATCAAAGGACTAGCAGGCGCACGGCTCAGTACCATCCGTGCCTAGTTGATATACCACCCATTCGCGCACACCGTTTTGGTTCTACGTTCTTGATGCGCACAGCTAAAGTATGGAACGCTTTGCCGTCGTCTGTTTTTCCTAAAGAGTACAATCCGGGCCTCTTTAAGGTAAGAGGGAATAGGTTTCTTCTAGATCTTCGTGCTTCATCTTAGACCACATCATCGCTTACCATCAGGTGAGATTGTGTTCAAACGAAGATATATATAGTTTTAAAAAACTATTTAATCCATATTTAGACACTTAACATACGTCAATATGTACGTAATACGTAATAGTTGTTAGAGTTGCCCGAAGAATATTTTTTTCTGTGTTTTGGGAGACTCGCGAGATCTCAGTTCGGGGCGAAGCAGTAGTTATTAAAAAAAAATATGAGCATAAAACGTAGCATCGTTTTGATAAGTTTATAGGTACGAGTTAGTTACTAAGTCTAATAAACAACCAATTTGTTGGAATTCTACAAGGCATAGATTTTGTCTCAAAAAAATGACACATTTTTTCTTATGAATTCTATTCTTTATTGCACACAAGAAAATACATGTAAAATACAGAAATAGAGGTCATGTTTGAGGACAGAGAGAGAGAGATGATTTTAAAGGTAGGTGAGTGTACAAAAACATAAATAAATATATACCTATATTTTGCTTAGAAAACTTTCGTGATTGATCTCAATCATTATTATAAATCCCGTATTTATAATAATGATATACCTATATATACAGAGTGTTTTTTTAACTGTAACAGTACGGCAGCACCCATAACCAGAGGAGATACAGGTGCAGTTTCTTTGAAAACATCAGCTCGTTTTCGAAGAAAACCATTTTGGCATTAATTTTTTTTTTGGTCAAGTGTGAGTAGCGCCTTAAAATGAAACCAGTTGGTAAAAAAAATTTGGTGCTGATCTATGCAGTCCTTTGTAAGGATCATTTTATTGTATCGGATGAAAAAATCTGAACAGCGGAAGTTAGTCAAATTTGATAAAAAGTATTCTCATACAACAGGACAAACAAAATTCCTTCTACAAACATTTTATTAGATTCTAATTGCACGTTAAAGAAGTATTAATACTGTAGCGATTAAGAAGTTTAGGAACTCCATGCTCTCATGAGCAACTCAAAAACATTTCGTATTGCAGTACAATTTTGAATTTCGAACATGGTTCTTGCACCTGACGGACTTTTATATCAGTCATTGCATCACCTTGTTTGTCCTATCATGGCATAGTCAAATTCGCAAAAAGTAGACTTAATTGAAGCATACTTCCTTAACTGACGAAGCCCAACTAATGCGCTGAAGTGGTATCAGGAACGCTACCCAGACCGCGATTGAGAAAGTATGCTTCAATTAAGTCTACTTTTTGCGTATTTGACAATGCCATGATAGGACAAATAAGATGATGCAATGACTGATATAAAAGTCCGTCAGGTGCAAGAACCATGTTCGAAATTCAAAATTGTTCTGAAATACGAAATGTTATTGAATTGCTCATGAGAGCATGGAGTTCCTAAACTTCTTAATCGCTACAGTATTAATACTTCTTTAATGTGCAATTAGAACTTAATAAAATGTTTGTAGGAGGAATTTTGTTTGTCATGTTGTATGAGAATACTTTTTATCAAATTTGACTAACTTCCGCTGTTCATATTTTTTTCATCCGGTACAATAAAATTATCCTTACAAAGAACTGCATTAATCGGCATCAAAAAAAATTTTACCAACTTGATTCATTTTAAGGCGCTACTCAAACTGCACCTGTATCTTCTCTGGTTATGGGTGCTGCCGTACTGTTACAGTTAAAAAAAACACTCTGTATATACCAAAACTAATATGAACTATTCTATTTTATAAATACCTCGATAACTTTACTTTGTTACACCAAGTTGCTTCTAGATTAATATGCGGTCGTAAAAAGAGCATTTTTATTTGCATAATCACTTGCAGTGTTAGCATACATATTCCGGAGCACCTTGTAGACATAGATGGGTAAGTTCTATATTGTAGTATTTCTGTAAATATTTATAAATACTTAAGAAACCCTAACTAGTTTTTAATGAAGGGGTGGCAATACTTACCTTAATGCATAATTAAACTCTACGCTAAACATTTTCTAACTCACGCACGTCTAGTTTATAGTCTGTGGGCGTACGTTTCCTTGACTTTACCAAGCGCTATTCATTTACACTACCCTGACTATTATTGCTTAACAACAACCGTATTATAAATAGTCCTTCCCCTCCGTGTCGGCATAATCCATGAAATAATTCATAAAATAATTGATAACAGTTTCCCATGTTTTCTAAGAACTATTCTTAAGCGCATCACATACGATGAAGATACTTTAATGATTTTATGTTACGATATCGTAAAATAAAATATTGAATCATCTCTCACGAGTAAGATAATATTGTTACGAGCTGAAGGTTCACACAAGGTAACAATATGTTTTTCAACACACTTGCTCGTAAAGTAAGCTTTATTACATCGTTCTTAGGGCCGTAAACCGAACTATAACACACACGTGCATATATTACACACTAGTGCATCATATAATTATCCCTACAAAGTTAAGTTAGTACCTAACTGCAAATTACATGCGAGTAAACAGAGCATTTTCAATTTAACCTGGTAATACAGTTTTTTTGTAACAACAAAGAGGTTTTTTGCCGCTGAAAATCCTATTACATTTTTGGAATAAATAAATGTATCCCTAATTAAGACGAAAAAGCATTTATTATTATCAAATTATTTATAATTCACAATAATTTGTTATAATATATTTGCATTTATCACTAAAGTTATAGTTTTGAAGTAGGCTGTATGGCTATATGTAATCTATCACATTACATTTGGCGCGTGCAAAAAAAAACTTGCGCGCCATTTCCCATTTTTTTGTGTGTGACGCATTTGTTGCTGTGTGGTAAATAATTGTAAAAATGTAACGTTTTAGTACAGAAGATTTGTTTATTTCCTCGCAAGTGTGTTGAAAAAGTGCGTTTGAAACTCGTGAGCAACTTGCTCGCTAGTCACTCGGCTGATTTACGCCCTCGCCTACGGCTCGGGCTGCAACCCACAGCCTCGTGTATAATGAGCAACCAAGCTCACTTGTATCATAATATACTAAAATATACGCACCAATGAAATCATTTAATTCTTTTGAAAGTCTGTCACACCTGTGGAGTTATTGTCACTGTGAAGACAATGACGAGATGTCAAAATCGATTATGTGTTTCATCCTCAGTTTCCGATCATGAAGATTGCAGACAAAAAAATCCTGTACAAATGAAGGCAAGTATAATTCATACATAATATTTCGAGACTGGAATCTGAGTAGAAAATTGATCATCGATTTTTGACATCTCGTCATTGTGTGCAAAGTTAGACAATAAGGGGGCTGTATAGTGTATGTATACGAATCTTTCGTATCCATAGCGTTCGCTATGCTATGATACTGTAAGATGAAAATATATAGTCTCATTGCCGTGTCTGATGGTCCATAGGATTGTATGATAACCGTAACATCTTCATAGTGTGTGACGCACATAATTCTAGAGTGAAGTGAATAAGATCTGCACTGACGTCCGGCATAGCGTGTATCTATGTCTTCCATCTAGCATCTTCTCTATCAATCTCATCTATCTATCTCATCATATATCTCATCTATCAATCTCATCTAGCATCTTGCATTCCATCCTTTTAGCCGGACCCCAACGATTCCAACTCCTTGGAGGAACAGAGAAGGGTTTGTTTTCCAATGTCCCCTTAGGGTGATGCTGTCGTTGAATACGACTCAACGCGTGTGGTGTTGGGTGTTGCGGTAATGGTATTCGTGCTCATGTGTTTGTATCATGCATACTTTACATAGGATCCTAGAGTGAGGGCAGCCCTTAAAAATCTATTAGCAAATAACTCATTTGACAATTATTTATAGGATTAAGGCCTTTTTTTGGTAGGATGATGACTGGGCGGGGGCCACAATGACGCCCGAACCCAAACATTGGTCAGCAACACAACGTTTAAACCTCAACAAAGCGCGTATAGGGATATTTTCAATTTATTTTCATGGATTAGCATGCACTATGTTTGATGAGAGAAATCGAAAATACGAAAAACGCCTACACGTTTGCATTTAATCCTCAAACACAGGAGAGCAATCAATTCAAGTGCTTTTTCTGAAGTACTAAATAAAATAAATTGGTCTGAGGTCTAAACTAGTACTTATTTGTTTGTACCTACTATAGTATCTTTCTACACAAGTAAAATACAACGCCCCCAAGCCAAGCTGACTAAATACCCATATGTACTATGCAGCCAAATTGAAAATTTGGTTCAATTGAATTTTGGTTTTAGGACATGCCGGTTTCCTCGCGCTTTTTCTATACACCAAGTCTAAATGCGCACATACATTTTTCGGTTAGAAAAATCCGTTGGTTATCGGCCGGGAACCGAACCCACAACCCACGAATCGGAAGTCAGGGCATATCCTACATCCATAGAGCTATATATCCTCAGCTCTGTTTTATTCTAAACTAGCTTCCGCCTGCGGCTTCTCACGCATGGTTTGTCCATAATAAATAGTGTTAATCCACGTTATAATCTACGTCCATACCAAATTTTATCGAAATCGGTTCAGCCGTTACGACGTGATTGAGTAACAAACTAATAAATATACAAACATTAAAACTTTTACATTTATAATATTAGTGTGAGTATTAAATATATTTTATTTTGATAACAACCTGTGCGAAGCCGGGGTAGGTAGCTGAATAAGCGGCAACGGGCTCGCACCCTCTCACATGAAAGCTGACTACTACGCAAAAAATGGACACGTAATGAATGATCTAGACACGCGGTAGCGTGTCAAGCCAAGTTCAAGCTAACAAAGCTGGTGACCAGCACCGTGTGTAATATTACACAAACCATTTGGAGCCACTTTTTACCCCCTCATAACTCAAAAACTATTTCACATAAACATTTCAAATTTGGCTCATATATTGAGACTTGCGCGATGCATATGTGCTCCAAATTTCATAAACATACCTCAATCGGTTATTTAGATATTATCGTCCAAAAATCGACATTTTTATCACTAACTGACTGACTGACTGACTGACCTATAGATAGACCAAAACTCTAACCCAGTTCCAGATGACCTAGAAAGTTCAAATTTGGTAGTTAGATAGGTAGTTGGGTGAATACAAAGGAATAAATCAGAAACTAGTAAATGTTTATCACTTTATTATAATTTTTAAATTAATTAATCCCATTAGGAACACTTACTTCTAGTACCTGTAATATAAGAATCGGCAATCAAAATTGATTGCTGGTAGGAAATAACACAAAAAATAGAATTAGACGCCGTATACAAAGGAAAATACACACATCAACATTGTCTTAGGATCTTCAACATTGTTGATTTTTACAAAAACTGTAAATAATTTCTTTAGAAAACTAGGTATGGCAAGAATCTTTATTTTGTGTTGTTTGTTAATAATAATAATAAAAACAACTGTTTGATATTAATTTTTAATAAAAATTTAAGTAGGAACAAAATCTCGAAAAATCTGAAAATTTACAAGGTTCGGTAAATCGTGTTAAAACTATTTTTACGTTGCCATGACTTTATAAAATTACCTTTTTACAATTTAATCTTCGGTGTTACCTCCCCTGACGTTGATATCACTTCTGCACCGGTTATTCATACTCAAAATTAGGGTGTCAAAGTCACGCTGGGGTATGCGATCCCATGTTCTTTTTAAATGGCAAAAAAGTTGGTCTTCTGTGTTTCAAATTTCACGACAAATTGCTGAAAGCCCTTCGCTGCAACATGTCCCAAGCGTGTTCAATTGGGTTTAAGTCGGGTAACTGTGCAGGCCAGTCCTTGTGTAAACGCACCGTGTGTGGAGGGGCATTATCATGCATCAGCTGAAATTCCTGGCCAATTTGAACTCTATGAGGGATGATCACAGGTTCCACGACCTCGTTCCGGTATTTTAGTGCAGTTATGCTGCCTCTTATCCAAATGAGCTCGGTTCGCGCGCCAATACGAATTCCAGCCCAAACCATGACTATCCCACCTCGGTACGAATGGACCTCTTGTGGCTGCTGGAGGCGACTTTCTCTGACTGGAACTCTCCAAAAACGTGTTCTTCGTGAATCGGGGTGGAATCCAAACCGAGACGGATCAGTAAAGAGAACCATTGTCCATTGGCCATTGTTACATAACAAATCATCAAATCATCAAAAGGCCTAATCATGCAAAAGTGCGTTGGGCGATCAGTATAACTTAAGGATTCTCTCCTACAATGTGAGAAGTCTTCAGAGGAACTTTGGTGAGTTTTTGATCACTTTTAAAAAGCTGGATGTATCGTTTGACGTAATTATACTTACGGAATGCCACCTAGGTACCTGTTCACTCGTCAGAAGTCTTTCCAACTATCATCACAATGCTACATCACAGATAAACAACCAAGCTGGCGGAGTTGTAGCTTATGTCCGAGCGGACTGGAATGCTACTGTAAGTGAACCAATGCTCAATGAAGCTGACAGCATTATCATAGAGTTACCAAAGTCAAAAACGATTCTTGGAGTTTATAGATCTCCATCATTCGTTAACATTAATCCGTTTCTGTCATCTATAGACTCTTTAGTAAGAAATCGTACTCTACCTAAAAATAGTCTTATTATAACAGGAGACCTAAACATAAATACCCTTGACAATGGCCATCAACATCCCTAATCGAATGACTACCTCTGCCTTATGGCCGACTAGGGGGCCCGCCTGCCTGGATCACATTTTGGTTGACTTCCAGTCACAGGCAACTGGTCTAGTATGCAAAGTAGGTACCACAGATCACGATCTTGTTATGGCAGGCATTTCCACTAGCAACGCTAAATCAGAACGCCAAAGAAGCATTACAAAAATAGACTTTGACGCGATCTCTCTTCATTTAAAAGATACAAACTGGCAAGATATTTTATTGTCCACGGATGCGTCTACTGCAGCTATTAAGTTTTCCGCTCTCCTTGAAACCTCTATCAAAAAATACTCTAGACAAGTATATGTTAGCAGAAGAAAAACCAATCTAAGAAATTGGATAACTCCTGGGTTGATCAGATCAATGAAACGAAGAGATTTGTTGGATATAGAGGCCAAGAAAAATCCTTTTGATTATGCAGTATTCAGCAAACCTATAAAAGGTATAGAAACAAGTTCTCTGAGCTTCTGAAATACCTAAAACAGGACCACAACAAAAAAGAGTTATTGGAAAGTAGAGACAAGCCTAGCCAAATGTGGAAAACAATAAAGAACGTATGTGAACTTAATAATAACAAAGAAGTTAATTTGGAGCTCACAAAGCTAAAGGCGTGCCCAGCTGAGTCGTTGAACGTCTGCAACGACTACTTTGTGAGCGTTAGTCAAAACCTAGCTAACACCATCCTAGACAACTTAGGAAAGACCCAGGAAGAGTTGGCAGATGCTGTAAACATAAATGCTAACTCTCCTCACTCCTTTTATATGACCCCCACTGATCCAGTTAAGGTAATGGCCATAATTAAAAACTTCAGAGATAACAGCGCCCCGGGATTTGACGGCATAAAAACTCACTAGTGAAGAAGATTTACCCCTCGTTGATAGAACCACTAACTCATGTCATCAACCTAAGCCTGTCGACGGGCTCCTTTCCAGACTGCTGGAAAACAGCATCTGTGGTTCCCATCCACAAACACGGTACTAAAATTTCCCCAGAAAACTATCGCCCGATATCATTTCTTCCAGTGTTCTCAAAAATCCTTGAAAAGGTGGTAAATAAAAGGCTGGTAGGGTATTTAGAGCAGGAAAAAATATTGGCACCATTGCAATACGGTTTTAGACAGGGTAAGTCAACTGAGGATGCGGTCTCGCTACTGGTGGAACATGTGGTTTCTGGACTCGACAACGGTCAGAAATGTTTGAGTATATTTCTGGACCTAGCCAAGGCTTTTGACACCGTATCGCCAATAATTTTACTAAGAAAACTGGAATGTCTTGGAATTCGCGGTAGTGCCTTGGCCTGGTTCAGGAGTTATCTAATGGACAATGTGTGTCCGTTGTAGGGCATACTAGCGGCATTCAAGGCATATCATTTGGTGTACCGCAAGGCAGCATACTGGGGCCAACGCTTTTCACCCGCTATATGAATGACATTGCTGATCTTTTCCCAAAGAATGACGATACACAAACGATATGCTACGCGGATGACACTGCTATTATTTTCAAGTGTAACTCCTGGAAAGAAACCTTCAACAAAGCAGAGAAAGGGCTATCACTGGTAGGTACATGGCTGGCTTCTAACTTACTCACGATAAATCTAGACAAAACAAAATACATATGCTTTCACATCACAAAGGTCTCGGGGGAGCCCAGCTTCGCTAAATATTCGAATGCACAGATGTGGTAACCCAATTACATCACTAAATAATACTTGTTCCTGTAGTTTTATTGATCGCGCAAACTCCATAAAGTACCTGGGAGTGATATTGGATGAAAGTTTAACTTTCAAACAACACGTTCATACGCTCTCAGGTCGCGTTCGCAAGCGTATTCACATTATGAAACTGCTTAGGGATGGGGCTGACAGAGAGGTACTTAAGATGGTGTACACTGCTCTTTGCCAATCCGTAATATGTTACTGCTTGTCGGTCTGGGGTGGAGCTGCTAAAACCAAAATAATAAAACTTGAGAGAGCACAAAGGCCCGTTTTAAAAGTAATGTATCGTAAACCTTACAGATATCCCACGAAATCTCTGTATCGGGAAACGGAAATATTAACATTTCATCAGCTTTACATACAAAAAGCAGTGTTATGGTTCCATAAATCGTGCATAGCTTCATCCGAATCTTCTAACGCCCGTCGACAAAGAATCACAGTTCCTAAAATAAAAACGGGATTTGCGAGGCGATTTCGTTACTATGCATCCCCTTTCATTTATAATCGTGCGTTAATTAAGTGTGATCTTAAATCGTGTTCGTTATACAGTACTAAAGTAAAGATTAGGAAATGGCTGATCACACTCGACTATGAAGAAACGGAGTCAATCTTGGCCGCAATCACATAGCTAGCAACAACGCCACGAGCATACACTTGCGCACGCCCACCCCCTCACACAACCACACAAAACACACACACTCACCACACGTACAAATATACCCTCTCAAAGACACACAAACCCACGCACACACACTCGCACTCACACACTCAAATGCATCACTTACACGAGTTCCCAATTTTTTGTACCTTAGTAGTTTTGTTATCTTATAATATTAATGCTTATCTTTTATCTTTATTTAACTTAAATTTGTTTTTTGATTCTCTGTTCACTTAATAGTCAAAATTTATACTTACTCGGTTTGGTCTCGCATTTAATATGTTTAACTTCTGCAAATCTATACAGGGCATCCGCGATACAGGTGTTACATCTAGTTCGGAGCTCAGTATGTACCTACATACATGTTAATTCTGATTTGGAAAATAAAAATACTTTTATTTGTAAATGTTCTTGAGCCCAAAGAAGTCGCCTTCCGCGATTGCCTCGTCGTAGAGCTGGCACACGAAGTGGCCTACGAGAATGAAGATCGACTTCATGTAGCCTTCTTCTGATGGTTTGGTCGCTGACTGACAGCTGATGGTCTGGCAGAAGCCTTTGCACTAGCTGCTTTGCTGTGAGATTGGGTTCCCTCCTGGCGGAATTTTGGAGAAAACGATCCTGTCTAGGGGTGGTTACTCGTTTTTTTTTTCAGTGTGGCGCTCTCTTACATCCCCAGTAATACGATAACGTGACCACAATCGAGAAATTACATTTTGATTGGTGTTTAGGGTATTGGCAACCACGCGTTGGATAGCACCGGCTTGTAACATGCCTATCGTTCTTATCATTTCTTCTCTGCTTAAATGTCGACGTTCCATGACATTACGAATATCACAAGATCCGTTAAAATTAAAAAGTACTTAGATAGCACTTATTGATAATTAAATAAATTTTAATTTATCTTAGGCAAAATTAACGTTGTTTTATTTAAATCGGAGTCCCCATTCTATCTGTTGTTTATTTCGTTCTATTTTTATTTTCTTCCAAATTTTGAATAGGGAACAAAAGAGGTTCAATTCCATATATAAACTTTTTCTAAAAAGCAAATAGTTTATAAGCAAATAATTTCAAAATTGAATATCCCTAGACAATGTTGATGTGTATACAGCAGATTAACAAAAACCATTTGGTATTAATTTTATTATGAATAAGTACCTACTAATAATTTATGTACAAAAAGTAATGATATCCCATCAAAAACATAAATGTGAAATGAGAGCCAAGTTCTCTATTATGTTAAATGCCTTGGTTGTTGACTTCAACGACAAAAGAAGTGAGATCTAAATGGGTGCCAAGTTCAGTGGTCAGTCCTGAAATTTATATAAAACAACATAAAATATTTTAATTTTCTTCTTATAACTTAGGATAATATATTGAAGCCTAAGGTCTGACTTGGCTAGTTTTCATATACGAATTATATTATAGCCTTCGCAACTTCTAAAGCTGTTGGTAAGTTCTTATTTTATTCTTCCGAAAATTTGGCTTGCTTCGTAGAAACTAGCCATCGAAAGTAGGGCTTAGTAGGTACATAATAATAATTCGTATATGAGGACTAACCAAGTCAGACTTTAGGCTTCAATATATTATCCTAAGTTATAAGAAGAAATTATATTTTAAGTTTATAATGTGATCACACGTAATGAATTGCCTTACGGAATATCTTAACGGGTCTGCATATTAAATAAGAGATCTGAGCATGTCCATCATGACGATAGTATAGTCATAAATTTTTACTCATTTTTGGTAGTATCTCTCTCCTAACCAGATTATATCCAGGCTTGCTACCAGGTAAATATTTAACTGCAAAGGTAAAGTGTGACATGACGTGCGTGCATCCGATTAGATTATACAGCGCACCCATTTTCGTGTAAAAATGCCATAAACGAAAAACAACACACAAGACTTCGGTTATGATTAGATAGGTATGGGTCACGTTACACGGTTTTACATATAGGCGGCTGCGGAATAGGCGAAATGAGTAAGTGGTATTCAAAATAATAATTCAAATAATTCACGGTTCTCAATAGAAGAGATTAAGGCGAATATAGTAGCTGATTGGTCTTATTTGGAGGTTTTCTCCAGGAAGGAATCAGTTTTAAGTGATCAAAAAAATATATGTCATTCATTGACCTTTTATCTGCAAAGTGAACATACAAAAAAGTTCTACCTGTTATTTACTATGAGAAAAAGAAATAACAAAATGTAGCTGTTTTCGACTTTCAATTTGATTCAACCTCTAAAAGACGTAAAACTTTGTAATTTATCTTTCACCTAAATGTGGACAAAGACAATACCTTCAAATTGAACATATGATTCTGTGCTGCGACGGTCTTACACGTGGCAATTATTTATATTAATTTTTCCGAATAATTTGCGGGCGTATCCTTAGAAAGTGGTTAAGCGGGCGACGGGCGGCAGTGTACCGCTGACTGTCGTACAGGAGGGTTGTGCACGTCTGCCTCGCGTTCACCTATTTGCTGGTCGGTTAGATGCGTGTGGCGGAAGGTGTGGGACCGAAACAATAGCTACGCCCATTCGCTCAAGGTCATCGGCTACTGTTAGCGCCTAAAAGTAGTGTATCACAATATGATTGCAGAAAAAAAAGATAAAGGGTACTTTTATAAGATCATCTGATAATAGAGATTTAATAATTAGTAGATATAAAAAGAAATTACTTAACAAAAAGATCGTGTTAGAAAAATTATACGAAAAAAACTGAAATTAATACTACAGTCAAGTTTGTATTCAGATCACTTTTTAACTGAATACTTACTAGTGGTTCGCCCCGAACTGAGATCTCGCGAATCTCCGATTATAACAGAAAAATATTATTTGTAATCTTTGACTATCAAAATAGTGCCACGAAAAAAAAACCACCCTACTTGACCTACAGTTTCATTAAAATTACAGGTAACGGGAGTTCATGTACTGTGGTAAATTTTTTATACCCTGTGAACTCTGTCAAAGTTTCGTTTTTATCATGGGTCACTCAAAAACTATAAAGAATTTACGAAAAATAAAAACTGAGTCTAAATGTTCTAATAAATACTTTTCATTTGACGTCAAACTTGACCTGATAGCCTCATTTTTTTTTTACCCCTCTTGAACCCCAATGTCTCAACAACCCCCCTACATTTTTAGCTCATTTAGTCACACCAAAATTGTGCCATCACTACCTACATATGTATTAAATTTCACGATGATCGGATCAACGTTACGAAAGTTATCTCGGACAAATATACATATTACTCGTGCGCGATAACTTGGGACCTGCTAGGAATGCGACTCCCCGACCGCTTCCCCTGCACTTCCTCGATGGCGCCCGTATTGTACCGTTCGCATCACTATTTTTTACCAGGGTTTTTAGTCTCGTACTGGCCTACGTCACGTAACGACGCGCTCTGGAATTCTTTTAGTTTTCGTTTGTGTTATTGTTTTGTTGTTGTAGTTTTTGTTGTTATAGTTCTTGTTAAGTGTTTTTGTTATCATTATGAAGGGTAAACCTTTGCATAGCGGAGAAAGAAACCTCGTGCTAAAAGTGTTGAAAACGAAAAACGGAACAAACAGTTTTGTTTACCTGTTGTTAATTGTAAATTTATCGGTTACCTCTTCGTCAAGTGGTTATAGTGAGACTGAAGACGAAGAACAACCTCTAGAAGGCATAAATCCACTAAGCAGTGACGAAGATGAGATAATGTAAATAATAGATAAAATAAATGTATAAACTTAAACATTGTATTTTTATTTTATTCAAATAGTGTAAAAAAGATTAGATAAAAAGCAGCGTCCTCCCTGAGTAACATAATAAATTAGGTTAAAAAAAACAAAGACGAAGCCGCGGGCGGCTGCTTGTTATGTTCGCTTTTTTGCGGGCGGTACAAGCACGCCAATATGACGTCACCGCGCTCAGGTCCCAACTTATCGCGCACGGGTAATACATACATACATACAATACCGATTTGTCCAAGATGATTTAGAGATCTCGCTTCGATCGATCAATTAAAACGAAATTTAAACGGCGAAAAACTGTAACAACGTAAAACTGAACAAAGTAAAACTGATTTTTTTGGAAGAAAATCATAGATGTACATAAATAAGACGAAAAGAACTGCTAGTACAGAATTCGTAAGGTTTTGCGATCTATTGAGAAAAATAAGAGTAACATTTAGTTTTCTGCATCGATAAGTTCATGCTCTTTTAAAGCGGATAATATGAGAGTCAACCATTCAACTTTTGGATCATAGCATGAAATATTAACTAAAATTCATTAACATTAGGGAAGTTCGTATTAGGAAGAGGCCAACTCTCGTGTCGAACTTCTTAGGCTTATACGTTCAGAACAGGAAGCACGGTAACGCTCATCTGAATATACCACGAGAGGTCATTCCCCACCCATCCAACTAGTGACCGAGTTTAACTACGGAACTTGTCAATCGACATATTCAACTTTAATTTTGTTTTAATTATTTTTTATATTAGATAGATAGATAGATAGATAATTCTTTATTGTTACACCAAATTAAAATAACTTAACCTAGAAAACTTAAAGACTAATACATGGTGGTACAATGGGCGGCCTTATCGCTCAAAGCGATCTCTTCCAGACAACCTTTGGATGGACTGGTTTGAAAAGACGTGTGAGGAGGCGGTGTTACAATAAATACCTATTTATTTAGGATAAAAATAAATAAATACCTAAACCAAAAATATACCTACATATACTTACATAAATAAATATATGTATACATATATACTTTTACAATAAATATCGAAAGGAAATACAATGTTTACTTTAAAGAAGCCGCTAAGTATAGTTTGCAGACCTTATTTTTAAAAATAGGTAAATAATTAGCAAGTCTGATGGAAACGGGCAAGTCATTCCATAATCCGACAGCTCGTACCGTAAACGAGTTACTAAAGAAGTTAGAATTATGGGATGGAGTTTTCAACTGGAGAGTAGTGGAAGAACCTTAGGTACCTACATACATCGTAAGTGTACTCTAGGTTTATTACAATCTAGCCAAGTAGACTAATGAGCAATTTTATGTTTTATAATAGAATTATGATTATGAATGTGTCAATAAGGAACCTGCAGACTGTTTATGGTTTTAAATTAAAACTTAAAAATTATTTGATCAACTGGCAGAAAACGCAGGAAGGCCTTAACGCGCCGGCGAACACTGAGCGCAACTTCAATTCGGCCACGTCAAAAACTTCTGCCTGAATATCGCTATCCCTGTTTAGTGACGAAGTTTAGCCACGCAGAGCGACAGTGATAGCAATAGAACGATTCTAAATTTGATTAGATTTTGACCGTGTTCCGTAATACCAAAAATGATGACTGAAAACTTGTTGTATTTTTCTCATTGTGTTGTTATTCTGTAATTAAACGATATAATCTATGTTCCCATGACTAGGATACGTAAGATGTTGTTGTTTTTAATACGCAACAATTAGGTTGAAAACAGGTCTTTTATGACGTAAAACATGCATTATTCGATACGCTTCTATTTTATTTTAGGTAAGTATTTTGATCTAATATATGGTTGGGAACCTAGATAAATACTATTCAAATTAAAATAATACCTTATTAAGGTAGAAATATGCTCCAATTAGAAATGATCTTGGTAGTACGTGTTGTATGGGCGATTGTCTCTCCGGTGTCCCCTTAAACACGATACGAGTGCTATATAGTTGTTTGTGTTGATGTTATTGCTCTTATAAGATTAACTTCGTCTAGGTTACCACTGAAGTATGTAAATTAGTTTAATTTAATCGTTTTTTATGTAAATTTCTTTCACACTTTTAATTATTTATTTTATTTTGTTTGTTTTTATTTGCGGTCTTATTTTGTTAAACATGTCCGCAACTAGTGAAATGGCCTTAACGGAAGAGCAGCGCTGGTTGTTTCAATTTTTAATGGTTTTTCTGTGTTAAATCTGTATGTTGCAAATAAAATATTATTCTATTCTATGTTATTCATTGGCACTTTTCTTGCAGTCTCTATTTAAGAGGAAGACACCTTGTTCTTGTGTTCTTTATGAATAGCACAATCACTGACACTATATTACACTATAATAACTCAAAAGGTTTTGTCCTTTTCAGTCTTCTCACTATATCCATGATGTCGAGGAGCTGGATTGCCTCGACCGACATGATGGTAAGTCTTTGTTCATGAGCTTCTGCATAATCTGAGTTTTAAAAAATGGCGAAAGTCTCGTATTTATCAACCGCTTAAAACTAATACCAGATTTAAAACGTTTAAATGCTCTTATTGCCGCTTTACTCGTACTACGAACTTCAACTACTACTTAAGAGTTGACTATACCTCAGCCCGAACTCGAATTTCACCCCCGCTTCTCCGCGCGCCGCTGCACATCCTATCTCGCCGTTGTTTGTGTGTTTGCCGGTTTTTTTAACAATCAGTCCCTTCATTTTCTTGTTGTACTTATTTCTCATTACTGCGTCTTTACAAAAACCAACTTAATATTAAATTCAACTTATGAATTACGTGATCGTTTGGGGGGACAAGCGTCACTGGTACCCCGTCTGAAAGCCGAGGCCAGACTAAATAGCGGACCGGGCGTTGGAAGTGAATGGTTTCATTAGTGCAAAATTTAGGTATATTCATTTTATGGTAAAATCAAAAGGTATTTTGAAATTTTAAAACACAGGTGCTCTTATTTATGTTAGGTAGAACTATTGTATAAAGTTTCAAGATCTAAATTGAAGTATTCATCGCATAAGAACGGGATTAAGATTAATTTAGAGTCATCTTTGGATTTTTTTCTATCGAGAAAATTTTACGGAATCGTGTTTTCACAACACAGGCGTTCTAGCACGTATTCTTAACTATAACATTTATGAATTACAGATTGAAAGCACACAATTTGTTGAACAAAACATTGTTTCTCAATAAGCGATTTATCGTCTCCCCAGGTATAGTGCGCCCTTAATATGAAAATTCACCACGACCGTTTGTTGATTCGCTGAATTATCGATGTTCTTAATAAGCTATTGCAGAAGTTGTTTTATTGTATTTAATTGCATTTATATAAATACGATATTTCATTGTTTGAACGCCTCAATCCAACAAGGAGTTGCAAGAAACTCGAAACAATACATTACAATAAAGGCACTTGGGAGAAAATGTTTCAGTAAAATGTTTTGTAAAAATATGAAACAATTAAAATACAAGTTGGTCGGTATTTAATTTGCTCCTTTGTTCGTTACAATCAGTATTTACCTAACTACTTCTATAACAGAAACAACCAGAAAAAGTCTTAGGCTGGCTTGCACAACGAATCCTAAACGTATTTAGCGACTACAAATGATTTAAGGAGTTGTCAAATGACGCAAATACGTCAAAACATGTTTAGTCGCTTATTTTATTACGTTTAGGTTAGGGATCGCTGTGCAAGCCGACAGTTAAGGTCTAATTAAAGGTACACGAGTCGAGGAAAAATTGGTAGGTCCTAGAAAGAGGAGTTATAAAATTACCATTTTAAAACTCCTTAGAGCGGGTACAGTAACTATTTTATATTTTTTATGTCAGATACTATACTGCAAATATAATATCAATCAAAATCAGTCAATTACAAGTGAGACTCGCGCACTGAGGGTTCCTTGCCTACTATTCATGCGCCATCTAATTTGTTACTCAGAAACCAAGTAAACATTTAGGGCAACTATTCTAGATAGACTTCGTTTTATTTTTCCTGTAAGCTTCGCATATGTTTCTATCAATTATATTAATTTCACATTTTCCGTTTAAGAATGAGGAAAGGGTTTCTAAATATGTTCTATGGAAGCTGGCATATATACCCGCCGCCATTTTGTTTTTTTTTTCAATATTTCTGCGCACTATGAAAATATGGGTAGAGGATACTTAAACAAACAAAAAATGTCAAGTAATATAAAGTGTCACGTAGAGATATTTGGGGGTAAAGATCGCCATATGAGAACAATGTTAATCATTAAAAATACATTAATTAGGTACGTATGTGTATTCCATTGTATCTATTCAAATAATAATTCCCAAGTTGATTCGGATTGCCAAAGGTGCCAAAATGGTGGGGCTTTTTGGCACCTTTGGCGATCAAAATTAAGATATTTTTATTTCTCACGATTAGAAGAGGGTCAGTATTATTTATAACTATTCCAAACTTCAAGCCGATATCTTTAGTAGTTGTTGATATAATCAGCTGTAACAGACAGATGGACAAGGTTGCATTTTGACCTGGGTGCCTAAAAACTATTTCAAGTCAAACAATATTTACTCATTGAATTGAAAATCTCTTTTTCTGATTTAGTGACCAAAAAATGCTGCGATTAATGCATGCACTAGATCTAGATGCACTAGATCTAGAGCTACTAGACTTAGTACATGCATTAAACTTAAATCTGACTTAATGGTTTGTTAGTGTATACCTTGTTAAAATTTCACCAGCTCACTATTAAACTGCCACTCCGCCAGGTCATTGTTTATTAATGTAGAGAGGGGCATGAATTTTGAAAGGCTCTATTTAAAGGACGAGTCGAAAATAGCATTCAATATAAATCAGTGCAGATTTTGTCTGGGTACGATTAACCAGAAAACTTCATTCTTCAAAAGATTAAAGCAATTCAAGATAGGGAACGTTGTGAAAGTGGAAAATTGGCAAAGTAGAACATCATTTATCAACGCCGTCGTTTGGTGACATCTTACGCCTTCGGTGAATCTTAAATGGAGTAGACAACGCGGTGCGGGTCAGCTGGCAGAGCCGTGTCTCTAGAGTCTAGCAAGATTAGCCTTAGCATGCTTTTAAACTGATATAATTATATACTTACTTCTACTTTATATTTAACTAGATGTCCCACTCGCAACCACTCCATTTTACAAATATTAAGATTTCATACTGAAAACTATTTTCATCGTTTTATTTTTAGTCATTTATACGATGGCTATACTTGCGCATAAATGACTATATAACGGTATATAAATGGTATAGCTGTATAGTATAGGTAGTAATGTATAGAGTATGGTATAGTAATGGTAGCGTTCTATTTGTGAAATAATTTTCAGAATCCATTCAGAAGTATCTGAGACTACCGTCTACAAACCAACTTACAAACTTAAACCTCTTCAATATTAGTATTGTAGTTAAGATTAAGGTTTAAGTATTTTAGCTAGGTTAGTATGATCTTTCAGTATATAACTATGTTAATCGGTATTTTTTGTACCAAGATTGTTCTTAAGAAAAGGAAAAATGATTTATTGGTTCCAATAAGAGTAAATACAAAGGTATGGGTATGTATGAGAGCCCCACTTAAATATTTATTTTAATTAATAGCAAAATTTTATTTATTTACCTTATTTGAGGTTGGTGCCGATTAAGCTACGAGTAGTTCTCTAAATTGTATGAGTGCCCATACAACTCAGAGGACTATCTTAATTGGTGTCAACTATGTATGTATGAGGCCATCCTTTAATTTTCAACTTGTTTTATTTATTGGAATTTTTCCTTTATTTGTGCTGTAAGATCTTGTTTTTTGCCATATTTCGTGATTCTACGTCAACGGGAATTACCATATAGGTTTTGGGCCTAAAAACCTTTAGGGTACTTCCGGTTGACCTAGAATTGTCAATTTTGGTTAAAAGCAAGGAAAAATTCCAAAAAATACTTGGTACTTTTTTTTATTGATGATAGTTAAGCTCTTGACCACTACCTCACTTGATGGTAAGTGAAGTTGTGATCTATTACTAAGGTCATCAAGATCTTACGCACATTCACTGAAATGAATCTTGTAAAATTCTGAAAGTCTGCCTACTCGGCGTATGTGCTGTGTAAATTGGCTTCCACTAGGGAGTCATCACCAATGAGTCTAGCAGCACGTCGCTCAATCAAATCAAGGGCTTCAAGCTAATACTTGGCCGAGCCATCCCATAGATGGCAGCAGTACTCCATACATGAAAAATAACCAGATTTTCAAAAAAAAAATCCGAGATTCTTGCTTTTATAATCTGTGTAAAAATAACTAACTGGCAAAACGGTTGTCGAAATATATTCATATTTTGTTAGGGTTTACCTTGATTAATGTTAGCGTATATATAGCTTTTTTGTATTATGATTATACCTATATATATATATATATATATATATATATATATATATATATATATATATATATATATATATTGTAGATACATTTTAGGACTCCGTAACCGAAGGGCAACGAAACCCTATTACTAAGTTCCAGCTTCCTGTCTGTTCGTCTGTCACAAGGTTACCTACTTTCATAAATAAGATTTTTATGAAATAAAAATAGGAGAAAAGATATTGTCTTTAAAAACATTTTATTTCATTCGAAATGCTCAAATAAAATCTATCAATCCAATACATCGCATTTTTTCTTAGACCTTTGAAGGACTTTAAATTTAATATTATTACACCTACGCATAATAATTTAAGTCACGTTGCCCCAAAAGGAGTGCATCGCATATCCTTATTCACTAGACAGTGGATACAACGGGAGTTTTGTCATACTTTGAATACATGATTAGGCCGAGAAGGGCCCACTCACGTACTTCTGCGAGTACTTTGTCAAAAAGGCGTTGAGAAAAGTTTTGTCACGCACGTTTCCAGCTAGTCACAATATCCAAGCGAGTCTAATTATAAACAAAGGCGCACCATAAGGGTTCCGTTTTTAACATTTTACTCCGGAATCATATAAAAAGTGTGTGTGATGAAACACAAAATGATGATTTTTATGGTTTCGTACCCAAAGGGTAAAACGGCACCCTATTACTAAGGCTCCGCTGTCTGTCCGTCTGTCTATCTGTCTGTCTGTCCGTCTGTCACCAGGCTGTATCTCATGAACCGTGATAGTTAGACAATTCACATTTTCACAGATGACGTATTTCTGTTGCCGCTATAACAACAAATACTAAAACGAGAATAAAATAAATATTTAATATTTAATTATTTATAATTTTATTTATATACAACAAAAGTGATTTTTTGCTCGTTTTAGCTCGATATTGATAACGGCAACAGGTAGACGCTTGAAATATTCACAGAATATTCAGTTTAGAAATTAGTTAGTTAGAAATTAGTTTAGTAGGTATTTAGAATATGTAGTCACTTAAAAATAAATAATTAAATTAAAATAAAACAAATTTTCAACTGGGGCTCCCATACAACAATCGTGATGTTTTTGCCGTTTTTATAGATAATAGTACGGAACCCTTCGTGCGCGAGTCCGACTCGCACTTGGCCGGTTGTTTTGCATGTGCAGTGCATTTGATGCGGTAGAAATCTGGAGACTAGCCGAGATAAATAGTAGAGACTGTGACTGTTTTTGATCCCTTTTTAGTACTAAAAAGTACCTACTAATTTGAGGCGTTAGAGCTAATACCAAATAACAACTTACTAACTGCCGCCCGCGGCTTCGCTCGCAATGTTTGTCTATAAAAACATTACCCTCCTTCCGCGCAGTCGGATGAAAAGTAGCCTATGTCCTAATCTTGATCATAATCTATCTGTATAGAAAATTTCATCGATATCTTTCTAGCCGTTTAGTCGTGAAATTGTAACAAAGAGAGAGACAGTTACTTTTAATTTATAATATTAGTATGGATGTATTGCAAAACCATTAATTATTTTTGATATGCTTAAAACATAAAAGGCCTGTATTATTACGATTTGGCCGATTTAGCCAAGTTGATTTGAAGATCTCTCTTCGCTCGTTTGAAGCGAGATCTCCAAATCAACTTGGCCAAATCGGCGTTGTATGTATGTATTTGTATGTTTATTTGTCCGAGGATAACTTTCGAAGCGTAGATCTGATTATCATGAAATTTAATACATAATAAAGGTAAAGATGGCACAATTTTGGTGTGACTAATGAGCGAGCTAAAAATGTGGTGGGGTTCAACAACCCCACCACATTTTTACACCGCCCAACCATATTGGGGTTCAAGAGAGGTAAAAAAATGAAAATGAGATTACTACGTCAAATGAATAGTATTTATTAGTAAATTTCAACCCCGTATTTATTTTTAATTTAATCCTTGCAGTTTTTGAAGTTGTTGGCCATAACAAAAACTGAACTTTGACAAAACTCACAGGGTACACCAGTGACTCCACAGTGCTGAAATTTGGTATGCGTGTAGTTTTAGTGACACAAATATAGAAAAAAGCCTGAAATCCAGAATAACTGCAATTTGTACCCCAAAAAAAATTTACCAATTAACATGAACTCCCGTTACCTGTAATTTGAATAAAACTGTAGGTCAAGTAATTTGATAAAACTATTTTGATAGTCAAAGATTACGCGAAATCTTAGTTCGGGGCGTAGTTATTTTATACAAGCTATGCAAAAGTTTTTTGTTCTCATAAGTTCAGTTCATCTAACAGGCTTTTATCGTTAACATCTTATCAGAAATTAATTATATTAGAAATTTGTGATGTCTGTATTACACGGTTGTGAAGAAGGAAGGTAATGTTTTAGGGTGCATATAGGTATGTATGTCTGTTCATTTGATGCATCATGTAAGCTTAAAGGCTTGAAGGGTTCCGAAAAATTTAATATGGAAATTAACATAGTCTAAGTATAATGAAGTTCCAATATGGCAGCTGCAAGACACAATATCGAATTTCAATGAAACAAATTTTGTCGAATCCGAGTGAGATATTAACATCAATATATATAGAAGACCATTCCAAAAATACGAGTATATAACATTAACAACATACAAAGATATCAATTGGTTGTAAAAAAATATTTTAAATTAAAGATATTAATACCCATATTTCTTAACGAACAAAGTGTGCTAGATACCAATCATACGCGCTGAAAGATGCAATTATTTTTAAATTATGTTTCTGATACAACAAAAAATACGACAAATGCAAAATGAACTGAACTAAAATGAAGTAAAAAAGCTTGCTGATTTTGATAACCAACATTACATCTTTAATCATATTTCATACCGAGCTTTTCCCTCCTTTTCTGAGTTTATATACTTGTTTTTAAACAGAGAAAGTGACAGCTGTCATCTTAGTGCTGCCAAACCTTTAATTAATATAGCATGATTTATTGACGGTAGTTAAAAACATAGCTAGGAGCCAACCCAATCAATCTAGCTTTCTATTACAATAACTACCGACAGACACACAGACAGACATAGGCGTTAAACTTATAACACCTCTCTTGCGTCGAGCAAACCCCTATTTTATTTAAGACAGGGCGGAGTGCGGTGAAACTATTTTATATTTCTCACTTTGGGGAGATAACTCTTTATAAGCAACATTAAATTAAATAAATAAATAACCCCAGGCATTTCACAAAGCGCTATTTCACCCCAAGCTAATCATTATTATAATTTCTTTCAATATTTTACGTATGTATATAGATTTATTTACCTAGATTATTTACGTACCTATACACGGTGTCCTTTAAATCACTGTTTTCCCAGAACAAACGTTGCTCAGACTATGGTCTAATAATTGTTTATTGCATCAAATAAGAGAATAAATAAATAAAATCTAGACCTTCTCAAATAAGTCTAACTTTGTTCAAAAACTAACCGTGACATAAAGTTCACGGGTACTCTAGCCGTAGCGTATTACCTACTCCTTAGTTAGATAGGTACCTACCTAGTAGCTACCGGTCTCAGCGCGCTGACTATGTTCTTGGGCGTAATAAAATAGACGTTATAAGTTCACAACTTTTTATATTTTTCAAAGACCGATTTTGTATTGTTTTTTTAATTTGATCTTTTAAACAGTTAGTAGACCATGGTCTGAACATCGTTTATTCTGGGAAAACAGTGATTTAAAGGACACCGTGTATGTAAATTATCTGGAGAGATGATCTACATGTACCTAATAAATAATTCGTTAGAAAGGTTATCCTGCCTTATTCCAATTCAATACCTTCCCAAAATAGATTGAGCGTATGTTAATTAGTTTCTTATTTGCATTTGTCATCGGAACTCGTGGTCACATATGGATACAGGAAGTATCGTAGCTAGGTTTACACAATGCTAAACAAGGTGACACAATATACACGGTGTACATATAAGGTGTTGCGATTTAAACTACAAATAATAAAACATATAATTGAGTTTTTGTGCCTAAATGTAGGTAGAGACTCGTTTTTTGTTAGCAGAAAATTAACTGCCGTACGAAAATCGTCCACTGCTGTAAAATGCTTCGAATATTTTTCGTTTCGTTCATTCTGAAAGTCACTCATCATTTGCTTCATATCAGACATAAACAGCACCAAAGTATCGTCGTCGCACTCCATGCGCTTTCGTGTAGTGTTTCTGAAGCCTACAATAGGTGTGCTACCTCTAGGTGTTCCGAATTCCGGGCCATGTTCCACTAGATTTGGTTCAGAAGAGCTATGCTGTATTTGTGTGGTACTTTGCAGAGATGCAGTTACTTTAGAAGTTGTTTGTGTTTTATCAGGAGGTGGGGTACGATTCGTAGGCATTCTTGTAGGCAGAAGCAAATAGACCGATTGACCCTAGTCAACTATTCAAGCCAGTCAGTGGCGTAGCGTAGTAGGGCCGAGGGGGGGGGGGAGGTCCGCCCCGGGCGGCACTTTTTGGGGGGCGTCAAAATTAAACAATAAATAATAATAATATCTTGTAAATATTTTAACCATTTCATATTTTTGCCGCATAAGCAATGCCAGCTGTAAGAGAAGTATTTCAAAATTGAAATTGATCTTAAATTATTTAAGATCAGCAATGAGTATTTTAAGGCTAACCAATCTGGCTATCTTGTCTATTAAGTAAGAGGTGTGTGATGTTATAGACATTGATAGTGCAATAAAAGACTGCTCTTACAAAAAGTAGCCGAATATCTTTTAGTTAAAGACAATGGGTTCCCTCTCATGTCGGTATCATGGGTAACGAGGAGGCGGATCGGGCGGCACGTGAAGCTATAGACTATAGACGACGGTATTCCCTACAGCTGTGTACCGGTGCATAGTGAAGTTTTATTCGAGGTCAAACCAAGATGTCGTCAATCGTGGAGTGAATATTTTGATGAGCAGTCGCGATCTAAAGGGATATGGTACAGAACGATTCAGGGGGAACGTCCTCGTTACCTGTGGTTTGACAGGGTTCAAATGGAAAGAAAATAGATTGTTGGATTACTGAAACTACGCTCCGGACAAATCCCGACAAATAAATTTAAATTCCTAATGAAATTATCGAGTAAACCAAATTGTTCCAACTGTGACACCGTTGAAGATGTGCATCACGTGTTGTAGGAATGTGATCGAGACGCGGCCGAGCGCCATACATCTATGTTGTTTACCGATAATAACGTAAGGACATGTAACAGATTCTTGTCTTCAACATAATCTCATGAGGTCAAGAGACTCCTTAAAATTTACCTCTCTTCGCGGGAGGGGAACAGTTTTATTTATATTTTATTTCAAACAAAATCCACAGCTCTTAGTTTATAACAGGTGTATCTTATGTTAAAACTTAGATACTTAGATAGTTAATTATTAGTTATTTCTGTTTTTGTAAAAGTAGATATAATATAATGATCAGACTTACGGGAGTGACATAACGATTGTCTAGTTAAGACTCCCACGTTAAATAAAGAATTAAAAAAAATAAGAGGGCGGAAAAATTTTCTTCCGCCCCGCGGGCGGCAGACACCCACGCTACGCTACTGAAGCTAGTGTATATGTGTGTAGCAAAGTTGTGGTTGCAGTTGCAAGATATAAATTAGTAGGCGCTAGCTAAGCAGAACAAAGCACAGTGCGACTCTCGTAGCAGGCGTAGACGCTCGTAGCACACGAGTGTGGTAGCGTTGGTTAATTTCGTCGCGGTCGCTCATGCACTACTGGCGAAGATGGGATGCGCATGGCTGAGACGCAGTCGACAGCCGGTTCAAGCCCGACGACACGCAAAAAGTGATGTTTACTCACTGGCTGGCATCCGCGAAGCGGATGGGGCTCCGTTAAACACCGGGGGGTGCAGTACCAATTGGATCAACTGCAATCGAAGACCCGGGGCCGAAGTCAAAATATCATTTCAATAAAAATCCGACAACACGTCCACTCGGTACGAAGGCGAGGAAGAAAGGACCTAACTTACGGATTTAATCACTTTTGCCAGTATCTGACAATGCAGAATTCAGTTGGTTACTTGCCCCTTCTGTTGACACGGATGTGATATACAGTGACAGATCGTCAGCATATTGTAAAACCTCACAAAAAGAATTCACAGATTGCTCAAGGTCATAGGTGTAGAGGCTGTAAAGAAGTGGGCTCAGGACAGAACCCTGAGGTAGTCCTTTCCAAACCGTCTTAGGAGGGAGGAGGCCTTGGTGGGATTTAATAACAACAGACCTTTCCATCAATAGGTTGCATATAAAACGAACCAGCTTCTCAGGTATTTTCAGCTGAACGAGCTTACTCCTTAGAACCGGAAGCAGGACGTTGTCATAAGCTGATGCGATGTCCAAAAATACAGCAACTAGAAATTTCTTTTCTTTGGACGCGATGTGGATGTCTGTTGTTAAGAGACTAAGGCTGTCCATGGTACTCATGCCCTTTCTAAAGCAAAATTGGGAATTAGCAAGTAGTGAACGATTCTCAACCAACCACTCAAGACGGTGTTTAATCATGTGCTCCATAACCTTAGCCATGACGGAGGACAAAGCTATTGGTCTACGACCATTTGGGTCAGATGGATCCTTTCCAGGTTTCAGTACCGGGATGATAATTTGAGTTTTCCATTGATCAGGAATTAAGCCGGTTTCAAAGAAGGAATTAATAAGAAGTAAGTAATTTTTTTTGTGTTTTTAGAAGATTTCGTGAGAAAGGAGTAAGGGATACCATCGATACCGGGGGAAGAGTCAGTCAGTCCGTCAAGTGCAAGGGTCAATTCATTAAAACAGAAGGGGCGATCAAAACAATTTTCAGAAGGGATCGACGAAGGGGTCAAGGGGAAGGAGGAAATAGATGGGACTGAAGGAGGGGCGAGTTTGTCCGAAAAGGCCTCGAGCCACGATGAAGGATCATTAGCTGCAATATTTTCGATATTACATGATACTCTGAATCGTCTGATCTGGTTCCAGATGATATATGATGGTGTTCTAGGCGAGAGGTTTTCGCAAAACCCAATCCATCCCTGTTTTTTTCTTTTTGGAGACCAACTTTCTTAGTTTCGCTGCGGATTTTTTATAGACTAAAAAGTTTTCTATATAGACATAGATTCCTTGTAACTTTTTTCAGCTTCTCTCCATTCCGATACAGCTGTTGTGCACTCAGAATCCCACCACGGGGTAGAGATTCTAAAATCTTTGGAGAGCTTTTTAATGGGAATGTGGAGATCAGCGCATGTAGTAATATTATCAACAAAGGAGTTATATGCTGCAAGGGAGTCATCATATTGAATGTGAGTGGAAGAATCTATTTTAAGATCAAGTGAAGATGAATAAGCTGACCAATCAGCTCCAGAAAGTTTGTATTTAAGAGAAGGACTAGGGTTACGGAAAGGGTTTGAAAAATTAGCATAGATAGAAATTAAGATAGGGAAATGGTCACTTCCATAAGTCGAAGGAAGAATTTTCCATAAAGTCAAAGAGAAAAGAGATGGAGAGCAAAGTGAGAGATCGATAGCGCTTTTCGGATTTTGAGAAGGAAGTGCTCTCCGAGTAGGTGATCCATCATTGAGTAGGCACAAGTTGACTTCATCAAAGATCTCTAATAGGGAAAGACCAAACATATCGGAGTGGCTATGTCCCCAGATAGTGTTATGGCCATCACCAAAAATCACCCATGAGCACCATGGGGGAAGGAACAGATGATAAGAGGAGAAGGAGATCGGGAATCAAGGAGGAGTTGGGATGAGGAATATATACAGATATAAAGGAAATATTAAGGGATCTGATACCAACAATGTTGATATCAGAAGGATGGAAAGGGAGAGTGATTTGGGAAAAGGGAAGGCAGCGCCTTACTAACAAGGCGCTGCCAGCATGCCCGTCAGCCCTGTCGTCCCGCAGACAGGAGTAACCTGAAATCCGATAACGGGTTCCAGGCATCAGCCATGTCTCCGAGACGGCAATGACAGACGGGCGGAATTTTGAAATTAAGTGGACCAGTTCATGCTTTTTGCACGCATGCTCTGGCTGTTCCAATGCAGAGCGACTACTGGATCCATTATGACCAGATTAATTGAGTAAGTTTAGAGGCAACGTTGAACGGTAGGGGATGAGGGTTCAAGTAAAATGTTTATTATTAAAGTTATTAATGTTTCTAACATATTTTCGTTAGGGGAAACTCCTAACGGTTGGTTATTACCAATGGCACAACCATTGGGCATAGCTGATGTTGGGTCTGTGACAATCTCTCGGTGGGCAGCCTTGTCTTAAGACTTACCCAGTGGAGCTCGCGGGAGAGGGTTGGCGTAGACAGTTTTAACATATGACTTAGTGGGATGGGACTGAGATGAACCTGCAGAATAATTATTCTGCGAGGCTTGGTATGGAGAAAGCTAGGACTACATCTCTTGGGCAACCTGTGAATATGAGCGAGATACCTGAGGAAACTGTGCAGCTGATTCTTCGTATGAGGTGTTGTTCTGGGCCATAACTGCTTTAATGGATTTTTGTCTACCTTGCTCCGGACAAGATTTGCTTGTAGCAAAATGTTGTCCCGAGCAATGCAGGCAAGAGGCTTCAGCCTCAGGGATGTTACAGCTATCACCAGTGTGATCTTTGGAACAGCGGAAGCATCTGGGTTTTGATCTACATTGAGCCTTAGTATGGCCATACCGGCAGCATGTGTGGCACTGAATTGTGGGGTACTGGTATAGCTCAACTGGCAGGGAGGTGTAATAGAGAAAGACCTTGGAAGGAAGGAGCTGACCTTGGAAGGTCACAACAACAGTTTGAGTTGGCACCCATATTACTGTGCCTTCTGCAACAGTTTTTCTATTTAGACGGCGGGCTTAAATAACATTACCACAACCAGAGGGGAGAACAAGGGACTGAGCAAATTCGTCCATTGAAAGATCAGTTGGCACCTGGCGAACTAATCCCATTCTTGTCAAATTATAAGTAGGGATGGAAGCTATGTACTTGCACATTGGTAGAATTGGAGAGGTGATAAATTTGTTAGCATCATCAGCTGAAAGAAATTCAACTCATATTTTATTGCGACCTACTCTCTTAACACCTTCAGCACAAATATTCGTAAATTTGTGAGTGGTCAAAAATTGACCAAACTTAATTGGTCTGATCGTGGTTCCAGCGGAGGGTTCTGGTTTTGAACGGGAAACGTGGACAACATATGGACCCTTATCCAAAGATGTGTAAGCTTGAATAACACCAACTACGATCGATGGGTGAGTGTAGTCAATTTGTATAGATGGTACGTCTAACTCAGCAGACGTCACAGGTTTTTTAGGTGCAGATTGTTCTGCTGATTCTAATCGGCGTTTAGATCCTGTTGCTACAGAAGGAGTAACAAGGTCCGGGGGATCAGGCGGGGCCGGCAGGGCCGGCGTGTCGCAATCCATGCTTGAAGCTTACCAAGCTCAAACACAGATCTTTCGACTCTTTTAGGAAAATAAATACAATAAGTATAGTCTTACCACCACCTTAAAAGGACAACACAACACTTAGATTTATCAAACAGTTATAAAGTTAAAGAAAAGAGGCCAAAATCGTTAAAATAAAGCACAATTTTCTCCGTTCGGCTTATTTACTATCACTCCAAACCGCAGGCAAAGTTAGTCACCCCATGGATGTTGATGTAGTAGCGGTTTTGGTGGAGGATGAGGACTTGATGACCCCTTTCAGACCCGTTCTCAGTCTTACATCGTTTGTGGCAATGCAGTGGAGTATCGGATACTCCACATTCTCTTCCTCTGGAAGGCATCTGTGGCAAAGCCCACTGTCCGTGGCTCCAGTCTTCAGGAAGTGATGATTAAGTTCGTAGTGTCCCGTGATGTATGGCGTATTGACAATTCAGCAATAACCCATATACGCAACGGTAAGAAACGCTATGTTAGCATTAGGTTAAGCCTTCATGTTAAATCGTATAATTGATTAAGTTTAGAAATAAACGGTACTTCGATGTGAACACTTGTTTAATATCCTGCTAAACCTGCAACTCAACGACACTCCTTACATGGCGACCCTGCCAGGATGAATGAAGAAAAACTACATCAGAGAAAAAGGAAACCGTTATAGAAGCCACAATATTGATTACTGAAGACTCGAAGGTTCAATATAGAAGACCGAAGACACGTCGTGGAAAAAAATTTATCATCAGGATGGGAAAAACAGTTTCGAAGGAAGAAGTAATCATCGCGCAAAACACAAATGGAGAGGCAAATGCGAGTGCCAGTCAAAACATTGGGGCGCTAGGCATTGCTGAAATATTATTAATCGTCGTCCTCATTATTTTGGGTACCGTAATCTTCTACTACCTTCTGAAGAAGTGTGAACAAGCAGCCATCAACACACTCAGGAAGGAACTGAATGCTAATAATATCAGCGTCATTTCCCGCCCTGAATCCAATCCGGTCTAAGAAGAGACGAAAAAAACAGAAGAGGCCAATGTTGGAGGAGTCAGGGAAATCCCGGCTCGAAAGGTGCGGTGTCCAGGGAATAAACCCGGCCCACGGTGTCAAGGGTATAGCCCGGCCCACTCATCACTCAACCAGCTTGCAACGAGCAGCGGCGAGCAACGAGCGCCGACAGATTTAGCCAGCCTCCGGCCAGTCTCCAGCCAGCCAAGCAGCTACCTAGTGTAATTTCCTTCGAGTAATACGTTATGCGTAAGATAAGCATCGATCAAGTAAGTCTTAAGTAATTTTATCTCAGCTTACATTAGACCTACACGTAAATCGTAATGACTTTATCAGAATTAGTAATAACACATAATAATTTAAAAAAAATAAGAGAGTACTTAGTTAAAGTAGGTCCCTTACGTAGACAAAAATCTGAAGCGGCTCAGCAAAAAGTTGAATCAGCGCTGTTGGAGTATAAAAAATTAGAGCATACTTTGCATAACGTACATGAAAAAATTGAGAAATCAGAGATAAGCGCCGAAAGTCTAAAAAAATTAACGCAATAATTAATGATATTCACATTACTTATTCTAATATAATAAGTTTATCCAGTTCTGTGTCTCAGGTTACGAATATGGCGTCATTTGATATAAAAACCGCCATCGCGTTACTACCTGTCATGTCATGACTGATAAAGAACCAGTAACATTACAGCTAATCGATGGTATTCAACTCTACAGTTCGATGATCAATGATGACAAACAATTAATTGAGTTTGTACTGAAAACACGACTGACCGCGGGCGCAAAACTACGACTTAAGTCTAAATATGATACAACTGTAAATTTAATTTCTGATATGCGAAAGTATTTAATACAGAAAAAGTCAGCCGTGGCATTACAAACTCAGTTATTTACGAGTAAACAAGGGAACAGCTCTATTGAAAATTTTGGAAACGAATTAGAGAGACTTTTTGTAGATTTAACTCTTGCCCAGTCAGATAACGACTATTCAAAGTTTAGTGTGCTGCGAACTATAAACGAAAAAATCGCAATCAAACGTTTTTCTGAAGGATTAACTAACACACGTCTAAGTACTATAGTAGCCTCTCGTCAGTTCGAATCCTTACCAGAGGCAATTCGCACAGCAGTAGATGAACAAACAATTTCCACTAGCGAGGAACATGTTTTCAATGTGAGGCAACAGAATTTTTTTAGAGGTAGAGGAGGTTATGCGAGTCGACGGTTACAATATCGATACAATTATAACAATAACTATAATAGGCAAGACAATATGACGAACATACCTAACGTGCAAGGTAATAGGTACTTGCGCGGGCGCGGACATGCAAGAGGTGCCACGCGGGGCCGTGGGGCGTTTCAGTCGACACATTTCAACATTAGGGCAATGCCCCAGTCAACGTGGGGTCAAGGAATTCATCACGTTTCACAAGAAAGCGCTGAAATACCTTACCCAACATGGGGGGTCGGTTCTGAAGAAAATATAGAATATTCTTCAGATAATGAGTTTTTTCGTCCCTCAAATAATGAATGAATATTTTATTTCTAACTTTAATAATAGTAGCGTAGTTACTCTAAGCGTGGATTCGGCAAGTCCAGTAAGTCTATTAGTAGATAGCGGGGCTAGATTATGTATTTTACGATACGAATGGCTATGTAATAATACTAATATTCTTAATAAATTACATTACGATAAGATAACTATAAAGGGTGTTAGTGGAAAATTAATTTCCGAGGGATTCGTTAATTTAGATTTGATTCACGATGGGGTAGTTTTTAATATAAAATTTTATGTTTTTTAAAACTTGGTATGTTCTGCTGGCGGAATATTAGGCGACAATTTTTTAAAAATATACAAAGCCATAATCGATTACCAAACAATGACCTTACGATTAGCAAATAATAACGGAAAGGTATGCGTACTTAGTATTAACGATAAATACGTTCATTTGTTACCTCCACGCTGTGAAATAGTGAGGTACATACCTTGTAATCATAGTGAGGAGACCGTCATTTTAGCAAATGAAATTCAACAAGGAGTTTTTAATGCCGGTATAATAACAAAACCAATAAAGGGTTGCATTCCAATAAGAATTTTGAACACAAACGATGAGGAAATTAAAGTAAATTTTTCAAACTTAAGTATTCATTCTCTAAAAGAGTTTAATATTTGCCAATTTAGTAACAAAAATTTAGGCGTGTTAAAACTCTATTTAGTTTACTTAATTTAAACTATCTAAAAAATGAAGAGAAAACCAGCATAGAAAATATTTGTGCAAAATATTCAGACGTTTTTCACTTGCCAGGAGATAAATTAACACTTACTAATTTGATGGAACATTCAATTAAGTTAAAAGAAAATATCACCCCCGTTTATATTAAGCCTTACAGAGTTCCACATGCTCTTAAACACGAAATCGGGAAACAGGTTCAGGAGATGCTGGATAATGATATTATTGAGGAAACAACATCTGAGTGGTCTAGCCCAGTATTGTTAGTTCCAAAGAAGGCAGATAAAACTAACGAAAAGAAATGGAGACTTGTGATTGATTACCGACAATTAAATAATAGAATTCAAGATGACAAGTTTCTTTTATCCCAAATATCACGGAAATATTGGATTCACTTTCAGGTAGCATTTATTTTTCAAAATTAGATCTAACACAAAGTTATTACCAACTCCAACTCAGTGAGAATTCACGTCAATACACTTCTTTTAGTTTGAATAAAATGTATCAACTTTCCTTAGACCCGAGTTCCCGTAAGTGTACAGCGTTTACAGCCGGTAAACAATACCAGATGAAACGGTGTCCAATAGGTCTCAAGACTAGCCCTAGCGTTTTTCTAGACTTATGACCATAGCCATGGCAGGGCTTAGCTATAACAAATGTTTTATATATTTAGATGACTGTATTGTGCTTGGAAAATCATTAGAAAATCATAATAAAAACCTCATTTGTATATTAAATAGATTGAGAGAAGTGAACCTAAAATTAAATACAATAAAATGCGAATTTTTACGACAAGAAATAATTTATCTGGGGCATAAAATAACGTCCGATGGCATTTTTCCTGACCCAAGCAAATTACAATCAATACAAACTTTCCCAACACCAATGTGCAGCGATGATATAAAACGTTTTGTAGCATTTACAAATTATTACAGACGTTTCATTCCAAGGTTCGCTGACATTGCACATCCGATGAATGTTTTATGTAAAATTGAAATCGCTGCAATAGAGTGTGTAGGGACGCACAACGTCGCCATATCCATGAACCCGTTTCCGATGAAGATCCAGCTAAAGTCTGGAAGCTTCTGAGATCGTTAGGAGTTGGTAAATTTCGCCAGGATTCAATTCCTAGCGATTTAAACATTGACTCCCTTAATCAACATTTTTCTTCATCTTCTTACATTGCTGATGCTGATAAAATCTGTTCAATTAATTTTCTCTCTTCGTTACCAACTCCTGATCATCCTCCTTTTCTATTTAGCCATATCACCGTTGCTGACGTTAAGAAAAGTATTTTGTCAATTACATCCAATGCTGTTGGGCTTGACGATATCAGCCGCAATATGCTTATCCCTATCCTTGATATCATTCTACCTACCCTCTGCCATCTCTTGAACCACTCCCTAATGACCGGTACCTTCCCTTCCATTTGGAAGGAAGCCCAAATAATTCCTCTTCCTAAGAAACCTAATCCCAAATCCTTTTCTGAATATCGCCCGATTTCTATCCTTCCTTTTCTCTCCAAAGTTCTCGAACGCTTGGTCCATAATCAATTAAACTCCTTTTTTTCCTCCTATAGTCTCCTTAATCCTCTGCAGTCTGGCTTTCGTAAAGGCCACAGTACTGTCACTGCTCTAGTCAAAATCACGGACGATATACGAATGGGCATGGAAAATGGGCAACTTACCGTGCTGACTTTACTTGATTTCAGTAATGCGTTCAACACCGTAGATTTTAATATTCTCCTGGCAATACTTAGCTACCTTAACGTATCTCCAGCGGTGATTGGTTGGTTTTTCAATTACTTGCACGGGCGCCGTCAGCGTGTTCGACTCGAGGAGTCTCTCTCTTCGTGGTGTAATACGTCTGCTGGTGTACCTCAAGGTGGCGTTTTATCTCCTCTTCTTTTTGCAATCTTCATAAACTCTATTTCTCTTAATCTTTCTTCGTCTTTTCACCTCTACGCAGACGATCTTCAGATTTATAATCAAGCTACGCTCAGTAATATTGCTGATGCTGTTGACGTTACCAATTGCGATTTACGCCGTATTTCAGAGTGGAGCAAGCTCCACGGTTTGAAAATTAATCCTACCAAAACGCAAACCATTATTGTAGGTAGTTCAAGAACGCTTAGCAAAATTGATTGGTTCACTCTACCACAAGTTGTCTTTGACGGAATAGCAATCCCATGCAGCGAAACCGTTAAGAATTTAGGTATCATCATTGACCGCAACTTTTCATGGAAGGCTCAGCTTGAACTAACCAGCCGGAAGTTGTTTGCGTCAGCTGGTTCACTAATGAGACTACGAAACTTTTTTGCCTACGTCCACCAAGACTGCGCTTGCACAATCGCTTTTACATCCCGTACTAGACTATACCGATGCTTGTTATCTGGACCTCACTGAGGAACAGCTTAACAAGCTCGAGCGTCTACAAAATTTTTGTATTAGATTTATATTTGGCCTCCGTAAATATGATCATGTGTCTCCCTTCCGTTCAAAGCTTAAATGGCTTCCGATTCGTCTTCGTCGGAATACGTATATCCTTTCTCTTCTCTATTCTTTTCTTTTCAATCCCTTCTCTCCTCACTATCTGAAAGATAGATTTGAATTTCTCCATTCTTCAAATAACTATACTCTTAGGTCATCAGAAAACTTGATACTCAGAACTCCTTCGCACAGCACTTCCTTTTACAGCGCTTCTTTTACTGTCCAGGTTGTTCAGTTGTGGAATGCTCTGCCCGAAGAAGTAAGACGGTCATCGTCTTTACACACCTTCAAATTGAAGGTGAAACATCATTACCTGACGATGTCATCTTCCTAGCGTTATTTATTTACTATTTATGTACTTATTTTATCTGTTAGTATAGTTTGCTATATGTATATACGTATATATAAGTCTATTTTATAAGTATATTAAGTATTATGATTAAAACTTCATATTATTATTATATCTTAGAATATATTATGTGTAAATGTATCCTCTAAAGTACACCGCACTCCGTATTTTTTATAAATTTCGCTCCATCCAAAGGTTGCCTGGAAGAGATCGCTTTTAGCGATAAGGCCGCCCATTGTATTGCCTTATTTATTTTAACCTAGTACTTATTTTTGTATTATTTCTGTTTGTGTGGTACTTCAATAAAGAGTTATCTATCTATCTATGTAAAAAGATTGTAAAACTGCGTTCCAAAATCTAAAAGATTTTGTTGATGATGTTGACTTGTTTGATAAATCCACCTATTTTACAATATCCAGATTTTGCAGTCAATAACATTTTTAAGTTACAAACCGATGCATCTAGAATAGGTTTAGGTGCAATTTTATCTAATAATAACGGAAAGGTTGTAGCATATGCAAGCCGTAACTTGAAACCCGCAGAGACTAGGTACCCGGTAATCGAGTTAGCATTACTTGCTATTGTATGGGCAGTCAATCACTTTAAGCCTTATTTATACGGCAGGAAGTTCAAAATCTACACTGATCATAAACCACTGGTTTGTCTTTTCAGTTTGAAAGACCCAACAAGCAGATTAACGAAATTCCGCCTATATTTAGAAGAGTACGATTTTGAAGTTGAGTACGTCCCGGGACGAAGTAATGCGGCTGCTGACGCATTAAGTCGAATTACTTTGACATGCAAGGATTTAAAAAAAGTTCAAAACCATGTTGTCAATGTTCTAACTAGACATCAGAGGAAAGAATTAGATAAATTAAATAACTCAACAAATAATGACAAACAGACAAAAAGGTATCCCGCAGTATGCAGGTCTCATAAACCTCATGCTGTCTAAATTTTTTAAAAACCAGTCGATGTAATTGAGTTAGTTTTTACAGATGAGTTTAACAAAAAACATCTAAAAGATAGAGATAATGTTATTTCCGATCGGGGAAATTACGTATATGTTCCATCGCAATCAGCGATTTACCTAAATACCTGATCGTCATCAACCGTAGAGGTGTTAGCGAGGGATTTAGAAGAATTTAGTAAACAATTAAATAAAGAGGAAATTTTAATCATAAAAAACAAGGAAAAAGAAAATAACATTAAAATATTATTAAGTAGTATAAAAAGGTTACAAATAAAGAAACCCCGTTTCCGCGTAACTAAAGACGTCATAAGAGTTTATAATGATAATGATAAAAAAGTTATTCTAAATGATTTTCACCTGCTACCGACCAGCGGCCACGCAGGGGTGAATCGTATGTTAAATAATATAAAGAAATACTACTTTTGGTCAGGCATGAGTACCGATGTCAATGAGTTTGTTAAAAAATGTAAAAGTTGCCAATTTCAAAAACACGTAAACAAACATATTAAAGAACCAATGATTATAACATCTACTGCCACTTCAAGTTATGAGAGGATAAGTTTAGATTTAATGGGGCCCATAGAAATAGATAATCTTAATTATAAATATATTTTAACAGTTCAATGTGACTTGTCAAAGTTTGTAGAAGCATATCCTATACAACGGAAAGATACAATAACAGTGTCTAGGATTTTTGTAAATAATTGCATCCTACGGTACGGAATTCCACGTAAAATTATAACAGATAACGGAACGGAGTTCATGTCATCAGTATTAAATGAAACTTGTCAATTATTAGGCATTAAAAAACTTAACTCAACCCCATACCATCATGAGACCCTGGGCTCACTTGAAAACTCACACAAATGCTTAGGCGCTTATCTCAGGATCCAATGTGATAACAATAAATTTAACTGGAGCGATTGGGTTCCATTTTGGTGTTTTTCCTACAATACTACAGTATACTCAGAAACAAAATATACTCCATACGAACTAGTTTTTGGAAAACTATGTAACTTACCTTGTAATCTACAGTCCAGTTTTGATCCTTTGTATAATTTTGTCAGTTACCCATTGGAATTAAAATATAGACTACAAAAAGCACAGGAAGAAGCAAGGGAAAATTTGATAAAATGTAAAGTAATAAGAAAAATCAACTATGATAATAACTTTAACCCTATTTATTATCAAAAATGTCATTTAGTTTTGATAAAAAATTAAACTGGTACAAAACTTGAAAATATATAATATCGGTCCATATGAAGTAATTGAGGACTAAGCACCTAATGTAAAAATAATGTAAGATAATAAGGAGTATGTTATACATAAGAATTATAATACTAAGTTGTTTAATCAGTAGTTACTATTATTTTAAGATTATTATTTTATTTGTTTAAAATAATTTTATAAACACCTAATTAAGATTTGCTATAAAAAAACACAAATGTTTGTGTTTATTACCATTGTGTAACAAAAATTTTTTTTTCTCCGTCGCTGGGCGGGATGATCCCACTTTTCAGGGGAGATATGGCGTATTGACAATTCAGCAATAACCCAGATACGCAACGGTAAGAAACGCTATGTTAGCATTAGGTTAAGCCTTCATGTTAAATCGTATAATTGATTAAGTTTAGAAATAAACGGTACTTCGATGTGAACACTTGTTTAATATCCTGTTAAACCTGCAACTCAAAGACACTCCTTACAGATGATTTCCATCATCATCCTTAGATATTCGCATTTGTTCTGAAACCGTGTGCTTTAGTCCATTTGATGGTCACACCATGTTTATCGGCCGTTTTCTGTAGAGCACTATAGCACTTTATTTTCATTCTGAAACAACATTAAAAACATAAGTGCATAAATTAATCACATAAACATGAGTTAGAAATATCCTTTGGTGCACAGGCAGGATTTGAACCCACAACATCTAAACTACTGCATGTAAGGTTATATCCCAATATAAATAACTAGCTGGCTTCGCACGCTTGGCTTTCCAATAAAAATATTACCCTCCATCTACATCTGCGGTCAGTCCAATTAACATGAACTACTTGTAATTTGACTAAAACTGTAGGTTAAGTTAATTGGTGTGCATTTCGTGACACTATTTATTAGACAATGATTAAAACCAGCTTACACAACTATCCCTAAACGTATTTAGCGACTAAACATGATTAAATTTGATGTATTTGTATGATTTGACAACTTTTCAAAACATATTTAGCCACTAAATACGTTTAGGCATTGTTGCGCAAATCGCCTTAAGAATAATATTTTTTTAGGAGACATTAGAGATCTATGTTCGGGGCGAACCACTTGTTTAGAACACCAATGCAGCGCTCTACACCAAATTTTTATTAATTAACATTTAGTAAATACTGATAAGTAGGTACATAGATATTTTTACTTACATTATTCAATGAATAATATTTTTTCCTATAGAAATATATCTTCTCATGTTAATGTTTTATCCCTATGCCACATGAGTATCGTCAATGCACCAGACTACTCCAGGAAATACCATTTTTTGTATAAATCTGCAAAAAAAAACTTGTTGTTAAAACAATACTTTGAGGTTATGTATGGTTAGTTTACATACATTTCTTAGGTAATTTGGCTGAAATGGTTAAGAAGGCTAGTTTCTCTCTCCTAACTTACTTACTCGTGTCTTACGATCGGGGTAGGTAACAGTGACTGGAAACGCCATTATTTATAAATAAATAAACAACAAAAGTTTATTCTGTTTATTTATTACATTTGAGTACTAACAAATAGACAAACAGCGTTTTGTCATTATTGGTTATGACAAGAATATTTTGTCTTCCCTTAATTTTATAAGCAAAAAATCTATATCAAACACAAGTAAATATTATGCTTACTTACATGTTATGCCGCATTTCACTTCGAGTTTGGTTGAAAAATTATGTAACTGCATTAAAAATGTACACCACTTGATATATTCGAACTAATAAAACAAATTAAACTAAGAATCGCTAAGCAATTGAATATTATAATTTAGGAAGGAATTTTGAAGCTGCCGCCTTTTAAGAAGTTTCCCGCCTTTTTTCAGATACGCGGTTTGGTCACAATAGACAATCACCTGACGTTACGCGGTTTAAAAGACATTCGATTTCACGGCTTCCTATTGGATAATCGGCCCGGCCAACATCACAGAACGCAGCCAATCACTACAACGAAGCTAAGCCCGCGAAATCTCGATTTTGCTACTTTTGTAAATACGCGGTTTTAAACACTTGTTAGTTTCGCGGTTTCAGAATATCACCGACGATATAGCGTTGTCACTGTCTAACAGTTACTGTAGATTGAACACTAGTGCTTGGTGCAGTCGATAAAATAGTATCGATAAAAATGAATGAATGACGAAAAATTAAGGAATATAACTACTTGTACCGTACCTACTTTTTAAAATTGAAATCGTGATCAAATTTAAATAAGCTTTTATTTAACTTGAAGTGTTTGTTGAATTTTAAACCAGTTCCCCCAACCAATTGAGCTGAAATTTTTAATACAACATAACTTAGGTGACAATGCAATAATTTGGTACCATGGAGATGGTTTCATATGGGACGGATGCTAGATAATGTAACTTCTGAGTGGATACTAGTGTACTAGGCTACTAGTGTTTGGGCTCATTTGGGTTTGGGTCACCAAAAATTCAAAACGGTGGAAGTAACAATACTGAGTTGCAGGTTAGGTGTTTGCAGTTTGTTAGCATTGCATGCGTTGATGGCGTGTCAATAACCATTCAGGATTGTGGAAAATACAAGAAAATAACAAACAATTAGCATTTCATATAGTTTTTATTTAGATGGAGAAGAAGTCAGCCATTCACGAAAAAGAATAAAAACAACCGCCTTTTTAGCAGTACGGTAAAAAGAAATTACAAAATCAAAATTTATTACACTAATATTATAAATGCGAAAGTATGGACGTTTGTTTATTTATTAATTTGTTTGTTACTCAATCACGTCGGAACGGCTTAACCGATTTCGATGAAATTTAGTATATATTAAATTAATAATAATAATAATGAAATTTAGATTATAACGTGGATTAACACATAGGCAACTTTTATCCCATAACTCAGGTCCCGGTATAATACCGGTATTTAGAATATTTATCCGATAATCGAAATATTTCCAATAATCAATTTTAGTAACGTAAATCCGTTACGCCATTGCGATGGTGACGCTTAGTCAGTTTAACAGGTATTTACATCTTCTATAAAGATAAAACAAAGTCAGGTTAGTTACACCATTTATAACTCAAGAACCACTTTACCGATTTTCATGATCTTTAATTTATTGGATATGTAACATATTACTCTCCTTCTGTGCAGTTGGGTAAAAATTAGTCTATGGCTGAATTATTTTGTATTCTGGTCGTAATCTATCTGTATGCCAAATTACATCGAAAACGGTTCAGACGTTTAGTCGTGGGTGAACCATATGCTTGTTCCATATCCAAATGTATAAAAAGTAGCAAACAGACAGACAGAGACACTGAGTTACTTTTGAATTTATTATTTAGTATGGATTACCACCTTAAACAACATCACCATCATTATGTTGTTGATGATGATTAGGAGTGCTGAGTCCGGTATTTCAAGCTCTACTTACAAATTCTGGCAAATTTAATGTTGGGACAGCATCTTTACATAGTTTCCTTTGTTTGTTAGACTTTTTATTGTAACACTCAGGTTCAAAATGTAAACTGCATATATAACTATGTTTTCTTGGTATTCAAGCCTGCTCTCTGCGGCAGTCCGCAGAGAGCAGGCTTTCACCCACCCTCTCTTTCGGATCAGTTGGAAATCTGCAAGTGCATTCATTCATATCGATATTTTTATCGATAGTGTCAAGCCCATCACCATATGATTAGAATGAATGTAATGAAGAATGAAAACTAAATGACATACAGAGACAGAGAGAATATAATTGCTACTCGAGTCTAATTTTAAATCTGGCTTTTCTTGTGTGAATAATTTTATATTTAGTTTGTTCAGTTTTTCAGGTCTATCGATGGGTAAGTTAAACAAATAGAATTAATGTAAATTGTTGTGCTCATAATTATAAAAATTGGCATTGTGTAAAAACCTCTGAGTGGTGATAAAGTAAAGTATTATGTGGGTATAAAGATTTTTTTTTTGCGTTCGAGTAAAAATGCAATCTCGTCCTCTTGCAGAGAAAAGCTTTGACTTCGGAAGGTTACTGAAGAACCATAGGAAGAAGCACCAAAGCAAATCTACGCAGGATGTTAGCGTTGTTGGCGCGGTACTAGTTTACCTACTATTATACATAACATTCCTTCAACCATTCCTATTAGTCTTAGATAGTAAAATTGCATGTACGTTCACTATTGTAATACCATTAGTTCCTTCCTCATTGCTACTCCAGAACTGAATACCCATCACATTAAGTGTGTAACAGCCTATTGTGGATTTCAGGTGCAAAAACGATTAGAGGACAGTTTATCATGTCGGAAAAGCAGACGTTTGATTCAGTTTGACAATATCAGGAATCTGACCGGTTCAAGCCCAGTCCCTCTTTCCGAGGCTCAGCAGAAGATTGAACACAGAATACAGCAGCTGAAAAAGTGGAAAGACGAAAAGGAAAAGAAGAAAAACGAAGTTGCTTCCCAGAAAAAGAAGCCATTTATCACTGGAGTGACACATACGACATCAAACTTTATATCGCTGCCACTAGCACCAGTAAGACCAAGCACTTCCGGCCGGGTCACAAGATCACAAACAGCACAGAGTTCTAAAGAAGTCAAGGAAAAGCAAACCCTGTCACAGTCATTTGCTCAAAAAAATGCTACATTTAAACCCCCGCAGTCCAAAAAAGTGCCTTATGTGAACTTGGTTTCACCCATCAAAAGTAAGACATCTACATATACATTTGATCATGTATTACCACAAAACAACACACAGAAGCACACAGTTAATGCAGTTAAACTGACCAAATCTAGGGCTCAAAATAAACCTGTAGAAGCCAAAGTCACGAGAAAGCCTAGCGAGGTGAAAACTAAAAGCAAAACCACCAAGCCTCTACCCGAAAATTCTAAAACATTTCAAAGTTCTTCCAGCAGCGATGACAGCCAATTTCCAGTTCTAAGGACGAGAAAATTACTGCCTGCTCCTCAGTCTCTAGTGTTCCAATCAATTACACAAACTGACAGTTCAAGCCAAGCTCCTATCTTTCCAGTCAGGGCTAGAAAATCTCAACCACCTGATTCAACAATTCTGGTATCAAAAGCTCCTAGACATTTGACACCAAGAAACGTTTTAGAGGTAAAACAATTTACCCCTAAAAACCCAGTGTCTAAAAGTGAGTCTTCCTCACGGCTACGGCTACGGTCACCCAGGTCTCCGCTAGACACGCAAATGACCCCTGAACAGATAAAAGAACAGGCTAAGAATATCAGTTCGTGCATCATCATGACACGGGGGAAAGATTATGCTGGAAAAGAACTTAAGAATAAATTAAAAGAAGGTATGCATCTATTTTATTGATAACCTTTTTTTTTGTAAATCATTTAAACTTTGTGTGCTACACAACTAAACTAGACAATATCAAGATAACTTTGGCTAAACATAAACTTTTAAATAGATAGGTATTTCAAAACAAATGTGTTTGTAGACAGGAAAATTATATCACAATAAGTTATTGTGCACATTTGACATTTATTCTTACAGGACAGTAACTTCAATGCTACAAAAAATTTAACAATTGTGCGCCCTATCAGTACTAGTAATGTTTTAGGGAGTATGGGGAATATGTACGTTCATACATACACGAGACACACAGCCAAGGCGTCAAACTTAAAACATCTCTTGATTTGCTTTGGGGGTTAAAAAATATAAACTGTAACTGTTACTATGTAAATGCTTATTTGATCTGTCAGGTCTACTGGACGAGGATGCGAGCGGCATCGAGAACATAGACCACTTCCGCCGCCAGCTGGCCTCGGAGATCAAACGCATGACCGAGATGTGTGAGACATGGGAAAAGATATCCAAGCAGACTATTCTACCCGACTCTATACAGGTACATTTCGCTTTGGAGCTAGTATAAAAAATACTAATATATTACCCCGCAGGGCACGTGGAGCCCCATACTCCTTAGCTTGCCTCAGTTGGTCGGTCGAGGGAGGAGGCGCAAGAGTGGAATCTATGCTCCAAAGGTTGAAGTGTTAAAGACATAAAGCCGGGAATAGCGTTTAGTGAAACCGCAGGACGCCTCTCAAAACCCTTTAATGTTGGTGTGGCCACACCAACTTAGCCCCTTACGCCCATATGGGGGCTAGTTCAGTGGGTGATATTGCGGAATTGGCAGGTGCCATATCTCATCTCCTACAGCCCAGCATTCATTCTATAAGCATTACTCCAACAATAACCTGAACTAATAATTTGGCACCGAGCCTATTTGTATGAGCAGGCGCCACATGCGAGCCCGTGCTATCCGTTCTAGAAGAAGGCATATAGCTAATAGTAGCTGTTGTCTTAGCCACTTTTGCTTTAAATCAAATAACATTTATTTGTAACTACACCAATACAAACAGAACAAACACAAAAAAAGAACACAATTACTATAGCTTATAGAATAAACATTAAATATAAATAAAAGATATTGCGGTGTATGTCTTATTGTAGTCACTGCATGTGTTGTGGGAAGCCAGCATTAGAACCCTTCTGTATGTGTGACATGTTGGTAGGAGAGCGTGCTGTGTGCGGTGGGGCAGGCGCGGCTGCTGATGTCGCAGAAGATGCAGCAGTTCGCGACGCTGGTGGAGCGCTGCGCGCGCCCCGAGCCCACGCAGGAGCTCGTTACGCTCGCTGATCTACACGGATTCTGGGACATGACCTACTTGCAGGTAACTACACTCTATTCTAATTACCACACAAACGATATAACATTCAACTAAAAGTAAGGCAATACAATGGTGGCTCAGATGATCTCTTCCAGGCAACCTTTGGATGGAACTAAATTTGCGAAGCTATAACCATAAGCCGGGTGTGTCCGGTCGGTATTATACAATGCCTACTACCTAATAGTATACAGTCAAAAGTAACTTGTGATATCAACGAAGTTTGGTATATTACCACCATTATAATCAACTACATTTGTCTTCAAAGATTTGCTGGAAGAAAACTCTTATTAGGGTTAAGCTCGCCTTTGTACATGTCCATTTTGTAAGTGGTTTTTGTCTGTAGTCTATTTGTGTACAATACAGAACGAAGTAAATTATTATACCAATCCAGGCCAACCAAATGGTATTTACCAAATTGTCTCAGTCCAGGTCATGATCTTTCTATATAGATATATCGTGTCCCGGATAAGCTACTTTGACAAACCACGCGTGAGAAACCGAGTGGAATATAGAACTTACTGTGGTCTTCTCAGGTGGAAAACCTGGACATGAAGTTCAAGAAGCTGGAAGATCTGCGCGCGCGCGGCTGGACGGAGGAGGCGCCTGTGCCCGTTGCCAAGAAGACAAGGAGACCAGCGCCCAGGACCAAAGGACCAGTGGTTGTACACAGCTTACTCAAGGAAATGATTGCTGGTGAGTACTTCACCTTACAACTTTCCAAGTGCTGAAGTGACAGGGGCCACGGATAGTGGGCTCTCTCGAAGATGCCTACAAGATGAAGAGACAGCGGGCCACGAGAGGTCAGACTGAAGACGGGACTGCATGAGCTCATCGGGTCAGCATCGACCTCGGGGACGGAAAACTGTTGCAATCAAACCAAAGTCCTACTCCGCTACTTCAAGGAGTTGGGATGGCTGGGATCAGGTTGGAAGGAGGTAATGCACAATACACCCCTATGCGAGACGTCAGTGCAGACCTTATTCCCTTCACTCTAGAATATAGAACGGTACGTGATAAATCCCGTAGATATTTATAATAATGATTGAGATAAATCGCCAAAGATTTGTAAGTAAAATTGTATTGTCTACAGCCGCGCGTAAAACGAAGAAAGAGCAGGTGCTTGCCCCAGTGGAGAACACTTTTGATGCCGGGTTTTTCGACGTGAAGTCGCTGGTTCGAACCCCGGGCCCGCACACTCCGCTCAACAAGCCCACTCTACTGAAGGTTGTGCTGTCTAATGACGCCAACAAATCTGCTTCTAAGGTAAAAAAATTGGTTGTCTGTAAAGTCGGTTTACGGACGATAATTTTACGTGATAACGAGTGGAAGAGAGATAGATGCGTCACAAGCCGAACGCTTAGGCCGATCTTGCTTCTCTATTGCTTGTACCTAATAGTATACAGTCAAAAGTAACTTGTGATATCAACGAAGTTTGGTATATTACCACCATTATAATCAACTACCTTTATCTTCAAAGATTTGCTGGAAGAAAACTCTTATTAGGGTTAAGCTCGCCTTTGTACATGTCCATTTTGTAAGTGGTTTTTGTCTGTAGTCTATTTGTGTACAATACAGAACGAAGTAAATTATTATACCAATCCAGGCCAACCAAATGGTATTTACCAAATTTTCTCAATCCAGGTCATGATCTTTCTATATAGATATATCGTGACCCGGATAAGCTACTTTGACAAACCACGCGTGAGAAACCGAGTGGAATATAGAACTTACTGTGGTCTTCTCAGGTGAAAAACATAGAAATGAAGTTTAAGAAGCTGGAAGATCTGCGCGCGCGCGGCTGGACGGAGGAGGCGCCTGTGCCCGTGGCCAAGAAGACAAGGAGACCAGCGCCCAGGACCAAAGAACCAGTGGTTGTACACAGCCTACTCAATGAAATGATTGCTGGTGAGTACTTCACCTTACAACTTTCCAAGTGCTGAAGTGACAGGGGCCACGGATAGTGGGCTCTCTCGGAGATGTCTACAAGATGAAGAGACAGCGGGCCACGAGAAGTCAGACTGAAGACGGGACTGCATGAGCTCATCGGGTCAGCATCGACCTCGGGGACGAAAAACTGTTGCAATCAAACCAAAGTCCTGGAAGGAGGTAATGCACAATACACCCCTATGCGAGACGTCAGTGCAGACCTTATTCCCTTCACTCTAGAATATAAAACGGTACGTGATAAATCCCGTAGGTATTTATAATAATGATTGAGATAAATCGCCAAAGATTTGTAAGTAAAATGGTATTGTCTACAGCCGCGCGTAAAACGAAGAAAGAGCAGGTGCTTGCCCCAGTGGAGAAGACTTTTGATGCCGGGTTTTTCGACGTGAAGTCGCTGGTTCGAACCCCGGGCCCGCACACTCCGCTCAACAAGCCCACTCTACTGATGGCTGTGCTGTCTAATGACGCCAACATATCTGCTTCTAAGGTAAAAAAATTGGTTGTCTGTAAAGTCGGTTTACGGACGATAATTTTACGTGATAACGAGTGGAAGAGAGATAGATGCGTCACAAGCCGAACGCTTAGGCCGATCTTGCTTCTCTATCGCTTGTTCCGCGCTCTCGCTTGCACTCTCGGCTCAGGCGGAACGTAACACTTTTTCGTGCGTGCAGCCGGCGTTCATCGATTTTTAAGATGTTATCACATCAAAAAAACTTCGTTTTGACATAGGTGGCAATTCTATGGTTTGCTAACTAACATTTCGTGCGAACATTCTTATTTCGTTAACGCTAAAGATCAATTTAGCATGGTTAATTTGACGTATAGAAACGTCACTCACACGTCAGAATGTATGGGCAATGTATGGGGGGGGGGGGGCTATGTTCAGCTGTGGACGTCCTGTGGCTGATATGATTATGATTTATTTATTTAAAACAATTCATCTATTAATGCAATTACCTAATACAATAGACTAAATAAATATAAATAAATAAATATTGCTGGACATTTCACACAGCGCTATCTAGCCCCAAACTAAGCAGAGCTTGTAATAAGGGGATCAGATAACTGATAGAATACTTACATACTTTTTTTTGTAAATACATATAATATAGGTATAGAAAAATATCCAGACCCGGAGCAAATATCTGTAGATCATGCAAATATTTGTTCCGCGGCGGGAATAGAACCCGCTACCTCCTGCGTCTCAGCCCAATGCGCCACGGAAGTCGTCAATAATAATCGTTAGTCATCTATATTAATATAAAGAGAATATTATAAAGAGGAAAGATTTGTATATTTGTATGTATGTTTTAATGTATCCAAAATTCTTTCTCCATTAGAATGCTACAATATTCCTGAGTATAAGTAGCAGCATAAAACTTAAGCGCTGACCGCAGAATTAAAAAATAAGTGAGGGGGGCTAGCGGGATGAAGGGCGGGCGATTTTGCCTAATTAAAGTTTTATCAGTGTGTGGACTGAGAGACCACAATTAAATATAAATTTTACGAAAATAGCCCGTTATTTTGCCCGTTTTTAACTTTTACAAACCATTGCAACTTTTACTAAACATTAGCAGAGAAACACTACAGTTTTTATGATATAATTAATAAGTTATACGTGATTTTAATGTGGTCTCTGAGTAACCATATAAATTGGTTTGTAATTCCATATATCTTAGCCGCATTATGTTTTGTTATCTTGTAAATACGTTTATACATGTTTTACTAAATATTTGGGTACAAAACATGCCTGTTAACGATATACTTATCCAGATTTGGAAGGGCAAGTGTGTGAACTGAGAGACCACACATTATTAGCCCCGCAAGTTGATATTGCGATGGAACCTTGTCACAATAACAGCTGCGTGACGTCATCCGTCGCAAAAAAGTATAGATAGCAAAAAATGTAATAAAAAGTAAATAAGCTAGGGTTATGGATTTATTTGTATTTAAACCAGGTTGTTATGTAAAAAAAATCTATGTTTATTTAAAATCTTAGCCTATTTCTTCAATCCCACTCATATTGACTTCCGAATCAGAACTACTTCCTGTGTCAGTTGTTTCAGATTCACTGTCGTCTGCCGTATTTATGATAAATAACTCGTCAGTTATTCTATCTTTGTTCCAATATTCCTCTTCAAGCCTTTTCACGTGGTTTACTTCTTTTCGCCAGTCATCTGGAGTTATTGATGCCAACGCCTCCAACGTCAGAGCTTCAATTCGACTCTCTAACTGCTCCACATTCTTTTCTGACACCCTCATTTTGACTAGGTTCCAGATTGTACTCAATAGGGTTGAGGTCGCAGTTGTACGGTGGCAATCTAACGACCTCATGGCCATTGTCAGCTAATAACTTGTCAATTGTATAATTTTTCGGCGGTTTGTGTTGTATAATTAATAGATATAGTTCTGGTTTTGTACTCTCGCTGGGAAATTCAATGTTGTGAGCTTTCAGCCACTCAACCATCATCAGTTTTCTATTATTCATGTTTGGTGGCTTATTCTCTTCCTTACTGTGATAAGGGGCGTTGTCCATCCCCCGTTTTGGTGTTTGCCTTAAACATTAAAAGGGCATTGTCAGTGTAGTGCGCGTGTATCCACGTTTCGTCGAGATAAATAACGGGTCTTTTGTTAGCACCAAACGAGTCATTTTGTTTCATACGGCGTAAATATTTAGCTCTCCATGCTTTTATTTGGGGTCTTTCAATTAGAACCAGTCTTTTTTGGTAACATCGTTTAAATTGGTAGCCTAAATCACTTTTAATTATTTTTCTTAATGTAGTTTCACTACCGGTATAATTAAGGTCTACTTTTGCAGCCGCCAAGATTTTAAGCATGGCAGGAATTTCTTTTCTCACCGTATACATTGAATGAATGATATTTCATAATGCTGTTAGTGAAAATCCGTCGAAATATTCCTTCCTTTGCCTTTTTGCTTTGCTAGGAGTTCCCATTTTGCTGCCACTTGCTGTTGCTGACTCATGCTCTCGTCGTAATTTCGTCACAGTATTTTTTGCAACGCCTGTGGCACAAGCCGTGACTTTGGTAGAATTTTGCAAAATATTCAAAATGTCTATTACTAGTTGCTTCGACATTAAAATGTCATCAGTAGTGTTCGAAGCACTTTTTAAGGCACGGTTTATATTTTGAATAACTAACTTAGAGTCTTCTTTCTCTTTTACAAAATAATTGTCCACTTTAATTATCATTTCACGAGCACGACTGTTAATTAATTTCTTACTCATTTTAACGGGTAACAGGTAACAAAACTCAAAAATAACAATAAAACAGGATAACAAAAACAAAAAGCTATAACAAGTACTCGATGCGCGTAAGCACGTAAGCGCGGGCTGACCTTGCGAACGGTACTGACATGACGGTGCGACGTCGACTACGTCACCAAGATGGCCGCCAATCGCAATATGAACTTGCGGGGATAATAAGTCGTCACATTAAATTTTTTACAAACTCCAATATTCGTTTTACAAATGTTTTAGAACTTTTACTAAACCTTTTAGTTAAAAAAACTACAAAAAAACCATGTGGTCACTCAGTCCACACACACATCTAGTCTACACAATAGTGTAGCACAATTCCAAATTTTATCTTTAATTTGCGAATTTTCATAAAATAAATTAGCGTATAGATTGTTTTCAATGTGTATTCCGTCGGAATTTCTGCATTTAATCACATTTTTTTTGCATAAAATATCATTTTTTTCTAACTGAGCTCTAAACTGAGCTGAGCGTGGTTGTAAACTAAGTTCTGTGACATCCTACCAAAAAATTTTTTCCCTAACATATATGGATACCCCGCCCACGAAAGCCGCCCAAGACGTGGCGTTGCTGAATTCAGGGCACAGTCAGCGTGTTGTGGCTGCACTATTGCATCGTAGCCTCTCTGCTGTCAATAGAGTACCTATATCAGCGTTATCGGGGGACTGGTATGTTTACTGGCCGTCCAGGATCTGGTAGATATCAAGTCACGTCTGAGCAAGATGACCGGTATATTGTGTCAGTTTCTCTAAGAAATCGTCACTTTAACTCTGTTCAACTGCAGCAGCGGCTCCATGAGGTTCAAGGATTAACTATGAGCAATTCTATCATTAGAAGAAGATTAGCAGAGCGTGGCCTGAAACCTCATAAACCAGCTAATGGCCCAAAATTGACGGTAAACCACCGAAGAGCGCGCCTTAACTTTGCACGTGAGCATTTAAATTGGTCACACCTTCAATGGAGCAAAGTTCTCTTTTCTGACGAGAGTAAGATCATGCTGTATGGTAACGACAGAAGAAAGAAGATGCATCGAAAAGAGGGAGAGCGTTTTGCACAGTGCTGCATTGAAGAAAGAGTCAGTTACGGTGGCGGTTCATGGACGGTTTGGGGAGGCATAAGCGCCGAAGGAAAAAACGAACTTGCTTTTGCATCTGGACCTCGCTTACCGTCATTAAATGGGTCACGTTACATCGAAGATTGTTTGGAGCCTCATGTGTTACTCTACGCACATTTTATTGGCGAAGAGTTCATTTTTATGCAGGACAATTCCAGGGCTCATACCGCAGGCATTCTAAATGAATACCTGAGGGAAGTCAGTATTACGGTTATGGGCTGGCCAGCAAGAAGCCCGGATATGAATCCCATAGAACACCTATGGGATGAGTTGAAGAGATGAGTCAGAGCGAGACATCCTGTTCCGGAGACGCTTGGGCAGCTTAAAACAGCTATACAAGAAGAGTGGGCTAATATCCCACAACACAAGATTGTGTCTCTCATCCGTTCCATGAGGAACCGTATGGAAGCAGTCATTAGAGCCCGGGGAGGAAATACAAGATACTGAATAAACTTTTTTTATATTTTTTTGGTTTTATGTCTTTGTTTCTAACATTTTAGAAACTATTATTTAAGGGTAAAAACATACCTGTTCAACAAAACACGAAGACAAGAACAAAGCAAGAAATTTAATTTTAATTTGGAACATTAATTTCTGTTAAACTATACGATATAATATCCGCAATTAACTGGCATTATTATTTTATTGTTTAATGTACAAGAAAAACACAAAAACTCGTTCAAAACCAAACAAAAGAGTTTCAATTTTTTTTTATGAGAAGTGTATTATTTGCGTGCGCAACAGTACTCATGCGCAGCTATCCTCCATATTTCGTTTAGCGCTAGACTTACTATTTGACATTACATTAAAATAATGTCATTATCGTTATTTAGCTGATAATTAATTAAAGTTATAATAGTATTGCGTGCGCGATAGTACCCATGCGCAGCTATCCCCTCCGCGTATCGTTCAGCGCTAGACTTACGTACTTATAACTTAGGCTACTTTTTATCCAACTGCGCAGATGGAGGGGTAATGTTTTTATTGAAAAACTGCGAAGCTGTGGCTTGGTCAGCTAGTATATTATAAAAGTAAGTTTTTTATTTTTACAAATAATCAGGATAAAAGTTTCAATAAATATAGCAAATTAAAATAACAAATCAAATTAATCAATAGTTTTATTAGGGTTCCGTACCCAAAGGGTAAAACGGGACCCTATAACTAAGACTCCGCTGTGTGTTTGTCCGTCTGTCACCAGGCTGTATCTCAAGAACCGTGATAGTTAGGCAGTTGAAATTTTCACAGATGATGTATATATTCCCGGTCTGATTGTTTCAACATATATTATAAGTATTAGGTCCTTACATATGAAATTGGCGTTTTGTACGGGAGGAATATAAAGTAATTTTTTTTTTCGTTTAAAATATTTAATTAATCAAAGTATGCACCGTTGTTATCTATGCACTTTTGCCACCTCATAGGTAGTTAATTGATCCCTTTACTAATCAAAACATGGGGGCGAGAATCAATAAACTCTTTAAAGGCTGTTTGGACTGCCGCATCGGAGTTGAATTTTTTTCCTTGTAAGAAGTTGTCCAAATTCCGTGAAAAATGGTAATCTGTTGGAGCAAGGTCCGAGGAGTACGGTGGATGTCGCAGACATTCCAATTGTAGCTCATCTAACTTAGTGGTTGTTTGTTATGCAGTATGTGGTCTTGCGTTGTCGTGAAGCAGCAGTGGCCTAGAGCGATTGACCAATCTCGGTTGTTTAGCAGCTAGTTCTTCCTTCATGGTTTGCAGTTGCTGACAATAGATATCTGCCGTAATCGTTTGGCCAGATTTTAGAAAGTTGTAGTGAACGACACCGGCGCTAGTCCACCAAACACATTTTCGTTTAGGGCAGGATTTGGCTGGGTCTCCAGGGTTCAGCCATTGCGACGAGCGCTTCCGATTATCGTATAGTATCCACTTTTCATCACAAGTAATGATTCGATTTAAAATCCCTTCATTATTGTGTCGGTTGAGCAAAGTAACAGCAGTCGACAGTGGTAACAGCTCATAATGAATAATGCCCTTCCAATCCCACCACACACACAGCATCACTTTGTTGCGAGTTAACCCGGGTTTTGCCACAGTCTGTGAAGCCTGACCGGCCGTTGACCACGACCTTTTCCGCACGTTCTTGTCGTACGTGATCCACTTTTCATCACCAGTTATCAGCTTCTTCAAAAATGGTTCGGTTTCATTACGTCTTAATAAAGAATCACAAATAAGTATACGGTTCATTAGGTTTATTTCAGTGAGCTCGTGGGGTACCCAAATATAGAGCTTTTTTGTGTACCCAGTTTTTTTCAAATGCGCCAAATCTGTTTTGTAGTCAATTCTCAGTTCTTCAGCTACGTCGTAACTACTGATATGCCGATCTTGCTCCAGTTTTTCAAAAATGGCATCAATTTTATCCGTAATAGGGCGACCAGAGCGAAGTGCATCTTTGACATCAAAATTTCCGGATTGAAAACGCTTAAACGAAATTTGTGCTACTCTCACAGACACTGCACTAGATCCATAAACATCGCAAATTTTTTTCGCGGCTTGCGTTGCATTTTTACCTTTTTTGTAGTAAAATTTTAAAATGTATCGAATTTCTTCATTTAGATAAATAGGGTTAGATAATTCACTCAATTGCTCATTTTACGAAAACGCGAGTTACAAATTAATTTATTTGACGAATGTGATATGTTTAAATTTATTTTCTATCTTTTAAGTTTTGATGAATCAAACTTTGGGTGTATTTATTTTTGTTTATCTCTCTTTATCAACCCAGCCACAGACTTGTTCGAAATATTCGCATAAAACGGGTAACAGAAGACAGGACCCTTTACCAAAGAGGAGATATTTCAGATCAAACAGGTCAGTACGACAAAACGCAAGTTTCATATGTAAGGAACTGTAAATATGGCAGGCAAAAAAACCTAAAACTTCAAACGTATCTCGACATGAATCTTCGACATCAAGCACTCCAGTATTAAAGCATGCTCCTAAAATAACAAAAAGCGAATTAAATAGCCCACTGTTTTTGACGAATGTTGATGTAAAAGCGACTCGTAAAATGGTCACTGTTAAACAATTGAGCACATCATTGCATAATAAGACCACCTCGACAAACGAAACGGAATACAGGCCTACCATTAATATCTAGGCGACCAAACATATGTAAATATGGCATCATCTCTCATCCGAATAAGATCCTCAGCAAAGGAAACAGAATCATATAATATCTTAGGCAGAACGTACCCAGGAGCAACCACGGAAAACGCAATACAGATTCGGGCATCATGCACAAAGTCCTTTGGGAGGATGATTGGCTTATTTTGTGCCTAGGATCGAATGACTAATCCGATTAAAATGTGTTCTGAGCTATATGCTCTACTTAAAAGACAAAATTAGGCAAGCATCTTGTTCACAGGTGTTTTGAATAACCCTGTACTAAACGAACATAAACACATTAGAATACTCTTGCAATGTTTTCCTAAAAATGTGTTTTATTTGGATTTAAATTCCTGCTTGACTCGGAACTTTGGGAACGAGATAAATACTAAAATAAAAGTAGACTATAGAAAATCTGTACAAAACCATAAAATACGGAAACCGGGAACTATCCCATTTTACTGTTAAAAAGTTCACAAATATCAAAAAACTCCATCAGCTCTCGCAGACCAAGCCCAGGCAACACCCATTTTCCCCACAGAGGCACATAACCAGTTTTTTCTTTCATAACGGTTCGATGTAGAATAGTTTTCGTATATTGCTTCAAAACATAGCAGACATTTTGAATAAAATAAATGACCTAGACCTAGCAATTACGGGGCTAACACGAAACAATAAAAATATCGAAGTAGTCTGTTTGTGTGAAACTAAAATCCAGAAAGGGTGCGAAGCCAACTTAAGATTACCAAATTACAAACTTGCTGCTTCTTTCTGCAGACCATACCATAGGCATGGCGTCACGTGTATACTGGTCAAAAAAGATCTAGAGTGCAGATCTATTGACATTACTAGTAAGTTGGGATGTCCCTTTCAATTTGAGTGTTGTGCTGCAGAGATTCTAGGTTACGACTTGACAATTATTTGCATTTATAGAATACCAAAAAGTAATATTGCAATATTTTTTGATAAATTGGATAAACTTTTGATTTTTTTTCAATAGAAGAAGAAGAAAAAGAAATCAATTAAAAAGATTATTATTTGTGGTGATTGGAATATTGATATTCTTAAAAAAACAAGTAATACTCGTGATCTTTTAGAAATATTGAAAAGTCACAACATGCATATCCACATTCAAGCTCCCACAAGAAATAATTTGACGTGCATAGATCAAATAGCCAGCAACATAAAAAATGTTAATGCAGAAGTACCACGACTTGCTCTTTCGGACCATGAAACCGGTCAACTAATATATTTTCCCTTGAAGAGAAAACCACTCATCAAACAATGGTTTGAGTTTCGTATTGACTACAGCGGTGAGAATATCAGGAAATTTCTTGAATGTATAGCTCAGCTTTCCTTTTCTGAGGTTTACGAAATGCTGACGCTTAACGAATCTTTTGATGTGTTTCATGGCATCCTAACGCTTTTCCACGATCTGTGTTTTCCTGTCGTTTATCTACGAAGAGAAAACAATAATACAAAAAATCGATGGAAAACAAAAGGTATTAAAAAATCTAGCAAAGTCAAAAGAATACTCGACATAACATATAAATTTTCGTCAAATAATAGAGAAATACATAAGAATAAATACAATAATAATAAAAAACTTTTAAAAAAATGTATACATATATAAATCGCAGCAAAATAGCAACTATAATATAATACTAGGACTACTTCAAACGTTATTAGCAATTAAGTTATTCAAATTAATTCATCGACAATATTTTTAGAACCTACAGATGAGAATGAAATATTTAATATCTTAAAGAGACTTAATAACACTAATTCAATTGGATACGATGGACTGAGTACGAAAATTCTCAAAAGGTGCGCAGGTAGTCTGTGGTCTGTGCACCACTGTGCTACATTATAAATTTGTCTCTTTCCGAAGGCTGTTTCCCTTCCAAATTGAAAATATCAGTGGCAAAGCCTCTATTCAAGAAAGGGGATGACAAGGATATTAACAATTATAGGCCAATAACATTAATCCCAATATTATCCAAGGTATTTGAAAAGGTGGTTTTTAATAGGTTAAATAAATTTCTAGATAAATATGATATACTTACCAATCAACAATTTGTGTTTCGTAAAAATAGGTCGACCACTTTAGCATGTTTTAATCTTGTAAACGAAGTGACGGACTGTATAGACCGCAATATACCTGTCGCTGCGTTAATGCTGGACCTAAGTAAGGCATTTGATTTGATCGATCATGACATATGTACTTCTAGCAAAAGTAGAAAAATACGGGATAAGAGGCGTCGCACAAGAGTGGCTGCGCAGCTACTTGTGTGGACGAAGTCAATACACTGAAATATCTCGACTTACATACTGCGATAATAATAATGATAAAATGGTAATAAAAAAGCATTTTCAGTCTAAATTTAGGATTAATAGCCGTTGAGTTCCACAAGGGAGTATATTGGGCCCCCTGTTGTTCCTATTATTCATATATGATTTGCCCAACGTAACGCAACATGCTTATTGTTTGCAGATGATACAACTTTAATAATGAAATGTACAAAAAAGGAATTATATGAAAATGAAATTAATAATGCAATTAATGATATAGTGACATGGTTAATGTATATTAATAAATAAATTAATGATCAATATAAATAAAAAAAAAACTGATTCTATTTCGAAGTTATAAAACTGAGCCCCCTAAGTTAAACATTAAATATCAGTCAACGGACATAGAAAGCGTAGAGTCGGCAGTATTTCTAGGTATTCGAATTGATCAACATCTAAATTGGAAACCACTTATTGATTAGGTCTGCAATAAATTAAATAGATTTGTTTATGCGTTAAAAAGAGTCAGAAAAACCGTCTCTCATAAAGCGTCTTTAGCTGCATATCATGGTTATGTGTCTTCTGTTTTACTTTATGGCTTACCATTATGGGGTAACTCAGTGGATCTACTTAGAGCCTTTAAAATACAAAAGAAATGTATCCGAGCGGTCTGTGGAGCCTGGTTCTTAGACAGCTGTAAGCCTCTGTTTAAAAAAACAAGAGTACTACCATGCATGTACATCAGAGAAATCTGTATTTTTGTGAAACAGTTTCCTAACTATTTTGCCAAACATGGAGCAGTGTTAGCCACACTAGACATAAAAATAGAATGTTTCTACCAAAGCACAACTCGACATATTTTAACAGTAACGCTCATTGCATGGCATTAAAAATATTTATTAAATTACCAGACGAATTAAAAGATTTACCTTTGACTTTATTTAAACGCCGAATTAATAAATGGTTATCATCAAAATGTTTTTACATTATTGCGGAATATTTTAATTATTATAAGTAATAGACATGACATTATTTGATTGACATTTTTATATTGTGTAGGAATAGTTAATTTTAATGTTTAATAATAATATATGTAATCTTTGCACACCAGGTGAATCTGGTAGAAAGTTAAGAGCTTAAATTGTATACATTAAGACCAGTGTAAAATTGTACCCACTAACTTTCTGCGAATAAATTATCTATTAGCATTTTTATCTTTTTGTTTTTTGAATTGCCTCCCACTATGGAAGCAATTTTGAAAAAGTATTCACGTCAAAAGTGTATTTTCAGGACGCTATTGAAGAGTTTAGCCCTATGATGACCCGCAGTCGCCGTAAGAGACTGACCTCCACTGAGAACACCTGTACTCCGCAGAGCGCCAACACTCCGCAGCGCTCCACGCGCAAGGCCTTGGTGCTGGAGCCTGTCGAAACCAATGTCATCGCAGAGCACACTCCGCCACGCGCTCATAGGAAACGCACGAATGTGCCAAAGAAGATGTGATCGCTTAACTTCTTATGACTTTATATCATGCAATATACTGCCCTCTGAAACAGTGATTCCTAAACGTATTTAATGTCTAAACAAGATTAAATTTCTAAGATTTTTAAAACCATCTTAAAAAATTTCAAGTCTAGACGGGACTTGAACCCGCAACCTTCCTTTTTATACGAGGAGGGACTGCCAATTGTGCTGCAGGCTCTTGTCACGTCAGGGAGCACACGTCACGAAATTAAACACCATAAAAATGGATAACACTATAAAATAAACTACTGTCTAATAAAATAATGTTTAAAGTTGACGTATTTGTATGATTTGACATTCAACTCATTAAATGATATTTAGCCAGTAAATACGTTTAGTCATCGTTGCGCAAGTCGCCTTAAGGTCTGTTCGAGTATTCTAGAACTAAATCCAAAACCGAATCGAGACTCGAACCGGTTTTTGACGCTATTTTACTTGGAAGTTGTCAATTTTATTTTAACTTTAAAACTTATTGTTATTTGTAATTTGTATTAACTTACGGATACTGCACTATCACACTAATATTATGTTTGTTTATTCCTCGATCATGTCGTAACGGCTGAACTGATTTCTATAAAATTTGGTATGTACGTAGATTGTAACTTGGATTAACACATGGGCTACTTTTTTTGACAAACAACGCGTGCGAAGCCGCTGGCGGAAGCTAGTCTGAAATAAATTATACTATTACTAGCTGACCCGACGAACTTCGTACCGCATTAAAATCAGTAAATTTTGTGTTAACGTATTAGCTGAGGTGAATTCAGTTTTTGTTTTTTTTTTTAAGTTTTTTTACTCCTAATATCTTTTTTTGTGCACGTACCCGTCTTCACAGTCACAAAGGTTTGCTGGAAGAAATATCTTATCAGGGTATAGCTCGCCTTTGTCCATGTCCATTTTGTAAGCTGTTTTGTCTGTAATTTATTTGTGTAAAATAAAGAATAAAGTTTTTGCATCTGCGCATATTTATGCATATGACGCGGGCTGCCAATGTACGTCGCCGGTAGAACTGTCAATCGGCCATCATTAGCCGCATCTATGTGTGAGAAAATGAATTTTCTTAATAAATTTTCGCGTGAATTTTTCCGATATTTTAATAGTTATTCGAGGCAAATACAAATCCAACAAATTAAAGATCATAAAAATCGGTCCAGCCGTTCTTGAGTTATAAATGGTGTAACTAACCCGACTTTGTTTTAGTTATTTAGATAGTATGTATATGTTGATTATGTAATTAAGTGACATATTTTAATTGAGTCATATAGATGCAAAACCAGCAACATCCATTTTAACGGAAAAGAGTACAGTAGATTTTATTCATTAATAATTGATACAACAGTGTCTAATCAATAATAATTACAGCGTATTGTTGAAAAATATATGTATGGTTGTAGCTGTACGAAACTTTTGAAATAAATTTAATAATCGGCAAAATAGATAACAAATAAATTAGCATATTGCAGTTTTTGCATCATGGATCCTGTTTATATCACCATAGACCAGTTAAATTTAATAGACTCAATGTCCATAGACAAAACGTAACCCGCGAAAAGCTCTAAATCCCGTATTATGCCTAGATGGCTCTGACTCATAGCCTGAAAACTTTAGCGGCCATTGCAAACAACAGTGTTTTTATATTTTTTTCATCAAAACACACCAAAATATTCCTAGTTTTTTTTAGAATAGTAATATTGTCCATAATATTAGATTTAAAGATTTTATTTTTTATTGATTATTTACCACTTTCATATGCTTAATCACAGATAGCGTGGTGACAATCCCGCGGGATCCCGGAATTTTCGGGATCCCGTCTAGTTTAAAAAAAATGTTAAATTCGGATGACTGAAAAAGCTAATAACTGCTTGTTTGTGATAGTGAGGTTAACTAAAATAACATATTACTCGAAAGAAAATATTTTTTTTTATTCTTTAATCTTACCAACTAAATAATTATCGTCACCTGTCGCTAATATTCGGAAATAGTCGGAATAGTTTTCTAACGCTGTTTGGCGTTCCTGCCGCTCGCGGCCGTCAGTCAGCGCGCCGCTTGCGCCCCGAGTGGACGTGTGTAGCGTCGCTGACCGCTGCCGCCCAATCCCGTCAATCTCGAACGGGATCTCGTCATATGATGCGTCGGGATTGATCCCGAAAAATTACACGAGATCGGGATCCCGCGGGATCGGGATTGCATTCCCTAGTTTTTAGGTACGATATTTTTAGGACGTTGTCAGTCTATTAAATTATACTGGTCTGTGATATCACGAACGCAGTAATACAAAAACAACAAAGTCGCCATTGAAATGGCGTCGAAATACTGTGCTGATATGTCCAAGCACATGTAATTTGTCAAATGAATAAATGAAATCAATTTCAATTTGGAACTGGTTATTATGGATAATATTGTTATGGTTTATGAAGGTGGTTTACGATTCCTTAAACAAACATTTAACATTCACTAGATAACTAAACAGTACAAATGTCTAAACATACTGCGCATAGAATTAGTTTCTTCATAATATTACCGCAAAATCAAGAAAAATGTACACTTTCACACATACATATTCATCATTTTCACTTATTTCAAATGTCCCTATATAAGATTTTTTTCGAATTTTAAAGACTAATGAATGAAAGTGTGTAAGTTTCTTGATTTTGCGCGAATGATAATTAATAAGACGTGACTGATTCGTTACGCATATGTTCAGTTATTGAATCGCCACTGAACATTTGTATAGGGATCGAACCACCTTAAAACTGGCCAGTACGGTTCCACTTGGTAATTGGGTCGGTAATTCTGTAATAATCAACAACAGACTGATAGTAATAAAGTAGGGTTAATCGAGGGTACTTTTTTTAACAGCTGCCAATAAAACTGTCAGTCTATACTTGAGTCTCATTCAGGTTTGAGTTTAGTTTTGGGATGTGGGCCGCGGGGATTGTCTTTGATAAGAGATACTAATAGAGATTATATCGTATATATGTTTCAATTTAAACTGCAAATAATGACGGAGAATATTTTGGAGGCCATAAATAATTATTTTTTTTCTATCCAATAATCTATATTTTCGAGTTTTTACGCCTAACATGGCACTAGGTGCACTACTTACTGAACGATTTGAATTATAATATGGGTGTGTTCAGCAGTGGACGTCCTCTAGCGGATATTATGATGATACTATTATAATCTATACCTAAACCTTGTAATCAACAGTTCTTATTTTGTATTTTTAAGTATCTTATTTTAATTAGAATTCTTATAATGGCGGTTATGTTCCGTGGAATATTCATTTTATTTTGTTTGATGTGCGTCATCGAAAAAATAAAATGTGTTATAAAAAAGGCTATTTTCCTATTAATATTGTAGATTAGTGGATTATCATAGTTTAAATTGAATAAAATGGATAACATAAATACCGTTTTTATTATTTTTTTACCAATGTTTTTATAATACTAGCAAAAGTAGTCGAAAGAATTGAAATGTGAGCTCTTTGTGAGGCCCCAGACCTAACACTATAGAAAACTCGTTTAACTTACTAGTTCTACAGGCGCAGCTGCCTGTCCGCACGCGGTTTGTGTGTGTGGGAATTTATTGCAAGCCAATCGGGCGGGAACACTAAGTAAGCAACTTAGGTAATCTAACAACCCCCAGGCATGACATCCCAGAATATCTCCTGATAGTGATACCTGACTCAGCACTAATATTATAGATGCGATAGTTTAGATGTTTGCTTGTTACTTAATCACGTCGTAACTGCTGAACCGATTTCGTGCCAGAATTCAGCATACATTCATGACAGCTGTTTCATTGAAATTAAGCTTGATAGTCGATTCAAGCTTAAACACACTTTCAGAATACGACCTAAATTTAGAACTTACGAATTAGACTAAAACTAAAATTAATCTCTTTGTTTCCCTATATAAGCTTATTGCGCGCACGGAGGAGTGTGATTATCTGAAGAAGAAATCCTAAAATTATCCTAAATAAATAATAATTATGAATTTCGATCGCAATTGGAGCACTGGCAACCAGTTCAGTTAAGTAATTAAGTTTTCACTAATTATTGTCGATGTTGTGTTCGCCGTGTTGGTAAAACCGTCGTCCCTATTTACCCGACCACGGCAAAGCCAAAAGGTAGGGTTATTTAAATAAATAAATAAGCCATCACACAAAAACCAAAGTGAGACTAAGTATGTATTATTATTTAATACTTTATTGCTTCTACTGCAATACTGCTTCATTGTAGAAAACGAAGTATCAACGTACGTAGCTGTAGGTACACCTACATATATGTTCCTTGCAAATAACAAAAGCCTTAGTGCTCAAGTTTCCCAACCGTGCCAAGCACCGATATCCTGCTGTGCTAGTGCTAGTGCTACCCCGGTTTTGCTTCAAGCTGGGCACACATAAATTTCAAATATTAATTAACAGTCAGAATATTTACGTATCTCTTAAAAAAAAGTGGCACTCCGGGAGCGCCGACAGAAGTGAAAATTTGAATAAAGGTAAACTACACTACAGATACCTACTTATATACCTACAGAGGTGTCGGTAACGGCAACAGTGTCGTGAGTACAAAGGTTTTTTTCCCCATCTCAAAAATACCCAACGTGCCTAAAGAAGTTTTCACTTAAAAAATTTGGATGTTGCAAAATGATCATGATGGATTTCGGTTATAGGTACATGAAAATTTACTAAGAAAGTTATTAAGTAAGTATTTTGCCCTCCATAAAATAAAAAAAAATCAAATTATATGCAGTTGTATCGGTAACAGTGACGCGAGTTAATGGTTTTTTTCCCATCTCAAAAATGCCCAACGAGCCTAAAGAGGTTTTTACTTCAAAAATACAACAGAAATAGCTGTATCATCTAGCTAACGTTGCAAAAGATCTATTTATGGATTAACTGTTCCAGATGTGGCTGAATTGCCCCGTTGAATTGCATTTTGATCATAAATGTATCATCATTAAATTAAAGTGAGATTAAGTAGGTATTATTATTTAATACTTTATTGCACAAAGTACATATTAAATGTACAAAGGTGCTAAAAGTATTTTCTACCTGCCAATATACCTAAATATTATGTTACTAGTTACAACACAATCACAAAGCTGCAATACCTACTTAGTTTAGATTCACACTTGATCAACAGTATATTAGCCAAAGGATGTCAACTGCTGAACATATTATAGCCTCCCCTCCCCATAGATCTTCAGAGCGGATGATCTTATTCGCGGCCTACACCAAACGGCTCCCAGCATTAAATTCACTCTAGATTTATCGTAAAATAATCACTTTGGCCCAAAACCCCATCCTCGGCTCGACGCCGCGACGCCGACGTTGCATTTTGGGACAGCATTAATGTTAATAATAACCTACCTATACCATAAGAGTTGACTAGACTCAGCCCAAACTCTAATTTCACCCCCGGTTCTCCGCGCGCCGCTACACATCCTATCTCGCCGTGGTTCATGTTTGCCGTTTTTTTTTTATCATTCAGTCCCTTCATTTTATTGTTGTGCTTATTTCTCATAACTGCGTCTTTACAAAAACCAACTTAATATTAAATTCTACTTATAAACGTGATTGTTTGGAGGGACAAGCGTCACAAGTACCCCGTCTGAAAGCCGAGGCCAGACTGAATCGCGCCATACGTACGGCATACATACATACTTACTTACTTATTTAGAGAAGGGACCTGGAAACTAAGCCGTCACGCTCGGGTTGGTGACGCTGAATCGGGTTAACTAACTCGTATCTAGTCGACTTCAGCCAAGCGAGGTTCTATGCATTCCATCTGGACGTTAGTGCCCTACAATAAATAGTTTGAGCACTCCGTGTTGGACAGTATCCTCGATTACGCGTATGTTATTTATCCTAAACAGTAAATGAAAACCACACAATTTCATTACTTTATTTAGATAAAACCAGATACTCTGCCGCAGAAACCCGTTAATGAAAGTGTAGAAACTAGAGCTTTACACTTTAGATTCTTCTAGTCCAGAAGATTCTAGTCCCTATATAATGAATGGTAAATTTTATTATGAGACTTTAAGCCTGACTTGGATAACGATCCCTAAACGCATTATGCGACTATTTTTAAATTTAAATATGATTTGACAGCTCTCTCATTATTTATTATCTTATTTAGCCACTTAGAAAGTTCAGACATTTTTGCGCAAGTCACCCTTAGTAGGTATCTACTCCTTGAAGACGTTGAATGCAATGTTTTGTGAATCACTTTTTTCGCTGGCAGTATTTGACTTCCGTAGCCAGTCTGCCTCTAGCGGTGTCACTTCAATACTGATATGATGACTGAAGTGATGCCCCAACAAGGCCACACCCAACGCTACAGATGTGGCAAATCACTATTCATCCATATTACCATTGATTTGGTTTTACGTCAGAAAAAGAACCCTGTATGTCAATAATGGGCGGAATTAAAAGCATGATGAGCATGAAAGCATGAAAATTTAATAATAATTTTTATTACGGTACATTCAATAACAAATAAATAAGTTCTACACGCGTACACTTATACTTAGTGGTTCGCCGTGTCTTAGAGAATAAACAAAAACCTAAATCTAGAGGCAATTGTAAATTCATCATGTACTAAGATAAAAAGCTTTAAATCAAATTGTTTGTGTTCAGAACCTTTCTTTATATTTAGATCTGGCTAACGCCTGCATAGTGAAGAACTGTTTTAGTGCGTTGAATATCTTCGAGTGCTGGGCTGACCCCACAGACGTGTCAGATTTCAATTTCCGGCACCTTTTTTTTCTGCCGCCTGAAAAGGGCAATATGGTTTGGATTTAAAAAAATAATAAAAATACAACAAAATAGCTTTGAATATTGGAGTGATATTTACATGTTCTTACCATCTCGTGTCGCTTCTCTTCGGTGATTCTCTCGCACAGCTCGGTCGGGATGTCGCTCTCGGTTATGTCTTGCAGCACGTCATTCAGTTGGGATATCCTGCAAGGAAAGTCAAAATGATTATATTGTTTGATGTTGTTGATTGTATAGCTGTTTAATTGTTTTCGCATGTCATGCCTGTCACATCTATATTCGATTACCCGCTCTTAGGCCGGCTTACATAACGATCCCTAAACGTAATTAGCGACTAAACATGTATAAATTTAGCGTATTTGTATGATTTGACAACTTTCTTAATCATATTCAGAACAGAATAGAATAATCATGTATTTAGGCACTAAATACGATCAGGCATCGTTGCGCAACTCGCTCTCGATCTAAATCTCAATAAGTTTTTTGTTGACAAGTTCCTTTTTCAAAACAAGCTTTTATAAAATTCATAATCGGAACCGCAAGCAGATTCAAATCAGCCCAAACACTAGTAGCCTTCTATAATCCTTTCAGAAGTTCCGTTGTCTAGCATCCGTCTCCATCATGAGACCACCTCCATGGTCCCATATTATTGCATTGTCACCGAAGTTACATATGTATTCCAAATTTCAGCTCCATTGGTTGAGGGGAACGGTTTTAAAATTCAGTTGCAATATTCCACCCGGAGAAACATACATACCTACATTGCAAGTTAATAAAAGGCTTGTAAAAATACAGTGCAACATTGTTATAGGCGAACATTTAGGTAACTTGAAATAAAATTTGTCTATTTGATATCCAGATGTATTTTATTTTAATTTTGTTATATATATATAAGTGATAAATCTGTAATATATTAGCTATTGGGTAATAGCTACCGTCGTTGCCTATTCACACCGGCAACACCCGGGATATTGTCGATGCGTTCCCTACTAACCGCTCTGCCGTGCGCAATGTACGAGCTCAGTTGAGGTTGGGTTCACTGACCCACTGACGTTGACTGGGTGGGTCATTGAACTAGCGGGGTTGTTGAACGGCCCGTAATAACTTTTTAGTAATCTGTGGCATCGTACACACGGCTACACATCAAGCTATACATTTCCAGTATGAGCTGACCTCGCATTGCGTAGGCTTTTCGTAGAATGAGAGGTCAGCTTATACTGGAAATTTATAGCTTGATGTGTAGCCGTGTGTACAATACGCTAGTTCTCGTAACATTTCGAGCAGCAGTTTGGCGATTTTCTCGAGATTTTGATCAGAAAACAAGAAAATTTTATATGTTCTTGATGATAATCATGATCAAAATCTCGACAAAAATATATTACAAACACAAGTAATACCGTATTTATAGTAATAAAGTATTAGGTTGGGGAAAAAGTTTCTTCTTCATTTACATTTAACTAAAGTATGTAGGTACCATTTTGTTCGATAACTTTTTGCCATCTTGTAGATAGGGACATGATCCCATTGCCATAGAAATTTTGGGGCTTCTGATCAAAATACCGCGAAAAGTAGTTTTGGCAGTCCTCTCGTGATGTTAACCTGACACTGCCTAAAGAATTCTGAAGAGACCGAAACAGGTGGAAATCTGAAGGTGCAAGCTCAGGACTATACGGCGAATGCATTAACACCTCCCAGCCAAACTCTCTTAATTTTTGCTGAGTGGCTAAATATGTGTGAGGTCTAGCGTTATCATGATGAAAAACCACACCCCTTCTGTTGATTAATTCCGGCCGCTTTCTCTCAACTTCTTGCTCTAATCTCATCAGTTGTTTGCAGTAGAGTTCAGAATCGATGGTCCTGCCTGGTGGTAACAGCTCATAATGTATAATGCCCTTCCAATCCCACCACACACACAGCATCACCTTGTTGCGAGTTAACCCGGGTTTCGCCACAGTCTGTGAAGCCTGACCGGCCTTTGACCACGACCTTGTTCGCACGTACTTGTCGTAGGTACGTGAGCCACTTTTCATCACCAGTTATTAGCTTCTTCAAAAATGGTTCGGTTTCTTTACGTCGTAATAAAGAATCACAAATGAGTACACGGTTCATTAGGTTTCTTTCAGTCAGCTCGTGGGGTACCTAAATATCGAGCTTTTTTGTGTACCCAGTTTTTTTCAAATGCGCCAAATCTGTTTTGTAGTCAATTCCCAGTTCTTCAGCTACGTTCAATTCTTCAGTGGAGCAAGATCGGCATATCAGTAGTTGCGAAACTAATGATATGCAGTTCTTGCTCCACTTTTTCAAAAATGGCATCAATTTTATCCGTAATACCAGAGCGACGTGCATCTTTGACATCAAAATTTCCGGATTGAAAACATTTAAACCAAATTTGTGCTACTCTCACAGACACTGCACTAGGTTTATAAACATCGCAATTTTTTTTTCACGGCTTGCGTTGCATTTTTACCTTTTTTGTAGTAAAATTTTAAAATGTATCGAATTTATTCATTAGATTCACTCATCCTTACAGTACGAAAAACAAATAAAAATCACACTTTTTCCTAATTTGAATTTGGAATTATCTTCTTTAAAATATAAACTTTGAATGATACCAAAACCAGCCAGATACAAATAGTATAGCCAGAGATTTTATTACAAGTTCATATATACTATAATGCGAAAAGATTTTTTCCCCAACCTATTATCTTCATTTATAAATACCGTACCGTTTTATCGGTGTTTCGACCGACAATGTTTCGGTTCAATTCGTGAACCTTCATCAGGGTGAGTGCGTTCGCTTCGAACTGCGTCTCACCTCGCACTACGTAGCACGGCCAGATTTTTCCTAACCGGTGCAGAAACTTGAATTCCAATTCAAAAGAACAGCCAGGTGAACGATACAGGTGGATCACGGGCAGGAAGTGGAATAATCGATATTACGACGCGCGCTGGATGCCAAGCGTTTTTTGAAACAAGTATTTTTCCTAACATATTTTATATTGAAGAATTGGGTACCCCTTAAAATAACGCCCGGGGCAGGTGCCCTGGTTTGCCCCCCTTAGATCCGGGGCTGCCCACAGCCCTAAAGACTGGAAGATTTCTACCTAAAACAATTTAACCTAATGTTTTTCACCAACAAAAAACTTGCATAAGAGTGTACCAATAAATTTAAATATATAAATAATGCTGGACAGTTTACACAGCGCTAACTAGCCTCAAACTAAGCAAACCTTGTACTATTTAAACCAGATAGCTACAGATAACAGAATACTTATACACATTATTTTTTGTAAATGGGTACATACTTTTAATATGTATAGAGAAACAACCAGACCCGGAACAAATATATGACATGTAGATCATGCAAAAATGTGTTCCGCGGCGGGAATCGAATCCGCAAGCTCCTGCTTCTCAGCCACTGTGCCACGGAGGTCGTCAAACATATCAATATGGTAAAATAATGTATTGGTATAGTAGCTTTTTTGACCTGATTGTTATAGGTAATATTTTAATTTGATAGTATCAATTAGAGCAAAGCCTTTCGGTACATATTCTGGGACATCATGTACAACTAATAGAAGTTGCCATTACTCACTCTGGATCCCGCTTGACATTGATGCAATGCGACATGCAACCCACGCTATATCCACATGCACATTTGTATCTCTAGCTGTATAGTTCTAGTGAGAGCCCCGTAGAAGGGACTGAGAAGCCGAATTCTTTACTGCTATCATCACCATGTGAAAGGGTTCGTACTGGGACTGTAATAGTATTATATCTATTTCTGCCGCAAAGCAGCAAGTGTTTAGGGTTGAAGGGTATAGTAGCCGGTGAAATTACAGGCATGTGAGGCGTTACACCTGTATGCCTCAAGTAGATAGACGCAGGGCAGTGCTTCGTAGGGCACGTTTCTAAGGTGTGTGACGTCATAATGTCCTCCATCTTCACGTCATATAAAAAATAATAATAATCACCATAATTTCAGCCCTAGGACGTGCACTGCTGTACATATGCCTTTCCTATAGTTTTCCAGAGCGACTTATATCTTGTTATAGTTATGGGGAGATGTTCCAAATATCCAACAAACACATATTCTAACCTATCTCGTTCCACTGCTGGGATCTGTAATCTGCGAGAATGGTGGGAGATATCGTGTGATAGAGATGGTTGAAGAATAAATAGCTGCATTTAATTATTGTTAGATATATTTGAAATGTAACATTTCAATATTTTTGAAGTAAAACTTCTTTATGCACGCTTGACTTGGGGAGTAAACCGGTGAATGCGCTACGAAAAGTGCGAACGGAAGTTGAAAAGGAGATATAAGTTAGTGAAGATAGAAGGAGTGAGAGTTACGTTTCGTATATTTTTAAACGTTAATGAGCGAGTGCGACATAGACTGATCGACCTAAAATAAATAATAAATAATACGTGTGAATAATTTTTTAAATTAATATTTTGAAAAAGAGGTTTTACTTCAGTCGTGGGGTTTAAATCTTACTCGTTTTTTTAAGATCAAACGATATTGTACCATTTTATCTATTTTTAATTTTATTCCATCATTTCCAGCAACACTTATCATAGGTAACAAAAAATATCTTTCCGCAAAACAACTAAAGAGCCTAAGCCGACGTGGCGTCTACAAAGCATCTACGCCAGGGATCCCCAAACAGTTTTGGACAAGTGACCCCTTTTCCAAAATAAACTGTTACCTCAGACCCCCATGGCCAAATTATCTACTTTTAAGATCAACCCCCTTATTCATAATGGTCCGCTAACTTAAAACAGCTGATACAGAGTGTTATTTTTCATTCTGACTTAGGTCAATAGAAGAAGACAGAGTGAGAATTAGCAATGCTTTAAAATAGTTAGCAGACTATTATGTATAAGGGGGCCTATCTTTCGTTTTTTCCTATTGATACAAAATACCTAGGTACTAAGGTACCAATTGGAAAACTTTGCACTTGGTTAAGTGAGTAAAGTTGACTTCATCAAAATTTAACAAAATAAAAAGACATACAATTCAGTAAATATCAAGTTTAATTTATAATGATTATTACAAATTAGGTACTTAAAGAATCTTAAGTAGGTAGAAAATTATATTTAAAAAAGTATTAATTCGCAAAGAGAAAATAAAACATTCAGTGTGATGGATGAACCTGGTGACTATCTACCAATCTAGCTACATCCGGTTCAATATTGGTGAGTTGTAGCCTTAAATCTCCACGTTCGTTGATTTTCAAACGGTTTCTTTGTTTCGTCAAAATGTTTGTTACCACGCTGAAGCTTTTTTCAACTAGGTATGATGATGGAAAAGCGATAAGGTATTTTTCAGCAATGTTCCACAATGTAGGATACTGTGTTTCAATGTTGCGTTGCAACCAGAACTTCTGATAGCCTTGGTTGAACTTCTGCTTAAGCTCTTCGTCTGTGCTGATGGTAATCAACTCTTCTTGCATTATCACATTGGCTTCTTCTATGGCTGTGGTATTGTAAGGATTTATTATCCATTGAGGAATTTGTAAATTTAAAAGATCCTCAAACCTCTCCGTAAAGTCCTTGTGTAATGCGTCCAACATATAATAAAATGTCATCATCTTGAAGCATTTCGGGTTATTTTGACAAATGCGGAAACTGCGAATATTCTTTTCTGCCTAAATTTTGTTTATAAAGGATTAGTTTACCCACGAAGGCCGATATTATTGATTTTGTTTTAATCAAGTTAAGATCGTCACCCTGTAGCTGCAAATTAACTTTGTTGAATATTCCAAAGATATCAGTCGAGTAATAAATATCTGTTTTACAATTGTTCAGATTTTCTTTCAAATTCGGATCTATTTCTTGTAAAAACTCCAACAAAGATTCAAAAATGCCTGATAATCTTTCTAAGCAAGAGCCTTTTGATAGCCAGCGAACTTCAGTGTGCAGAAGTAATCGAGTAAAGACTTCGTCGTTTTTCTCACATAGCTGAGCAAATAACCGAGAGTTCAAAGAATTGCTTCGAATCTTGTCGATAGCATTTATTACATATTGTAAAGACTTATGTAATCTAGGACTCAGCTTTTTTGCTACTAAATGCTGCCTGTGAATCACGCAGTGAATGACCAGTACTTCAGGCAGTTGTCGCTTTAAGTGAGCTATAAAACCACGATGACGACCAACCATAGACGGTGCACCATCAGTCGCAACAGAAACAATATTTTCCATGGAATAGCTTTGTCAGTAAAAAAATGTTCCACGGCCTGAAAAATCGATTCTCCTCTGGTATCAGTCTCTAAATATGTAGCAAAAAGCAGTTCTTGACACATATTTTCATCTTTGATATATCGAACATATCCTAACAACAGAGCTTCATTGCCGGGTAATGTAGACTCGTCCAACTGTACAGAGAATCTGTTGGTCTGTAAGAACTTGCATAAAATGTTTTCCACATCCCGTCCCATCTCGTCTATGCGTCTCTGAACGGTGTTATTGCTCAAAGGTATTCTCTTTAAAATATCATGTGCTGGTTTGTGCAATACATTGTTACCTCCGCAATGGCTGGTAAGATAAGCTGCTCTCCAATTGTGTGGGGTTTCCCCGAATTCGCTATTAGTAAAGATATATTATAGGACGCTCGTAAACCATCATCGTCTTTAATAGATGATGACGCAAACATCGATCGTATGGATGGTCTTTTGTCTAGTTTTTCTTTAAGTGCTTGAAAAAATGACAAGGGCTTACTTTTTTTGTCAGCATGTACTCTTGATAAGTGGTCATCCATTTTTGAAGTCTTCATGGCATCGTTACTGAATACTTTTTCACATATGAGACACATCGGCAAGTGTTGATTTGATAGAGATGCAATAAATCCGAACTGCAAGTAGTCCAAACTGTATTGTCTGCATTTTTTTTCGTGTCCGCCATCATAAAACTCTCAGTAATCCTGCAAATAAAAAAATAAGAAACTACCTAAATAAAAAACAATAATAAACTGTTAAATTTACTAGTTATTTTTTTAATTGAAACAACTGAGGCAACTGCAAACTGTTGCAAACAATCTACACATAGCTCAACTGATCACTATCACACAGTGGGGCAATGCAGACAGCGTCCCCAAGACGCTGGCTGCATTGCCCCATTGTATGGCAATGCTGATGCGCTGAGCCGGATAAAAACTGTTTGGTACTTACCCTGTTAATTTTTCATAAACTGCAGATATTGTATGGTTACGCTATTAACTCGCGTAGGGAGCTCAGCATTTTGTAAATTCTTTTTCAATCACTTTACTTCACTTAATTTAGCTATGTTATAACTTTGTAATCTCTTGAAATAAATGAGTACTTATATGAGTTATTATCGTTCAAGCTCCAACGAATTTCAAAACGCAAATGAACTTTCAACCTAAGTGCAAGCTCGTTAAATAGTAAAATATCGGGAACATGTTTGGACTTGCAACTTGATCATGAATTCGTTCGTATTTAATCGCGTAAGCGTCAAATAGAGAGCAAGTCAAAACGCGCCTGAAAGACGTACGCTCGAACTCATTATCTTGCATAAAATTTGTCCACACTGACTTGCCGAGTTTTTCATCTTGTACGAACTTGAGACTTTACATTACTACAACAATGCTATTTCTTACAAAAATATTAATTATTCTTAGTACACGTAACACAACATAAACAATACAGTACCTACCTACCTATCTTGAAAGATTTAAATAAGAAATTGTGTTAATTAAATAGGGGTCGACTTTTAGAACTCGTCGACCCCCAAAATCAGTTTTCGTTTATGTCGACCCCTAGGAAACCGATATATGGACCACTTTGGGAATCCCTGTTCTAGAAGAATCTAAAGTGTAAAGCCCTAGTTTCTACACTTTCATTAACGGGTTTCTGCGGCAGAGTATCTGGTTTTATCTAAATAATGTAATGAAATTGTGTGTTTTTCACTTACTGTTTAGGCTAAAATAACACACGCGTAATCGAGGATACTGTCCAACACGGAGTGCTCAAACTATTTATTGTAGGGCACTAACGTCCAGATGGAATGCGTAGAACCTCGCTTGGCTGAAGTCGACTAGATACGAGTTAGTTAACCCGATTCAGCGTCACCAACCCGAGCGTGACGGCTTAGTTTCCAGGTCCCTTCTCTAAATAAGTAAGTATGTATGTATGCCGTACGTATGGCGCGATTCAGTCTGGCCTCGGCTTTCAGACGGGGTACCTGTAACGCTTGTCCCTCCAAACGATCACGTTATTCATAAGTAAAATTTAATATTAAGTTGGTTTTTGTAAAGACGCAGTTATGAGAAATAAGCACAACACTTTGGGAATCCCTGATCCTGATGAAGAGTGAAAAGATTTTATCTCTCAGAAACGTCGTAGTATCGCTATAGATATGTATGTATGTATGTTTATGTATATACAGGGTGTTTTTTTTTTAACTGTAACAGTACGGCAGCACCCATAACCAGAGGAGATACAGATGCAGTTTCTTTTAAAACATCAGCTCGTTTTCGAAGAAAAACATTTTGGCATTAAATTTTTTTTGGTCATGTGTGAGTAGCGCCTTAAAATGAATCAAGTTGGTAAATTTTTTTTTTTGATTCCGATCGATGCAGTCCTTTGTAAGGATCATTTTATTGTATCGGATAAAAAAAATCTGAACAGCGGAAGTTGGTCAAATTTGATAAAAAGTATTCTCATACAACAGGACTAACAAAATTCCTTCTACAAACATTTTATTTGATTCTAATTGCACATTAAAGAAATATTAATACTGTAGCGATTAAGAAGTTTAGGAACTCCATGCTCTCATGAGCAATTCAAAAACATTTCGTATTTCAGAACAATTTTGAATTTCGAACATCGTTCTTGCACCTGTCGGACTTTTATATCAGTCATTGCATCATCTTATTTGTCTTATCTTATCTTGGCATTGTCAAATACGCAAAAAGTAGAATTAATTAATAATTGAAGCATACTTCCTTTACCGACGAAGCCCAACTAATGCGCTGAAGTGGTAGCAGGAACGCTACCCAGACCGCGATTGAGGAAAGTAAAAGAAAAACACCTTTATGCAACGGTATCCGACATAAATATCCGCTATTCATGGTAGGTTATGCTTTATTAATTACTAGTGTTAGACAGCGGCTTCGCACGCGTTGTTTGTCAACAAAAAGCAGCCTATGTGTTGCTCCAGATTATAATCTACGTACATACCAAATTTCATCGAAATCAGTTCCGCCGTTACGACGTGATTGAGTAACAAACAAACATCCAAACTTTTGCATTTATAATATTAGCGTGATACCAGTAAAGTAGTAGCATCTGTTCCAGGGTGTCATAGAACAGAGAATATTATCTCAAAAAGATGTCATACATACCATATTAGGTAGGTACACACGGCTACACATCAAGCTATACATTTCCAGTATAAGAAGAACTCGCATTGTGTAGGCTTGTCGTAGAATGAGAGGTCAGCTTATACTTGAAAAGTATAGCTTGATGTGTAGCCGTGTGTACACTTAGAGTAACTTACACAATGACGCTTAATCTTAGGTATTTAGTGTTTAAATATATTTTTCGTACCACTTGCTCAAAAAAGTGACATTCTATGCCACAAAAAGCGAACATAACAATAGTCATTTTTAATCTGTTAAAAACAGGGAAAGAAAATTGTACTGAATTTCATTCATCCTCTAGGGGGAGAATGTGATTTAAATTTGGAATACTTACCGAAATTTATAATGAACTACATCTGTGTTTACGCCATTGAGTTTGTATATAAAGCATTATACATCTTTTTGAAAAAGGAATACGCATTTATTATGCAGTTATGATTATTAAATAAAATTACGAAAACCGACAACAGCCGTATGAGCTTGATGCCTTTGCTTTCCCGACAAAAAAATATTAGTCTAGGAATTTGCCGCGTTTTTGTTTTCTTCAAATACCTAAACGTTAAGTTTATTTTAATATATTTTTATAAATAAGTTAATGTTATAAAAATACGTTACGATGTTAAATCAAAGCGACAGTGACATATTATTATTGTGTTAGTTTTTTCGCAAATGGTACGAAAAGTAGAATATTTTCCTCGGTGATAAAGCTGTCTTAGTCTTGGGTGAAATTAAATCCCTCGCTACACTCAGGACTCGTCTTAAGTTTTTAACACCCTCGCAACGCTCGGGAGTAAACTTCGAGTCCTTCGTTACGCTCGCGATTTAAATTGTCACCCGCGACAGAAGACACTGCTTTATCCCATTGGTTAATAATCTACTATATGAAAGTGTTGAAACCATACAAATACGTCAATTTATAACATGTTTAGTCGCTAAATACGTTCTCCTTTGTCTGTAAGTAAGCGGCAAACACCAACCAAACAGCTTGATAGATTTTAAAAGGGCATCCTATGTCTTCGAGTCATAGGTATTCTTATATCCAATAACAAATATACCTGGGTCAGTACTAAGCCTAAAATGTGTCTATTACTACGGGCTCTTTCCTCTGAGTAATAAATTATAGATAGACACAGAATAGAAAAAGTTTTAATGTAGGTATAATTATTACCCAGAGCTCGACGAGCCCGAGAGAGTTCTGTTCGTAATTCGCTTTATCTAATAATTTTATTTTTTCCTTCATTTATCGTTTATACGTAGAAATAAAACGGGAAACATGGTAGGTATTTATACGACAACTTTTCCGGGATTACACGAAGTTTTGGAAGGGGGAAGTTGATGAAAAAAGAAAAACCACGAACAAGAACGGTGTCGGCCGGCGACGTCGGAGGCACGTGTAACAGTAATGTTTATATCTTTGATAATGTTTTGTTTTATGTCTAGATTTTACCCGACGACTTCATATTACTGGTGGTAGAGCTTTTGTGAACGGGCACGAGGAAGTGAGCACCGCCGCCTTACCTTTATCTGCCGCCAAATAGCAGTACACACATTGTACCTACTTGTGCTGCTGTGTTCCGGTTAGATGGCAATGGTATGTTCCTGTAATTACTGGCACATAGGCATAACAGCTAAGTCCTATAGTATGGCAACGTATCCACATAGAGATCAAGACAACATAATACCTTGTTTTGAATTCTATGTGGTTATCTATGGGCTGCAGTAGCCACTTAACATCTGGTGGACTGCATATGCTCGTTTGCCATATAAGTAGTATAATAAAAATATATTCCTTACTCATCATTAGTCCCTATCTACTAATAAATACCTACCCACTTTTTAGTTTCTAGCTACGTAATACATTCACTATTCTTGTGGGAAAGTACATAAATATAATTAGCCCAGTAGGTACCTACTTCAAATGTTATACCTAACTACTTATATGCCCCAAATAAATCAAAGCGTTCGTTTTAAGTTTATTGTTATATGTACCTATGTTAGTCTATAAGGTATATAAGGTATTATAGATAATGGCCTTGTAATCATATTTTGTAAGTGCAAAATGTTTCCTGAAATTAACGATACCTATATTGTCTATTTGCCTTATTTCAAAGTAAACCACCACCTATTCCATAATCTACTTTCATAACTTTGGCAACTGGACACAAAAATTCAATTCTTTTTTAAAATCTTGTGTTGCGTGTTCCAACTGCAGATCTTTCGAAGTTTACAAATGAATAGTTTTGGTCGAAAGTGTGTTGTTTCGTCGTTTTCGCGGGCGACTTCACGGCACACACAGCGCCAAGTCTGTCACACGTCGCAGACTTTACGTGTCAGGCAAATAATCACTAAGGTTTTGGTCGTTTTGATCACATATTTTTATGGGCCGTAGAATTAAGTTTTAACATCTTAGACTTTTTTATCGTTGCCTGAAATAAAGTATTATTTAAATAAAATAAGTAGTATAAAAAAATTACGTTGTATTGTGGTGGGCTGCGCCATCTGTCGGAAGAAGAAAAAACATGTATCTTGTGTTACGAAGTTCAACCTATTGTCCAGAGATGGCTCTTTGTTCAGAATAAATAAATTATTATTAATAATATAGTATACATTAGAAGAATTAAAAGAAATAAATATGCGTTTTTTAGGGTTTTTCAAGGCCCTGTATTTAGATTTGTAACAGAGAGTGTTGCGTCTGTCTGAATAACAAACTATCTACAAACTCAGAACTCAGCACGGTTGCTCTGAGTCATCAAAGGAAAGTTTGGCTTGAATGTGGCACTGAACCTCAGAGGAAGTAAGTTGAAAATATTATTTTTACTCTATTTCTATTCTAGATGATATCATAAATATTTCATTTTATATTTTATACTCTATGGTAGTGATGATTGATTTCTGACTTTTCTGACACAGAGTTGACTTTAGATTTCTCTTTGCTCTGTGTTGTGACACCACAGAGAACAACTAAACTAGGTACACACTACTGGTGTGTATAATTTTATGTTTATAATCTGTGGTGTTGTAAATTTTGCCAGCTGGGCGGTTCCGAATGAATTTTGTAACTGATTTTCTCCTTTTTTGTATCGAAATTGGTACATTTCAGCTATAATTAAAGAATAACCAGTATTTGTTACGACAAATGATTGAAGAAAGTATCTTCTAGCCATTATCAAACAGCAAAATGTAAGTATTTTTTACCTTCTGAACACAAAGTTTTTTGTTAGCTGCATGTATTTATCTCACTCGCATCATTAATTTACGGTTCAAAGGAAGTACTGGTGTGCAGTTCCCGGTAATTGTAATGAATCAGTATTAGTGTGCAATATCTTGGCGTTTTCTTTTTAGAATAAACCTAATGTTTGGGCTAATTCATGCCTTGATCAGTTTGACTATACCAACGACACCACTTTAGCCCACTTACAGAATTAATGTCAACATTTGATAAACCTATTTTTTCACTAACCTAATTTAATCATCCTAGGATTGGGCTCTTACAGACAATGTTATACGAAAAATAAACAAAAGGTGTATGTTAGTTTTAAAGCGATATGTAATCCAAATCTTGTGTGACTAAAGATCTCTCCAGGTATATTTATATTTTTTTAAATATATATAGAAAATAATAATTGATGTGTTAAATCTTACAGTCTAAAATTATAGCTATGTCTACACCAGTACACTATCATGTTCATCTTGCGTCTTCAACATTCAATTCGTCTTGCGTCAAGCTTATACAATATTGATTGCCTTATGACGCATGCAGCTTATCCTCTACACCTGTGTGCCTTGATCAGTTGTTAAGATGGTTGTGTGAACTTTTATCTATCAGTGCAGCATATTTAGTGTAAAGTGCAAGGAAAAAATGCAAGAAAGAGAATCTGGAAAAAAGATTATTTGAAAAAACGGAACAACAAGCTTTCGCCATTTTCTCTGGTAAAACGCTCTGAATGTTACATGCCAACCCTTAAACTAGTCAAACTAAACTTGAGAGCAAAAAAATCGCACATTCATGATTTTTTGACATAATTAAAAAAAAACAAAAAATATTATGTTTCTGTAATGCAGATTCATAGTCTATTTTAATACCTATCCAGTGGTATCTGATTTGTCTTTCAATCATTACATAAAAATGCTTTTGTGGATCAATAACAAAAATGCATGTTTAGTAAAAAATTCTTTATTCAAGTATTGGTGTCAAAGTTATGAAATTAAAAGATAAAATTAATTAAAAGTTTGTTATTAATACCAAGTGTTCCCTCCCCTAGCCTGAATCACTGACTCCATCCGTGTTTTCATTGATGTTACTAGACTTTTGATAAAGTCTTGAGGAATAGCCTCCCATTCCTCTGCGATCGCCTGTTGCAGCTCCTGTAGAGTCGATGGAGGAGCATCTCGGCCTCGAACTCTTCTTTTCAGCTCGTCCCATAGATGTTCGATGGGATTGAGGTCTGGGCTTCGAGCTGGCCACTCCATAACGGTCACATCCACCTCTTGAAGGTACTCGATCACTATGCCAGCAGTATGCGGTCTTGCATTATCTTGCATAAACAGAAAGTTTTCGCCGATAAACCCAGCATAAGGTACGACGTGGCTCTCCAGTACTTCCTCAATGTATCGTATGGAAGTCAATCCTCTTGATTGGCGACCAGTATTCGGTCCGGTGATGAAGGCAAGCTCGGTTTTTGCTTCCATAGACATGCCTCCCCAAAACATGATTGATCCACCGCCATAGGCGACACGTTCTGTTATGCAGCATTGGGCAAATCGCTCTCCCGATCTCCTATACACCTTCCCCCGTCCGTCGTTGCCATGCAAGCACATCCTGCACTCATCAGAGAACAGGACTGCACTCCACTGCTCTTCGGTCCAATTCAAATGGTCTCGAGCGAACTGAAGGCGGGCTTCTCGGTGGGCTGGGGTCAATTTCGGCCCGTTAGCTGGCCTGTGTGCAGTCAGGCCACCTTCTCTCAATCGTCTTCTGACTGTCCACCGGCTAACTTCTACTTCACGAACTTCTTGAAGTCGTTGGCCCAGTTGAACTGCGTTCAAACGACGATTTCTTAAAGATGTCGTTACAAGAAAGCGGTTATCACGCTCTGTTGTAGCACGGGGACGGCCCGATCCTTGTCGCCGTTGGTAGCCACCAGTCTCTTGATACCTCTGGTATACACGCCGAACGGTAAATCGGCTCAAACTCAATTGTCGAGCCACTTGACTTTGCTTAAGTCCCGATTCAACAAGGGCAACCACTTGAGCGGCTACTTCTGGTGTAGTATCCATTTTCGTGTTCCGTTTGAAGCCAATATCAATAGAGAACCTTTCACACTGTACGTTGGTATGCAAATGATGACCATTCCCTCAATATGCACTCTTTTATACCTGCGATAAATCCCGCCGCCGGCCTTACCTGGATCGAGCGACATAAGGGGGTCTATTGTTTTGTTGCTAATGAGTTGTTTTTAAAGGTAAATGTCAACCCTTTATCAGTTCTGCGAATGCCTAGATTATGCACTTTAATTTAATTTGCTGTAAGCTCCAAATAAAAAATTTAACTTTTAAGTAAAAATGTGCGGATGTGCGATTTTATTGCTCTCAAGTGTAGTTTAAGGCAGGCATTATTGCATGTGCTATATCACTTCATGCACATCAAAGGAAGATGCAAGGTGAACATGAAAGCACACTGGTGTAGACAAAGCAAATGTTTTGCAGTACCACTGCTTGTTAAACTAATTAAATATTATAATGCAGGACATTTCATTCATTTCATATAAATAATTTATTGTTTCTTATATGTGAAGATGTGACTTGCTTCAAAACTTGCATCCATACTAATATTATAAATTCGTAAGTAACTCTTGTCTGTTTGTTACATTTTCATGACTAACCGTCTGGACCGATTTTGATAAAATTTTGTATATACAAAATGTTAAAATTTAAAATTAATTAATAAATTAATTAATTTCTAAGTAAGACTAACGTTAAGACATTGGCTACTTTCTACCTAACTGTAGAAGGAGGGTAATGTTTTTATTGACAAACCATTTGAAGCCAGTGGTTTGTCAGCTAGTATACCATAAATATTACTTAGCTAAGAATATAAGTTAAGTGAAGATTTGCTATGGTAGGTATATAAAGGTACTACTACAGTAATCAGTTTCCTTTAAGAACCACTTTAGTTTAGGTGCCTTTTATTGCTGGACTGTTATCACTTCTACGCAAGTAATTGTGAAAGTTAGTTGATGAAAGCTATTTTTGGTGATTTAAGTGTACCATTGCATATTTTATGCTCTAGGTAATCAATAAATTACCAAGCAAACCAGGCCCAATACTTAGAGGGGAGTAAATTATGCATAGAAAAAAAAGATTCATCCTAACAGATTTCCTCTCATGTCAACATAATCATTAGTAGTATGTTTCGTTGATATTTGCCTGGATATAACATTTTCTCCTGAGAGAGCACGCTCAACATTGACTGGTATGGTTCACCAGCCAGTTGTTAGAATATCGACAACCACACCAGATTTAACACGGCATTTTCTACTCTGCTGTTATTATTGGAAAAAACTAAATTGTTTGTCGGGTCAATCTTGTGTTAAAGGGTCAAAGATGTGATTTAAATTAAATTACCAATTTTAGTGTTTTGCTTGATTGATTTTTTGGATGTTAGCAATAAAATATATATATTTTTGTATTTGAGTCTTTCTGCAGGCGAAACATTGGAATTTTGACACCTTAACAATTGCTGAAGACAATCATGTGATCCCTACACCATTTTGTCTTTTACGTTTCGTTGACTAAGGCAAAAAAGGGAAATGTAGAACCCATTTTCATTCCGCAGTCGGAACACTGACAATTACCTGTACTTTTTGCAGTTCGTTTTTACGCTGGATCGGTAGTCTGTACACTCACCAGTCCGAGTAATCACTGAATCGCGCGTATGTTCATTCTCTCGCTACTGCCAATACTTGCAGCAGCCAGCAGTTAATCTTTATTGAAGCTGGGTGCTATTCTATTAAACTAGTGGTTCGCCCCGAACTGAGATCTCGCGAGTCTCCCGTAGAAACAATAAAATATCATTCTTAATCTTTGACCATCAAAATAGTCCCACGAAATAAATCACCAACTCATTTGACCTACAGTTTCATTCAAATTACAGGTAACGGGAGTTCATGCTATTTGTTTTTTTTTTGGGGTACAAATTGCATTTATTCTGGATTTCAGACTATTGCCTATATTCGTGACACGCTACGTTACGCGCATGCCGCGCATACCAAATTACAGCACTGTGGTCACTGGTGTACTGGTGTGAATTTCGTCAAAGTTCAGTTCGTATTATGGCTTATAACTCAAAAATTACAAACATTTAACTAAAAATAAAAACGAGAGTCGAAATTTACCAATGAAGACCTTTCATTTAACGTCATACTTGACCTAATCATTTTAAAAGATTTTACCCTTCTTAAATTGAACCCCAATACCTCAACAACCCCCCAACGTTTTTACCTCACTTTTACCCCAAAATTGTGCCATCACTGGATCAACGCTTCGAAAGTTATCCTTGGACAAACAAACATACATACATAAATAAATGCAACGCGGATTTGCCCAAGTTGATTTGCAGATCTCGCTTCGCTATATCAAATATTATACTACAAAGCAAAATTGTGTAAAAATCTGAAACACACCTAGTGTTTCAGATTTTTACACAATTTTTACAAGCTTTTTAAATGTAGTGTTTTGTGGGGCTTTCTCGCTGGTTCTCTGTCTTAGGTATCTGGAACAATGTTAAGAGTGCGTTTCCACCAGAGATGTGCGAGTATGCGTACCGAAGCTGTGAAACGGTGTGGCTCTTTCCACCAGAGATATGCGAGGAAGCTTAGCGGTGCCAGGATACGTAGTGGACTTTTCAGCTGTCACCGTTGCAACTACCTATTCTCGCACATCTCTGGTATAAACGCACCCTAATGGAGTCCACACACGTCAACTATTTCTTTGCGCAAGCCTTGCAAAAGTTTAGAAATTTTAACAAATTCTTCCCACAGAAGCTCGCGCAAGCCTTGCAAAAGACTAGAAATTTGTACCAATTCTTCCCAAAGGAAAAAAATCGTTGACGTTATGGGGCCCATAATGTCTCTGGCTAAATTGCAGTCACATATTTTCTAGAAATATGGTCCGTTTAGAAGCACCTGTCCGGTATGTAATTTGCTGTGCGCAACATTATTTCATTATTAGGTATCGCCACAACGTGCGACTTGCAACCCTCATGTCTATGAGTTGTTTAGAAATAACAGCGTCCTTCCTGTATAATGTTCTTGCTGTTTTTATTGTTTAGTCGTCAACAACATGTTGCCCAAAGTGTTGATTGATATTGCTGTTTGTTTCTCATGCGCCATATTGGTGCACTAAGATAACTAGAGATATTCCAATTTAAAATGCGCCCCTCTATTGTATCTACTTGAAGTTTATTTACAGTAAGACGTTTCAAAATGATCCCTATAATTAGAATGAATAAACATTGCTTGGCTATAAAGTAATGAAGTAGTGGGGCGCGCAATTAAACACCGAAAGATCTAGACTGAAGTCCCACAAAGTGTCAGTTGAACCATCAATGGTACTGGCTAAAGGTGCTTTTCCACCTGCGAGGCGTTATTGCGATAATTGAAAACTAGCCACGCCGCGGCCCATTTTCACCAAAAAATTGCCATTAGATATCGTGAGCTTGCGGTTACTATTAGCCTACTCTATGCAGGAATACGGTTCATTACCTAGTATACCAACAAATATTTCAGTTCTCGTCTCGCATGTCCTTGCCAATACAGCAATACTTGCCATTTCCACAAGATGCGCTAGAAGAGAATAGAAATTTTGTCATACAAATATAAATTCACTCCAATCCGACGACCTCTGTGGCTCAGTGGGTGAATAGCAGGCTGAGACGCAGGAAGTTGTGGGTTCTCGCTGCTGGAAAATGTTTGCATGGTCTACAAATATTTTTCCGGGTTTAGGTATTTTTTCTATTACTATAAGTATGTATTTACAAAAAAAGTAAGAATGTCTATAAGAATTCTATACGATGGTTTCCATAATACAAGCTTTGCTTAGTTCGATGCTAAATAATAGCGCTGTGTGAAATGTTCATCATTATATATTTATTATTTAATCCAATCCTAACCTCGCCTCGCCGGTAGAAAAGCATCTCGACTGACAAGTGATCCGGCGGGCGACCGTCAGTCATATGACAGGTAGCGCGACGTGTAAAAAATTGAGCTTGAATCGTTGCCTATAGTGTACCGGCTTTAGTGATGAGGATATTGGCCTCATGCGTATAAAATCGCGACAGAAACGAAGCGGTCCATGTACCCGACACTACAATGAATTACTACGTGTTACCATATCTCCTTTTGCTATAGCAATTGTTTTTTGTGTCGAGCACAGCTGTAACTGTCCTACTATTGCGACTGCTTTTTTATGTACCTGTTTGCCGTAACATTTCTGTGTTTCATGCAAAGCTGTGTCTATCTCTCTTTTTTAAGTTTCGGGCCTAAATGGTAAAACGGAACCCTTATGGTGCGACTTTATCCGTCTGTCCGTACGTCCGTCTGTCACAGCTGATTATCTCAGCAACTATTAACCCTACCGAAATAGTTATAAATAATACTGACTCCTCTATTGCAGCTAGACTAGATTACTTCAGCTACTTCCACGGCATTATGTCGTAAGGTATACTGCTGTGAGGGAGTGCTGCAGATATAAACACCGTTTTTGTGCTGAGAGAGAGAAGAGGGCTGTTCGTGTTATTTATAATATGAGCCCAGAGAATTATTACGCCATAAGTTCGCGTAGGAACAGGCAGTAAAATTGACGTTTCAAAGTGATCCTTGTGATTTTAATTAATTAAAACATTTAGAATTTGAATTTGCAATATTTTCATTGTGATGGCCAAAATAGTCAAAATGGTGGGGGTAAAAATTTAAAAATTGGATTACTAGGTCAAGTAGGGTAGGGTATCATAATAAAGAGAGTATCATACCATTTTTTTGTGCAGTTTAGAAATTATGACGAATGTGAAATTAATATAATTGATAGACCTATATATGAAATAAAATAAATAGATGAATGAGCAACTTAAACTTTCCTTATGACTTCTTCTATTGTTAAGTATGTATGTATTTTTATTTGATATTGGTATATTTTAGTCTATCATATAAAGTATTTATGTAGTATGTACCTATATTATGCTATTTTTATTAGTCCTGTGCACTACCTACACATCTTTATCTACGATACTGTAAAGGTTATCTGGAAGAGAATGCTCTTTAGCATTAAGTTCTCCTTTGTAATCGTTTTATAAGTGCAATAAAGTATTTTCAATCAATCAATCAATATATATATATATATATATAGTATATATATATGCAAAGATTACAGGAAAATTATAACGAAGTCTTTAGAACAGTATTTAGATATCTATCCAAGTTTTCTTGGTTTATCGGTCACAAAACTAGATGGAGCTGCCTAATTAACATAAATATAATATAATATCTAGGTTCGGAATTTCGTACTTGACCGGTATTGTTCTTAAATTGAGGGCCGAAGGTAAACCACAAACTTCAATATAATAACGTAAGTTGGTTAGGCGCGGAAAAATTGTAAAGTGACTAGCGTTTTGTATCAACTATCGCCCCAAGGTAAAGAATTAATACCTCTACCGTTATTGAGTTCTTTGCTATGAGCGTATGACTCATGAAATAGGAACTGTTTGTTACAATTACAACACATTACCTACCTATTTAATTGAGCACGGTTGAAGGAAGTAACGGTGTACCCAACAGTGATTTTCACAAGCGTAACACGTTCATTCGCTAAAGTATCTCAATATTATCGTAAGTCGGGTTAGTTACACCATTTATAACTCAAGAACGGCTGGAACGATTTTTATGATGTTTGATTTCTTTTATTTGTCTCCGCCCCGAATAGCAGAATAAGTATTAAAATATCGGAAAAATTAACAACACAAAAAGAAATTGTGAAGAAAATTCATTTTCTCATGCATAGATGCGGCTAATGATGGCCGATTGACAATTCTACCTGGGCGACGTATGTACATTGGCAGCCCGCATCATATGCAGGTCAAGGCGGTACGAAGTTCGGCGGGGCAGCTAGTTGTATATAAATAACTAGCTGGATAGTGTAGCTTACTGTTAGTGAAAGAATTTTCGAAATCGGTTTTGTAGTTCTGGAGATCCATTACATCGTAACAAACTAACTCACAAATCTTGTCTCTTTATAATATTATTACATACTAGCTTCCAGCCGCGGTTTCACACGCGTGATTTGTCAATAAAAAGTGTCACAATCCAGGTCAATTTAATCAAAATCGGTTCAGCCATTACGACTTGATTGAGTAAGAAACAAAAAAAAAATATTCTAATTCTAGGGTGGGGGGAATAAGATGGTGTATAGTGCATTACCCCCTCTTCTAACCCTAGCCATCCCAACTCCATAAAGTAGCAGCAGCAGGGTTGATGGCAGCAGCAGTTTTCCAGAGTCCCCGAAGTCGTTGCTGACGTCAAAGATGACTCGATGAGTTCATGCAGTCCCTTCTTCAATCTGGCTTCGTGTGTGGCCATACAGTGCTCCACTGTCTCTATCCTGTAGGCATCCCCGACATAGCCCACTATCCGTTCCACTAAATCACCATCTCCTGGAGACAGGGGTTCTTTAGTAGATAGTGATTTAATTCGCAGTGCCCTGCTATGATCTCCACCATCATCCGCAAGTCCTCGCGTTTCATTTTTAGCATTGTAACAAATAAACATCTCTCGTCATTCATCATCTCGCATTTATAATATTAGTGTAGATATATATCTGGTTGTAACAAGGGAAGTGGATAATTGACTATAAACGCTTTAAAATGGAAGTGGCAATTTTTGAGGGACTAATAAAGAAATTTGTCATTAAATAATCACTCAACAATAGCCACCTTTAAAATTACAATTATGATGAATACAGTAAATACTTCCGGAATCGCGAGCTGATCAATCCGAGCCCATACCCCATCAATCTATTTAGGACCATCGAAGGGTTCCGTTATACACCTTCCGTCTTCATTAGCTTATTGACATAGTTATTAAAATTCGATGTATGCAAAATTACAGCTCTATCAGAAACTGCTAGAATCGACTTGCAAAATTTGAACCGTACAAATTATTATAGATTCAAGGAAGCTTAGTAAAATATTTAAAAACTAAATCAACTATATAATGCTAACGTAAATTGTAGGAAATAGTGTGTACAAATTGTAGGCAAATTGTAGTAAGGCTTATCAAAAATCAAAGGATTTTTTTTTATAAATGTCTTGAGAGTATGATTGGTATAATGACAGCCATTGACCTGGCATGGGTTATATGATGGAAAATAGTCGTCTTCTCACCTCAAAAAAGGGTCCTGGTTATTAGCGTGCTAGAATAATTTTAGTACTAAGGCTAACCCTTGCCTACCAACTTTGCGATCTCAATGTGCGATGTATTATTAGCGCGTCGTCTTAACACGGCTTTAAGCACAGATTGTGTAGTAGCTGCTTCCTTTAGTTAAGTATAGGGCTGTCTATAACTTAATACACTTAGGCTCGTTTTTTAGGGTTCCGTTCCTCAAACGGAAAAAGAAGGATCACGTCGTCTATCAGATCTTGATGATATTTATGTGGGGTTTACCTCTAAGGTACACGAAAAAGGTAAAATTATAGTATTATTACCTGATTTGACTGAGCCGCAATACGAAGATTGTGTTAAGCCTACTGGTCAAAATCATAATTTCTTCCATTTAGCTTTTTAAGTTAACTCTTCAAGTTAACAGCAATTAATATTACCTATAAACTTTGAATTCAGGCCGTTACCTCGACAGCCCTAGGTTAGAAACGGCGTATATTAATGCCTTGTTGGTGATGCTTGAGGTGTGCGATGAGTCACTCTTGGCTGCCCACGAGGTGCGACTGCCCTGACCACTTTTTGTAGAGATGTCCGACAAGTCGACGACTATTTGAGAAAGCCGACTGTCCGGCTATATTTGTAGTCTGTGACTAGTCGCCAAAAAGGGGCGACTAACCAGCCAATTACTATATTTTTATTTTTACGCATAAATGGAGATATTGAGGTGAATTCTTAACCTTTATTGTATATTTTTACCATTATATTTCTAAATAACACCCAGTAACGCCGGCCCGTACGTAAACAATACTAGAGAAAAATGTAAACAGAGCGAGTGAGTGCAAGCAATTCAGCTCTCATCCACTGAAACAATGGTCTTTTTTCAACCGACTTGTCGGCCAAAGTCATAGTCGGCCCATCTCTACCTATTAGTCATAACAAAAAATGTAACTGTACATAATATATCACTATCGTTCTTTAAACCTTTTTGCGGGCTAATTTATAAAAGTCTTTTTTTACCGTATATTACGTGATCTATACTAGTTTTACTTACGAATTTCAACTCCGAAACAGGGTCTTGGTCCCGAAAGGCGTAATCGCTCCATATCCTACGCCACCTTTTGTCGGCCTTCATATCTGGATTCAACTAATTTTATTTTCAGGGATTTATAGTAACTGTACAAAAGTTTTAGTAATCTATGTTCTGACAAATGAGATTATTACTTGAGACTACACTCAAGATCAATCAAATATCGAGCTTCTTTTGGTATAAATTAGTTTTAAAATCGTTACGACGTGTGTGGGACCCAAAATGTAGGTCCCACACACGTCAATAATTTTTTTGCGCAAGCCTCTAACGGGACAATATTTTTTTTAATGTTATTGGTGGGGAACTGGCTTACGGCCCACCTGATGGTAAGCGGTCACCAACGCCTATTGGCAACACCCGGGGTATTGTCGATGCGTTCCCTACCCTGTAGAATCCTCTTTACATTTCTCTTGAAGCGTACCATGTCGTAATCTAATATTGTTCAAATTCTAGGCTTGCTCACGCTTCTGTGGAAAGATTTTGTTCAAATTTCTAAGCTAGCGCAAGGAAATATTTGCCGTGTGTGGGCTCTATTAGCAGTGGCAATGTAAAATATGACGCCAAAAAGACAAAACCTCTAACAAAAATAGATCAAAGCTTGGTGTATTTTTGTAGATGGCATAAGTACTTCTAAAACAATTTTACTGCTTTTCCCTGTAAGCACTAATCGTTGACACTGTGTATCGTAATCGTGCACAGTGGCCAAGGAATGAATAGCCCTTTTTTTCTGTTCCAGTTAATGTTTGAGCAAGTTCCCGTAGCTTCGTGTCCATCAAACTTTACTGAATTCCAAGGTATGTATCCACTCTCAAACTTATCTTTTTTTCGAATACATATTTTACTGTTGGAATTTATTTGCATTATAATCTAGTTCAATTTGTTATTTCTCACGATATTTATCTTAACAAAAATAGTATAGCATCTTCACCGTATGGGACGCGCTTTTGAAACAAAATTATTTCTGATATGATTTTGCGTAAATTTCAATATAGCAAAACGCCAAATCTTTTGATTTTGGTATTATGCGTCGAAAAGGTTGTAACAACTAGACAGTTGCGTTTGCTTGCACTTCCAACAACCTAAGAGCTTGTCCAGAAAGGGCAAAGTCGCTGCGATTCTCTCGCGCGTATTACGCGCGACCGTTGCGTCCAGAAGGAGCGTACCAACGCGCGAGCATTTGGGGACATTCATTTCTCTTGATACGCGATTCTCTTGATTCTCTTGATACGCGGCAAATTCGCCGCGATTTGATACGCGCGTTGGCGAGATACTTGGCGCCAAAACACTGCGTCCACAAGCATCGCGCGAATTTAAAATACTCGTGTAAATCGCGTGCTCTTCGCCCGACTCTCGACTCGCGCGTTATACGCGCGTGTTGCGCGCGAGTCGAGACGCCGCCTTGTTGCGTACAGATTACGCGCGCACTTCAGAGCGAGTGCACGTATCAAGAGAAATGGAGCGCCAGAATTTTGATACGGAATTGTAATACTGACTGAACCCGTCCCCAAATGCTCGCGCGTTGGTACGCTCCTTCTGGACGCAACGGTCGCGCGTAATACGCGCGAGAGAATCTCGACGAATTCGCCCTTTCTGGACAAGCTCGAAGTTTACATTTACAATATTTGCTGTTTTTTGTTGTTAATTGTTACGTTAATGGTTGTTTTAAAATCGATGTTAATAATTGTCTAAGCTAAAAATAAACAACAATGAAAAAAAATACAAATAGTTGATGACGTAATACGTCATAGATTATTTGTAAGTTATTTATAGTTATCCTTTATATTGTCGGGCTTTATAAGTACTTTATACCATTGTAGTTTTTCTAAACATGGAAATCAATGGCAACTTGCATAAAATATGCCAGTATTGTCAGTTCTTAACATTGATAGTTCTTTAGGTATCTCTCCTACAATACAATGAGTTACATGACGTTTGCGTATTGGCTTAAAATAATATCGATAGATTTACGCATTTTGTGGTTTGTTGCTTCCGCTCCCATGAATTATTTTGGGTTTGTATATTGAACACAAAACTTATAAATATTCAGCGAGATGTCATTTTGATTCAAATAAATTCAGTAGATAAAGCTACGATATCTAACCGTAAGTAAAATCGCCACCTAAAAGTAAATCTGTAATTTAATTTGTTTGCTATCGCTCAACTACCTTATTATTAGACAAACATTGCTTGTCGCGGGCTCGTCACTGCGGGGCATCCCTGAGTGCCTTTTCTGTTATGTATATCAACAAAATAATAAGAATGCGTATCAAATTCTATCAGCCAACGCTTTAGCCAAACTACGTTTGCATAAAACAATTTTTTTTTAATTTTACCCACGGTGTACCGTAACCAAAAGGGGTACACGAGATAGCGAACCACCAAGTTAAAAAGTTTAAAATCCCACAAATTAGATGAAGAAAAATATATATATATATGTGGTGTTTTTTAACAGTTTCTTTTGCGCCCCCCCCCCCCCCCCCCCCTTCTCATATATCTTGCTAAATACCACGTAAATAGTTATCATGGAAATTTCATTTGTCATACGGACGGACAAACAACAAAGTGATTTCAACAATCCTTCCGTTTTTACAATTTTGTTCTAAACACTTAAAAACAGTGCACGATTTCAATCGCAATTAATTGCGCCAAGGTTTACGTTCTACTCAAGAATCCTGGCACGAGATTGAAAAGAATTACCTTACAGGTATTATCAGCTTGCGTGTTCTGTAGTTAGATGCCTGCTTATTGGTTTCAGAGCAAAATAACTAGGTAAACACAATTATGTTATGGAATTCTCACTAAATATCCGTTTAGACGTCGATGGTCCGTATCTGAGTCCATTATTCCTTTAATAGTCAAATTTACAACAATCGACCACCTCTCCACGAATAGAAAATCCAATTCCGTCTTATAATAGACTGTTTGGATTAGAACATAAAATGTAACCCGTTTAAAAATGTTCGCTACCGTTTTTATTTTTAATTATATTCTGCTCTGAACTGAACATAGAGATGGCTTTGACATACATTGACTGAAGTAAGAGTTTGACGTACTTTCGAGCCAGGCGAGGAGAGAGCGTGCATGTGCCTGCTTCACAACTGTGTATTATTAGAGCAGCCTCCACTTGAAAATAATTAACTAGTGGTTCGCCCCGAACTGAGATCTCGAGAGTCTCCGATTAAACAAAAAAATATTCATTGTAATCTTTGACTATCAAAATAGTGCCACGAAATAAATAACCAACTGACTTGACCTACAGTTTCATTCAAATTACATGTAACGGGAGTTCATGTTATCTATTTTAGAGGGTACAAATTGAAGTTATACTGGATTTCAGACTTGCCTATATTTGTGTCACTAGAGCTACACGCATACCAAATTACAGCACTATGGGGTCACTGGTGTACCCTGTAAATTTTGTCAAAGTTCAGTTTTTATTATGACTAATGACTCAAAAACTATAAGGATTTTACTAAAAATAAAAACGGAGTCTAAATGTACTAATAAAGATCTTTCATTTGATATCCCACTTGACCTAATGGTCGCATTTTCATTAGTTTTACCCCTCTAGAACCCCAATATCTCAACAACCCCCCAACATTTTTAGCTCATTTAGTCACACCAAAATAGTGCCATCACTACCTACCTATGTATTAAATTTCACGATCAACGATTCGAATGTTATCCTCGGACAAACATACATACATACTATGCCGATTTGCCCAACTTGATTTAGAGATCTCGGTTCGCTCGATCAATTATGCAGTTATTTAATGAAAAGTGTGTAACTTCAACCTTCTTTACTTGACTTGGCTATATTATAACGGGTGCAACTTAAAACAAGTGCTTAATTATAATTAAAATATGAAGGACTATAACTAATTTGTAATTTATGTCAGCACTATTAGTGGCCCATATTCTTTAAGTACTTAGTAACTAAATGCGGACGCTACGCCCTGTCTCGTGGACTGTCACACCCCTCGTTTGGGTAAGTACTTATGTCGCCAATGAACAAAGCCTATTTAATCCGCAAACAGAAACATTAGTAGAATACAATATTTGTTCTACTCTCAATATACGTTCTTTCATTCGATATATCGCATAGCTATATTAAGAGACACGACAAGTCTAACGTGACTGAGAGCAAGGTAGCGACTATACCTGTAATCCCACTGTTGGGATACGGAACTCTTATAATAATTACTATTTCATGACAGCAGCAGCAGTTCTTACGTAATCATTTAAATAATTACCTCATCAGGATATCGGAATAGATAGAAATGAGTCATCGTTCAGGTCTTTGACTGAGTATTATCTCATTGAAAGCTGGTTTTACAATTTTATTTAATTGTATTGAAGTAGAATCAACCGCGATTTTGATGTTGTTCGATATCTAATAAATGTATTGCCCTTTGTACCAATAATTAAGTGTAAGTAGTGTACCTATGCGCAAGTTTTGCGTCTGGCTCATGACACGAAAAACTATGTAATGAAGAGCCAAGCGGCCTTCACGCTTAGTGGGCGGCTGGCCGCGGATCACACCGCACAGACTTTCACCTAAGCCTGCGGGCGCTGTTTCAACAAAACAAAACTTTATAGCAACGCAATTGGAACGGTCTTACACTCATTATTGTATACGTCGCACACTAAACCGTGAATTGTTGTTAGTAGTGCATTGTGACTGGAGTTTGTTATCGCAAGATACTTTATGATTTCACGACCACTTATCATCCATTGTCCGTTTGTGCATGAGCGGTGGAATGCGGCCCAGCTTTCGTTTTTAGATACATATCCTATAAAGAAGGGGTTGCAGAGTATGTTGTTCTATTAATAATAACCACTTATCCAAGTATAAATCATGTTCATTAGATTGTTTGAAAAGCATGTCAACAAAGTCATAATAAATTTCACGGTGAAACTATCATTTTGATAAACAATTATTTTCAAGTGCCCTTTATTAAAGAAAGATGTTGCCATACATGTAAATAATCTCACATGTAGCCGTACCTTACCATATTCCAATTACATTCTATTTTTATACACAAATTGATTCTCTCCCAAAAGATTAAAAGAGCTTGGCATACGATGTGCGGGTTAAGGCAGTGTGTGTACGGTTGAAAGGCACGTAAGGGGCGTTGCACCTTTGATAGAGTGAAGCTGATGGCGTGACGCGCGTGTCTGGTGCAGAGAGGAGCGCGCCCAGTGGCCGGGAGAAAGGCGAAAGGAGGGCTCTATATGGCAGATCCCGACTCGCCATGAAGGTGGATGCGGACGTGAAAGATGCGCCAGCAGCGCCTGCCCCGCCTGCCGCTACGCCCGGGACCCCCAACGCTAGTAATACAGAATCGCCTGTGTCATCCTTAGACGGTTTGTTGGTTTAACACTAACTCAGCACTTGTAAATATCTCGCTTACATGATAAATAACGCTCATTATTACGCATGCCATTTTCCTATGATAGTGTTCTCTTACTGCACAGGCTGCCCTGCTTCAGGCTGATACATTAACTGCCGCCACTGTAATACTTTTATTAGTACACTGACTACATATATTTTGTCATTTAAAACCATTAGAGCATTTTATATTTATTTTGGTACTACTAATTCTAATATTTTATATCTTGGTAAATATCACACAATTTAATTGTTAATAATACATTGGTACTTTGGTAAACATACATATTAAACTGGATAATTATGTAGATCCGTTACTATAAAATGAATAAAATTTTAAATCGACGTGTAGATAGAATTATTATAATCTAACGACTATTCGTAACCATGCCTAGATCTCTTTCGGATAATCATAATGTTCCATCATACATAAGAGAACAATTTTGTTCTACATTCGAGATCGTTATATTTATGTCATAATTGATTTGTTCACTCAATAACTAGACGAGAACGTAAACGAACACAATAATCTCGAATAGATTGTTTACATGACTTGAATGACGTAGTGTAATTTGATTTTTATCACAAAAAGCAATTGTTTTGTTGTAAGTATTAAATACACGTATACTTAATACAGACAGTTTCCTAGAAAGTTGTTCTCTTCTCATAGGTAGAAAGGAATTCTCTAGAATAGGTTAGGTGGTAAACCTAAACTATTCAAGAAGAGAACTTTCTAGGAAACTCCATGCCTGCGTGTATTCACACTATAGAGGCAGATGGAGTTTCCGACTTAAATTAAGTAGATTTAGCTTATAATCATTAACCACTGAAGAACACTACATACCACGTTATTTTACCAGTTTCGTTACAATAAAAAAATCTGAATCTCCGCCGCGCCCATTGGCTAGGCATTGGGTAAAGTGCTCTCGTCCGCAATTTGAGCAACAATAAAGCAAATCAAACAGAACCTTCACTACCTCTATATTTACAACATTTCAAATTATACAATTACTGGCTGGACCGCTAGTTCGAGTTTCAGATGGAAAGACGATACTAAGCAAAGCCGAAACTAACTAAGGATTACGATTTTAAACTGACGTCGTCAATGATCATCGTTCTCGTATATATATAGTGGTTGGATAAAAACAATACCGTGCATTTATTTACGTTATAACATTAAATACAGCCCAGATTTACTTCTACGGGTGTGCGAAAGTTTTTAATTTAGAACATAGGTGCTACTTCATAAATATTTATTGATTTTAATTAGGGGATTGTGGTTACAATAATTCAGTAGATGATTGTATCTAACGTTTACACTGACCATGTTCTGGGTTTATAATTAAAATAAATACGACATTTCAGATTAAATACATTGAAATAACAAAAATTATGAAAACAAACTTGCAAGACTGAAATTTCGTATTTATTTTAGGTTTGATTACAATATTATAATTCCAAAATTTATAAGTATTGATGTCTTTATTTATTTAGACTTGCGTGTGCCGGAGTGTGAAGCTATTCCGCCGCCCGAGAGGGTGCTGCTCGCCAAGCTGGAGGAAGAGAACCGAAAGATCGAGGCCGATGCGAAGAATCCCTCGATCGCCAAAGTCCACAGCCGGAAGAGCTCGGACACGTCACAGATATCCTTAGCCTCTGGTAAGTCTGATTCATTGTTGATTGAAAATACTTTTTTGCACTTAACAAGAAGTACAAAAGCGAAATTAATGCAAAAAGGCATTCTCTTCAAGATAACTATTGTGTATTGCGAATATAATAATAAACCCTAACTTATATAAATAGATTTTCTTTGTAATTATAGAGTCCAATCATATCGACCATTATCGTTATTTTTATTCATATCAATGCAGTTTAATAACTTCTACACAAGCAGCCTGTGGGTGAATCACACACTTAAACAGTACAACGCGCTACGTATTCAATATAATAATACTTTTAGGGTGCTGATGGGGCTTTCTAGATTCTGCAACGCTTCGGAGATGTTTGCTGCTGCGCAAGTTGACTGTTTCTACAGTAATGCGAAACGGTGTACATCACACACAGCGGCATCCTATGCGTGTTTGCAAGTTTTGAGATTTGATTGCCAGATTTGCCAGTATATGAATCATTGCTGCATGGTACATATACTGGCAAATAAAAATATCTAGATTAGTTGTAATTTTTAGATATACCATTTAATTATTATTACTATTATTACCTAATAATTTGTGTATATTATTTTGTGTTAGTTGTTAAGAAATTATGGATTTCATTCTGAAATACACGAGTTAATTAAAAAATTAAATAATACATAATCTTTTAAAAATATTAAAAAAGTGAAAATTATCACCAAACCAATAAACATCTATCAACCTTCTTGTTTAGGTTTATAAACGGTTTCTTTAGATACTCTATCCAAATAAAGTAAACTCTTCGTATTATTCGGGTCATAAAAAGTGATCGTATAACCTCTAAACGTACCGTTAGAAATACTTGGAGCTCCACGTAAAATTTTCGTTTTGATCTACTGTAACTTGTTACGCAATCATAACATTTGCGACACAATTACCGAAAGCATTGCAAAAATTCTTAGTGACTCCTTTCGTTTGACGCAGTGTTTATAAATAGTGATGCAGAATTAACATACACCTCTTACGCATGCCAGATACGCCTTTATCTCTTATCATTTAGCCACGAAACGTGATAGTGAAGATACGGTGTAACTTGCTCTATTCACATTCGTAAAAATGTTGGATTAAATTGCAAAATGGACGAGTTAAACGAACTATTCAGTACAAAAAGTGTTATAGAGTTTTATCGGTCGATCGTTTTGCAAAACGTTGCACTATGTACGTTATGTTTTAAAATTTTAATTTTTTTTTATGCGGCCCTGAACTGTGACAGTGACTCATGCAGAACCTCATCTCTTAAAAACTCATGCTAAAAATAAAACAGAATCGTTCAAATTCAAATGATTTACGACGATATTATTCGCAATCTGATAAGAATAAAATTGGTTTGTTTACCAATATACCTTGATGCTTAGCAAACACACAGTCGTTGTTTAATCAGTAAATTTTATGTGCCGTTTTATTTGTTTTGAATATATTTTAATGGTTTCAGTGACGAGTTCAAGCCATGACACTGAACCGAGAGTTAGTGGCAGCAGCAATGGTGAAGAAGACTTATGGAGTCTTTGGGGCCGGATAGTCACGAACTGGGAGACTGAATGGAAGCGGCGGAACCAGTTCGTACGAGACTTGGTCCGGCAGGGAGTCCCCCACCACTTCAGGGGCATCGTATGGCAACTATTGGCGGGGGTTGATAGCTCTCCAGAAAAGAAACTCTATGCAACATACATTAAGGTACACTTTCCATCATCAGTATGGGATGAGATCATTTGGTGCGCCATTAACCATCCCTGTAAACAATTGCATACTTCATTGGCATACTGCTTAGGTCTAGGTGTGTCCACTTTCAAAAAATATTCGATTTTTTTTTCGATTCGATAAATCGGAACTGTACATCGATGTATTTTGATGTATCGGATGAAATCATCGATATTTTGTAAACATCGAGTACTTTTTCAAACATAATATTACGAAGCTGTAGTCATATAAAAAGTGATAAATAGATAGATAATTCCTTTATTGCACACCATTAAATATAAACATATAACAAAAAACACAATGCTAAATCATAGGTACAATGGGCGGCCTTATCGCTAAAAGCGATCTCTTCCAGGCAACCTTTGGATGGACAGGATCTATGTGAACAAATAAGGACGACGGCTTAAATCAGTTAATATAGAACAAGTATAAATAACAATTAAAAAACAAAAAACTATAGGTACCTACTTAGATAATATAAAATAAAACGCATAATTATAATATATATATATATATATATATATATATATATATATATATATAATTTAATCATAAAATTCCATAAATATTAATATTAAGATACATAAAATATTAATTGTCATACCTACATATATAAATTTTAAAAATGTATAAATTAATAAGTGGCCTAGTGAGCGATGGATGACAGATAATGTTGTCTGAACATGTTTTTAAAGTTAGGTAGAGATTTAGATACATCTCAAAACAGGTGAAAATTTTTGTATATGACGGCTATGAAAAGAGCTTAATCCATTATTTTATAAAAGTTTCGATTTTAATCTTTCTTAAAATAATAGATCTAACTCCTTTCTTAATCTGTAAGTACATACAAAAACATTCACTTGACAATATGACCTATTTTGAGATGTACAATTACTTCATAATATTGTCACTGGTTCTTGCGCAGCGCTGCCAACATCATTTCTGAATTCGGCAAAAGGCCTTTGTACAAGTTGGCCGAGCCGGCTCGCCCAGGTCGTTTTGATAGATTTGCATGGTGGTTTTGATAGATGTCACAAACGCAAACAGGCCCAGTACACGTTGGCCGCGACGGCATTATATTGTCAGTCTACTATTGAAAAATGAACATATCAATTTTAAAACATACAAATAGAACAAAAACATTTTAGGTAAAATTCATCGTCGATTCGATGTTTTATGAAAAAAACATCGATACATCGAGTATATCGATAGCTTTTCAAAACATCGGATCGGTTCGTTCTACACACGGCTACACATCAAGCTATACAATACCAGTATAAGCTGACTTCTCATTCTACGAAAAGCCTATACAATGCGAGGTCAGCTTATACTGGTAATGTATAGCTTGATGTGTAGCCGTGTGTACATATCGAATATCCCTACTTTGGTCTCTGTAAATCGTAAGATATTATCCTGCCTCACTGCCATACTCTACTACTAATTCGCAATTGATTACACATGGCGGTGATTATCTCGTTACAACCTAACCAGCTGTGGATAACAACAATATTATGCCAGTTTCATCCACACTATTATTATAAATTTGAAAGTAACTTTGTCTATCTGTTCGTAACGTATTCACGACTGAAAGGCTGTACCAATTTCGATAAAATTTAGTATATACATAAATTATTACCGGGATTGAGACGTAGCTGATTTTTACCCGACTGCGCAATAGGGGGGTAATGTTTTTATTGACAAACACGTGCGAAGCAGCGCGTAGGTCAGCTAGCGGTATCATAATTGTTGAGTGATTCATGAATCATGAACTATAATTGAAATAATCTTGTCTTTGCAGGCGAAATCAGCGTGCGAAAAAGTGATCCGTCGCGACATAGCCCGAACATACCCAGAACACGACTTCTTCAAAGAAAAAGATGGACTGGGCCAGGAGTCTTTGTTCAACGTAATGAAGGCATATTCGCTTCACGATCGGGAGGTCGGGTACTGCCAGGGCTCTGGATTTATAGTGGGACTCTTACTTATGCAGGTTTGTTCTGATTATATAAACTAAGTACCACTTCTTCTCGCTTCAATAAAACATGAAATTAATCGCAAACCGGTAAGCACCTCTACAGCCCCAAATGGTTTACTCATTAAGCTGTTCTCAGGTGCAGCAGGTAGAAAGGCACCGAAGTCACCACTATTTTTAGGTTACCGTACCTCAAGGTACGGTAAGAAAAAAGGAACCCTTATATAATCACTTCGTTGTATATCTGTCTGTGTAGACACTTTTCTCAGGAACGCGTTGAGGTATCAATTTGAAATTAATATCAAATACTAGTACGGTCCCATGGAGCCAGGGCTTGCTACAGGTACACACCAATAATATATGTACCAAAGCGGCAAGTACTTGTATTTTCCTTTTAGGTTCCTGAATATCGTAATTATTTAGGTATCGATATTCGAGCCCTAAATGCCGTTACTCTATTCGGTATACACAATATACACTCAAGCACCGTCGCCCATCTCCAATATTCGCGAACTCTATTATCTCTCTCAATCGCACTATCATATAAACGTGGTTGATACCGGTATTTATAGTAATTTTCTGTTATTTATGCCGATACTCATTGAAACTATCGATATATTAGTACCTGTGAAATTACGGATACCAAGTCGAGTCTAAATCAGTTATACCGGCTAGAAAAATATAAATTATATCGCTACCAACTAAGTGTCGGTACCGCGTCGAAGTCAGTGGAACCGGTATTTGAAAATACCGGAGTTCCAAGCCCTCCTTGGAGCTGTAAAAAATCAAGCTTCTAAGTCAACGCAATAAATAAGTTTTTTGTTGAAAAATTTCTTTTTTCAATACAAGCTTTTTATACAATTTATACAAACCAGAAAACATCATCCGCCATCTTGGAGGTCCCGCCATATTGGATTTATAGTATACATCTTGGATGGTCCCCCATATTTTGGATTTAATGTGACGTATTAGTTTTCGTGTTCTCCTCAGCAAGCTCTTTCATTTTATACCAATACTGTGGTAGTGCAGAAAAATAACTAGTCCGCCATATTGGAGTTAGAATGGCGTCACATAGCTAAGCATGCATTGTCATCCAAAATAAGCTCAATCGGTTGAGGGGAACGGGTTTAAAATTCAGTTGCTAGATTCCACCCGGACAAACATACATACATTGCAAGTTAAATAAAATCTTCTTAAAAATATGGCCATTTATGATGCATATACATTCAAACCCGCGGAAATATGCTTCAATTAAGTCTACTTTTTGCGTATTTGACAATGCCATTATAGGACAAATAAGATGATGCCATGACTGATATAAAAGTCCGACAGGTGCAAGAACCATGTTCGAAATTCAAAATTGTTCTGAAATACGAAATGTTTTTGGAATTGCTCACGAGAGCATGGAGTTCCTAAACTTAATCGCTACAGTATTAATATTTCTTTAATGTGCAATTAGAATCTAATAAAATGTTTGTAAAAGGAATTTTGTTAGTCCTGTTGTATGAGAATACTTTTTATCAAATTTGACCAACTTCCGCTATTCAGATTTTTTTTATCCGATACAATCAAATGATCCTTATGCTGATGACTGCATCGATCGGCATCAAAAAAAAATTTACCAACTTGATTCATTTTAAGGCGCTACTCACACTTGCTTGACTAAAAAAAATTTAATGCCAAAATGTTTTTCTTCGAAAACGAGCTGATGTTTTAAAAGAAACGGCACCTGTATCTCCTCTGGTTATGGGTGCTGCCGTACTGTTACAGTTAAAAAAAACACTGTATATATATTTTTAATTAAGTGGTCGTACGCTATCCTATAAGCTAGCGTTTGGCCACGATCTCGCCTGATGGTATGATGGATGACTAGAAGAAACTTATTCACTCGCGACTTAATGATTAGACTTATATGGAGAAGGAGGGGCGAAAAACAAAATTAAGTTAAAAGCTATAATTACGGTCGAGTTTCCACCACTGTGCACTGGAAACAATTATTAAATATGTGTTCTTCTCATGACAGATGCCAGAAGAAGAGGCCTTCGCAGTGCTCGTAAAGATAATGCAGCAGCATCGCATGCGAGACATGTTCAAGCCGAGTATGGCCGAGCTGGGGCTGTGCATGTTCCAGTTGGAGAACCTGGTTCAGGAGCTGCTTCCGGAGCTACACGTGCACTTCCAATCACAAGTTAGTCACTTAACGGTCGACGGACTCTGTTAGAGAGGCCTTTCTATCCTCCTACTGGACTCTGTTTGAGAACAAACCTTAAGATATAGGTAGTCTAGTTCGGTCTGTTGTATCCGCCAGGAAATTCTGCGCGACCGTCTTTCGTTAATAGAAAAATTGTATAAAAGTCATAGCGTGTTTAATGAAAATCTTGCTAAAAATCATGTATTAATTTTGAATACAGATCAAAATCTATTCATTCGTTTCTGTTCTGAATGGCCGGCTGAAATGCAGGAGGTAGCGGGTTCGATTCCCGCCGCGGAACAAATGTTTGTATGATCTACATATTTTTGTTACGGGTCTGGATGTTTTCTATAAATTGTAAGTATATATTTACAAAAAAAAAGTATGTAAGAATTCTATCAGTTATCTGGTTCCCATAGTACAACTACTTAGTTACTTAGTACTGCTTAGTTTGGGGCTAGATGGCGCTGTGTGAAATGTCCAGCCATATTTATTTATAAATTTATTAGTACATACTTTGTTCTAGAGCTTCAGTACATCGCTTTACGCTAGCAGTTGGTTCCTGACATTGTTCACGACGACGCTGTCGCTGCCGCTGGCGTGCCGCATCATGGACGTGTTCCTCTCGGAGGGCATCGAGATAGTGTTCAAGGTCGCCATCGCAATGCTCACACACGGGAAAAACGACCTGCTCTCGCTGGATATGGAGAGCATTCTCAAAGTAATGACACCACTTACCACACACATTTTACCAATGATCCCACGGTACCCACTCTAAGAATCGGTTTATTCTTTCGTTCGGAATCTGGTTTATAAAGTCTACACCGCAACGTCCCCACCGGTGCGCCCACAAGGCCATTTCTTGTAACTGGACAATTACTTCAAACATACATGCTTTAAGATTGGTTGTTTTCAAATAATTAAATAAAAAATTGGCCGTGTTAAAGAATCTATGTTTGTAGTAATTGTTCAGTTACGAGACCTCTACGAACCGGTGGGGACGTAGCGATGGGTTCGAGAACAAACCTGAGAATCATGGAAACCGTTCGAAAGTTATCGTTGGACTAACATGCAACACTAGTCAAGTTTCTTTTTATTCTAACCTATCTCGTCCCACTGCTGGGATAAGATCTCCCCTAAGTCCTCCCAAGCATTCGTTGATATTTCCCATCGTCCAAGATTTGGAAAAAAGTTTACATTTAACATGTTTTTTCATTAATTGCAATCACTTGTATGAAACACTTAAACTGTCAATATAATGTAAAGGAAAGTAATTAAAAGTTACGAATAATTTGTTATCTTTCACAGTACATCCAAAAAGAGCTACCATGCAAAGTGGAGGGCGACCCGGACGCGTTCATGAACTTGTCGTATTCCATCAAAGTGAACCCCAAGAAGATGAAGAAGCTTGAGAAGGAATACACGGTTATTAAGACCAAGGAGCAAGGCGACATCGCGGTCTTGAGGGTAAGCATATTATAGTATAGCTAAACGCTAGCAAGATGATGGTAATATTACTACAACAACATCCACGGGGATCCTAGAAAGCTGCTGCCGTCAACCCAAAATCCTATTCCGTTATTTCAAGGAACTAGAATGGCTGGGGTTAGGTTAGAAGGAGGTAATGCAGAATACAACCTATCCGGGACATCAGTGTAGATCGCATTTTCACTGCCCTATATTTAGAATTAGATGCAGCGTTTATGTCTTAGACGTCATTGACAATAGCTTGTTAATAAAGCAAATAGACGCTTCTATGGCTAAAATTCAACTATTGTCAGGTCTCACCGTCTAATTTTTTAATTTGTTTTTTTTACTATAAAATACATGCCACACCACACACACTAGGTACACTATACACACATAAAAACACACACACACACACCAAATGCGATCAAGCAAAATTTGCAGCTCAATGGGCATTTCTTCATTAATTTCAATGTTTCAAAAAAAATTTAATTCTAATTTTTTTTGTGTTGTAAACCATTTCTTAAATTATTTATTTTTGTAAAAATTTGGTTATAATAGGTATATTAAAGTTAACTGGCGGGCTACTTTGCCGCATCAGATTTTTAAAAGTTTTGTGTTACATAATGTAGATTCAATTTGGTTTAAGTTCAGTATTATGTTAATAAATGTATGATATACGGTAATGTAACTGTGAATCTAAGTTTTATTAAATAAAATAAATAAATAAAATTTTATTAATAAGAATCATCAACATAACATCACTGTCAATATTCAGCGGTTACATTTACAAATAGTAGAACTTAGTGCTACCATAATTACAGATGATAGACTGCATTCATTAATATTTTATGCCGAGCGAGTAAATTAATTGGATTTTAATAATAAACTAAGATGGCATGCACTAACTTCTTGCCAGCAATACATTTCATTACATTATAAATATTACAAACAGTTTAAAAAAATCAAATAAGTTAATTCATTTCTATTTACACATTCAAAACACAATAAAATCACATATGTACCTATCAACTACTTAACTATGTACATTATTAAAATAAAGATTTAAAATTAATAATATTATATTATTTTATTTATTAAATGTTTATAAGGATACAGGTCATACAGGTAAGTACAAGAACGATTTACATATTAACCTGGGATAAGCTGTTTTTAAACATTCGTACAGTTGCAACAAACATGTCCGCTCCCTTGCTCTTAGCCACACAATTATATCGGCGAATTTAACATATTTATACCGTATACCCAATTCATGCATTTAAGTACATTTTAAGTTATAATAGTAAATGTTTGACGCTGTGACAGGCTGGGAATGACGGAATGGACGATCTTATAAAGACACCTTGCGAATCGACTTCAAAATCATAAAAGACGCTAAACAAACAAAATAATTTCAGTGCCTACGCCAAGAGAACCGCCTGCTCAAGCAGCGCGTGGAACTCCTGGAGAAGGAGAGCTCAGCGCTGGCGGAGCGGCTGGTGAGGGGGCAGGTGGACCGCGCGGAGGGGGAGGAGGAGACGTTCGCGCTGGCGCGGGAGGTGCAGGCGCTGCGCCGCGCGCACGTCGACGCGCAGCAGCGGCTAGCCGTCGCACAGGACGAGATCCGCTCGCTTGAGATGACCATCGCCGAGGTATGCTTACTATTCACTTCTACAGATTCCGGTATGCCTAAGGGCTAGTAAACGGGTCAAATAAAACCGGCCAAGTGCATGTCGGACTCGCGCACGAAGGGTTCCGTACCATTATCTATAAAAACGGCAAAAAAACACGTTTCTTGTATGGGAGCTCCTGTTAAATATTTGTTTTAATTTAATTACTTATTTTTAAAGTGAATATATAACTAAATATTCTGTGAATATTTCAAGCGCCTGCCTGTTGTCGTTATCAATATCGAGCCAAACGAGCAAAAAAAACACGTTTGTTGTTTGAGAGCCCCCCTTAAATATTTATTTTATTCTGTTTTTAGTATTTGTTGTTATAGCGGCAACAGAAATACATCATCTGTGAAAATTTCAACTGTCTAACTATCACGGTTTATGAGAAATAGCCTGGTGACAGACGGACAGACAGACAGTGGAGCCTCAGTAATAGGGTGTAGTTTTACCCTTTGGGTACAGAACCCTAAAAATGACACTGCCGAAAATTTTGCTCAACGATATTCTCTTGGTACAGTGTGTTGTGATCACAAGGGCCTTCGACGTCCGCGAAAGTAGTAATCCTTGTAAGTTATCATAAGTCACTATCCACATTGTAATAACAAATAAATTGTTCCCAGAACAATTCGCGGCAATCATCACTCGAAGGCATGGAAGATTCCTCCCCTAAAGGCGAAGAGTTAGCACGCTGTCTCCAACGAGAGCTGGTACGAGCGAGACTTCACGCCGCAGAACGCGAGGCCGCAGAGAGAGAACTCACCGCGAGAATAGCCGAGCTCGAGAATGAGAATAAGAGTCTGCGACGGCAACGAGTGGATAACAATGTGGCTCATCTGCAGGATGAGCTCATTGCGGTCAAGCTGAGGGAGGCAGAAGCAAATCTTTCCTTGAAGGAGCTACGGCAACGCGTCACGGAGCTATCCGATAGCTGGCAAAGACACCTTCAGGTAAGAGAATAGTAGATTGTGTCATAAGGGACCAAAATAATGTATTGAGGGCGAGAGCGATTGTTTTAATCCAGAGCGAAGCGAAGGATTCTAGAGTAGAATCCTAAGCGTAGCGCGGGATTCAAAATACGTCGCTTGGGTTGAAATAATTTTGGTACCGCGTGGCACACTCTGCTTTTCATCGCCCTGTATGAGAAAAATAAATAAAAGATTAAAAAAAAAGCTGTAGCTGTTTTGTTGGGAATAGAAAATGTCGTTGACTTATTTATCACTTGTGTATTCGTAATAACTTCAGTCTCTGGTTGATGATCGTGTTATTTCACTTTCACTGCTAGAACTCATCTGTTATTCGCTTTGTGTGAATCAAATTAAAATTGCCTGTAATATTTTGATAATACTAGTAAGAAAACGAATAATTCCTACGTATTTTTTTTAATTTAATTAAAAAATGTCGCGTGGGCAGGCGCGCTTATTTTATTGCCGGCCAGCACTTTAACGAAGGGAATTGCGTGCAAACTTTTTAAATAAATAGTGTTCCAAATTCAAAATTTATTTTGTCACTGGTATTAAGTAACAGTTACAGTAACATACCCATTTAGCGCGCAGTTATCGAGGAATCCTTCGCCTCTTTTTGAATAGATGGCATGAAAATGTTATTCTTTTGCCAGGCTTTTTTTGAGTGAGTGAAAGGTGAATTTGTAAACATTCAAAAAACAACATACAAAGAAAAATACTTAAAACCCAATAGAATGCACAATGTCCGGTCTTATCGTGTTAAGCAAATTGATAGAATAAACAATAGTTTCGCTGATTCGTTAGAAACCGCTCTAATCTGGAAGTATTTAATAATTTTTCCAGGAGCACAAACAAGAAACTCCACCAGTCCCCGTTCAATCGAATGTAGTTTCCGATATAATGGCGACGCCTAAGAAGCTTTTGCGAGCTTGGGAGGGGCGGTCAGGCGACGTACTCAAGATAGAGGAGGAACTTATGTCTACGCGGATCAAGGAGGTGGAAGCGCTTACTGAACTGAAAGAGTTAAGACTGAAGGTATGTGCACTGATTGTTACCATGTCACAGAATTAGATCATAAATTTGCCGTTTTTTTTTTACTTCTAGTTAATTCATTTCATATTTTTGTCATATATCAATTGTCAAAATGCGTACTAATGTTGCATCACCCTAACCGCTAGTGTTGGTACAGCCCAGATTTTAATGAAAGAGTGATTCAATTCAGCTCAATTACAGTTTAAATTTCTTTCAATTAACTCAAAGTCTCACCACTTAACTCTCATCAATTCTATGCGCTAATGAGTCGTCATTTCAACTGTTACTGTTTTCACGTCTGTATTTATTTTTCCTGTAGAAGTAGCAACCCGATAAACGTCAAAAATATGAAGTGATTTTTTTTATAATTTATAGGCTAGCGCTTGACCACGATCTCGCCTGATGGTAAGCGATGATGCAGTCTACGATAGTACACGCTTGCCTAGAAGACACCTAATTTGTCAGATTATGTCCGGTTCCTGTAGTTAGATCGGCTTGTATAACAATCCGTAAACGTGGTTGGCGACTGGACGTTTAATTTTGACGTATTTGTATGATTCATCATATCATTTCATTTTATCACCGCACCGCTCGCCATCGACAGGAAATCCATCCACACACCTTGGAGACGATCTGGTCGCGTACCGTGAGGTTTCAGAGGAATTTCCTCCCGCGAACACTTCGCTTGTAGAATGGTCTCCCTGCCGAGGTTTTCCCTAGGGACTACTACGTATGGGGTTCTTCAAAAGGGGCGTTTTGAAAAATTTAAAGCCTCGGCAACGCGCGAGTAATACCTTTGGTGTTACAAACGTCCATAGGCTACGGTAACCGCTTACCACCAGGTGGGCCGTATGCTTGAAAGCGAACTTAGTGGTATAAAAATAAATGATTTAACAACTCTCTTAAACAGATTTAGACACTAAATACTATTTCCGTTCCGTTCCGCAGGAAGTGGCGGATTTGCCCTAAGGCCCAGTAGGCAAGGGCCTCGGGCGGCCAGATATTAGGGGCGGCCAATCGTGACAAAAAATTAACTGATGATAACAGGAAATAACTCAAAGCACCTGAATATTCTAGAGGCTCACGCGCATTATGGCGAACCGCACTCCACCGCATCGTATCACAATCATCTTCCTAAGTCACTTTCTTACATCCCGGATCGAAAATAAAACTTACTTTTGTCTTTAAAGTTTATGTCAAAATTATGTCGATTTTATTAAACTACATTAAGACAAAATCAAGTCAAACTTAGTTATTTTTTAGAAGTATAAAATTTCCATAACATTTGACTTGATTTTGACTTATTTGGCTTGGTTAGAATCGATTAAGGACAAAAAAGTTATATTCAAGTTTAAACTTGGCTGAGTTTTGGCTTAATTTAAGTCTAAAAAAGGGTATAAGTAAGACAAATTAAAATAAATTTATCTTGTTTGAGATAAAACCTGTAATTAAATAAATAAAACCAAAAACATTTTAAATGTTTTATTTAAATGTGCAATTATCCCTGAAACCTCGGAAAATATTACATACTGGCGGATATTATAGTTAACTAAATTTCTGAATCGATTTCGATAAAAGTTGGCCATAAAGTAAATTCATTATCGTCTATATCAGGTATGGGCAACCTTTGACATGTTGAAAGCCAAACTTTAGCTTGCAAATACGTTTGCGGGCCGCGTTTAAAATTACTTAGTTCATTTTAAAGTAGTGATAATATTTTTTGCGATATATATTAGACATGAAATAATACAACAATGTTATTATAGTACAATTTATTAAAATAACAAAATGAAATTTTAAAAAATGGTACATGATAATTAAATCGTTAAATTTTCAATTGTTACAAACTACGAAATTTAATTACACCGAAATCAATGAGACACTTGAGTTTGAATTTGGGAAACTAATCCATCGATATTTGGATTAATTCCACTGATACAAAGACGTAAAGAATTTTCTAAATTATCTTCAGTCAGTCTTGTACGATGTATTGATTTATTAACTTTCATCAATGAAAAGAACTGTTCGCATTTATAAGTACTGCCAAACGCACAAATCAATCTTCTTGCGAATTTTCTTAGCTGCGGAAAATTGTCTTTTTCTAGGTATTTTTTGTAGAAATCGCACAACTCTACGTCTTCAAATTTGGATTTTAGGGGTGAGTTTTCTTGAATCTCGATCAACTCCATTTGTAAGTATATTGGAGCATTTTGTACATTACATTTTGTAGGAGTAGCAAATAAACTGAAACTGTCTTCCATGTTTTTGAAGTCGCTAAATCTGTTCGAAAATTGTTCCGACAGTAACTTGAGTTCTTCAGCATATTGAGCATAAGCAATATTTTCATACGCAGAGAGCGTGTTGAAATGGTAACTGTTACCAGCATCTGTGACTCCCACAAGCGTAGTTTGATTTGAAACGTGTGTGAAAACTTTCAAATGTCTGTACAAATCATTTACTAACTGTCCTTGTTTTTGAAGTTTCAAATTTAAATTATTCAAATAGCCTGTAAGATCGACCAGAAATGCTAAGTCACATATCCATTTTGGGTCACCTAATTCAGATTGTGGTTTAACTTTTATTTTCATAAAGTCTGCTATCTCATTTCTAAGCTCGTAAAACCGTTTCAACATTTTTCCTTTGTTTAGCCATCTGACTTCACAATAATATGTTACGTCGTTATATTCAGCTGATATTTCATCCAAAACGCCTTGAACTGACGATGGTTAAGCCCTCGGGATCGAATAAAGTTGATGGTTTTTACTACCACATTCATAACATTCTGGAGTCGAATGGTCTTAGAACACAAGTTCTGTTGGTGGATAATGCAATGAAGGACTATCAAATCATCTTTTTGCACATGTAATTCTGTTGCTTTTTCTTTCAAAATTCCGATGAAACCTTTACGTAAGCCGACCATAGAAGGTGCACCATCAGTGCATACTCCAATTAATTTTGACCATGGCAAGCCAAAACTTGTTAATACCTTTTGAACTTCAATAAAAATATCCTCTCCTGCAGTGGTTCCTTTTAGCGGCTGTAAAGCAAGTAACAGTGAACTCCTTATCAACACCTCGAATAAATATAGCCAGTTGAGCTGTGTCAGACAAATCGGTGCTCTCGTCTTATGCTATGGAAAATGATTCAAAACCAGCCATACGGTCAGTCAATGTTGTTTTTATATCATTAGCCATCATTTCTATACGTCGAACAACAGTTCTTCTTGACAAACTAATTTTTCCAAATTAATTTTTTTTTTCAGGACTCAAAATACTGCAAACTTCTAACATACACTCCTTGATAAATTCTCCTTCGGCAAATGGTTTTAATGCCTTTGCCAATTTTGAGCTAACTATAAAACTAGCTTTCACAACATTATCAAGTTGAGTTCTTTGTTTATGAAACATTTGTTGCTGTTTTTCCAAATTTACGGTAAGCTTCTGGATTTTGTCTGTTCTTAATTGTCCTGTCAGTGAGTGCAGCGTAGCATGCATAGTTGAGTAATGCCTCTTTATATTGAATTCTTTCATTGCTGAAATGGATTCATTGCACAGCAAACAAATAGGCTTACCATTGTGCAGGATAAAAAAGAGTTCTTCAGTCCATTTTTCTTGAAACTGCCGACGCTCTGTATCTACTTTTCGTTTCTTTGCACCAGACATCATTTTTGTTTACTTTTCGTTCAATAAACTTAATAACAAACTATACTTAGTAACCACTCTAACCACTCAAGATGCATACAAAGTCACAAAGCAAGTTGACGGCTCGAGCAGTTCGCTTAGGATATCGCTTGTCCAAGTTATCACTTCGGTAGCGCAAATAGAACTGAACTAACGTTCGGGCCATCCACCCGCTTATAAAGGCAACATGAAGAAATAATCTGGAATAAACTAGTTTAGAATAATTTAGAAGCAATAAATCTTTTGATGTGTCGCCCGTGAGGCGGCAAACCTCAAAGAATTTGATCGAGCAAGCCGAGTGGCGCCTCACTGTCACTCCCGTGAGTATAAGTACCTAATGTAATATTTTTAATTGGGTTTTTTCAAAATGTCTCGGCGGGCCGGATCATATCTTACAGAGGGCCAGATCCGGCGCGCGGGCTGGTTGTTGCCCATTATGTTCTATATGATGGGTGCTGAGAAAGAGTCGGCTGGTACTTACAACGTGGCCTAGGGCGGCCAAGACAGCAAACCCGCCACTGCAGGTGGCCCTTAGCGTAGGGATGATTGTAAATCACCATAGCAACTTTGTTTTTCTATCAAGCTTTACATGGCTCTTTTGTCATGTTATAACAAAGTTGCTACGGTCATCCATACTTTTAACATAGAAACGGGGTTTTTTTAGGCAAGCATGATCCATTTTCGATCACATCATCACATGAGGTAGAGGTCAAGCACTTGACTAATAAATGCGAAAATAACATTTTTACGACTAAACGGCTGAACGGATCGTAATGAAATTTGGCATGGAGCTAGATTATATCCTGGGGAAGGACATAGGCTATCTTTTATTTTTTTTTAAATTAATCTTGAAGGGGTTGAAAATTTGTATGGGCAATCCATAATTCCTCAAGTTAGGCTATGCAGTAGCGACGGCGCAGAAGGGAAATGTTTTATTGACAAACTACACATAAGCCGCAGCCGGGTGAGCTAGTCATCAATAAAAAAACAGACATTAATGTACAAATTCTTATTGTTCATTGAATACCTTTGTAGGTAATGGAGCTGGAAACCCAGGTGCAAGTATCGACCAACCAGCTCCGCAGACAAGATGAGGAGACCCGGCAGCTGCGGGAGACGTTGGACGAGACGCTGCAGCGAGAGAGGGCGCTGCAGGCGCGCCAACGCGAGTTCCAGCACAAATACACCGATCTAGAGAGCAAGGTATTATCTTCTTCTTCCTGCTACATTATGCGGGGTCAGCACAATATGTATTCCTCCTCCACATCTCTCCATCAACCGTCATCTCCGTTGTCACTTCCTTCCTACCCATATCATTATTCACACAGTCCATCCATCTTTTCTTCGGCCTTCCTCTACTTCTATATCTATCCACACTTGACGACCTCCGTGGTGCAGTGGGCGAATAGCCGGCTGAGACGCAGGAGGTAGCGGGTTCGATTCCCGCCGCAGAACAAATGTTTGCATGATCTACAGATATTTGTTCTGGGTCTGGTTGTTTCTCTATATATTATAAGTATGTATTTACCAAAAAAATGTATATAAGTACATATCTGGTTCCCATAGTAGCTCTGCTTAGTTTGGGGCTAGATAGCAAAGAGCGAAATGTCCCGCAATATTTATAATATTTATAACTAAGCACTAGAATGAGAAAACTCATGGATTTTTAAAATTCTGAGGCATGTAGCTCCTACGACTTTATTAAATAGGATATATGTGGCCTTAGCTCAATCTATTCTAGGATACTGTGTTTCTATTTGGGGAGGAGCCGCTAAAACGAAAATGATAAATCTAGAGAGAGCACAAAGGGCACTGATTAAGGTTATGTATTTCAAACCATATAGATTTTCTACGGAGCTACTGTATTCCACAAGCCAGCTATTGAGTGTACGTAAATTATATGTTGTGCAGATCGTCTTAAAAAAGCATCGAACCATAATTTTTAATAACAGCAATTTAAGAAAAAGAAGAAGTGATAAGGTTGTTAAGGTTCAGGCCACTAAAACAACTTTCGCTAGCAACCAATATAACAAAAAATGATCACACCTATAAAATTTATTAAATAAAACTTAATATAATATTTACACGAAACATCATTATGACTGTAAGAAAATGCTCACTGTTGTTAACTCACAAAAAGTTATGATGAGACTGAAGCACTTATGCAAATTGTATCCTGATATTAAATTTATATTGTATTTTGATAGTATACATCAAAATAATAATAAATTAGTATTTATGTCTAGAATTACACCTAAACACGCATACACACAATTCACACTCATTTACTCCCTATACTCATACAGTACACGCAATTACACACAAACACCCTGACACACAAACACACACCCACTTTATTGCATACACACACATAGATAAAACACACATACACACCCACTAACATACAAACACACACGTACATACACATTCTACCCATATACACCCACCGTATGTGTTCGCTACTGTTGGATAACCTATTCCATGTAAAAATCTGTAATCTATATAAATAAATTGTATGGCTATTGAAGAACGAGGTCTTCTGACACAAGTATTATATACTTAAAAGAAGATCCCAACAACTTTGGTAAAGTTCTATATTATACAGAAATAAAAACATTTTGATTTTTTTTATTTGATTTATTTTATTTAAAAAAACACTCTTTCAGTCACATGATTTTTTTTCCTTTGCATGACATGCCCAGACCACGCTAGCCTCTTACTCCTCAACTTTTCTATCTCTATATCTCTATTTTATAATAATTGTATTTGTATTTAATTATTCGACAAAAAGTTACATACTAATAGTGATATATAAAGAAAGCACTGTAAAACCTTAACCCTATTACCACCAAAAAAATTAAACAACTATTTAACGAGTGTACTTAAAAAAATTCTTAGCAATTTTTGTATAGGATTTTTTAAACAACCGCTAAACTGTGTTTAACTTTTTTTGTGGTGAAACCCTAAAGGTTTGTCTCGGCGCTTAGAGACACTCGAGCCGCTACACATTATTTCACATTATTTATTACTAGCTGTTGCCTGCGACTTAGTACGCTTTATACTACTAAATGTGTAGGTAACCTAGAAATAAAGCTAAACTTGGTGTTGCAACTTGACTTGACACCCCACTTTTATCCCATGGGAACTGGGTACCGCAGGGATCAATTCTGGGACCATTTTTGTTTTTACTATATATTAATGATCTTCCCCATCTTGTAAGAGACGATCATGAGGTTGTACTGTTTGCAGATGACACGTCACTTTTATTTAAATTAAAGCGACGACAAACCGATTTTGACGATGTAAACAATGCAATCTCTAAGGTCGTAAAATGGTTCAATGTAAACAATCTGTTTCTAAATAAAAAGAAAACAAAGTGTATTAGATTTATACTACCTAATGTTACACAAGTTAAAACAGATATAAAAATCAAAGACGAGGAGTTGGCTCTTGTGAACACCACCGTATTCTTAGGTATAACCCTAGTTTATTATGTGATAGTGTAATACTTAAAAACCCGTCACCTTAACCTTTATGGTTTACTTATATCCCACACAGTAATTACATAACGTAAATAACCATAAAATATTTATCTGGTCCAAGATTTGCTTAGTTTGTGGCTAGTTAGCTGTGTGTTAAATGTCCATCATTATTTATTTATGTATTGACTAGAGCTCGCTAGTTATTTATTTATCGTACAGGTTAGCGGTGCCAATTTAATATTTAAGAATTATTATATATATATATATTATTATTATTTTATTTATTATTTAGGTGTATAGGTGATTTATGAATGTGTATCTTGTGTATAAATGTATATCTTTAATGTTTAGTGTGCGTGTGTGGTTATGGTTGTTGTGTAAGTAATACATAACTTAATTTTTTTTTTATATTGTAATTCTTTATATTTAAAATAATGGTCCTATTTAGTGCGATAAGCGATTTACGTCGTCAATTTATAAGTACATATTTGTATTATAAAATGTAAATCCTTTATTGGCTGTGAGTTTTAGCATAAGATATACCTGTTATATACTAAGAGCTGTGGATATTGTTCAAAATAAAATAAAATAAACAAAATTCTTTTTTCAGGCTAAATACGAATCAATGCAGGCGAACATTCGAAACATGGAGGTCGCACAACGAATAGCCGAACTCGAGACCGAAGTATCCGAATACAAACTCAAAGTAAGTTCAGTTTATGAATGTGAATTCTAACATACTGAGATTTGCTATGATTCGCTACCATTACCAATGGCATTCAAGTTGATAACCTAAATGTTAACAAATTGCTATTTTATGATCCGCTCTAACTATGCAAGAGAGAATATTTTTTTATATTCGACTCTCGAATGAGTAAAGTTAGAGAAAGAGAGGACGAAACAAAGTTGGAAATTTTATGCCATATTCGAATCGCACACATTTGAAATGCGTCGACACCCAGTAACTGATAATCTTCTATAGCAAATTGTAAACACCGTCCGTTATCGAAGTATTAATACTGTAATGTTCGTAGTCTGCCAGTGCCCACATGTTTATCTTCCGCAGCATTACTGCTTACTACTTAATCATAAACCTACAGTAAAATCGACTTTAGGCACTAAAATAAGCAGTAACTACCACAAATCATTTAAAAGCATGACTTTAGAAAAACGATACAAACGCTAATGTCATTTGTTATGCTAGTGTTGTTTATAACCTTGACAAACGCACTCTTAACTAAATTAAACCTAAGTTGACACGTACGGTTGTATACCATTGACAAAAAAATGTTTTATCCGCTGTCTACAAGTCGAAGAAAATCAAAAGTAACATTGTGATCTTAGTAAATACGTTGGCTGCATTCCGAATCACGCTAAAATCGATATTACCGCGCTATCGAGCATTCCGAGTCACCGTGAGCGGATCGAATGTCGCGTGAATCGTCATAGATGACGTCATTACATCCACCATTTTGCGCTAACAACGTCTATGCTCCAAACCGTAATTACCGTGAGCCTCCCTGTCAAATGTGACGTGACAGCTGGTTGGTTGGTTGCTTTTGAGTAATAGTGTTCTGTGGTTGGTTTGTTTTATTGTTGTTATGAAATTATATTCATGTAGGAACACTGACTACGAGCGCGTTCATGAGCGTTCCAATTCGTTGACAGCACTCTACTGTCATTGGCGCGATAACTGAACCGGTACGTAAAATAGTTACGTGAACGCTAACAGCGATTATTATGTCGTGTTTTGGAATGCACCTATATTGAATGCTTATGTTGGAAACCGGCAGTTCATTTTGTTATAGCTGAATGAGTGAACTGTATAGTTGGAACGATAAAAACTTGTATAAAATTACAAGAACAATACAAGTTTCAACAATTTGTCGTAATCGCCATGTTTTAGAACGAAGTGATGGTAACTGAGGGTGAACTGCGCAACAACAACGATGATACGGAACGGGTCCGCGAACTGCAGGAGCACGTCGCCGAACTTAAAGCTGAGGTAACAACAAAACAAACTAAATTCAAAAAAACATACAGGAAAAACAAACGAAATTGACAAAAACATTGAGAAAATAAAATGTGATTTCAGAAATAAAAAAGTAGCAATAATAATATGTCGCTATTCATATCAAACCAAGATCAATCTTAATGAGGTTCTCATACGAAAGATATTTACAAAGATAATTTTATTATTTTCTAGAAAAGACAGTTCTAAATTGCTACACCATTATTTTTTTCGGTCTATTGTTGCTTTATTTTTCATTTAATATAAGAAAATAAAGACCTCCTGTTCAGTATTTTACAATATTTTATAGGTTTTTTTATAGAAGTTTTAACCTAAGCAGTAACACGTGATTAATCAATCACACAAGTAGATATAAATAAACACTACATAACACCAATGTCATTTCTGCGCTCTTGCTTCTTACTATCCAGACTCCTAACATGATGATGAAGCTTTAAGAATACAAATAACATATCTAATATTTTCATTCCATGTGTTGGGCAAGTGCACTGTGTGAGACGCTTATGTCATTGTTTTACTTCGCTTTGGGAATCACGTGTACATAAAGAATAACACATGGGTCCTGTCCATCCAAAGGTTGCATGGAAGAGATCGCTTTTAGCGATAAGGCCACCCACTGTACCTATGATTTATAGTGTATTTTCTTTGACATGTTTATATTTAACGGTGTGCAATAAAGAAATTATCTAATCTAATACGCAATCTCAGATACACGGATAGAATACTGTTCGTTGGATATTCAAAAAGTTGTGCAACATACATTGTTCATACTTTTATTGTATAGTGTCCTTGAACCCTTTTTTTTTTGTACATTCTCTGTTGGACTTGTACCGAAGAATAGTCGAAAACATCCCGTCATATATAATAGTGGCTGTTTAATTCAGGCAAATAAGTGCCATATAGCGGTTTATGCCCATAACGTTCCTGATAATAATATAATTGCGGAACACAATCTGTTTGTTTGTCTTTAAAGATATGAATAACACCGTGACTGAGTTTATACAAATTTAGTACAGTAAATATCGAAACCTGGATAAGTTCGTATGAGTGACCAACCATCAAAATTGGATTGAAAATTATGATCCCGAAATGTAGGTTGCACGTGAGCAACTGCTACTGTATAATAAATTTGATTCGTGTTGTTTGACACCGCACAGTTTACGACACCCATCACCACACCGGACACTGAGCCTTGGAAATGGCTCGAGTAAGTGCATTGATGTATCAATCGGGTTTGTTGCTTTAGTGCGTTATGGATAGACCTAGAATATATTAATAACCACGAGAACTTTCCAAAAATCCTTGGCCAAGAAGTATAAACCCATATAAGAAATAGTATTGTTTTTTTTTTGCAATAGCTTAGTATTTTTTGTTACGCTATTGTTCGTTATAAAATGTAGCTTTGAACACAGACCAGTATAATTTAATAGACTGCCAATGTCCTATAAAATATCGTAATTCGATATCTGATTACCTGCTAGGACGCGAGATGTCGCTAGAAGTTACCGTATCGAATCGTTAATTAATAAAATTGTCACGTATTTACATGTGCTTACTAGCGTTCATATACCTATGGTACCAATACAAAATCGTTAGATGGCGCTATTTCCTTTTTCTCGTGCGCGATAAACTTACTGCGACGTTGTCACCACGCCATCTGTGATTAAGCATATGAAAATAGTAAATAATCTATGTAAAATAAAATCGTTAAATCTAATTTTATATTACTATTCAAAATATTACTTATTCTAAATAACTAGAAATATGTTGGTGTGTTTTAGTAAAACATTTATTTTAATTTGTTAGTTGCAATGGCCGCTATGAAAGTTTCCAGGCTATGAGTCAGCGCCATCTAGGCATAATACGGTATTTTGAACTTTTTGTGGGTTACGATTTGTTCTATAGACATTGACTGTCTATTAAATTATACTGGTATGCGCTTTGAAGAAAAGTGTAGAACATGGTGACAGATGGAACAAGTTCGTTACATAACAAAAAAATATTCAAAATATTTTGACCTATATCAAAGACAGATGGGCGCCTATGTCTTTGATGTTCTGGACTTAGTCGCCAAATTATAATATTAACAACTCTAACCATAAAACCTTACCTTGACGTACAAAAGCGTAATAATAATGTGTGTTTGATTAAACTACGATACAATTCAAATTATTTTCATTTATAAATATTATATTACAATAATATTCGTTCACTTGTTTGAGTACTCTGTTGTTTGTCATAAAAACACATAGCTTTCTATTGCAAATTAATTATTGAATTGCGTATTTTGCATGCTGTTTGATTGTGAGAGCTCTATTCTTATAAACATGCATCAAATAAAAAAGGTATTTCAAAAAATATCTATTATAATCAATCAAGGTTTCATATAGACGATAGATGATCTCGTTTAACCAACAAATCAAGTAATCATAGCACTTACCTATAACCGTCCATTAATACAAGTAACCGGCAGTCGACTCAGGTCGAGTTTATTCACTTGTTGGAACATCTCCTTCCTCCTTCCTCATGCCAGAGCCTTCGCTACTTGTGAACTTTTTATTTGATGTATGTGTCACTGTGCTTGCTTGTTTTCTCTCATTGCATAACCATAACCCAACATTAACAATCTGTTTAACGTAGCTTCAAAATTAAAGTCTAGAAACGTCAATAACTCGTCCACGTATTAGAGTAATCGCTATGTTTTTGTACGTAGGTAGTTCGTTTCGTACAGGAGAGTTGTGTATTGATTTTTGTTGATATTCTGTATTGATTTTATGTAAAATGTCTGGTGATTTTAAACTGATTTTGCTCCTATCTTGGTAGAGTTACCGTGGAGTTTCGTTTGATGCATTTCTGATAAATGGTGATATTCTAGTTAATATAGTATATTACGACGCGACGTCCAACAACATAGTTCACGGCGGCAACTAATGTACTCAAGTTATGGAGCAAATCAGTTGTAATATGAATGCATGAAATGAACCACAGACCGCACCAAACTTTACTCAGCCAATCTGAATACCAATAAGAAACGTAGAGGTTCCGTGCTTGTATTCAAACCAGCCATAAAGTTGGATGCGAACTGTATTAATAATGGCACTTCGCATAGCATTTTACAATGTTTATGGTATAAGCGAAAACAATACCAAAACTCTATGAAAGTGATATTGTTTCTGCTGTTAGTTATGCGCCATGCGAAGTGCCGTTCTAGCAGATGCAGATGCCACACTAGATACCTAACTCTGTACAGGTCATGAGACTCGAGGCGTGGAGGGCGCGCGCGCTCGGTCACCCCGAGCTAAGTCGCGCTATATCCGTCGAGGAAGATCTCGAAGAGGACGACAAACTCAAACTAATCCTGCGCCGTGAATCATCCACGTCCCTGGAACTACCTGCCACGCCGCGCAAAACCTCCTAGCATACCTTCTAATTTATTCCTACTGCGAGTACTGCGAAAGTACCCACTAGTTAATCAGGTAGGGAATATTCTCTATCCCAAATATTCATCAACATTCTCATATATTTTTATATCATGACATTATAAGTGTAGCAAAAACTATAGGCCGCTGTAGAACTTATAGATTTTACTAGTTTTTAGGATTCCGTAGTCAAACTAGGGACCCTTATAATTTCGCCATGTCCGTCTGTTCGTCTGTACGTCGGTCTGTCCGACCAGTTACAGTGATTTTTTCTAATCACCTACCCCATAGTGTGAGGTTTCATATATTCAATAGATCTTGCGAAAACACTATGGGGTTTCCTCGACACTTTTTAAATAAAAGAGCCTCTCTAACAGCCAAACCGCTATTGTTATAAACTTTAAAAATCAACATTAATAGTACATACATTATACTGTATTTGTAAGAATAATTATCAAAAACCAGCTTATGTCCGTAGTTGGGCTTTTAATCAGTTCACATAAAATGACCAAAATCAACTGCAAAATTAAACATTGTATGTATTACTAATTTTATAATGTTCTTAACTTTTAACTTTGTATGTGTATAACTTTGTAATTACTAAGATACAGCCGTGTTGACTAAGGAACCCTTCACTGCGCATGGTCGGACTCGTACTCGACCAATTATTTATTTAATTTTGGATTTGTAAGATCTATTACGATGCCACACATATTTTAATATTTCATATCATCTTTATCCCTTCATGTTTAACCTTCGGACTATTTATTAGAAGTGTAAAGCGAGTGAATTGTGACGAATTTAGCATTAGTCAATTCTATTAACCAGGGATGCGCTGCGCAGTTCTCTTGTCGACAACGCCCCGCTCACGGCAGCTGTAGGATATTATCCACGTTTAATCCAACCAGTTCTGATAGATCTAACAATAGAATATAAAAGATTTGAATCCGTGCTCCATTCAATCTTAATCTAGTATAGAAACTTACTCATGTTGCCAAGAGAGAACATCGATGCACATTTAGCATAAACACTTTTGTATGTTTGTAGTTTAATATTAATGAAAAACAGGTAGTGTTAGTCAGAATTTCGGTCGAATATGTTAGAAATTCATAAGGGAACTTTTTTTTCTTCTGAACGCGTCGAATATTTTTAATTTCATTAAACCTTTATAGACTTGTTTTAAAGCCTGTACTAATTTAAAAACACATTTTTATTTATAGGTATATCTTTTTTTAATGTTTGTATTTTATGCAAATTTAATCACTGCTGCTTATTATACCTATTCAATAATATACAATGTACATTAAAATTTTAAATGTAAACATTCCAATTTATTTAAATTTTATTAATTATTTTATATTTTATTGAGATGTTGTTTGACAAAATATTTAATTATTTAATAGTAGTTAGTAGCGTGTTTTGTAACACTTTGTTTGATGCGAGGATTTGGGCAATATTAAGCGTACTTATTTAAATTATGCTTATAGTTTTATTAGTTCTTAGGAAAAGTGACTTTTATGTAAATTACATATACATTAAATACTCAACTGTAAGTTTTTTAGGGAAATTTAAAAAAAAGTAATAACGACAGATCTAGCACAGTTCATAAAAAAATCTAGCAAGGGAGATCTAGCCTAATATTATTCAGGATCCAAAATCACCCATATCGATATTTTACGCCATGATTTTTTGGAAACAAAACATTATCTTTAAACTGAGGTATTCCAATATATTATAAGTAATATCTCAGTCTAGCCTAGTGATTTAATTGTCAATTGTATTACTATAATATGTACGACCTACTTAAAGTATTGTCTAAAAACTATTTTGTACTTGTGTAAATACGCATTGCCAACCTTGCAGGTCTTCATAATTAGATAAAATCCTTAAATTCGGTAACACAAAGCACATCTACTTATATTTTTCCAAATTAAAAAAAAACAGAATAATTTAGATGGTTAATAAAAGATTTGCTTGCAATTCATCTGAAATGCCCTTTAAACTTTACGAATAATAGAAACACAATCAGCAGGCTGAGTGCAAATTTGCATACTGTTTACTATAAAGTATAAAGTTCCCGTATACCTTATTTTCTATGGAGATGTGAACAGCGCCCCTAGCAGGAAGTTTAAATAACTCTGGGGCGCTGTTCACATCTCCGTAGAAAATAAGGTACAGGGGAATTTTATACTTTATAGTAAACAGCATAAAAGTTCGCACTCAGCCTGCTGATCGGCTTACAAAGGTGCTGGTGAAACGTATTTATGATGTTTCTCCTAAATGGAACAATTCAGACCGCCAGGACACGTACAACATGATACCGACTAAACTTAAGTAACAAACAGTTGATCCGGCAAAACATAAGTAACAAACAGTTGATCCGGCAAAACATAAGTAACAAACAGTTGATCCGGCAAAACATAAGTAACAAACAGTTGATCCGGCAAAACATAAGTAACAAACAGTTGATCCGGCAAAACATAAGTAACAAACAGTTGATTCGGCAAAACTTGATTTTAAGAATAATTCCTTAAAACTTTAGGCATGTACTTATCTGGTTTTAATTTATCTGTAGCGATCAATGTAAAAATTTACAAAATACTTTATAGATTGTACCTATGATGAGTTTGTATATTTTCATAAATACAACTTTAAGTACATCAATAATGCTAAATCATCCTCTCTTTTGCCGCGCCAATAATTACGACTTTATCATGTAAAGTTATGTGCAATAGAAGCCAAAAATAATTGTTTTCATCTGTTATATAATATCTTCAGAACTATTTTTAGAACTGGCTTATTATCTATGAATTGTATTTTAATATATTGTTCAGTATTTATGGTCAGGTCCCTTTAGTCAAAACAGATCATATCAACTTTTGAAGAACTGAATTGATTAGTTGACTACTGGGAACTGATCTGATTTAGATAATTTATTAAAGATTATCAAAGCTATTTTAATCAATAACACAAGTATTATTCATCATCTCAATTTATAAAATGATTTTTTTTTATTAGAAATGTTTAAGTAAACGTTACTATTATTATATTGTTTATAGTTAGCTTTATATAAAACTAATATATTTTGGCAGCTATGTCAGTTATAGGATTTTCAAATGACTGATAATATTGTTTGCTTCGAAACAGTGAGAACTTTCAGCTATAATATTTATTGTACTATTAAAACGTTCTACACGATTGTTTTACCTAATTTGATTTCCTTGTGATTTGAATATGTTGTGCAAGTTCTAAATTACTTGCCTTAGTAGGTGTAGGTATCAAAAACAATTTGTTCGATTGCCGAATGTAATAGGTAATAATGTATGTATCTTCCTTTAAAAAATAATGTCGCTTACTTATCTTCGGTATTAGGTCATATAGCAAAATACATGTATTAATAAACTAAAAGGTCTTTTATTTACAATCATTATTACTTAAATTTGATCGAGCGAAGCGAGACCTCCAAATCAACTTGCGCAAATCGGCGTTGTACGTATATTTGTTCGAGGATAACTTTCGAAGCGTTTGTCCAATCATCGTGAAATTTGGTATATAGGTAGGCTGTCAAGTAGCGCGTCTAATAAAAGGTCTTTGTGGGTACATTTCGACCCCGTTTTTAATCGAGCGAAGTGAGATCTCCAAATCAACTAGGGCAAATCGGCGTTGTATGTATGTTTCGAGGATAACTTTCGAAGCGTTTATCCGATCATCGTGAAATTTAGTACTTAGTGATGACACAATTTTGGTGTGAATAAATGAGCTAAAAATGTGTGGGGGTTGTTGAGATATTGGGGTTCAAGAAGGGTAAAAAAAATCAGAATGGGCCGGCTACTATAATTTGACAATTCCTTAAAGGCCACTAAATACGTTGGCAGACGACATGTTGATAGGTGCCCGCCAAGGCAAGGGGGGGAGATCTCCCTACCGAGCGACCATTGGCTCGGGGTCCTAAGACCAACCGGTCTTGTTGAGAAGTAGTAAATATATTTCAATTTTCAGATTGCGCGATCTAGGATTATATTGCCGTTAGATGCCGTTGCTGTCTCCGTATTGATTGACGCTCGCTCTGTAGGTTAGCATGATGTCGAAGTCGTTCTTCCATGTAGCGGTAGATGTCGCTACATACGTTAAAAAGCATCGTTGCGTAAGTAAAACTGAACAATAAACTAAAACTTGTTTTTAGTTAAATGGAAGTGGGGTTACTTTTTTTATCCACGCACCCCATCTTGTGGGGTATCGTTGAATACGTCTTCCAAAACACTACGGTTTCCTGAACACTTTTTTATTATCAGAATCTGTTATTAAATTACAAAGCTTCAAAGTGGCGATCACGTGAAAGAATTATCAAAGCTTTACAAGCACTAGTAGACCAACTTATGTCTGTAGTTGGGTTTGTAAACAACTGGTTAGACTACGTGTTCCGAGAAATATGCAATGAACCCAATCACTTTCTTTTATAATGTGTAAACAGCATTCTTTCACTTTGCACCTTTCAACCAAAGTGAATCGTATTGTTTGAACCGTGTAATATCACCATATCTATGCAGGAAGGAAAACTTGTAAAACTATTTCATGAACTGAGTAATTTGTTTAGGTAGCAGCGTTGCCAGCCAGACGTCCCGATTTTAAAATGTCCCGCGCGGGACAGGCTCAGTCCCGCTTTTCGGGGTAACTCGATATTTGATTTTTGATTGTTATTTTTTTTATTCAAAAGACGAAGAATATTCATTTTCAACACACTTGCTCGTAAAGTGTGCCATAGTACATCGTTATTAGGGCCTTAAACCGAACTATAACACACGCGTGCGTAATAAATAATATAACACACTAGTGCTTAATAGAATTATCCCTACAAAGTTAAGTTAGTACCTAACTGCAAATTATATGCGAGTAAACAGAGTATTTTCAATTTAACCGGGTAATACAGTTTTTGTAACAACAAAGAGGTTTTATGCCGCTGAAAATCCTATTACATTTTTGGAATAAATAAATGTATCCCTGATTAAGACGAAATAACATTTATTATTATTAAATTACTTATAATTCACAATAATTTGTTATAAAATATTTGCATTTTATCACTAATATTATAATTTTGAAGTAGGCTGTATGGCTATATTTAATTAATCAACTTATATTTGGCGCGTGCAAAAACAAAAAAAAACTTGCGCGCCATTTCCCATTTTTTCGTTTGTAAGTATCGCATGTGTTGCTGTGTGGTAAATAATTGTAACAATGTCAAGTTTTAGTACAGAAGATTAACAAATGATAGATTTAACCCCGCCAGAAATACTAAATGCAAATGAAAGCCTAATCTAGAGCAAACACAGTCATTTTCTGAAAATGTGTTTTGGCATATTTCTCTGAACTCGCCAATAGATACAAACCCAGCTACCTGTGGTGCATAGTAGTGCATGGTGCATAGTAGCACCTGTGGTGCTAGGTATTCCATGTTAAGAAGCATGGTAAGGCTCAAACATTGTGTTGATATCAAAACGCAACCATGTACATCTCGTAGCATGAGTTATTTGGTGCCTTCTCCTTCCAGTAATTTGTATGATTTCTTTTTGTCGCCGACATTTACACAAGAAGTAAATGAACGCTTTGGTTTTTGTAAACTGTTATGTTATTTCTGGAGTAATAAACGAATTTGAATTTGAAGATACTAAAGAAGTCGTAAGTACCAATGTAAGACAAACTGTGAAATCGCCATCAAAAACTATCCAATATCGTTTTGAAAATTGTACATTCACCAATTATTTTAATAATTAAACGATTTAAGCAATACATGTTTGTTTTTTCCTCGCAAGTGTGTTGAAAAAGTGCCTATGAAGTTCGTGAGCAACTAGCTCACTAGACACTCGGCTGATTTACGCCCTCGCCTACAGCTCGGGCTGCAAACCACAGCCTCGTGTATAATGAGCAACTTAGCTCACTTGTATCATAATATACGATTACCTAACGATAAGGTAAACCTCATTTTAAATATCATATTTTTATTAAAATACATTTTTATGGCTGTTTTTGCTGTCTATTGTCACGTAAACGTAATTTAAAACTCAAATAAAAGGATGTATAAAAACTTCTGATTATATACGGTTTTTTTACTATGTCCCGCGATTTGACATAGATTTGTTTATAGGTATAGTTTTTGACTTCAACTAAAATAAAACATTTATTTTGTTAGTAAGAAAATACTTTATTTATAATTATAGAAAGGCACCATATAATAGTTAAATTAATTACAATCAATCAAGTACATATAATATGTTATTAAAATACAGTTATAAGTTATAGACTCTTCTAAAATACATGATATAAAGCTAAGTTAGTAGTTTAATTTGATCACATCTATAATATTATCAAAATACTTTTCACTGCATGCTCTTGTATTTGGTAAAGAGATTGTACAACACCCGCAGTGTTGATTTGAGGTCGAGATTCACAATATCTGAAAAAAATAAAATCATCTATATACTATACTAATATTATAAAGAGGTAAGATTGTAAGATTGTTTGAATGTAGGGGTAATTTCCAGAACTACTGATCTAATTCTAAAAATTATTACACTAGCAGGAATCTACATTATCCCTGAGTGCTATAGAGGCTTTATTTTATTTTGATAAGAACCAAGCGAAGTTGGGGTGAGTCAGTTAGTACCTGCGTTGGATTTAAGGCCAGCTTTCATAACAATACCTAAACATGTTTAATTAGTATAATTTGACAAGTCCTTAAACCATATGTAGCCACCAAATACGTTTAGGTATCGTTGCACAAGGTGCCCTTAGTGTTTATTTAAAACCTATATGAGTTGCACAATATCATTTAGTACGTAGTCTTACCCTCTGGTCTGGCTTTAGGCTTGGCAAGGCCCACATCCTGCATTAACTCAAAAGCCAATGACACATTGTGAACCTTTTGGTCAAAATCCTCAGGAGTGAGATGAAAGTCATACAATGGTACGAAGAATCCTTCAAGAAGCCCCATCAGCAACACCAAGTAAACACCATCATGGAACTGTGAGTCCAAATCCATAACCTCCAGGTTAACTTTACTCAAGTGTTTGTTCACAAAAGTGATGAGTGACTTTTTTACAACTTGTAACTTTTCAGGTGCATGATCAAACAGAGCATCGAATGCGTCACGCTCATATTTCATACCCAAGTCATCATAGGTAGTTGTAATCGTCTCAATGAAAGTTCTGAAAATGTCAACGTACTAAATCAGATTAAGAAGCAAACAATTACATTATCAGATGGTTGAATTGTGAAAGTAACCTGTGTGAAAGCTGATTGGGTGTGTCCTTCTTCACTACAACTACGTTGACCGTCACATTTTCAGGGAGACGGACTGGTGCTCGGAAGTGACGGGCAAGTGCGACCAACAGGTGCAATATAGAAACTATGTTCTTTGAATGGATAGAGTCTACACTCCATTTTGGTACTGGCTTAGCTGTTCCATAAAGCACCTGAAATAAAAAACAAGGAACTTTACTTGAGCTAACGGTAAGATGTTTGAAAACCAGTTTTACATTTTCAAACATCCAATACTGCAAAGGAGATATTTTAACAAAATAACAAACATACTTCTTGTTTAAATTTCTTTTGTTATTTCTAGCTGTTTATTTGTATTTCCTTTATTCTTATTTATAATAGTTGTTATAAAGTGTTATGCTATTTATTACTAAGTTAATAAACAAATTTCAAATCTTTGGTCGCTCTGGAAATCTATTAGGGAGGCATATATTCAGCATTGGACATGCCCAATATGTGATGATGAAACAACTATGAACATGCTCGCAATGTCCAAACAATGTCTTTTTTGATTTTTAATGTAATGCAAAAGTGAGGTGCGCAATTTAAGACTGAAACTCTTACTTTGTTAACAGCACGTAGAACAATGGCAAGTTTCTGGCGTTGGCCTTCCTCTGACTGAGTCACTTCAGGAACATCTAATTTCTTTTCAGTCAGAGCCTCCAGAAGTTTCTGGAGAACTTGTCCATCATAAAGGTCTTCGCTTATGTTCTGCACTATAATCCTTTGCGTAGCAAGCTCATCATTGATCCAATCAATGAGAACCTGAATGAGATCCTTCACCCGAGGATCTTCCAGAGATCTTGGTTCAATGATAGCTCTTTCTTCATTATCAACTGTAACCAAAAAAACCAGGATCGAATTAGTGGTTCAACACTTTGAAACTATATAAATAAATAAATATTTCTGGACATTTCACACAGCGCTATCTAGCCCCAAACTAAGCAGAGCTTGTACTATGGGAACCAGTTAACTGATAGAAGACTTATATACTTTTTTTTTGTAAATACATACTTATATTATATAGAGAAACAACCAGACCCAGAACAAATATCTGTAGATCATGCAAACATTTGTTCTGCAGCGGGAATCGAACCCTCTACCTCCTGCATCCCAGCTGGCTATTCGCCTACTGCACCACGGAGGGTGCAGATATATAAAATACATTTTAATATAAATTACTCACGCAGACTGTATTCTTCCGGTGGAATTTCTGGTGCATTGGGACTCCCTGGTGAATCAATAGCAAACTTGCCCTCAGCCTGGACATCTTGAACTAGAAAAACATTTGATTTTAATGTGTATGATTAGTATGTCATGCGTTTAGGAAGTGAGGTAACAGCGCCCTATCTGCATCCCACACGAAATGCAATCTGTTAGCAATAATGAGGGGCATAAACCCTTACCTTCCTTTATGCGCTTCTTGCGTCCGATAGTGCCGATTTTATCCCAAAACGATTCTTCTTTATCTTCTTTTTTAGGCAAAACTGGAGTACGAGGAGACTTAGGGCGTGGTGACGACATTTTCCCGACCAAACCCTGACAAGGAAAACAAGATCTCTAGTGAATCACCAATCGAGTACACAGTTCTACTTTACATGTAAATTATAAAGACAGGCAAAACTAAAGATAGTGTAACTAACTTAGTTAATGGTCTAATTGAAGTTATGAACAAATTTATACATAGTGAGTACACAAATACATACCTTTAATAAAACTCTGACTGACTCCACCAACTTTTGTACATTTCATCACAGACAGAACGAACAGACAGAAGACCAATGAATGAAATGAAATTAGATCACAGACCAAAATTAGAACTACGTTTCATTCCATTCCATCCAATCCAAACGCTTGATTGTAGTCAAAATAAACACTAACATCACTGACAGTCAGTTGTGTCAACTATCAATCCGATGAACCGCTGTTTGATTTTGAAAAGATTTTTGGTTCCGCGATAGCGAGTAAGCCGAACGGAGAAAATAGTGCTTTATTTTAACGATTTTGGCCTCTTTTCTTTAACTTTATAACTGTTTGATAAATCTAAGTGTTGTGTTGTCCACTTAAGGTGGTGGTAAGACTATTCTAATTGTATTTATTTTCATAGAAGAGTCGAAAGATCTGTGTTTGAGCTTGGTAAGCTTCAAGCATGGATTGCGACACGCCGGCCCTGCCGGCCCCCCCTGATCCCCCGGACCCTGTTACTCCTTCTGTAGCAACAGGATCTAAACGCCGATTAGAATCAGCCGAACAATCTGCACCTAAAAAACCTGTGACGAATGCTGAGTTAGACGTACCATCCATACAAACTGTCTACACTCACCCATCGATCGTAGTTGGTTCTATTCAAGCTTACTCATCTTTGGATAAGGGTCCATATGTTGTCCACGTTTCCCGATCAGAACCAGAACCATCCGCTGGAACCACGATCAGACCAATTAAGTTTGGTCAATTTTTGACCACTCACAAATTTACGAATATTTGTGCTGAAGGTGTTAAGAGAGTAGGCCGCAATAAAATATCAGTTGAATTTATTTCAGCTGATGATGCTAACAAATTTACCACCTCCCCAATTCTACCAATGTGCAAGTACATAGCTTCCATCCCCACTTATAATGTGACAAGAATGGGATTAGTTCGCCAAGTGCCAACTGATCTTTCAATGGACGAATTTGCTCAGTCCCTTGTTCTCCCCTCTGGTTGTGGTATTGTTATTAAAGCCCGCCGTCTAAATAGAAAAACTGTTGCAGATGGCACAGTAACATGGGTGCCAACCCAAACTGTTGTTGTGACCTTCCAAGGTCAGCTCCTTCCTTCCAAGGTCTTCCTCTACTACACCTCCCTGCCAGTTGAGCTATACCAGTACCCCACAATTCAGTGCCACACATGCTGCCGGTATGGCCATACTAAGGCTCAATGTAGATCGAAACCCAGATGCTTCCGCTGTTCCAAAGATCACACTGGTGATAGCTGTAACATCCCTGAGGCTGAAGCCTCTTGCCTGCATTGCTCAGGACCACATTTTGCTACAAGCAAATCTTGTCCGGAGCAAAGTAGACAAAAATCCATTAAAGCAGTTATGGCCCAGAACAACATCTCATACGAAGAATCAGCTGCACAGTTTCCTCAGGTATCTCGCTCATATTCACAGGTTGCCCAAGAGATGTACTCCCAGCCTTCTCCATACCAAGCCTCGCAGAATAATTATTCTGCAGGTTCATCTTAGTCCCATCCCACTAAGTCATATGTTAAAACTGTCTACGCCAACCCCCTCCCGCGAGCCCCACTGGGTAAGTCTTATGACAAGGCTGCCCACCGAGAGATTGCCACAGACCCAACATCAGCTATGCCCAATGGTTGTGCCATTGGTAATAACCAACCGTTAGGAGTTTCCCCTAACGAAAATATAATAGAAACATTAATAACATTAATAATAAACATTTTACTAATGAACCCTCATCCCCTACCGTCCAACGTTGCCTCTAAACTTACTCAATTAGTCTCACTATCTGGTCATAATGGATCCAGTAGTCGCTCTGCAGTGGAACAGCCAGAGCATGCGTGCAAAAAAGCATGAACTGGTCCACTTAATTTCAAAATTTCGCCCGTCAGTCATTGCCGTCTCGGAGACATGGCTGAAGCCTGGAACCCGTTATCGGATTTCAGGTTACTCCTGTCTGCGGGACGACAGGGCTGACGGGCATGCCGGCAGCGCCTTGTTAGTAAGGCGCTGCGTTCCCTTTTCCCAAATCACTCTCCCTTCCCATCCTTCTGATATCAACATTGTTGGTATCAGATCCCTTAATATTTCCTTTGTATCTGTATATATTCCTCATCCCAACTCCTCCTTGATTCCCGATCTCCTTCTCCTCTTATCATCTGTTCCTTCCCCCATGGTTCTCATGGGTGATTTTAATGGCCATAACACTATCTGGGGTCATAGCCACTCTGATATGTTTGGTCTTTCCCTATTGGAGATCTTTGATGAAGTCAACTTGTGCCTACTCAATGATGGATCACCTACTCGGAGAGCACTCCCTTCTCAAAACCCGAAAAGCGCTGTTGATCTCTCACTTTGCTCTCCATCTCTTTTCTCTTTGACTCTATGGAAAATTCTCCCTTCGACTTATGGAAGTGACCATTTCCCTATCTTAATTTCTATCTATGCAAATTTTTCGAACCCTTTCCGTAACCCTAGTCCTTCTCTTAAATACAAACTTTCTGGAGCTGATTGGTCAGCTTATTCATCTTCACTTGATCATAAAATAGATTCTTCCACTCACATTCAACATAATGACTCCCTTGCAGCATATAACTCCTTTGTTAATAATATTACTTCATGCGCTGATCTCCACATTCCCCTTAAAAAACCCTCCAAAGATTTTAGAATCTCTACCCCGTGGTGGGATTCTGAGTGCACAACAGCTGTATCGGAACGGAGAGAAGCTGAAAAAAGTTACAAGGAATCTATGTCTATAGAAAACTTTTTAGTCTATAAAAAATCCTCAGCGAAACTCAGAAAGTTGGTCTCTAAAAAGAAAAAACAGGGATGGATTGGGTTTTGCGAAAACCTCTCGCCTAGAACACCATCATATATCATCTGGAACCAGATCAGACGATTCAGAGGAGCATGTAATATCGAAAATATTTCAGCTAATGATCCTTCATCGTGGCTCGAGGCCTTTTCGAACAAACTCGCCCCTCCTTCAGTCCCATCTATTTCCTCCTTCCCCTCGATCCCTTCGTCGATCCCTTCTGAAAATTGTTTTGATCGCCCCTTCTGTTTTAATGAATTGACCCTTGCACTTGACGGACTGACTGACTCTTCCCCCGGCATCGATGGCATCCCTTACTCCTTTCTCACAAAATCTTCTGACAACACAAAAAAATATTACTTACTTCTTATTAATTCCTTCTTTGAAACCGGCTTAATTCCTGATCAATGGAAAACTCAAATTATCATCCCGGTACTGAAAACTGGAAAGGATCCATCTGACCCTAATGGTCGTAGACCAATAGCTTTGTCCTCCGTCATGGCTAAGGTTATGGAGCACATGATTAAACACCGTCTTGAGTGGTTGGTTGAGAATCGTTCACTACTTGCTAATTCCCAATTTGGCTTTAGAAAGGGCATGAGTACCATGGACAGCCTTAGTCTCTTAACAGCAGACATCCACATCGCGTTCAAAGAAAAGAAATTTCTAGTTGCTGTATTTTTGGACATCGAATCAGCTTATGACAACGTTCTGCTTCCGGTTCTCAGGAGTAAGCTCGTTCAGCTGAGAATACCTGAGAAGCTGGTTCGTTTTATATGCAACCTGTTGATGGAAAGGTCTGTTGTTATTAAATCCCACCAAGGTCTCCTCCCTCCTAAGACGGTTTGGAAAGGACTACCTCAGGGTTCTGTCCTGAGCCCACTTCTTTACAGCCTCTACACCTATGACCTTGAGCAATCTGTGAATTCTTTTTGCGAGGTTTTACAATATGCTGACGATCTGTCACTTTATATTACATCCGTGTCAACAGAAGAGGCAAGTAACCAACTGAATTCTGCATTGTCCTACCTTAGCGACTGGTTACTTGATCACGGCTTATCTATTTCTGCTCCCAAAAGTAATGTTGTAATATTTTCCAGAAAAAGAATTTCCCCACCTATTCAATTATTCATTGACCAAGAGATTATCCCTCAATCTAATAGTGCAAAATTTCTAGGTGTTACATTGGACTCAAAAATGACGGGCGTCCCACATTTTGTTATGACCTCTCAAAAATGCGAAAAGAACATTAACATCCTTCGCTCCCTTTCGGGTGTCTGGTGGGGTTCTCATCCGTATTCTCAAAAGCTTCTATACAACGCCATAATTCGGAGTCATTTTGATTATGGAACATTTCTTATGAATCTTTGTAATAAATCTGGTTTAGACAAGTTAGACAAAATTCATTCAAAATGCTTACGTATAATTCTTGGAGCCATGAAGTCATCCCCCATCAATGCTATGCAGGTTGAGTGTGGTGAGCCTCCATTGTATTTGCGTAGACAGTTCCTATCTGATAGGTTCTTTTTCAAATTAGCACAAAACTGTAATCACCCACTTCTTCCAAAATTGTCTCGCCTTCTTAACTTATTTGATATTTACAATCCTGATAAAATCCCCTGTCTCCTCCGTAGTTTCAAACAATTTTCCCAACTTCCTAACCCAGTAATTCAGTTCCCAACTCACCCACTTTATCTCACTTCTTATGAAGCTTTAACATTTCAGCCTAATATCCTCCTGTCCTTTGGTATAGATAAGGAATCTTCCAATGCCCGAGAAAAATTTTATGAACACCTGGATGCTAAATTTAATGGGTGGCACTCCATCTTCACCGATGCTTCAAAACTATCTACAGACAGTGTCGTGGGAGCAGCTGTGTGGATTCCTTTCACCAAAATCTCCCTTAGTTTTAAGTGTCCCTCCTCGACATCAGTGTTTTCTGGCGAAGCTGTTGCGCTTCTAGAAGCCATCTGTTTCATTAAATCCCACCAATTAAACAACTCTATTATATTTTCTGATTCTAAAAGCTGTCTGCAATCTATTATATCCAACCCTTTCCGTTCTGTATTTCGTTTCCCTATTATTCTTCAAATTAGGCAATCCCTTTTTGAATGTCACAATCTTGGGATAAACGTTGTTCTTTCCTGGATTCCAGGGCACTCTGGAATTCCTGGTAAAGAGTCAGCTGACTCTTTCGCAAAAGATGCTGCTCAGATAGGTTCCCTTGAACATTTCAAATTCTTCTCACATGACTTATGCCTTCTTCCCAAATCACAACTGGAACAATCGTGGACTGAAGTTTGGAATCGTTCCAAAAAAGATAAGGGTAAACATTATGCAGATATCCAACCCGATATTCCTCGAACTCCTTGGTTTTTTAAATTCCGGAAGGCTAGTAAGATTACCACCTCCACAATTTGTCGTCTTCGACTTGGCCACTCGTGTACCCCTGTATTTTTGGCCAAACTTAGGATTAGGAACCACTCCCTATGTGAGTGTGGCCTGGACGAAGGAAACGTGGACCGCATATTCTTCGAATGTCACAGATTGCGGCGTTCCCTCTATGAAATTCTTCCTCCTAAAATCCCTCGTCCTACCTCCTTTAAATGTTTATTAACCCTTACCTTCTCTCCTTTAATTAATTATATTTTATGTAAATTTATAAAGGATAACAACATTAGGTTGTAAATGTATATATTACTTATTAGTTCACTAACCCACATTATCTATAATAGTACTAACAACTAATATTGTGCTGTTTTATATGTTGTGTTGTCTCCTTTCTATTAGAATTATCAAAGGTTTTTTCCAAATTTAGAATACCGGTCATATTCTTGACCTACATTAGCTCCTATTAAGTTTATGAAAATATCGCGACATCGACATTGGCGGAATTGTGACACTCCCTAGTCACAGATGCCACAATCAAGAACTGAACTGAACTGATTTTGAAAAACTGCGGCGTTCATTCTTTTGTGTGTTTTGTTATAATTTAGCTGTCAGTATCTGTCAATTGTCTCAAAATGTATGTGTCTGTCAAATGTCAATGGTATTGGAGTTGTTACAATTACGTTAAAAAATAAAATTTAAACTTAAATTACATTTATTATCTAATTTAGAGCTTTACCAATTATAATGTATTTATGTATATACCTTGTTCCAATCATGTATTATGTTATGCTAAGTATATAATATGTGTATTGTAGACTGAGCGCTTCCGAGGTTCAGTTCCTTATGATGTAAAATAATATATTTTTCAAATGGATCGACAACAGTGCCTCCTAGCGGGATAAATTGTAAGAATCGTTGCCATTGACAAACCATCGACTGAACTGACGTAAATAAAAAGCAAATACGTTTCGTTACGTTTAGTTCGACAAAAAAACACCAACATTCACAAATAAAATTACGTAATTGATTTATGCTAGTTGGAATAAATCATATGGAAATTATATGGAATAATTACAATTCATCTATATTTATCTAAAAACATAAAAAAAGTTAAATATAATTCACACAAACACCATAAAAAATTGTTTGAATCATTTGGCATAAACACTGTTTATTCTAACGAAACGTTATGAATGAGTTGTTTGCGAGTGGACTACCACCGTTAAAAAAATAATTCTGTCAATTTGTTTTCTTTTGGTGGTTGGTACTATTAGCAAAAGTGAATTACCAAGTTTGAATGACTTGGCGCCAAAGATAATTTATTACCTACGCTCTCCCGCCAATTGCCGAATAAGAAAAATTCTTGAAAGGAATTATTTGCCCGCTAAATAATCATAGTTATTGAAAAATGGATTCAACCGACATTCATAATGTATGTATTATGTATTTTTTACTTATAATCAGCAGTTAGGCTTAAATAACTTGCAATTTAAGTGTGTTTGGTGGGACTTTAAATTATTAGATAGATAATATAATTTGAGAGCCTACATCATCCTTATATTAGCTATTATTAACACTCAAATCATGGAAACAAATTTATTTCTACATAAAAATTACAATTTAGGGCAGGACTGTTTTGTTTTTGCATCTTTCGGCATTGTTTTCGCATCATCAGCGGCAGATTTGCATCCAAATGCACCTTACACATTTTCATTGAATGTATGGTAAAGTTAGCAAAAAGAAAATGAAAAATATACATTGTACGTAGGTAACTAGCCTGCTATTTTATTTGAACATAAAAACAAATTACATGTGGGTATGGTTATAGAGTATTTCGACTATTTTTCGTATATTTTCGAAATTAATTACAAAATAGCATGCATTATTCAAGTTCAGCAAAAATGGACAGTGGCGCCTTTGCTTTTAGCACCCTCATAACTTCGGGGACAATGCAATATTATGGTACCTACCTACCATGGAGGTGGTCTCATGATGGAGACGGATGCTAGACAACGGAATTTCTGAATGAATTATAGGAGGACACTAGTGTTTGGGTGTTTGAATCTGCTTGCGGTTCTGATTAAGAATGTTATAAAAGCTTGTTTTGAAAAAGTAATTTTACAACAAAAAACGTATTGCAACTTATGACAGTAGGTAGGTATATTGTTTATAAATGTGTGTGTGGACTGAGTGACCACATAATTTTTTTTGTAGTATAAATAACTATGTTTTGTTATCTTGTAAATATGTTTATATAACGTTTTACTAAATATTTGGGTACAAAACATGTTGTAAACGATATACTTACCCATATTTGGAAGGTCAAGTGTGAGAACTGATAGTCCACACATTAGGTAACATACTTATATATTTTTATTAAATTCTTTACAGATTCCAATATACGTTTACTAAACATTTTATTTATTAAAACTACAAAAAACCACACTCATATATACCTAGTCAGGTCATAAGTATTGTCACACAGTAAAAACTTTTCTTTTAGAATGCTGGCCACAAAAAAGTTAATAGAATTCGAATTTCGAATTGTTCATGAAAATAAAAATGTATACTTTTTAGAATTTTACTCATTTTTTAATATGGAGTGGACGCTTAAAGAAGACCGTGTTGCAGTTATTGCGTTGCATCGTTGCGGTTACGCGACAATTCAAATTTTTGACATACTGAAAAATTTTAATATAACCAAAAGATTCGTTTATCGCACCATCAAACGATACAATGAAGACTCTAGTGTAGATAACAGGTCAAGAAGTGGTCGCCCTCGGTCTGTTAGGACTCCAACAGTGATAAAAGCTGTGAAGGCGCGAATATAAAGAAATCCCAAACGTAAGCAGAAACTGTTGGCCCTTCAGATGGGGTTAAGCAGAACCACGGCGAAAAGAAAGAAAGAAAGAAAATACATTTATTTGCTCCCACAGACAGTGTTCAATAATACAATAACACAGACAATGGTGGTGTTGCGTGGGGACAAAATGGTCCCTGTCTCAGCATGGGCTGCTTCGAACCTTGTTGGGTACGATGCAGCGCTGGTTTTATGACAGGGCTTAAGTGAGGACACGAACACTGGTAAACGAGTACCTATATAAAACTAAATAAATATTGCCAGTCACCAATATATAAATTAAACTAAGTTATCTATGACGGTGCCTAATAAGATAACAATACATGTTCGGATTTAAAAATAATAAAAATAATAATAATATAACAACATAAACATAGACAGCATAAACTACATACCATGATAATACATACGAAAAAACGTTTTAAACATGGGATAAGTGTACAGAATGATTAGGTACTCTATTTGTGTTGAGGCTGCTGGAAATTGTGTGACATTGAATTATCGAGGATTGTTGATAGGTGAGTAAAAGCCAGGGGGGAGTTCTTCCGGGCTCGTCGTGCATACACAGAAGGTGAGTAGAAATAAAAAGGTGTTTGTGCGAGTATATTATTTACTTGGCATGATTGCTCTTTAAACAAATGTGTTCTGAGCGCTTTCCTGAAGACATTAAATATTTTCAGAGCACGTAGTGTCGGAGGCAAATCATTCCAACACCGAGTAGCGGCAAATTTGAAGGATCCACGGAATGCCACGCATTTGTGCTTCGGCGTGGCATACTCGTAGATAAAGGTACATGCTCGGCTTGGGTATCTGGAATGTGCCCACACAAACTTATCAAAGAGATACTTAGGATGTTGCAAGTTGATAACTCCAAAGAGTAAGACCGCTAGATGAAGCTTTCTACGCGCTGTCATTTTAAGTAGATTGGACGAGTTTATAAAAGGTGTGATATGAGCACGTGGTGGTACGTGACAAAAAAAGCGGGCACAGGCGTTTTGAACACGTTGGATGAGTTTCTCAGTCCTATTCAACAGACATGGTCCATAGACCACATCGCAGTAGTTTAGTTTGGAAAGTATGAGAGACTCACATATGTAGGTTGATCCTCACTGCCTCACTTAGGAATGGTCGTATCTTATAGAGAAGCTTCAGCTTATAGAAACAATTGCGTACACTCTCAGCAACGTGTTTCTCGAAGTGTAGGTTGCTGTCCATTATCAGCCCAAGATTTTTGGTTTCCGAGACACCCTCCACCAATTATCCGTCAACCAATATATTACAAGAACTGCATGGAACTCTTTGCACTTTTTGCCTGGTACCAACAAGCATAAATTTGGATTTTTTCGGGTTGATGACTAGGGAATTATATCTAGACCAACTTGAAATCTGGGCTAAATCTGAATTGATTTTGTTTACAGCAATATCAAGATCAGAAGGTGGGAATGCGAGGTAAAGTTGCAGGTCATCGGCGTAGAGATGATACTTACAGTGAGTTATGGCCTTTATAATGTCTGCGCTATATAATACAAATAAAATTGGTCCCAAGATAGATCCTTGTGGTACACCCCTGGGCACTAACTGTAAAGAGGACTGAAACCTACTACCATCTGGCATTGCAAGTTCCACCAACTGTTGTCTACGATTTAAATAGCTATAAAACCAGTTCACAGCCAGTGCATCAAATCCATAGAAAGAAAGTTTGGAAAGTAGGAGAGAGACATTTATAGAATCAAACGTACGAGAAAAATCAAGAAGCACCAGAATGTTGATTAGACCCTGGTCTTGAGCCTCAAGTAGATTGTCAACAACATCAAGAAGAGCAGTTGAGTTGCTGTGGCTTTTGCGAAAACCAGATTGAGCCTGAGGAAGAATATCGTTGTCTTCTAAGTATTTAGTAAGCTGCATGCTCACTGCCTTTTCAAGAATCTTTGACAAGCAGGGCAGCAGACTGATAGGCCTAAGGTCTTGGCAGGTTGAGGGATTAGATTTTTTCGGGATTGGCCTTACTATCGCCACTTAAAAGGGTGTTAAATGAAGACTTAGGGCTTCGGGCATATCGAAGAAAAACAGGACATCATTTGAATGCTCGTCTAATGGACCTGAGACTGAAGAGATGCCGCGCTTTGTTGAAGCGGTACGCGGGAAAAAAATATCGCGAAATTCTTTTTTCGGATGAAAAAATTTTTACCGTAGAAGAGAGCTACAACAAACAAAATGATAAGGTGTACGCACACAGTAGTGAAGAAGCGAGCAACCGTATTCCGCGTGTCCAACGAGGTCATTTTCCATCCTCGCTCATGGTATGGTTGGGAGTTTCTTATTGGGGCTTAACAGAGGTACATTTTTGTGAGAAAGGTGTAAAAACGAATGCAGTTGTGTATCAAAATACAGTCCTGAAGATTCGGCGCCAGCTCATAGAGCGAAGAGCATACAAGACTGGCTGGCGGCGCGTGAAATCGACTTCATCCGGCACGAAGACTGGCCCTCCTCCAGTCCAGATTTGAATCCGTTAGATTACAAGATATGGCAACACTTGGAGGAAAAGGCGTGCTCAAAGCCTCATCCCAATTTGGAGTCACTCAAGACATCCTTGATTAAGGCAGCCGCCGATATTGACATGGACCTCGCTCGTGCTGCGATAGACGACTGGCCGCGCAGATTGAAGGCCTGTATTCAAAATCAGGGAGGTCATTTTGAATAAACTTTAGTGTCATAAGAATCTATGTTTTGTTAAGTTCATTTTGCTATATAAATGGTTACATAATGAATAAACTTGTTTCAATTATTTTATATTAAACATGTGACAGAATTTATGACCTGACTAGGTATTTTCGTTAATGTTATGTATTCCTTAAGTCGCCTAAAACTCCACAGAATCTGAAGACCCGCTTATTTATGCAATGTGTTCTGCCCACCATGACTTACGGTGCCGAGACATGGACGCTCACGCAGGAGGCTGTGTACAGGAGTTGCACAGAGAGCCATGGAGCGTACCATGCTCGGCATCAAACTCTTAGATCGAGTTCCAAACGTCGAGATCCGTAGAAGAACGAAGGTTCATGATGTTGGGAATCGAGTTATGGAGCTCAAATGGTCTTGGGCGGGACACTTGGCAAGACGTGGTGATGACAGGTGGAGCAGAGTAGCAACTGAATGGTGGCCGAGGAATGGCTGTAGAAGGGTTGGACGTCCGGCAGCGAGATGGATGGACGACATTGTTAGAGTCGCGGGCCGTCAATGGGTGAGACTAGCGCAGGATCGTGGCGGATGGCACAAACTTGGGGAGGCCTATACCCAGCAGTGGGTGAAGTCGGGCTGTGGATGATGATGATGATGTTATGTATTCTAAAAGGATCATTAAAAAGAACAACCAGCCTTGTTTCTTGCCTTTCTTTCCTGGCTTGGTCGCGAAGGAACAGGCAGTAAAATTGACGTTTGAAAGTGATCCATGTGATTTTATTGAATAAAAAAAATTTGATTTGATTTGATCTCATGAATTTTAGAAAACTATTTTCGCCGCAGGTGCTGCAGCGCGCCACCGAAGAATTCAACGCATCCAGCGAGGCAGCCACGCGCATACAGACTGAAGCACACGAGAAGTATGCAGCTACTGTGAGTGCCAAGCTCGTCCACTCCGACCCTCAGGCGAAACCTACCTACATCCGCGTCCGTTTCTCCGCAGATTATGCCGACTGTAGTCCCACTCCAAGCCTACAACTCAAGCCTAGAAAATGCGGGCCGATGGCGTGGCAGAGGAAGGCTTCGTCGACACGCCGCCGCCGTCGCTGAGCCAGCTCTCCTTTAATTTCCTCAATGACAGCGATGAACAGGTAGTTTCCGACGTATCCGTATACTAGTGGTTCGTCCCGCACTGAAATCTCGCGAGTCTCCCATAAAAAAATATACATCAAATTTGAATTTAAATTTACGAATTGTCATACGTAGAGATTATTTTCAATGTGTATTCCTTCGGAATTTCTGCATTTAATCACATTTTTTTTTGCATAAAATATTTTTGAAAATCTCGACAGGCGTGTATCTACAAGTTCACGCTGTTTATACAGATTTCAAAAAGGCGTTCGACAAAGTGGATCTTGAAATTTTACTTATATAAGTTTGCTTAAATAATTAAATAGATAATTAATCTGCGGTAAATGAATAAAAGCTCTTATATGTTCCAGCCGCGCGAAAACAAAAGGAAAATAACAAAGCGACGCCACCGGCCGCGCGCGGACTCGCCATACCCCTTGACGCCGAGCAGGCCTTATGTGGTGCGTAAACAGCCTTTCTGATGGTTCTTTTGTGACCATTTCTATCTGCCTGACTACAAAGCAATGCCCACGAGTATGTGGGCGTCGCTGCCGGTAGGTAGCTACTCAGCCCGTTGTCGATGTCTGTCCGCAGGTCACAGTGACCAAGGGCGAGGGCGCAGGCGAGGGCGAATGCGAAGGAAGAAGACGCCGTTGCAGAAGAAAAACCGCCTCAACCGAGGACGCCACCTCCCTTAAGAAAGCGAAATAAATGTTTTTTCTTAATATTTATCCTATGCTATCATTAACTAAATGCCGCCAATGATACGGAGAAAGACAGCCAACTGGACTCCCTCTGGTGTGCCTGTTTGCGACTGGTAGTGTTCTCGCACACGAGTGCTCTCTAAACGTGCTTTTCGAGAGTGAGATGGTTGGTCTCTCTCCGTGTCATATAAATAAGGGTCGGGATAGGGCGGCCATAAACCTTAACCATCGCTGGGTGCTGAGTATTCTCGTTCAGCTCGTGAGTAGTCAGAGTGAAGGCTCTGGCTGCTCATTCATTGCACGCGAGACATTGGTGGGCGGCAGTATGGTATGGTCTTCTGTGCTGCCGCCATGCAGGGAGGTGTTGGTGGCTGGCGCAAGCTGGCCAAACGGATGAGCTCCGTCGTCGCGGGTAGGTGGGTTTTTCGGGGAAATTTCTTGCTGAGATCCCAGAGCCCACTTATAGCGTAGTAGAGGATTGGTCACCCCTGTTTTATTGATGGAGCGAAGCGAGATCTCCAAATCATCTTGGGCAAATCAGCGTTGTATGTATACACACATACAAACATACATAGGTACGTAGTTATGAATGTTTGTTTGTCCGAGGATAACTTTAAAAGCGTTGATCCGATCATCGTGAAATTTGGTATACCAGGTAGGTACAATCCTGCAGTGACTAAATGAGCTAAAAATGTGAAGGGGTCTTGGGGTTCTTCAAGAGGGGTACAAAAAAAAACAAATTTGGACTATCCGGTCAAATGGCACGTCTAATGAAAGGTCTTCATTGGCACTTTTCGATCTAGTTTTTATTTTTAGTTTAAACCTTGTAGTTTTAAAGTTATTAGCCATAATAAAATCTGAACTTTGACGAAATTCACAGGGTAGGTACACCAGTGACTCTACAGTGCTGAAATTTGGTATGCGTGTAGCTTTAGTGACAGAAATATGAAGATTATCTGCAATTTCTACCCCAAAAAAGTATGACCAATTTGCATGAATTCCCGTTACCTGTAATTTAAATGTAACTGAAGGTAGGTTGATTGTACAAATCAGGGCACTATTTTGATAGTCAAAGATAGCAGATTTTTTTAATTGTTTTTCTGGGAGACTCGCGAGATCTCAGTTTGGGGCGAACCACTAGTAGGTATCTAATATTAATAATTAACATTAGCAGCATGTAAATTAGGTATTTTTTTCTGAAATTAGGTAGTTATTGTCTGATTTTATTATAATAAAAAAAAAACAATATCTTTTTGTCCATTAAATTCACAAGGATCACTTTGAAACGTCAATTTTACTGCCTGTTCCTTCGCGACCAAGCCAGGAAAGAAAGACAAGAAACAAGACTGCTTGTTTTTTTTAACTAGTTCTAACAAGTTAAAGTTAGTTCTTAAAGTTAAGACAGCAAACAAGGCTGGTGGTTCTTTTTAACTAGTTCTAACAAGTTAGTAGAAACTTTTAGAACTCACTTTGAGTTCTAAAAGTTTCTAACGAGTAACTTTTTAACAAAAATATAATAGATTTCAGATAACAGTAAAAACCAAACTATTTAACCGATATCGATGAAATTACTATGGGACCAATCTGAAAGTATATCCTTTCAAAATTTAAAGTATTTTCCAAACCGGTTGATAAATGACGGAGTTCTGAGCTAACAAACATAACATATTATAAAAATTAAACAAATTTAAGACATACATAGTTTTCTCATGGATGCCATTGTCAAACTGGACCAAATGGAAATGGGACAACACTGGAAGCACCAGCTTTCAAATAAACAAAGAATCATTTAAATCGGTTCACCCAGTCGAAAGTTCTGAGGTAACAAACATAAATAAAAAAATACAGTCGAATTGTAAACCTCCTCCTTTTTTGAGGTCGGTTAAAAGAACAATCATTGTTATGTACAAACAATAAAGAAAATAAATTACGTCAAAAACGTCCCTTACAAGATGGGAAATCTATTATATTAGAATGTTTGTCCTGATTGACATATAGACAACGCGCAGCCTAAACCACTGCTCCTAGAGACTTGAAATTTGGAGGGTCTTGTGGAGTGTGGGTGCACACTACGAGTAAGAACGGATTCTTCAAAATTCAGCCACTAAGGGGATCAAAAGAGGGTTTTACGTTTGTATGAAAAACTATGGATCTTGGGTTTATAAACCTGAAATTGGGCAAATATATTCTTTAAGAAACATAAGAGAATATGTTAATTTGTTTTTCAAAAATCACCCCCTGGGTGGGTGAAAAAGGGCGTTGAACGTTGTATGGTAAAACATTATTCCTTGGGTTAATAAACGTAAAACTTTGCATCAAGATGAAACATGATATTACTTACTTTTTTTGAAAACCACCCCCACGGATTGAAAAGGGATGTAGTTTGTTCTAAAACAATGTTAATTGCATTTACGAACGTATAACTTTGCAAAAATGCTTTTTTTTAGGTCAATAGCGCGACTTATATGACGAAAAATATCGTATCTCATTGCTTATTTCGAAATGTACCGACTGAAAAAAATATGGCGCGTAAGTATGGCAATAAATGATTTTCACGGGCACTGCAGCAATTACCAAAAACTTTAATAAAAACCATCTACTTACACCCTATCGGCGGTAATTCATGCTCATTGTGCAGGCTGAAAAGCTTGCAAGAATTATGGAGTAAAGTTGGCGACGACTCCATTATATCTTTAACAAACGCATTATTTCAGTTCCACTAGGTAAACACTTACAAACATTTTATATTACCGCCGTTAAGACCCCAGATAACACTCGCGACTTGACGCTAAACGGTGTTAAAATGAAGCGTGTCACGCAATTTAAATACCTAAGACACTACCTTACCGACGATCTTAGGGATAATGTACATATAGAAAGGGAGCGTAGTGTCAGCGATATTACAATTTTAGTATCTTAGCTCGTAGTTAGATACATAACGACAGGGACAGACAGCGGGAAGCGACTTTGTTTTATACTATGTACCTAGTGAAGTTGAATTATGATTGCTGTAATTAATTGGTATTTCCGTTCGTATTGTAAGTATGTATTCGTGACCTCTAAATTAAGTAAGTCTCCGCGCCTTGGAATTAAAGTTGACCAAACTTTAGTATGATTTGTGTTCTATAGCTCCCTTCATAATTTTAGGCAATGCGGACCATGGGACTAAGAATATGGTTATAGATGCATTCGAGAAAATCGAGCCTAACTTAACGTTTCCGCCTGACCTATATTTGATTCATTTTCCTGGTTCAGTGAGACTAGATCCGAAAGATCAAAGAAATAAAGGGCAGAGACACGCGGCGTGGAGCGCCATGGCCCAGCTGTACGACATGGGCCATGTCAACTCCATAGGCGAGTCGAACTTCAGGAACTCGAGGAATTGCTTATAGAATATCACAGCGATATTTCTGTCGTTAACCAGGTATCAAAAGTCACAGCACAATTTCTTATTTTAATTATAATGGAATCAAACGTGTCTTTTTTAAATACATTTTGTTTTAAAGGTGGAATGGTACCGCTGGTATCACGACGAAGACCTATTAGAGTTATGTAATAAGAACTCTATTCAACTGCAGGGATACAACTCGCTGGGGGGAACCGAACACACCACCAGTCTTTTGAAGAACACACTCTTCAAAGATATTAGCAGACTATCATGCGGTTAGTCCAACTCAGGTGCTGCTCACTTGGTCGCTGTAGAGAGGAGTCGCCGTTATACCTACCCAAATCGACAAATGTTAATCACATTGCGCAGAATGGCTCACTCAACTTTGAATTGAGCCCTGAAGAAATTGACTGAATCAATAATTTCACATCAAATCAGGTGAAGTTAGCATGGGATCCGAAAAACGTCTCTTGAAAATTAAATAAACGCAGGTTACGTTATGTACAGCGACATTGATAAGATGTTCTAATTTACATTGTGTTCTTTTAAAAACAAGGATCATTAGTCCAATCACTCAAAGATAATTAATCTCCTAAAAGTATGTTTTATCTAAATAAATGATGTCCCAATAAGACCGCCTATTTTGAATCCAGCGCAATTTTTTATGCCGGTCGTACAGCTTTTTTTGAACACTGTTTGCTGTATAGTTTCATGTGTTAATCTACACCGAGCCTACACTGGCTTTTCATAGTATGTATTTTTGTATAATCTCATCATTACTGAAGTATAAATAAAGAACTAATATTCTTATTTAATACCTACATCATTATAGAACCTTATTTCTCTTAGATTTATAAGAATTAAATACTCTCTCTGTGACTTATCATTATCACAGTCTTAATATTAGTCATATTAGGTACTCATAAGTGAAATAATTCAAGAAAATTTTAAAGTTTTTTTATTTATAAAGTTAATTCGTGTGAAGGAAAATTCAATAATGTATCACACCTAATTAAAAATTCAGTTCATAGATTAAATTCAAAGCACAGCACAAATTAAAGGCTGAAAAGTAGATAAGGACAGGAGGTCTCTTGTAAGGAAATAAAAATTAAATTATCTGTTTGGCTTTATAGGATAGTAGAGTAGAGTAGCATTAGATTCATAGTACCTGCACAATGATATTGGACTGCAAAATAAATAGGTACGTAAGTTTGTATGTATGGATGTAAGAATGTTTGTTCCTCTTTCACGCAATAACTACCGAATGAATTTTAATGAAAGTTTACAATAATATAGCTTATACATTAGAATAACACATAGGCTATAATTTTTAAAGATAGTGTGTGAATTGTCCAAAATATAACGATAATTGTCAAGTAAGTCGGAAAAACATCTGCCATCTGCGAGCTATTCTGGCGTACGCTGCAAAAACTGTAGAGTTTTTGACACGTATTACTCGTGCGCGATAACTTGGGACCTGCTAGGAATGCGACTCCCCGACCGCTTCCCCGATGGCGCCCATATTGTACCGTTCGCATCACTATTTTTTACTAGGGTTTTTAGTCTCACATGTGTGACCTCAATCCAATAGAATACATTTGGAATTTGGTCAAGCAAAGAGTAGCCGATAAAAATATCAACCAGTCAGAAAGGGAAATAGAAAAATTAACGAGAGATGCAATTACCAGCATAAGTGAGAGTGACTGGAAAAAAGAAGACAACTATGTGGACAGGCTTCGACAAAAGTATTGGGACGATGAGCTCTTACAAGAGACGAATGAATCGCAATTAATTGTAAATTTATCGGATACCTCTTCGTCAAGTGATTATAGTGAGACTGAGGACGAAGAACAACCTCTAGAAGGCATAAATCCACTAAGTAGTGACGATGAGATAATGTAAATAATAGATAAAATAAATGTATAAACTTAAACATTGTATTTTTATTTTATTCAAATAGTGTAAAAAAGATTAGATAATAAGCAGCGTCCTCCCTGAGTAACATAATAAATTAGGTTAAAAAAAACAAAGACGAAGCTGCGGGCGGCTGCTTGTTATGTTCGCTTTTTTGCGGGCGGTACAAACACGCCAATATGACGTCACCGCGCTCAGGTCCCAACTTATCGCGCACGGGTAATACCTATATAATTGCGCGTGATGTTATAAGCGCACTGTACCTACTTATGTAATGTAATAGATATTGTATTGGTATTCGCAGGTTTTTTTTGTTTAGGAGTTACACGTATAAGATTTCATTACTTTTACTATTACTTCTAACAAGTTAGGGTTTTTATTTTAATTACTTATGTTGGTATTTGTTTTTATTTTTGGTGTCTACAATAATAGTTAATTAGTACCTAACGAATTACTTCGTTTTAATTTTATAATTGTCGGTAATTACATCGGTAATATAAAATAAATTAATAATAATAGAATAATTAATACTGCAGATTTTGATTTTCAATTAGGAAATAAGAATAGTTTTTTCGATATTAATTAGTATGTTGCTATAATTTTCAATTGAATAAATAATATTTAAACTGAATAGGCAGGTATTGCATTTTTGTATATATTGCGTACTGTATTATTTGAAAGTGTAGAAAAAGTACCAGTCCCAAGCTCGGCGTCAACAGAACGCTGAATATCTGGCATCTCGACGAGCTGATGCGACACCAGAACAGTCCCAGGATCGTACTTACTAATCCTGCGCAGACGAAGTCATGGGTACCAACCAGCTAGTTTCTTCATATCCCCCAATCAGCCGGCATCTCATTACGTACTCATTTCTTACCCATATCAACTACTAGGTATCTCATATATGGCCTAACTATACTTCTGGCTAGGTTCAGTCATATTTAACTCGCATGATCTTTACGGGTTTATATTTATATGTGACTCCTATAGCCCAAGATCCGACTACGTGAAATCTACGTACATAATTCTCAGCCCGTGTCGACGCACTAGTGGGCATAGGCCTCACCTTGTTTCCATTCTTCCCGATCTTGTGCCAGTCTGAACCACGTACGACCCATCTCGCTGGTGGACGTCCCCTATTTCGATGCCCAGTTCTCGGCCTCCACTCTGTTAGTGCCTTGTCCCCCTGTCGTCACTATCTCAGGCCAAGTGTCCTGCCCAACTCCACTGAGCCCCATTATTCGCGTCAGGTCATATTCTCTCTTTACACTAAATTTCATCGAAATCGTTTTAGCCGATAATAAATATATTTTACCTAACGTTTTTATACATTTTCAAAACCTACGGAGTTGAAATTTGACATAAGTTTGACATGTTGTTTCAATTCTTACCATTTTTTATGGTATGGTAAGCAAGTATGGGAAGGGCTTTCCTTTAGGAACGGTTTGATAGAGGGATGGGGGAAAGGGGTAGGAGGGGGGGGGGGGATTTAACCCCCCCCCTAGTGTGTGAGGTCTTACGAAAACCTATATTTTTTTGAGAAAATTAAAAAAATATATTTTGAGGTTAAGTATGAAAAAAACAATTTTTTTATATTGAAAAAAGGCAGAGTCCAGGGGTTTGGAGGAAAAAGTGGTGTATGATAACGTTGCTCCCCACGTTTTCATAGACCACTTTATCTTCCAACCCCCCGGACTCTGGGTGGGCTCCCGCCAGAAGCTCTTAAGGTCGTCCCTGAATGAAGCAAGTCATACGAGGCCAAGTGAAGCGAAGGGGGGAGGTGGCGAGCGAAGCGAGCCGGCGACCTCCGTAGCGGAGCGGAAATTTTGTTGATAGTTAAAGCCGGGGCAGGCGAACAGACACTCAGAGCAAGGTTAAACTTAATGTTTATCTGAGGACTACCCGTACGGACCATACGCATTGCTCTGAAAGCAGCCTCAGAAGTTTACTGTTTAGATTTATATATGTTGGGGTAGTACAAATTCTTTGCATTGGGGCACATGTATACTCGTCTTGTATACAAATGTACACTTCTCTCTACTATTCCTTGATACTTGTAGAACAGCGTAGAACCGTAGTGTTTATATCCTCTTTGCGTAGAACAGCAGTCACAGAAGCGTCATCGCATAATCTGTGAAACCATGCCATAGACAATTTTTCAACTTATTCGTTCTCATTCGCACATACTGATCGAAAGATATAGTCGATGCTCGAGAATAACAGTCTCACTCAGTCTACGGATATTTTGTATTCTGTGATTGATTCGTTTGACATCGTCGTGTCCGTCTACTGACTGCTGTCTTGTGTACTTCAGTCAGTCAGACGCAGTCCGCAAAAAATGATTCTTGAATTTTAGTTTAGTGCTAGCTACTGTTGTGGCTTTGGTGCAATTGTTTGTTCTACACAATCTTGGTTTATTACATTGTCTAAGTTTATAATCGATACCAGTGAAATAAATATTGGTAAGTAGTTGCAAATAACATGTTTCTCGCATTGCATCAATGTGGGCCATTTGGTGGATTGAGTATTGTGTTGGAGTCATACCTATAAATAGCTTGAAGGAAAGATTGCATTGCATCACACCGACACGATATATATTGTTGATCCTAGTTGCAATACTTTTTTGGTTACTTGTAGATTAAAATGGAGAAAGGTGGTGGCAATCCGCCTCCGTACGGCTGGGGCAATGCCAATGCCATGCAGCCGCCGCCTGCGGCACCCCCGAGCTACTCCCAAGCTGTTGGAGGAGTCGGCCCTTCCAGCCCCTACACACCTCATAACCCAGCAAGTAAGTGTTGCATTTTTTCAGGTGACAAGTATGTAATTTAGGGTGACCTTTTTTTATATAGTGCTGGCCCGTAGGTATTTAAAACTATGCCCATAATGGAATATTTGATGTTTTGTGTAGTGGAGTATATTTTTTGTATGATTTATTTGACCTACATTTATTTATTTGCTACAGTCAAATAATGTATACAAAAAACCACTTTTTTCTCTCTCACTAATTTTTCTCTCTTTTTCAAATAATATTCAACACTAAAAAACCACCAAAGTCACAGTATTAGAAATTATGTGTTATTATTTTTATTGAAAACCTGAAAACAGTTTCTGTTTTCTCTAATACACCGTCATTCAGTATGGCCTTGGCACTATTAGATGAATCAGACTAAAACATGACAAATGTTGTTGATGATATTGTATTTAGGTAGCTAGGTACAAGAAGGTAATAAGAATACACTATATTATATGCCATCATCATCATAGCTGCAGGACATCCACTGCGGAACATAAGCCTCCCCATAGATTTCTAGAGAATTTTGTGTATTATTCACCCGATGGCTCCCAGTAACCTTGTCTTTCCATGCAGTGGGAGGCCATCCTATGCTGCGCTTTCCAGTGAGTGGTCTCCACTCAAGAACCTTTTTGCCACAATGGCCATCAGTTATTCGAGCTATGTGCCCTGCCCACAGCCAATTCAGCTTTATAATCCTTTGTCAGTGACTTTGATTTGTGACCAAAGTCTATGAATCTCATAATTTCTGATTCGATCTTGTAGATAACCAACAAGCATAGCCCTCTCCATAGCACTTTGGGCCTTTTTATGAGGCCCATAGTGAAAGACAATGTTTCTGTTATATATGTTATACGAGGGGCACACTGAAAGTTTCCAGAATCAATAATAAAAAATACTATTAATGGTCAATAATGAATTTATTGTTTCTCTGAATATTCTCTCTTTGTGTCAATGCACGTTTTCATACGATTGAACCAATTTGTGCCACTCCTCCGTGGTGACGTCAGATACATGTTTTTCATACTATTCGACAGCCTCTTCTGGTGATGAAAACCGTTGATCGTGTAATTGGTTCTTGATTTTTGGTAACAGAAAATGTCACACGGTGCCAGGTCAGGACCGTATGCTGGATGACTCGTATATATCGGATAAGTTGTACGTTTTTCGCCCTCAAAAACACATTTGTCTGTCTGGCCGTGTGGGAACTTGCATTGTCGTGGTGCAAGATGATACGGCGTTAACGTTATTTTCACGGAGTTTGTCAATAATTTCTGCTAAACAAATGGTTATGTACCAATCACTATTCATGGTACGACACAACAGTAACCACGTGTCCAGTTTTATTAAAAAAAGAAGCAATCATCCGCTTCGAGGCTTCGAGACACGCGCGCCACTTTGTTTGGTGTCGGCTTATCTCGAAAGACCCATACGCTCGATTGCTGCTTCGTTTTGGGATCATAGCTATAAATCCATGTTTCGTCACCTGTTACTATGTCCCACACCAAATTGGACGCTCCTTCGTTGTATCTGGCGAGCATAGCATGTGGCACCAAGTTATGCGGTCCGTTTTTTAAGCATCAGTCAAATTGTGTGGGATCTATCGAGAACACAGCTTTCTCACATCCAAAAAATGTTGTTCATAACGGTGCACGGGCGACCTTCACGAATTTCATCATGGAGATTGACACGACCGCGTTTGAATTTTGCAAACCAGCTATAAATAGTCGTCTTGCATGGTGCTCCTTCGCCAAAAACATATTGAAGCCGAACTACGCTCTGCTGAGCTGTCAAATTACACTTAAAATCGTAAAAAATCATGCAACGAAAATTTTTCTGAGTTTAATCCATTTTATTGTAATCACGCAATTTTTAAAATGACGCCACAGTGTGAAAACAATTGACAATCAGATGAAACAAATTTTATTCTACGGCTAAAAAGTTCCATTTTCAAATGTAGTAATAACTTTTTAAATATTGTTTATGTAAGTGGTAAATTCCGAAAACTTTTAGTGTTACGTATGTATATGTCATCACTGGTAACACACACTTAGATAATATGTAGTAATAGTTTAAACTCTCAAATCATGACTTGGAGTACATATACAAGCTAATTTAGTAATTTTAATTATGATACAAGAATTAAAAGGCTAAGCTTAAATGGTATATATCTTCAGATCTCTTATCGGTATGCAGAAAGTATACACCATTAAAGTGTCCAGTCTCTGAGAGGCAGTTATAAGCACCTGACATGCAGTTAATTGAATTTATGGTACTTAAGTATATTAGTTTTCTCCTAATGCAACTTTGAACTGTCAATGATGTCATACAAATACTTATCATGACCTTCTATTAATTCAGGAAAATAAGCAAATATTGAAATGTAGCTGTGAGCCTCTCTCAATTCAACTTGTTTATTACCATGTGAAGGTCAACTCAAAGCAATGTGTGTGGTAAAGATCAAACTTCCATAATTAATATAAACATGTAGGTAGTCTGTGGGCAGATGTTCTCAGTAAGGTATTTTTACTAGTGTTTACTGTTCTAAAACAAGTGCACAAACACTTCACACACAGCACATTCTAGTCCTAGGTGAGGGGGTAAAATATTTTTGATGTAACAGAGGACATTGGGTTGATGGGAATAGTTTTCCAGGTTCTTTGGGAAAATAATGTTGAAGATTTTAGCAACAATAATAATTTATTTTTATTAAAAATATTATATTATAAATTCGAAAGTTACTCTGTCCCTCTGTCTGTTTGTTACGTTTTCATGACTTAACGGTTGGACCGATTTCTATGAAATTTGGTATACAGATAGATTATAGGCTACTTTTTACCCGATTGCGCAGAAGGTTGCTAATGTTTTTAAAGACAAACCACGCATGCGAAGTCGCGGGCAGCAGCTAGTAAACTATAAATTTAACAATCCATTTGTTTATCTTAAGCCTAAATTTTTAAACGGTTATGGTTAAGTTGTTAGTTTGGTAATATTTAAATACATACCCAGTAAGTACCCACTTCTTTTCTTCAGCTTACATAATATTAAAAGTTTGCCATTATGTTAGGGTTGAGTAGAGTAGAACCTGACAATGTGTATTGCATTTATGGTATTTATTGAAATCGTCCTTTGCGCAGGTTGTATAGCATACAGGGCCCACTTTAAACTTTTTAAGTCAGGATATACACACATCTACAGTAGGGTTGCCATTCGTCCCGATACGTCGGGACATGTCACCGTTATTAACAGTGGTGTCCCGACGTCCCGACAAGCTCTAAAATGTCCCGACATACATAATCGAGGGCGCCGCGCAGGACGCACAAGCAGCCAACAGACGACTTTTTTATTTTAATACAAATTTAAAATATTTTTTTTTTCATTTTATTTGTGCTATTGGAGGTCAGATTTTCTATTAAGTATTTTCTATTAAGTGCTACACAATCTATCATCTATCATGGGTATTTTTTTCAGGTGTGTAGGTTCCTTACATCTAGCTAGAGATACAGATGTGTATGACATAATAATACATACCTAGAATTTTTTTTCATTATTTCTGTTACACGCTGTATACAAAAAAAAGGACTCCTAATTGTAAATATCCCGACGGGGCCTTGGGGATTTATAGCAACCCTAATCTACAGACGTATAAACCACTAGGTAACTAACCACTTTTTTTGTTTTGACAATTACATATGTATTTTTTCCGAATTTTCTGGGTGTGCCTATGAATCAGATTAGCTTTAGCTAGACCAAATCGTATGGAAATAATCAGCCAGTTAATTTTTAAACCCATATGTATAAAGTGTCACTTATTAGTATAAACAGGCGTGTAGTGTCTGCGGCATTATGGCAGAATTTTGTGATGTTTTTTTATTGTTTTGTGGAAGATGCAGGCCGTACAAAAAATCGTGGTTTTAAGTCTAGTAAAAATACACTTGTTCATGTATATAATTTAAGAGCTCTTATTTTTAAATGTATCTTTCAGCAGCTGGTCCTCAGATCGTCACGACCGTGGTTCCTGTGGGTCCACATCCCACACATATGATATGCCCAAGCTGCCATGCTGAAATCGACACAGCCACCAAAACAAAGCCTGGACTGATTGCTTACATCTCAGGAGCTATCATTTTTCTGCTGGGGTAAATAAATTTGATAAAATATTATAAGTAAATGAATATAAGTCTCAACAGAGCTTTACATATAGCCTGGGTCTATAGTGTACGTTTTGTTTCTGGGCATCTGGTTGAAATGAAGTGTGGTCTGAGACCTGGTGCTTATTTGGGTCAGCGCTTAAGATGGGCAATGTAGCTGGGTCTTGTGGACACTCCCGCGTTGTGGTGATCTGGAGCGTGTTGGATTTTTAGATTAGATAACTGAACTGTTTTTTTTAATTTTATATTATTATGCTTATTGAAAAGATCATCTCAACCTACCAGTAGTTCCTTCCGTTGACCAGGAACGTAATGTAGATGAGTAAATTCATGGATCAGTAATCTCACTAACTGGCATACACACCCTTTAGACGAGAACAAAATGTGATTACTGCAGTTTACCAGCAAATAGTTTTGCAGCCAAATTCTGACTTTCAGTAGTTGTGTTCTACTTACTTACTACACTTTATTTATATAATTATCTAGCTGACCCGACCAACTTCATACCGCCTTAGAATCAATAAATTTTGTGTTAATTTATTCATCATCATCCACAGCCTGACTTCACCCATTGTTGTGTATAAGCCTCCCCAAGTATGTGCCATCCACCACGATCCTGCGCTAGTCTCACCCACTGACGGCCTGCGACCTTTACGATGTCGTCCATCCATCTCGCTGCCGGACGTCCTACCCTTCTATACCCGTTCCTCGGCCACCATTCAGTCACTGTACTGCTCCATCTGTCATCACCACGTCTTGCCAAGTGTCCCGTCCTAGACCATTTGAGCTCCATAATTCGAATCCCAACGTCATGTTAATTTATTAGCTGAGTTAAATTCAGTTCTTTTTTTATTCCATTGTCTTTTTTCTGTGCAACGTGCACCCACCGCTATAATCAACTATCTCTATCTTCAAAGGTTTGTTCGAAGAAAACTCATTTTAGGGTGAAGTTTGCCTATGTGCATGTCCATTTTGTAAGCTGTTTTTGCCTGTAATCTATGTGTGTACAATAAAGAATAAAGTCATTACATCTTGTGCATATTCATGCTTATGACGCGGGCTGCCAAATCTGCCAATGTAATGTACGTCGCCGGTAGAATTGTCAATCGGCCATCATCTGCTGCATCTATGTATGAGGAAATTAATTTTCCTAATAACTTATTTTTCCCTGAATTTGATGTTTTAATAGTTTTTCTGCTATTCGGGACGGCGATAAATCCAACAAATCAAAAATAATAATAATCGTTCCAGCTGTTCTTGAGTTATAAATGGTGTAACTAACCCGACTTTGTTATATATATTTATATATAGATAATAAGATATATATGGTAACTTTCAGATGTTTTTGTGGGTGTTGCCTGATCCCGTGCTGCATTGATAGCTGCATGGATGTCCACCACAAATGCCCCCACTGCAATGCCTACTTGGGGCGCTTCCGGCGATAAACAAACGAGGATAAAAAGCATCACCATCTGCAGAAATTTTGGAAACAAGGTATACATTACGCCAGAAATTAGATTAATTTGATCTAATTCTATTGTTATCTACGTAATCTCATGAAACTAAAAGATCTGACCAGAATTTCTATGTAACCAAATATTTTTCACAATTGGTATTATTAAACCGTCTGTCCCAGGTTGGACAGCTAATAACAGTTTAATCTTTTACAAACTTAATTTAACTAGATACTATTTTAGTATATTTTGTATGAACGTTGCTGCTAATATGTAGGTATGTTTTAAGTACAAAAGTTTATGTTCCACTATTTTCTCTGGCATCTAGAAATTATAATAATTGATCTGAAAACTAAGACCAAATATACTCATTATATTTAAGAATCATATCTTTCTTATAACTTGAAGGTTGATTCAGTTCAATGTATCTTTAGGGTTCTGTAGTCGAAATTCTATAGTAGTGTTTGTAAAGAGTTCATAAGTATAATTTTCGTACAAAATGATCAAATCAACTGCAATATTAACGTATTTTAAAATAAGTATGATACAGCTGTATGTACTGACTACGGAACCCGTCACTGGACGTGGCCCGACACGCGCTCAATAAATATATTACAGATACTATTTACCGCACGAAAATAACTATGAAATGCTTATATTATTTTGTCTGATTAGAAATGAAAAAGATCTGGAAGAGAATCCAAATATAGGTGTTTTTAAAGTATTTTTGGTAGACGGCTATTAATCTCTTTAATTAATAAATACCATTGTACAATTTGAAATCCATTGAATGGATTGGTATATCATTTTCACTGTAGGTTAATTATCGAGGAAGTTTTATAGCGGAGAAAACATTTTATTGGTACTTATACTCTACATGCAATTAGCAGCTGCATTTTAAATCTTCCAGTAATTATTTAATAGTCTGATATCGTCTCTATGTGGCCAGAACAAAGTGTGCCAAAGCACTATGCTTAAAACACTTCCTCCATTTTTCTGAAAAAAGATGTACTTATTAAAAATTATTTTCAATATATTTTAAAGACAATATTTTTTAAATGTAAATTGTTGCATTGAATGCCATATACCTCGGTTAAAGTCCGCTGTCCAATAAAATATATTGCTTCAATATTAAGTAGATGTAGTCCAGCAGCTCATTTACGCAATAACAACGATCAGCGTCCATGCAATTGCACTACAGTCGACAGTGGACCTTTTAATGTAAAAATAATTTTATTTAGCATTTCTAATGTTTTATTATTAACTCGCGATATTACTTTAAGCTTATAAAATATTGTATTTATTTGTGTTGTGCATAATATAATTAAGAATGGTTTTATTTTTGTTTATTTCATGATTGTAAATAATTAAATTTAGTCACGAAGGTCATCACAAATTGTTCTATTGTTTATAGAAATTCCATATTCTGTCACTTTGTACAACCCCACGGTCTCATCGTAGGAGGATGCATTGCTAAAATTCCAATACTGTGAACGACAGAATAGTGGCCCATCCACTTCAAGTTTATGCCATCTGACTTGTCCTGTCGTTCAATCTGTACAGAAATGCGACGGGATAAACTCGGAACAATAAGAGCTTCTCAAATAAATTATAAAATAAAAACAAGTCCAACTAGCTTTATAAATAGCGCTGTCGGGAGAGAAGCCCCAGAAAGAAGGTTTGAAAAATGTAAAAGTCACAAATACAATATCAAAATTTGACTAAAAAAACCCTTTGTCTGTTTGCAGTTTGTCAATCAAACAAACAATTGTTTTTTTATTTCAATTGACTGAAAATAATGTTGACACGGCAATTGACATTGACAATGCACTTTCTTTGGACATACATCATAAGACAGAGCAGCGCCACTTTTATAACTGTTAGCAGTTTTAAAAACATGTCCGTGTAAACGGAGAATGAAAGGAAGGTATTACTCAGAACGATGTGGGTTCTGAGTAATACCGTCATTCATTCTCGCCATTGCAAATCCACTGTCGTTCATTTCATAGCGATTATAGAATCCGGCAGGATAGGACGTCAGTGGATGCGACGCGAGGTGAATACTTTGTGCGACCTTGAGATACAATAGTATTTAACCAATTGAAATTGTGCACTAGCATATCGGTTTATTTTCTAAATGAAATAATTCTAATATTGGTTTTGTGGTACAAATTAATTAGATTAATACATTGATGTATGCAAGTAGTGGATAGGTCGCATTAAGAAAGAGACCTGGAGGTCTAATGTGACCACTTTGGGTGTTTCATAATATTTCATTTCAGTTACGATGATTGAGCTATAATGTTTGTCCTAAAATTCAGATATGCAAAGGGCGTCACATACCTACTTCGTTCGATTCCCGCCACGGAACAAATGTTTGCATGATCTACAGATATTTGTTCCCGGTCTGGTTGTTTCTCTATATATTATAAGTATGACATGTATTTACAAAAAAAATTATATAAGTATTCCATCAGTTATCTGGTTCCCATAGTACAAGCTCTGCTTAGTTTGGGGCTAGATAGCGCTGTGTGAAATGTCCAGCAATATTTATTTAATATTTATTTATACTGTGAAGATGTTATATTATTTCATGTTAAGATATAATATCGCTCGCCATACAATCTAATGTACCATCACACACGGCGAAGAAAATATATATTTTCATCTTAACATAACATATTAGAGCATCTTCACCGTATGTGACGCGTTTATTCCTCCTTGTGATTTATATTCATTATCTGCATACAAAGCTGGAAATGAAAATATAAAGATGATTCACTTAGCGTCGCCGCTCACGAGCCGCGCGCCACAGCAACAAAACATCGTCACATGACGCTGGAAGCGGCGACTTAGTAGCGGAGGCGCGCGACAGTCAGTATTACTTTTTCCTTCATTTTCGGTCGGTGGCGGCCACACGAAGCGAGAAGCGCCGTCTCGTGGCATGTAGCAACCGCTGGCGTCAACCGTGTGCGGGAAGTTCATATTATAAAATGAAGGAAAAATGCAGTCCGCAACTCGGTGGCGGCCTTTTGTGGCTGTGGCTCGTGTGTTGGCGAGGCTTAGAGCGGCCACTTTAGATATCCCCAGGGCCTAGAGTTGTCAAATACGCAAACTTCAATAGTTTTGACCTGTAGTAAGTTATTTTACTTTGTTTATCTTTCCATTTGTTAAGGTAAACGAAAGTGTAATCTAGTTTGGTAACACACTCTCAGCCGTAGGTTACACCGTGTTTTGTCGGGTAGTATCCAATCCGATAGAAAGGATCATCATCATCATATCAGCCATAGGACGTCCACTAATGAACCTAGGCCTCCCCCATAAATTTCCCGAGCGTCCTATCTTGTGCGGCCTGCACTTAGGGTTGCCAACCTTACTATATGTATAATATAGTATCCTACTATATTAGGGTATCAAATACTATATTTCTAAAAAAATATATAGTAGGCGAAACTACTATATTTTGTGTAGTGCGGAACGCAGACTTAATCTTTTTTTAAAGCCCGCTCCGCTCTAAAATTAGAAATTGCTGAGAAACTAAAAATCAATTTTAACAATTTCCACTCAGAAATCATTCAAATGAACAAATTCTTGGATATTGTATTTTCTGACCAAATATTTTCTACTAAATAACTGTTGAAAAATGGCAAGAAGTTCTTCTCTTAAATAATTCAGACTACCTAATATTTTAAAAATTGTACCATTTTTTCTTTCAATTCCTGCAACATCAGCATTCACAGAGCGCATATTTTCTGCCATAAAGACGAAATGGAGAGATGAACGTAACAGGGCCATAATAAAAGCAGAATTAATGGTGTTTTCAACGTAAATTTCGACTGCCATCAAGCTTAAGAATGCTTCCTTAAAAATAAAAATTTAATTATTAAGGCGCAGAGCAGCAAAAAACATTCATTTTAAAAATAAATATTTTAACCACATACCATATTTTTTTCTATTTATTTCTATTTACTATATTTTTAGGGGTAACAGCTTTGAAAATACTTTATTTGATAGAAAAGAAGTTGTTAACCCTACTTGCGCTCAACAGCTCCCTGCTGCAGTCTTTGTAAGGTCGTCTATCCATCTAGTGGGGGCCGTCCTAAGCTGCGTATGCTGAGGATAATGCGGTTATCAGTAACGCGGTAACAGTAGATAAGTGATAACTTTATTTTTGTTGTAGCTTGACCCTGAGTCTACGAACTCCAAAGCACGAAACCGGTTCGTTAAAAACTCCTGAAAGGATTTCCAAGTAGGAAGTTCTGTTGAATTCGCGCTTTGTAACTCCCACTGTTTTCGTGACTCATGGTCCAACTTCATTGCTGTGATATAAATTATGATGATATCCCACTTTGATACATCGACTTTCTTCGTCAGTTAGCATTGGTATTTTACCAACTACATAATCAGCTTCTAACTCCCAAAACCGCTTAAGTTGTACATCCTCAACGCAAGTGTGCATAGATACTACGTTAGCTTCCTGATTATCCGTGTTTGACACCCCTGATAGTATCCACCCCAGTGTGGTATTTTGAGCTAAAAGTGTTCCTTCAGGATTTTTCTTAACTCCCTCTCGCCACCACTTGCCCGTATACTGCAGCACCAAGCAAAATGTCAATTTTGTTTGGTATACCGTACTTAGGGTCTGCTAGTGGTATGTTACAAACCCAGTTCGCAGCAACAACCTTTTTGCTAGGAAGGAAGTTTGTTATTGTTTGAAGAATATATAAGAATATAATAATATATAGGGATGGGCTTCATAGGACGTTGTCTTGGTAGTATGAGAAGAGATTTTTACGGTCAATGCATATTTACGTAAGCCATCCCGGGCTTAGGGTTTACACCGAATCCTAGATTGGCCAGTAACTTCCATCTTGCAAATTATGTCCATCTTACTGCGGCAGATACATTTTAAACTCACTGTATTTTATATTCATAGCGTCGCAAATATGTACACACTACATCACAAAATCCAATCAAGATAGTAAAAACTGAATAAGAACTATCGTTTTGTAACTTTTTGTAATGTCAGTTTAAAATTTGTGTATATTTTCGAGAATATTGGACTCTAGTAACTCTGACCAATTTTTTATTGTGGAATAGGAATAATACTTGTTAACCTGTAAAACCTATGTACTTAGCTACAGTGAACGGAAAAAACACCGATTTTGTTTTTCCGCTCACTGGATAGGTATTTTAAATATTACATATATTAATTGTATAGGGAATTAATCTCTTTGTTTCTATAAAATGTTTTGTTTATTTAGGGTGGCTTCAAATTAGGCGTCCATTAGAAGGCATATTGGTGCGCTTATCACCGAGCATGAGCGAGTGGTGCACTGCCCGACGAGATACAGTCTCAAACTAATTCGGAGGGCAGGGTCTTATCGAGCTTGTCACTTCATACATGTAACTAATCTGATAAATACAGAAATTTAAAATCTAAATTTTAAAATTTAAGTACTACTGTTTAAGTATGTTCTGTTTAATAAATTATTCTTATTCTTAAATTTATACTAGCTCGAGTTGATTGTAAGTGTATATATTTTCTGTGAGAAATATTTTTTTTACTTTACTTAACCTGTCGCATGCCCGAAGATCTATGGGCAAAGATAATAACTGATTGGGTCCCTAACGCAACTCGCCCACGCGGCAGACCACCACGGAGATGGCGTGACGACTTGGATGTCCATTTACCAGACTAGCCCACTACAGCAGGGGACAGAAAAAACTGGAAAGAAGGGAGGGAGGCCTTTGCCCTGCAGTGGGACAACACAGGTTAAAAATAAATAATTTACTTTACCGATGCTTTGCGCTCTAAAATATGAACACGTGTTGTAGAGAACCACAATCGCACCAGTGCAGTACTTCCATGAGCATCTAATTTGAAGGCAATCTTAGAGCATTAACAGGCATCCAGCCACCAGGGGCCCAATTCTACTAAACCAATCGCTTCACTATGACAATGGTATTGTCGCAAAATGCCCACTATACATACCTTTTGTTATTCTACTAACACATGCTTTTACCAATGTCCGCCGTTGCTATTGAAAACTATCATTGAAAATTTGGCAGCTTATGAAATGAACAACAATCTTAATAGTTAAATAATGGTGTGGCTCCATAATAGTTTTTTTTATAAATTATCAGAATTGTGCCCCTAATCTGCCGTCAATTACGTTTCATTTTGCATTCGGTGTAGGCTGGTCGGGCGCTGTCTATTATTTTTACTGGTTGGATGGCCGGTGAGTCGTCCATAATGCTTTTATTTGTGTTGTAGACCGCCTGATAAGCTCGATTTTTTTTTATTTTTCTCCTTTACAAATTCATTAACTAAAAGAATAGAATAATTTGTCCGTCAAGTTGAAGATAGTGTCTACTTACTTATGAATAATCTAATATTTATTTATGCTATACACACTGCCGCCTGCGTCACAATCAAAGTGTGCAATGATTTTTTTTACGTATATTTTTTTTTAAATGAATTATTGTAAACAACATAGTTACCTATGTATACTTTCATTCTGTATCTTTGTAGTGAATCATGCATGTATGATAGATAAGTGATCAAAGTCGATCGACAGATCTTTAGACTAATCCAACCTTTATTCAGGTCAAAAATGTATCGAGTATAGATTGTATTTTAATAAATGGTTAAAATAAATTTTCGTCTAAAAGTGTTTCATTTATTTTGATTGTAATGGACTGCTACGTCTGCCACTACTGAATATACCTAGCTCTGTTAAATATGTATGGGTTTCTTTTCAGTAGTTCTGTTGATGAGGACTGTTAACCGAATAAGTGGATTTTTTTATCACTAGCACGGAACTAGTAGTGATTTCTGTGATATTTTTGACTATGATGGACTCTTTTATTATTACTGATTTTTAATAATTAGTGAATAAAGAACTTTTTAAACAAAAATATTCCTATAGTGTTGTGTTTGTTTGTATAAAATCACGGAAATAGGTATTAAAATATATTCCCCGTGGTTCAGTCAAAAAACTGTATAGAAATCATAAGAAAAAAATCCCTCTAGTTCTGTTCTAAGGTGTGCTTTTTTAGTCACAGAACTAATGAGAAAAATAATCTCTGTAGTTCTGTGGTAGTTCTAATATTACATCATCCCCATTAGGGTTAGGGTCACTAAATATCGTGTAAGTGTGTATTAAATCACTACACTGTACTGTAATACGCCTTTCACTCAAACAGCGTAGTAATATATATTTTTGATTTTTGCAAACAGAGTTTTTCGGCATAGGTAGGCCTGCTTGTAATTTCGAAATAAAACCGCGCTCTGTTTGCAAAAATCAAAAATATATATTACTACGCTGTTTGAGTGAAAGGCGTATTACAGTACAGTGTAGTGATTTAATCAGGGGCGTAGCTACCGCCGTATTTGCCGTATCAATTATACGGGGCCCCCGGGCCACGGGGGCCCCCAAAGTGTGTAAGGAAAAAGAATAAAAACTTTCTAATTTATTTTATTTTGCAAATGACAAAATTCTATAAAGCAATTCCTTTTTTTCCCGCCTTAAGCGTGCGTTCAAAAGTTGGCAACACTACATCGTTATGGCGGGCTGCGGGACTTCCCCGTTTTACTTACTTCATCTTAAAAATCTTTACCTCCATATAAGGGCCTCCAAAAAAATTTTTATACGGGGCCCCGACAAGGCACGCTACGCCACTGGATTTAATACACACATACACGATATTTAGTGGCCCTAACCCTAATGGGGATGATGTAATATTAGAACTACCACAGAACTTCATAGATTTTTTTTTTCATTAGATCTGTGACTAAAAAAGCACACCTTAGAACAGAACTAGAGGGATTTTTTTTTATGATTTCTATACAGTTTTTTGACTGAACCACGGGGAATATTTTTTAATACCTATTTCCGTGATTTTATACAGACAAACACAACACTATAGGAATATTTTTGTTTAAAAAGTTCTTTATTCACTAATTATTAAAAAACAGTAGGTAATAATAAAAGAGTCCAGCATAGTCAATCGGTTTTATTTCGAAATTACAAGCAGGCCAACCTATGCCGAAAAAATTACACACGGTACTACCAACTGCCAGAATCCAATCAATCAATGTATTGTCTGTGGTGCGCCCTTTAGGGGGACACTACAGCACAGATAAATAATCCAATACGTATGTTGGTTATAATTATGAATCCTATAAACTTTTATAGTCTATATCTGAATAATTGATAACATTCATTCATAGTTTTTCTAATTCTTTCATCCATCAGCTCAGCTCAGCCCGCGAGAGTCCGTGTTTAATTCAATACCGTAGAACACTGTGGTTAATATATGAATAGTGAATCTTGAAGGAAAGGACCATGTCTTGGCTATTCGGGTACAGCTCGAAACCTCCTCAACCGCCTCTCGAAGATCCTCCTGCCGACGGAGGCGGTGCAGGAGCAGCCGCACCCGCAGTTAACCTCTCCAGATCCGAGAAAAAGGCGATGGAAGCATACCGCTTCGATTCTAGTGCCCTCGAGAGAGCTGCTCAGGCTGCGAAAGACTTGGAAAGGTCAAGTAAGTAGTACATCGAGAGGTAGTAGCAGTCACATTGCGCGGTATTGCATAATGCAACCGTATAACCTTACACTTTATCTCATTTCAATTAGTCTCATCTAACAAAAGATAAACTACGCTTGTTAGATTGTACTCCAAACGATCAAGGTTATCTCATCATCAATTTGACTAAAACATAGATTTTTGATTCATCATTTTTATTTTTGACCTTGCAAAGTTAACAAGGTCTGTCAAACATTTCACACCATGTACCAGATATTCTGTTGTAAATGAGAAACCTGAAGTTTATCTTAGTCAGACTTTCTTAAATAAGTCTCATAAATGAAACGGGCAGCACCAGAATACTGTTAATATTAAATAGTAAATATTATAAAAATGATTTACCTTTGATTTTTGTTTCAAAATCTGCTGTTGGAATAGAGCAGTATGATCATTTTAGAACATGTGAAAATACCAAGTCATACTTTTTTGTATTGCTTGTAGTTTTGCTTGCCTATTAAGTACTTAGTATATCGTCTAGGTTAATCACCATTCTGTGAAGTCACTTGGACATGTGACTGCTATTTGTATTTACAAATGAGTACATACTTTCATGCTTCATAGGGCTATAAAGCTATAAAAGTCATCGAGCCAAGTCAAAGGCCAAGCAACATAAAAACTCTTACACCAGGGTTAGCCACTAACTCATACAAACTTGCAAAATTTCCAGAACATGCTAAAGAAGCTCTGGAACTTAGTAAACTGCAAGAAGGTACCAAGCAGCAAGAGCAGATGGCAAAGATCAAGGAGTACGAAGCAGCTATTGAACAATCTAAAGTAGAACAGAGGAAAATTGACCATGAGGAAAGGCGTAAAACTCTACAGGTTTGATATTTAATTTTGACCAAGCAGGAGATCCTAACCCCTAAACTATACCAATAAGTATTGAAAATAATTATGAGACAAGTAAAAGAGGTATTTAGTAGCTAGTGAAGATTGGTGGTGTCTGAAAGAAAGAAAAAACATTTATTTGTGACGGTACAAAACATACACAGCACACAAGTAAGATACGCAATATAACAATATAATACACACAAAAACAGCAATACCCAACAAATGTGTGTCTCACAATTACCTATATATAAATGACCAACATCGCAAAAAGGCGTCCAACTCAGCATTTATTGTGCTTTTGGCACAACGCTGATCTTCCGTTGGAACCATTTAAAAGTAGGATGTCACGGATGACTTACAGCACAGTACCACAATTACAAAAAATATGAATATATAGATAAATATAAGTTGCCACACTAAGAAAAAAGTATAAAAAAGTGGCTAAGGATATTAAGTTATAAAAAGTAAAAGAATAAAAATTTAGACCATTGGTCTGCTTATTTATAACTTTAGTAAAAAAGTAGTGTATATTTGGTATACTTATGTATGTGAGTAGTGTGCATAGCACAAATGCTGGCACAAGTGTGCACCAGTAAGCAGAATATTGTATTATTATATAATGTATCTTATTATACTTTTTGTGTCATTAGGAAGAAACTAAGCAGCATCAAATGAGGGCTCAGTATCAGGATCAGCTAGCCAAAAAGCGATATGAGGAACAACTGGGCCAACAGCAAAGATCACAAGAGGAAATACTAAAAAAGTAAGAATGTATCTTCAACATAATTTTTTTACTTACCTACTTTTACTCCTACCTGCTTAAACCATACCCGTTTATAGTCTGAAGATATTTTAAAATGTCTATATTTACTACCTTAAACGAAAGGAGGTTTCAGGTTTGTGGGATTACTAGTTGATAGTAACTCCGTATTCTTTTGCCATGAGGACACTGAAAAAAATATTGAAATTGCATATTTACATATTTAGAGAAGGTATGATATACTTGAATTTTCTGAATGTTAAACAAGTAAATATATAATGGTCAGTCTAATCACTAAAGAAATGTGATACCTACATAATTATATTGTATATGATAAAGCAGGTATGAAACATACTTAAAGTATAGTGCATAAACTTTCCAATAAGGCAATCTTTTTATTTGGTGTCAAATTATTTTACTTGTCATATTCATAACCCTAATATTTAAAATTCATCTACATACAGACAGGAAGAGAGTGTGGCCAAGCAAGAAGCTTTACGGCGTGCCACGATAGAGCATGAAATGGAGCTCCGTGAGAAGAACAAACTGAAGACTATTGAGGCTGAGGCGAGGGCTCGGGCAAAGGCCGACCGAGAAAACAGAGATATCACACTTGAACAGATCCGACTAAAGGCTACAGAGAACAGGGAAACTATTCTCCAGAGCATAAAGTAAGCATTTTGTCATCATCTACCAGGAATACATCTACAATGCATTTGTCTTACGTAGGTACATATCATTATTCAAAGTCAATATTTTTGATATACTTGTAAGAAAATTTAAAAGCATAGAAAGATGGATTAACATATTACGAACATATTATATAGTTGTAACAAAATGTATGTTAGGTTAATTTAGGCCATAGATTTATTTAAGGTCAAGAAATCAAATCTATACTTGACTTGGTTATGTTGAATTTAGTTGTGGTCTAAGAATAGTTTATGGAAACCATAAAACTTACAGGACAGCAGGCAGTGTGGTCGGAGCAGGCCTCAACGCTCTCGTCACAGATTGGGACAAAACATTGGCTGCTGCTGGTGGCTTGTCGCTACTAGCACTTGGCGTATACACTGCTAAAGGTGCCACGTCAGTCACTGCGAGATTCATCGAAGCACGTATTGGTAAGTAATACTCAAGCCTCACTGAAAATTAAATTAGTATATTTTTATTTCAGTGCTATGTAACTCTGTAAAACATAGTTTATCTATATTTTCGAATCATTGTGTTTTTTATCTGCATTCTGCAGAATCAAGCTGAATTTTTAAAACAGTGAACTACCTCGCTTACAGGCAAGCCTACATTAGTCAACGAAACATCAAGGTTCTCCATACTAGAAGCCCTCAAACATCCCATACTGACCGCGTCCAAAGCTTTCGCAACGTTCAGAAAACCGTCTGACGCTCTAACAGGAGTAGTACTCGCGCCCACCCTTGAGACTAGACTTAGAGACATCGCTATCGCAACAAAGAACACGCGATTGAACAAAGGCTTCTACAGAAATCTACTTATGTACGGACCACCTGGTACTGGAAAAACTCTGTTCTCAAAGGTATGAAAGTTGCAAATTTATATTTATTTTTATAAACACACTATACGACACATGTGAACTTTTAGGATATGTGATGCCTGAGCTTCCATTTCATATTAATATGGATTTAAGATAATGTGACTCATGTTTAAGTATATTTTTGCAGAAACTCGCAAAACATTCCGGCATGGACTATGCAATTCTAACAGGTGGTGACGTAGCACCTATGGGCAAAGACGCGGTGGCAGCTATCCATAAAGTATTTGACTGGGCCCATACAAGCAGAAAAGGTATGTTTTTGTTAGATCTGACGTAATTCATCAAATATCAGACATATTTCCATTGTTTTTGAAGTAAAACTACTTTACGCACGCTTGACTTGGGGAGTAAGCTGGTGAATGCGTTACGAAAAGTGCGAACGAAAGTTGAGATGATATAATTTAGTGAAGATAGAAAGAGAGAGAGTTACGTTTCGTATATTACTGTAGGAGCAAGAGAGAGAGGTGAGGGCGCACGATTTCCTTCTCTCTTCCTGTCATAGCCAGTTCATGAAATATATATATATATCTCAGTTCGTTTGATTATTTTTTGTAATTTCATTTCGTTCTTGAACAATTTTATAAATTAATATTTAAAAAATAAATTTTACTTCAGTCGTGTTGTCTAAAGCACACTCGTTTTTTATGGACCTTTGTGTATCAAATGCCACCTGAAGTTAGCTGTAGAAAAGCTGGTACATATTGTGCAAACTAGAATTATAAAATCTTTGAAGTCTTAGACTCCAGCATACTTATGATTATAATATGCATTCTAGGAGTATTACTATTCATTGATGAGGCGGATGCTTTCCTGCGCAAGCGATCTTCAGAGAAAATCAGCGAAGACCTTAGAGCGGCCCTCAACGCATTCCTTTACCGAACCTCCGACCAAAGCAACCGAATCATGTTGGTGCTGGCATCCAACACGCCGCAGCAATTCGATTCAGCGATAAACGACCGTCTCGATAAGATGATAGAGTTCGGATTGCCGGGAATCGACGAGAGAGAACGCTTGATCCGCCTGTACTTTGACACATTCGTTCTAAAACCCGCATCTGAAGGGAAGAGGTATGTAGACTATTGCTATTTTGTTTAGGTCCTAAACATTTCTAGTAAGCTTTCTGTAGGCGTATTTGTTAATACTATGGTTCTCATAGTACAAGCTTGGCTTGGTTTGGGGCTAGATAGCGCTGTATGCAATGTTCAGCTTTTAAGGTAGTGACCACGCACGGAATCCTACCGTTGATTCAGATAATGTAATGCTGATGTATTTCTTTGTGCAGGCGTCTCAGCGTAGATCAATTCGACTACGGTGCGCTGTGCTCAAAGCTGGCAGCGCGCACGGCCGGCATGTCCGGACGAGCGCTGTCCAAACTGGGCGTGGCGTGGCAAGCCGCCGCGTACGCCTCCTCCGACGGACGCCTCACAGAGCAGATGTGCATCGAAATATGCGACGATGCTGTCAATGATCATCGTCAAAAGGTCAGTACTTTTGCACATACTATTATTCTAATCCTAGCATTTTCTGATCACCTTGAGCTTCTTGGTATCTCATTAACACCGACTCTCAATTTCGGCCCCTACATTGAGTCGAAAGCCCAGCTGGCTGCTAAAAAGCTTGGTATACTTGCAAAGGTGAGGCAATACTTCACACCGGGACAGTTGCTCAACTTATACCAAGCGCAAGTCCGATCATGTCTGGAATACTGTTTTCACCTCTGGGACGGATCAGCGAAATACCAGTTAGTGGCTCTAGATTCAATTGAGAGAAGAGCCAAGAAGCTCATTTGCAATAACGAATTAGCAGATGCGAAGCTCCACAGCCTCGAGCACCGTCGAAAGGTTGCAAGCCTCTCGGTTTTCTATCGGATACATTTCGGAGAGTGTGCTGCGGAACTCTTCAACCTGATCTCAAAGCGGTACTCTTCCACCTTTATTATGCGCACCGCCAAGGAGTGGAACGCCTTGCCTGAGTCTGTGTTTCCCGATAACTACAACCTCTAGTCTTCAAGTCACGAGTGAATAGGTTTCTTCTACGCAAGCGTGCATCATCGGTTACCGTCAGGCGAGATCGTGGTCAAACTATAACTATATACCTATAAATAATTTTATCAAAATCGGATCAGCCGTTACGACGTAATTGTGTAACAAACAAACATCCAAACTTTAAAATTTATAATATTAGTGTGATACGAAAACGTTCATGTTTGCAACATGTGTTTGCTTGATATGAAGCGTTGATCGCGTCTTCGCGGGGAACGGTGAGGAGCTTGCGGCGGCCTCTGAATAAATACTAAGCGAGGCTAATTATTTATATTAAAGCCACGGTTTCACTAAACAGCTATTTTAGGGTTATTTCCCAAGAATGGGCTTGCCCGGCAGATTCATCCCATTACGCTTCAGAAAGGCCTCATATTTTTGTCTGTCAGTACTTCTCCCAACAAATGCCTCTCATTATATTATGTGTACTTTCACAGATGGAATGGCTTTCGGAAGAGGAGAAATCACGAAGCATGATGCCGTATCTCTTGGATTTGCCGCCCTTAGACACTGCAGAGGGCACCGCTACTATCACCGAGATGGATGAATCGAAAGACAAACAGTCAGTCAAACCAAAGTCTGCCTCAAAGAAAATAAAGATGCCAGTGAAAGAGATCGAAATGGAGAAGTGACCCCATCTACTAGCTGACAACCAAGTACTGAAACAGACAGAACCAAACATACCTAGTTCCGATACTAACACATACAAAGTGGACTGTGATACAAACCAGAAATTCTTGTATGATTTAAAAGTGTCTAAACAAAGAAAGTTTTTCGATCTCACTGATTCAGATGTGAAAATAATTTGTCAGCTAATTCTAAGGAATAAAGTTAATTATAATAAGGATAAAAAGCTCGCCTAAAGGCGAAATGTTTGGTGAAAACTTTACTACTAGGCACAAATAATTACCTCAAAATAGAAATGGCATTAAAATTTAATATTTCTTAATTATAGAGTAAATGCAATTAATTCTTGGTAGTACAAAGTTCAGAACTGATTGATTGCTTGCCAACCAGTAATATGTGATTAACACATCATCTAAAACGAGGATTATTACATCTTTTTGTTTCACGAAGCATCAGGAGTAGTATACTAACAAGATCAAAATTAAAATATATCAGGTAGGTAAATCAATCTGTGGTATACCACTGTGGGGGAGTGCTGCAGATATAAACCGTTTTTGTGCTGTGCTGCAGAAGAGGACTGTTCGTGCAATTTATAATATGGGCCTCAAATCAAAATGCTTTTATTAATTAAGATTACAAGGATCACTTTGAACCTTCGTACTGCCTGTTCTTTCGCGACCAAGCCAGGAAAAAGGCAAGAAATAAGGCTGGTTGTTCTTTTTAATGATCCTTTTAGAATACAGTACAATATAGGAAATATGGAGCATTTTCAATCCCAAACTTCTCTGTCATCTAAATAATGTCAATGGCGGCCTCCGTGGCGCAGTGGGCGAATAACCGGCTGAGACGCAGGAGGTAGTGGGTTCGATTCCCGCCGCGGAACAATGTTGAACGAATGCATGATCTACAGATATTTGTTCCGGGTCTGGTTGTTTTTTAGATATTATAAGTCTGTATTTACAAAAAAAGTATATAAGTATTCTATCAGTTATCTGGTTCCCATAGTACAAGCTCCGCTTAGTTTGGAGCTAGATAGCGCTGTGTGAAATGTCCAGCAATATTTATTTATTTAATGTTGTAGTAGGAATTTTTGTAAAGATTTTGTTTAATTACGTTTTTAAATTTGATAATTGTAAATTTTTGTACACTTGGGATTTACTAACTTTACGGAGTCTATAAGTGGCGACAGTGAGTTATCTTTATTTTTAGTATAAAAATTATTATCTAGTTTTTTTAAACAAGTTAATATTTATAATAAAATTTAAAAAGGCCTCTTATTCGTTAGCTTTGGCCCCTCAGCTAAGAAATAAAAGTATGGATAAAAAAAATGTGTGTGTGGTCAGCTCCGACGCTTATATATGAAAATCGATTCTTAAGGAGTAAACTCCAATAATGTTTTATATTGTTTTTCTATTCAGCAAACATTTATAGACTTTCCTTTATATTACTTTGATTTTATTCCTTAGAATTTTCTTTTTATTTGCATGTTTTTTAGTGAGATGATTTTATCTAAAAAATGTTTTTATTAAGGGGCACCGGAGGGACAATTGCCCATACAACACGTACTTCCAAGATCATTTCTAATTGGAGCATATTTCTACCTTAATAAGGTATTATTTTAATTTTAATAGTATTTATCTAGGTTACCAACCATATATTAGATCAAAATACTTACCTAAAATGAAATAGAAGCGTATCGCATTCTGCATGTTTTTACGTCATAAAAGACCTGTTTTCAACCTAATTGTTTCGTATTAAAAACAACAACATCTTACGTATCCTACTCATGGGAACATATATTATATCGTCTAGTTATCGAATAACAGCACAATGAGAAAAATACAAGTTTTCAGTCATCATTTTTGGTATTACGGAACACGGTCAAAATCTAATCAAATTTAGAATCGTTCTATTGCTATCACTGTCGCTCTGCGTGGCTAAACTTCGTCACAAAACAGGGATAGCGATATTCAGGCCGAAGTTTTTGACGTGGCCGAATTGAAGTTGCGCTCAGTGTGCGCCGGCGGCGCGTTAATCTTCTACTTTAAACTTGTGTTTATCAGATCCAAGCATTTACCTACTGACAAAGATACTATTATTAAGTTAGGTGACATCATTGAATTGTGAAGTTGGTTTCCAATTACTTATAACCTCAATTTCCCTAGTTGAGTGTTTTGATAAACACTTGCAACTAACCTATTTATTGTTTTAAAAAAAAATCTGTTATGCACATTGAATACTGCCGCCAACAAAAGAGTGCTTTTATTTAATTGAATATATACATAGTTTATTTTAGAAAACCCAAATATTTGATGATGATGCATGTTATTTGTTGAATTGTAATAATATAATCTTTATAATGCACTTAGTGTAGTTTCATCAGACATAAGATGTGAATTTGAAATGAAGGTATCATTGAAATGAGGCCATTAGTTGCTTGATGTTGTCTAATTCAATATCACTGAGCATTGTTGTTTCCAATTAGTTTTAGCTGTATTAATTATTATTTGAAAATCAACAATTCACCGTTGAATAATTTTGAATCATAATTCAGTCAATTGAATGATTCTAAAATATTTTTTTATAGTTAAAATAAAAATCTTTGTTATCGAGACCTTGTTTTTTTATATATTCCCAGTCTATTCAGTCTGTGCCATAGTTCTAATTCTAACCTGATTTTTTTCATTTGATAACAATTAGTACGAGAGGAGTTGTAGTAAGTAACCTTACTATTAAACAGGAAGAGTCGTCGGTTTGAGCTCAGGCACCCACGTCTTTGGCGTCAGCATTGCATTATGATTACAAACGTACGGACTCTGAAGCCATCGTTCATTTGAGCGCATGCGTTCTTACCCTACTGCAAAGCATGGTAATGTTTTTGTAAAGGAGCCAAGAGTAATACCGCCGTGTTTATTTCTGCAGCCAAGCGGCATTGCTGTTCTTTGGTATGGGCGCCAGGCGAAATAACAGGGACATGGGGCCTATACACGTGTATGCCTCAAGTTGATGGACCCAGGGTAATCGTAGAGCGCGTTCCGAATGCGCTTGTTCTACGAGGCGATGGTTCTTAACCAGGGGCTCAAGTGTGCAAATTTATAAGAAAAACAATTGTGGAGACTTACCATTAGTTAACTATTACGATGGTTGTCCCTGTCCAAAGCTGCCAAATTTTCAATGGTGCTATCATAGCAATGACGATCATTGTTATGCTTGTGTTAGTAAAATACGAAAAGGTATGTATAGTGGGCATTTTGCGACGATACCTTTGTCATAGTCACAGCACACAAAATTATGTTCTGTGGTCATAGTGAAGCGATTGGTTTAGTAGAATGGGGCCCCAGGGGGGGGGGGGGGGGGGGGGCATTCGCTTGTTAAATCTCCAAGTTCTATATAATAAAAAAGATACCAAGCGTTTTCGCTTTACGCTAATTTTGACCATGACATTAGCGTAACTTGTATAGGAGACACCAATAATCAAGTGCATAATTTAAGAAATTTTTAACGAGTTCACTCAGTTAATACCCAGCAGTGCCGTAACTAGGGCAGTGCCGGCGGTGCCCAGGCACAGGGCGCAGATCCTGGACGGGCGGAGAAATAACCAGACCAGGGCCACTAACAATACCTAATAGGTTGGGGAAAAAGTCTTTTCGCATTATAGCATGTATGAACTTGTAATAAAATCTCTTTGGCTATACTATTTGTATCTGGCTGGTTTTGGTATCATTCAAAGGTTAAATTTTAAAGAAGATAATGCCAAATTCAAATTAGGAAAATGTGTAATTTTTATTTGTTTTTCGTACTGTTAAGATGAGTGAATCTAATGAAGAAATATTCGATACATTTTAAAATTTTACTACATAAAAAGTAAAACTGCAACGAAAGCCGCGAAAAAAATTTGCGATGTTTATGGATCTAGTGCAGTGTCTGTGAGAGTAGCACAAATTTGGTTTAAGCGTTTTCAATCCGGAAATTTTGATGTCAAAGATGCACGTCGCTCTGGTCGCCCTATTACGGATAAAATTGATGCCATTTTTTAAAAAGTGGAGCTAGATCGGCATATCAGTAGTTACGACGTAGCTGAAGAACTGGGCATTGACCACTAATACCGTTTTGGCGCATTTGAAAAAAATTGGGTACACAAAAAAGCTCGATATTTGGGTACCCCACGAGCTCACTGAAAGAAACCTAATGAACCGTGTACTCATTTGTGATTCTTTGTTACGACGTAATAAAACCGAACCATTTTTAAAGAAGCTGATAACTGGTGATGAAAGGTGGATCACGTACGATAAGAACGTGCGAAAAAAGTCGTGGTCAAAGGCCGGTCAGGCTTCACAGACTGTGGCGAAACCCGGGTTAACTCGCAACAAGGTGATGCTGTGTGTGTGGTGGGATTGGAAGGGCATTATTCATTATGAGCTGTTACCACCAGGCAGGACCATCGATTCTGAACTATACTGCGAACAACTGATGAGATTAAAGCAAGAAGTTGAGAGAAAGCGGCCGGAATTATTCAACAGAAGGGGTTTGGTTTTTCATCATGATAACGCTAGACCTCACACATCTTTAGCCACTCAGAAAAAATTAAGAGAGTTTGGCTGGGAGGTGTTAATGCATCCGCCGTATAGTCCTGACCTTCAGATTTCTACCTGTTTCGGTCTCTTCAGAACTCTTTAGGCAGTGTCAGGTTAACATCACGAGAGGACTGCCAAAACTACTTGTCGCGGTATTTTGATCAGAAGCCCCAAAATTTCTATAGCAATGGGATCATGTCCCTACCTACAAGATGGCAAAAAGTTATCGAAGAAAATGGTACCTACATACTTTAGTTAAATGTAAATAAACTATAATAAAAAATGTTTTGAATTTTCTTAAAAAATGCGAAGAAACTTTTTCCCCAACCTAATATTATTTATTTATTTATATACGTGTCACCTAATTTATAAACGCAATTTACCAAGTACTTAAAATTAAGTTTACAAAAACTTAGTTTTTGGATGATAGATTTATTTTTCATCCATTTTATTGTCAGAACCGGTTATGAATAGAAAATATTTCAAGGGCGCAGTTAGCAGCTCGCACCGGGCGCATAAAAGGCTAATTACGGCACTGATACCCAGATGCTATTCGTGAATCAAACTCTGTCTAAGAGCGTATCGGGAAACCCCGTGTTGTTAATTGTTGTCAGCTTCGCTTATACCCCGTGACACAACTGCTTGACTCAACCTGGCTGAAGACCTCCGTGGCGCAGTGGGCGAACAGCCGGCTGAGACGCAGGAGGTAGCGGGTTCGATTCCCGCCGCGGAACAAATGCTTGCATGATCTACAGATATTTGTTCCGGGTCTGGTTGTTTTCCTATATAATTATAAGTATGTATTTACAAAAAAAAGTATATAAGTATTCTATCAGTTATCTATCTGGTTCCCATAGTACAATTTCTGCTTAGTTTGGGGCTAGATAGCGCTGTGTGAAATGTCCAGCAATATTTATTTAACCAATAGTGCTATAGGTACTTAGCCAGACGTAGTGACGACAGGTGGACTAAGGCTCTAACAGAGTGGAGGCCGAGAACTGGGCATCGAAATAGGGGACGTCCACCAGCGAGATGGGTCGACATCCATAAGACCGTGGGTCGTACGTGGTTCAGACTGGCACAGGATCGGGAAAAATGGCAGAAACAAAGAGAGGCGTATGCCCATCAGTGGGTCGACACGGGATGAAAATGATGAATGATGATGATGATGCCATAGGTAATTTACTTCGTACAATGATGTCATGCTTCAAAAGCCAGACTAACTGCTGGAGGAAGTGTCCACCCGCGGCTTCGCACGCGTGGTGTGTCAATCAAAATATATATCTCCTGCGCAATCGGGTAAAAAGTAGCCTTTGTCCAAATCCCGGTCATGATCTATCTGTATATCAAATTTCATTGAAATCGGTCCAGTCGTAAAACGTAACAGAGTAGGTAATTTATAATATTATGTAAGGATTTACTGGCCGTACTGGGCTTCTAATATGAATAAAATCTGAGATTACCTTCATGAGAAACGGCAAAACTACGGAGATAATTGGTACGCTTATATAAGGTACTCAGATATAAGTATTTCACCCGAAAGGGGGTGATTCTGGTAATCCATTTTTTTAATAAAATGTTATTCCGACATTTCGGAAAATTTTCACAACATGAAAAACTTTATGATCTCACATGATTTTTTTTCGAACTCTTTGACCTTTATTATTATAATTATAATGTTATTATAGGCTCTGAGCCGCAGAATATTAAATACAGCTCTTAGCGGTAGGTAGCAGGTACCTAATGACTTTTATTGAAGCCGTATTCCTAGAGTACCTGGAGATTTAACAAAGGAAAAATATACTTAGGGTAAAATACTTAGGTAAAAAAAATGACAGGGTACCTTTAATGAAGTGTATAATATCTTATTTAATAAAGCGTTACATTTGATTCACAGATACACAGCGTCTGTACAACACAAGATGCGGTTAGTAAACAACCGCTCAGTCGTATATATATAATTCTGAAGTCTATTTCTAAAACGAACAAAACAGTAACACATACAAACTGTATCTACGTAGAAATACACGGAAGTTTAACAAGATAGAACATGAGGGCGTTATCACACTGGCGATTTGCGAACGTGTTTGCCGCGACACCACAACGCGGACGCCGTTTTCTCAAAACATAAAAAAGGCTTCTCGAAAAAAAAACGAATAGTTATATTATCAAATTTTAAAGAAAACCGACTATGTATAGGTGATTAATTCGATATAAAACTTACTGCCTAGTCTTGCAATCGACATCCAAAAATAAAGGCCGATTTGAAGGCTCTTTCGGAATATGGCTGTGGGTTTTGGGTTAGAAAGGGACAACAAGAGATATCTCGATACGTCACCAATACAGTGTCTGTGGTTAGATGGCAAGCATTATGCAATAGCACAACATATTGTTAGTGTTTGTTTTTACATGCCAAAATAAATGTCACATTTCTATGGTAAACATTTCACAAATTTATTTATTATGCTCATTAAATTAACCCCTTTCATTTTTGTGCGTATAATGCCAAACACCCTATAAAAGGTTTTATTATTTAGATTACAAATAATGACAGAGTATATTTTAAGGACCTTATAGACTAAATAACTACTTAAGGGGAAAATTTACAAATCGACTATAAGACCTGTCGTAATGTATGGTTCTGTGTTAGTTAGGCCACAAAAATGAAAGAAAGTGCACGCGCCGGAAATGCGTAGTACCTTTTTAGTACTCTGTTGCATCGCACCATACGCTAGTTCTCTAGCATTTCGTCGAGCAGCATTTTATACATTTTCTTAAAATTTTTATAGTACAACAAGAGAATGTTACATACTCACATTTATTTTTTTTATTTTTGTGTAGATATATTCCCTTCAATATAATTAGTTTTTAAATTGCATGAACCTGTACTGCGAGTTTTTTATTGCCTCAAATTTAGTACCAAGGTCAAGCGCCGCCATCGTTGCACTGCAGCGAGTCGTATTCTAGGAAACACGTTCTCAAATCGCCAGTACAACTTAATATCTGGCTGAAATCTAAAGCTGGGTGGTACAGAAAAGTATTTAATTTAAACTTGGTCGCAACTACCTACTAACAATAAACAGATACTGCAATTACAGTAGGCAGTTAATTCTGATCATTTTCGTTCAACAATTTATCTCTAAGCTAATCCAATCACATTACAAAAGGTTTTTAAACATACAGTCGAGTCTCACTAATCCAGCACTATTAAAAACTAGGGGATGCTGGATTATTAGATTGTATAGAAAAATACTATTAATATGTAAATAAAATATTAGAGTAGGGAGGCGTGAGCGGGAGGGTGCCGGATTATTGGACGTACCTAGGGTTACCAACCCTACTATATAATATAGTATCCTATTATATTAGGGGATGAAATACTATATTTCTAAAAAAATATACAGTACGCGAAACTACTATATTTTGCGTAAAGCGGAACGCATATTTTCTGTCATGAAGACGAAATGGAGAGATGAGCGTAAAAAGGCCATGAATTTCATAAAAGCAGAATTAATGGTGTGTTTAAACTTAAATTTGGACTGCCATCAAGCATATAAATACTTTCTTAAAAATATAAATTAAATTATTAAGGCGCAGAGCATCGAAAAATATGAATTTAAATACTAAATATTTTAACCACAGTTACAATTTTTTTTGTCATCTACTATATTTTTAGAGGTAACAGCTTCGAAAATACTATATTTGATAGAAAAATAGTTAGTAACCTTAGACGTACCGGACTACTGAAGTGCCGGATAACGGAGACTCCACTGCATTTATAACAATTAGAAAATAATCATAACAATTAAAACACAAAAAACGTTAACTAAACAAAATGATGACAAAAGAACGACGTCCATAGCCATCACATAATATTTAGAGATTAGTTTAATATCTAATTCATTACTTTGGCTATAACATAAATAATAACTATTCTAATAAATTCTAATTAATAAAATACATAGTTGCAAGTTTCATATCAGACAATACCATAAAAAGAATCATTAAATTGCATTGTTATCTCCTAGTAATTAATAACAAACTTCACACTGTGCAAATGATTTCAAAACCCAAATATAGGCATTTATTAACAAGTAGGTCATAAGTACTTATGACCTACTTGTTTTTGTAGGTACACAAGTACAGACTACTTTAAATGTGTAGAGCACAGTGACAAAAAAAAACAATTTTTTTCCGTACAAAATACTGTCAAAATATGTGTAAAAATATATTCTAGAAATATTCTATAATATTCTAGATAATTATTATAGAATATTCTAGAAATGTCAGCCAGTCTACATATACTTACCTATAAAACAACAAAGTAATCAAGTAATAATCTCTTCTACTAAATTTAATGCCAAATATATACTGGTTCAATAACAGAATGTTTTTAACTATTTTTCATATATTTTTTTTAACTTTTAGATATACATATATTTTTAAACTTTTCCTCAATAGCAGTATAAGCAAGTAGATTTTTCGTTACTAGTTTTAAATACAAATATTTACAAACATTAGGCAATGGGATCTATATGTACCTATTGGCACAGAGTATCACTCATAAGTCTTCGAATAGATAGCATTACATAACTACGTAATCTCACATCCTGATGACTAATGAGTTTGATGATAGAAGGGTAAAGGGGGGTTATTGTGTGCTTCAGGTATTTATAATTTTTACGAGATGCTTTTGTTTTGCCCGTCACGGAAAGGACAATAAATCGCGTAGGTACTAAAGTACTGTACTACTAAAGTAAAGGATACCAAAGAGATTTGAAAGAAACAGCGCGTGACAAAAACTAGCGTTTAGAATATTATTAAACTACCTGTAACATATGTCTCCTTACAATACTTTGCTGCAGATAATTTATATTAAGTTAATTGTGAGTCTAATAACAAAAACCTAGGTACAATATTTATTATTTGTGGCGAGATTGCTACACCATGAAAAACTATAACACTAGTGACCCTGAACGATTAACACAGAACAAGCGAAATAATCGTAATTTCTCAAAAGCAGGTAAGACGATTTAACGATATTAGCAATACACTTTAACTTTTAAAGTGACAGAAAATATCTAGAAAATATGACTAAAATTATCAAAAATGGGTATTTTTTCTTATGGGGGGGGGGGGGGGAGAGGGGGGAGGGGTTCTTATACGTTATAAAGTTATTATAAGTTAAAGCGTTGGCGAGACGATCTTGTTGCCTTCGAGCAGGAGTGATAGAGTATTGCGCAGGATAGAGACAGATGGAAGGACTTGTGGGAGACCTTTGCCCAGCAGTGGGACAATATAGGTTGATTAATTACACTGTTTTATATCTAAACCACTGCATTAAGTGAATGCTAGGTGTCTATCTAGCTAGTTGCCCTAATTTAATAAAAAAAATCCTATGGTCCACTTATTTTAGATCGGTTGGACAAACAATGGATTACCTCTGTATAGACCTAAGTGAGACCACGAAAAGAGAACCATAGAAAATAAACAGAGCAACAAAAGTTGAATCTTAAATTAGTTCAGATCAATTTATGAATAGCCAAATTGTAGTATCCGGCGAGCTGCTATTGATCTAACTATTTATCTGACATTTGATAAACAATTTCAACAGGACAAAACTGATGCGAAAAGTACGAAATCACAGATTTATCTCCTTAACGGTATCCTTTAGTGACGTTAGCTTTTTCTTAGATATGTAGATTATTTTTAAAAAGTATCACATATCCTAAGAAGACCTTATTTATTGTGGCCGCTTGTCTACTAGTCAAATTAAATTGATTGGAGATTGTCTTGGCATTGTCTTTTTACTAGCAGTTAACTGATTGAATGACGCGGGATACAGACTCCACTTAGTCTGATTTCAGCGATCTTTTTCTCTTTTATTTTCTATTCAAGATTTAATTAACTGGTGCAAAAAGGGCTCAATCACAATATATTAAATTCGTCAACTTAATATACCAATTTAATTTCTCTAAATTTGTTCACAGACAGTTAATATGGCATCTATTGAGACAAATCTACTGCCATATTAAAGGATTTAGCTGTTGTTAATCTGTATAAAATGGAAAAGGTCTCTGTAAATAGTTTGTAATTTGTACCTTGGCCATTGTTGAGGTGTCACATGCTCACTGTCCTTGAACAATCAGTTATTCCTATTACCAAAGCAACATGATGATTGCACCGGCGCTTCATCATCCACAACTAGAACCTGTGATGTTCTGGTGACATTAGTTTGTACATTCTTCTCACTTCTCTCTGACATTTCCCTTGTAAGCTCCAGGAATAGATCTTCAACTCCTTGGTTCATTTTGGCCGATGTGTAGAAATGTTTGGCACCCACCAATGTAGCATAACTGAAATTAAACCACGTTGAGTCAGTCCCGCAACAAACAAAAATCTAATTTTAGTACTATTAAATTGAATTGGAATTCATTGGTACTACTTAATAGATGTCTTAATGGCATTAAGACATGGCAGTGCATAAAACTGACAGTTCCCGAGAACTCTATTTGTGGCGAGGCTGAAACCCAGCGTACTTACCTTGGTGCTACCTACAATAATGTACTAATGTTACTTAGAATTAAGCCTACTGTTATACCTACCTAGCTTTATTTAGTACTTATTGTACCTACCTACTTCTGTGAGCTTAATAGGTGTGTGTGCAAATAAATGCCTTTAATTATTATTATTTATTTATGATTTTCATCAACTCGGCTCAGAAAAACCGGGGAATAACAGAGGTGCACAGGCCTAAGCCAAGTACCCCTCAGTGGTTCGGGTGGTATCATTTTGAACCGTTGTACATGGTAGTGTAGGTGACAATTCGGTGGATAGGGAAACTTTCTTACAATCCTGCAAGTATTCAAAATTACTGCCTTCTGCAATAAGGCAAAGGTATGTTTTGGGAGGTCCAAAAGAGAGAGGGACTGAAAGAATTGATTTGGGATGACGCCTGTAGAGGATAAAACTATTGGGACTTTTGATACTTTTTGCAGCCGCCACATTCGAGTGATTTCATCTTTTAAGTCTATGTATGTACTTAGAAAGCTTCTTTGTGATTATGGACTGCATGTTATGGGTATTTGGGATGGCTATATCAATAATAAGTGCGGTTTTGTTAGTTTTATCTATAAGGGTTAAATCTGGTCTATTGTAGTGTCTAGTTTTGTCTGTTAATATCGCTCTGTCGAAGTATATTTTATGGTAGGCATTTTCGAGTACAACTTCGGGCGTATATATTATTATTAATAGATCTGATTCACAAATAAGCCACTTTTTTAATTGTGGTACTTGGAGATCAAAGCCACTTACAAATACTGTATTATAGTAATACAAGCTCCTGGATTTGCACTCGAGGTAAAAAGCTATAACATAGCCTATGTCTCACTCCAGGTCATCATCTACAACCAAATTTCATTAAATCGGTCCAGCCATTTACTGGTGAAAACGTAGCAAACAGAGAGAGAGAGAGTTACTCTCGAATTTATAATATTATTATGGATATAGTTACCCTTCAGCTTCCTCAAGAGATACAGTTCGCTCGTGCTCCAAATCAATTTTATTGCCAGCAATGATAAGCACAATATCAGATCCCAGCATCTTCTTCAACTCTTTTACCCAGTTCTTAACCTAAAGAATTAAAAATACTTTTTAATAATTTAAATAACTTCACTCATCATATCAGCCATAGGATGTCAATTGCCGAACAAAGGCCTCTTCCATAGATTTCCAGCATGACTAATCTTGTGTGGCCTGTACCCAATGCCTCTCAGCAACCTTTATCAGGTTGTCTGTCCAACTAGTGGTGGGCCATCCTGCGCTGCGCTTTCCATTGTGTAGTTTACACTCTAGAACCTTTCTGCCTCAACAGCCATCAGTTCTTCGAGCTATTGCTCTGTCCACTGCCACTTCAGCTTGCTAATCCTCGTTTTGCTGTCTGTGACCTTGGTTTTTCTACAGATTTCATTTCCGATTCAACATTATACAATAATGAATAGACGCTTGAATAGAATTTTAAGTTGTTTATAATGTTTTATACTCAGTGTGTTTAGGGCCAATAGTAAGGTACTTGTTGATCTACACAAATTCATGAAAATCCTTCTAGTAAGTTAGCAAAATCGAGAAATTCAAGCAATTTGTCAAACAAAAAGTTCCTTCCACTGCTGTTTGCATAAAGTTAATAAGTTTGCATTGAATGTGCATATTAGCACATGAAGCTGTTAGTTCTGCTTGTATTTCCCAAATATTTCCTGTGGATTGAGGCTAGATTGGTATAATCTTGGGCAAGCCTACATCATCATAGCGCAGGCACTACAGTACGGTAGCTGGATTCCTAACCCAGAAAGAGTGGTGACTTGTCATTGGGCTCTGTATAAATCATCACAGATAATTTTAAATGTAAAATGATTCAGTTTTAATTTAGAGGCCTTTTTTCTTGGTGATTACAGCATCTTGTTATGACAGTAGTACAGTAGACAGTATGTAGTATACAAGTTATTGATGAAAGGATTACCTTCACAAATGAGTCTTCATCAGTAATATCATAAACGAGTATCGCTCCATTTGAGTTTCTGTAATAGATGGGTCCTAGCGCATGGAACTTTTCCTGACCAGCTGTATCCCAGATGGACAGATTGACCCGCTTCCCGTTAATGTTCAATCTTTTATTCAAAAATGTAGCCTGTAATAAAGTTTAAAACAATACATTGATATGAGTAATAGATACTTAAAGGATGGATCAATTTGATTTTTTTATAATAAATTTGGTATTTAATTAGGTATATAGATTCGGTACATATAATTATATTTTTTTATCTCGAGAGAGCACCTTCATCTAAATTTTTATCACTTATTGTGGAAACTTGTTTGGATCGTGCATTAAATAAAGTTGTTTCTTATTTTTAAGTAGGTACAATGTATCTGTTGGTTTCCCAAATTAAATAAATTATGACTTGAAAAACAACGCCTTCTAAGCCGCGTGCGTCATGTCATGTCCTAGTAAATGCGTTCATTACCTGCAATGTCGTAAGATGTTTATCGTTGAACTTATCTTCAATGTATCGCAAGAGCAGAGACGTCTTTCCAACGCATCCTTCTCCTAGTAAAACTACTTTGAAGTTCTGTGTACCGCTGGCTGCAGCCATCGTTCAGCCTCTGGTGGATTAGCCTAATAGGCCTCCAATTTGCAAATTAAATAAGTGGTCGTCCTTCAACACAGATATGATTTCCAGTACATAAGTAATCCAATGACTAGTGATTTATCTGTTACCCGTTATTTATCAGCCAAACAAGTAGCACAGAAACAAGAAAGAATTTAACAAGAAGAAATTTTATTTCTCCTGTGCAATGAGAATTCATCGAATTTACCAGCAAAACTTAGAAACGGAACGAAAACAGAAAAACCCATCCGTTGTTTGATTGATTTACGGATCAATCTACAGATTGAACTTTTGATGTTTTGTTTGACAAAATGTTGTCCGTCACAGCGTCACTGTCAGTCAGCATGCATTGACAATACCATTATTAATGACAATCAGCTACACTTTTTAGACTATCAATATTTTTACAGATTTAATAAAAGAACACGTAATTTACGTTTGCGCGTTTCTCAGGTAAAAAAGAGGTTAAAATTAAGTACAAGCATGTATAGAAGCAATAAAATATCTTGAAATAGTAAGTAAATGGGGGTTTTCACTGCTATTTTTTTCTACCTGCTAGCAGATGACGTTGCTCTGTCATCCTGTGACTAACAAAGGAAAGTGAATTGTCAATTTCAATTGTCGTGTCAACATTATTCTCCGAGGGACTTGAAATAAAAAACCGGCCAAGTGCGAGTCGTACTCGCGCACTCAGGTTTCCGTACCATTATCTATAAAAATGGCAAAAAAATCACGTTTGTTGTATGGGAGCCCCGCATAAATATTTTATTTTATTCTGTTTTTAGTATTTGTTGTTATAGCGGTAACAGAAATACATCATCTGTGAAAGTTTCAACTGTCTAACTATCACGATTCAGAGTTCAGACAGCCTGGTGACAGCCGGACAGACAGACAGCGGAGTCTTGGTAATAGGGTCCCGTTAGACCCTTTGGCTACAGAACCCTAAAAACATTTATTCATTTTATCACAATGCAGGTAGGTATTGATAATGTACATATTAATTGATTAGGTATTGATATGTAATTGACCAGGATGGTTTATTGAGATGGGCGGTGATGGCCAAGTCTGAAACTACGAGAGTTTGGGAAAGTCGTGAAAGGAGTCATGCCCTCAATCTATAAGAAAACTGAAAAAGAATAACCGCATATATATTTTTTTCAAAATTATTTTCTTTTGACGGAAATGGGCCCAAATGATTTAAAAAAAGAAATACACCCTGTATTATTGAACCAATGGATTCTATTGCTGATAAGGATCAATCTTTGCAAATAAATATGTTACGAAAAATTAATAGAAGTAGCAAATTTTCACTATTTTATATTTTTACCCGGAAGAAAACTCAACTTCTATTCAAACTTTTTGGTCGTTATGTGTGAAACCCATTTGTCTTATTATCGGGATTCTGTGGTGATACTAAAAAATCAAAAAAAGAATTCCATTCATGTTTTTTCGAATAATTGTTTTGTTTCGAATTGAGTTGTTTGTGTTGGTTTAAGACAATAAAAAGATCTTTCTAAGAATGGATTTATCCTGTCTGTGATGCGATGCGGCCAAGGTACTTTATAAAATGGTGTATGATATAATTAAGTCTAGTTGTTAAGGATTTCATTGTCAGATTTAACAGGGCTAACATAGTCCCAAACGACTCAAAGTCCATACCTAATAAAATAAATGAAAATAAAAATACATAATGGATTTATCAAATATTGAATGATTTAATGGAGGCCTACTGGTCTGAATTAATTATGTATAATGAGGCCTAATTTAAATAGTATAAGCCTAATTCACGCACTTAGCTGGTTTTTTTTCCTAATCTATCTCGTCCCACTGCTGGGCAAAGGTCTCCCCCAAGTCCCTCCAAGCATCCCTATTTGTCGATATTTCCCACCATTCTTTTTGGAAGGTGTCGAAATCGTCCCGCCAACGCTATCTCGGCCGACCCCGACATCGCCTTCGGTCTTCAGGCGTCCATGGTGTAGCAATATGGGCCCATTTCTCGGAGTGCATTCGGTCAACGTGGCGCGCCCATTCCCACTTAAGCGCAGCCGATCTCTTCCCTACATCTGCAATGCCGGTAAGTGAGCGCAGCATGGTGTTACGCACTCGGTCGACACGTTTAAAGCCGAGAATGCTGCGCTCCATTGCCCTTTGACAAATCTTGAGCTTTGACTTTTGGGCTTCAGTCAGAGACCATGTCTGCGCACCGTAAGTTAGGATGGGCAGGATACACATGTCGATGAGTTGGCGCTTAAGTGTCAGAGGAAGGTCACCCTTCGTGTGCTCCTTCATGGACCAGTAGCTCTTCCAGGCATTCTCGATACGGCGATTGATTTCCTTATCTTGCCTGTTTCCGAAACTAGCTTAACTGACCCAAGTAAATGTACTCATCGACATACTGTATTAACTGTCCATCTATCTCGACCTTACGTTTCGTACTGTTTGACATGATCTTCGTCTTCGACTGGTTCATTCGAAGCCCAACCTCAAGACTTGCCGCGCTCACATCTTGGAGCATATGTTGCAGTTCTAGAGGAGTAGGTGCAAAAAGTACTATGTCGTCCGCAAACCGCAAATTTGTCAGGCGTTTGCCTCCGATGACAATTCCCTTTGTGGTCCACGAGTCTGCTAGGGTTTTGAAGATCTTTTCCAAGGTGCTAGTAAAAATTTTGGGAGAAAGCGGGTCTCCTTGCTTCACTCCCTTTTTAATATGAAACAGTGGGCTGATGGAGTTGAGTTTTATGTTGGCGGTACTATTGTGTTCACCGGTGATGAAGGGTATAGTGTCAGGGCGGTGGTATTCTTGGACATTGATGTCACTATTCGAATCGTCAGTATAAAGATTCTTAAAAAAGCTGGTGCATATCTCCATGATCTTTCCGCGACTATTATATTTCACACCGTTCTCATCTTGGAAGCTATTAATCCAAGGTTTGGTTTTCGAAAATCCCTGTTTGGCTACTCTAAGGGAGGTATGTTTTTCTATTGCAGTTTTAATTTAGATGTATGTAAGTTAAATGATCTTATATCCTTTCTTATACTTAGCTGGTATCAAAACAAATACCCACAGCGCTCTTTAACCTCGGAAAAAATGCTTAGAACTATGGCGAGTAACTTATCAGCAACTGGAAGTTACAAAAAACCATTGACACGAAATCCACGAATCGTCAACGAAGATTTAGAACTGGCAATATTAACGTTTTTCGAAGCATATCCGAGTGCTTCTACTCATTAAGCAGAAACGAACATTCAAGTTTCCCGGAGCACCATTTATGCAGTTCTTCAAAAACATAAATACAAGTGCTATCGTTATGGACGAATTGTTCAAAACTTTCATCTAGGTTATATTTTTTTAGATTGTCGGGGTACCATGGAGTATTGTGCTTTGTTTAATAACAGAAAAAAATATAGTTTTTTCAGATTGTCGGGGTACCATGGAGCTTGGATCCTATTATAAGTTATTTATAATAGTTTATTATATACTAAATAGTAAATAATAACTTTAGTTAATAAAATTTATTTAATTAGTTGTTTGTATAACAACTTTTTTTATAGTTTATTGTATAACCGTTACCGCTGTTATGTGAGTTGGTAACTTTGTCGACAAAATGCTTTGTTCTGTCAAATTTGTCGGATCGTTTTGATGCAGCTTTCTGTTTATTTATCTAAATTTTGACTTGAGTGTGGGTTGGTTTCGGCTTGCGTTTAAAGGTCCATTTTACAATGTCAAGGAATTTATAGTATACAAAAAACAACAAACCAGAATGAAACCGCGGTAAATCCCGTGTCACAAAAGAAAAATGTTGCCAATTTAAAGATGAGAATGAACATAGACTGATCGACAACCAGTGTGACCAACTTAAAATTAGAGATCCTGCCCCGCTTACGGCAGAAAATCCTGCTAAACTCCTAAGCACAAAATGCAGAAATAATGCCAAAATAATATAAAATTTAATATGAATACACACTGTTTTTGAATATTGTAGTTTTATTTAAAGTAATTGAATTCGAAGTAAATAAAACTTATGTAAGTAAATTAAATTATACACTCGTTTTAGCATCATATTCTTCTTGTTCAGTATCTTTATACACAGATTTTGTCATTTTTTTATTAATTTCTTTAGTTGGCTCACAGACCAATATAATTTAAATAGACTGACAGTCTCAAACAAGATAACGTAACTCGATATTTGATTACATGCTAGGACGCGAGATGTCGCTAAGAGTTATAAATCGTTAAATACATGCCAACCTTTAGCTTACTACCGCTCATAATGGTACGAAGAAAAATAGATGGCGCTATATCCAATGACACGTGCGCGATAATATTATTGCGACGTTGTGACCTTTACGTTGTTCGAAGTTGCCGCTCTTCAGTTTCGTTAAAACTTTAGTCTCTAGCATTTTTTAGAGATTTGCGCACATTATCTTAGAATTGCCAGAACATGAAAGTTTCCGTCAAAATAGGGATTTTTTTAGGAAAAGAAAGGATAGATATCTTTTATTAATTACATACGTCTATGATCGTACCATTATCACTTAAATGCGGAAATACCTACATATTTGTAAAATAAGAATACGTATTTATAGTGATGTACAGATAAGTAGAATACTTTTTGAAAGAAAATAAAATTAATTTGTAAGTACCCGGCAAATGCATACCTACTACAAGATAATACGTTCTATTAATTTGAACTGGAAACATAACTACTAAAATAATGAACTCAATACGTACACAATATGTACATACATTATGTACAACAAAATATCGACTTACTAGTCGCGACTTTTGAGAAGTGAGGTTTGGCATCACAGCATGTAACAAAATTAGGTACAAAAAGCGTGACTTTGCTTGCTTCCCGGCTGTCAATGTCAGTCAGTTCGCGGTTCTCTTTCGTTCTCTTTGTTTCGGACTTTGTGTTAATTTTGTGTTAAACGCCATCTAGGTAAAAACGATGTGCTACCTTTCCACGCCATCTGTGATTATGTGATTAAGCATATGAAAGTGGTAAATCATCAATATAAAATAAAATCGTTAAATTTTATTTTATGGACAATATTTAATAATATTAAATTTAATAATAAAATAATTATATATTAATATTTAACAATATTCTAAAAAATATTGAAATATTTTGGTGTGTTTTAGTGGAAGTTTATTTTTATTTGTGGGTTGCAATGGCCGCTATGAAAGTTTCCAGGCTATGAGACAGCGCCATCTACAAATAATACGGGATTTCGAGCTTTTTGCGGGCTACGATTTCTTATATGGACATTGACAGTCTATTGATATTACTAGTCTCTGGTTGGCTGGAATGAAACGCAGTCACCATATTCACTAATGCCTTGTTTTACATGTAAAATAGAGGCGACATGTTTATTAGTAAATCTATTCCGTGTTTTTGTTTGAGATTGATTTGCGAGAAATGTGTACTCACCGATGACTGCCCACTGTATCCAATCATATTCTTCTTATGCTTACTAGTGGTTGTATGTTCTTTTATAATTGATAACCTAGGCACCAATTCAGAGTTGCATGCTTTATAAAAGGCAACATCTTCATCTTTCGCTTTTGCTATCCAGGGCGAAAGTGATGGATCCTGCTCCCACTCAGTCCGATATAATCGTTTATATTTGCGTTTAATTATAAATCAGAAAACATTTATCCACATCGCACGAAATCGCAAACAAAAGTGTGTCTTCGTTCGACTAATTGGAAAAACGATTGACAGTTAAATATATAATAATTTATGAACATTATGTGCAGCACGTTAAATTCCACAATTAAAAGAGCTAAAGTCCAACATGAGATCTTATGGGAAATCCCCAAAATCAAAGGTCTTTGAGTTGATTTTAGGCTATACTGCCAAATCTGCCAGCATATAGCTCTATACTGCCACATTTCTAAAACGTCAACCAAACCTGCCAGAGATTAAAATAAAGGGCTAAACCTGCCAAAAAAGCAAGATCCTGCCACATATGGTCACACTGTCGAAAACGCCGTCTTAGGCTATGCCAGGGACCTTGGTTACACAAGAATTTGTGGCCCTGTTGGAAAGTAAGGAAATAAAAAAGTGGCACTCCGGGAGTGCGGACAGAAGTGAAAACTTGAACAATTACGAGAAACTTATATACAGAGGTGTCGGTAATGGTAACAGTGTCGCGTGTTCAATGTTTTTTTCCCATCTCAAAAATGTGGCACTCCTGGAGTGCTGACAGAAGTGAAAGATTAAACAATTATTCAAATTTGGGTATTCAAAATTTAAAAGCAGACTACACGACGCATAATTATATACAGAGGTGACGGTAACGGTAACAGTGTCGCGAGTTCAATAGTTTTTCACTTCTGTTTTTCAGAAGTTTTTACTTCAAAAATTGTATAAGATTAGCGAATATATCGGCCTTTCGGGACCCCCGTGACGGTAGAGGCCCTGGGTACGAGCCCCGTGTGCCCTTATGGTAAAGACGGTACTGCTGATCGACCTACAGACGTGTGGACAATTTTGTAATTGATCAATTTTATAAATTAATATTTTGAAAAAGAAGTTTTACTTCAGTCATGTGGTCTAAAGCACACTCGGTTTTTTAATTTACCTATAGCAATTGGCTTACTGCTGGTTCTCCCATTTTCAAACGCGAGTGTTGAGCGTGTTTTTGAAGTAAAACTTCTTTTCGCACGCTTGACTTTGGGGAGTAAGCTGGTGTATGCGTTACGAAAGTGCGAACGGAAGCTGAGAAAGAGATATAATTAAGTAATTGAAGATAGAAAGAGAGAGAGAGAGAGTTACGTTTCGTATATTTTTAAACGTTAATGTTGCGTAATGAGTTCTAGTTGCGTCTGTCCAGAATGAACATAGACTGATCGACTTACAGGCGACAATTTTGTAATTGAACAATTTTATAAATTAATATTTTGAAAAATAAGTTTTACTTCAGTCGTGTGGTCTAAAGCACACTCGTTTTTATTAGTAAACTCAGTAAACTCAAGAGGATTAAAACTGAAAGCCGCACTTGTCTCAATACGGAGACGGTAGCTCCTCTAATGACTACTACTGCAGGCATAGAAAACTGTGGTGGTGTGGTATAATAAATTTCGAGTGGTGATGGACCAGAAATATTTTGTGCTAATCAAAATAAAATATAAGTAAAGACTGCCTAGTGTTTGTTCTCTAAACCATTAAAATATATTTTTAAGTTAATTAACGTTTTTTTATTTCAATTTCGGCCTTTCGTGCCAAAAGTCAGCCATTTTCAACAAAGCTACCGGCCTTTTTCTGATTGAGGTGCTGGCAACACTGTTGAGTTTCATTTTTGTCGTTAGTCGTTTTCGTTACGACTTGCAAGTTTGTAACTTTTGTAAAATAATTTGTGAATGCAAGTTTCAAACAAAGAACAACGAAGGTCTGTATTTTTCCAGATTTATACCGTGTTTTTACTTGCCTAATTATTAGACTATTAGTTTACATACACACTCCGTAATGCACATTATCTACCTATTATAGGTATAAAAAACTTTCTTACCTTTGAAGAATTAGTTTCGTTTATTTCGTAAATAAGTGAGCAATTCGTGACAAATTCTACGATTATTTAGATATATCTTTTGTCCATAGAAAGATCAGAAAGATAAAAGAGTTAAATAGTTGGTAATCACTTTTTTATGCCTACCCACTTACCTTTTTTACCAATAAAATAACCTACTTAGATGTTTCATCTTTAATCAATTTTCAGATGTACTTGCTATCTAAACTCCACAAGAACTCCGTATTGACAGGGCCGGTAGAAAGCTACTGTCTTGCATGTGGGTGCGTACTGCGCAGTGAAGAGGAGTCCTACGCACACATTCACAATCAAGACCATGTGGATAAGCTAGAGGCCCTGCTAAGATTGGAGAATTACAAGAAAGACTGTATTATAAAGGTATCATTGTCTCTGTAAATTAAGAAATAATCTACCAAGATGGCTGATAGAGCGATGCATTAAGAAAAAAATGTTCTGACATACCCACATAAAGTGCGATAAGGGCAGGTAGATGATGGTCTTTCCAAATATGTTCTTTTAAACCTAATGTGTGTCCTGGTAGGTAAATAAGATCTACATTACAATAAACAAAAACCCATAATTTGTTATTAGTAGTTTAAAACAAATTAAAAACTGCTATGCTTGTGATCTACAATCTGTGTTAGTATCAGTCTGGTATTGAACTTAAAATTAAATTGTCCAATACAAATTGGATCGTCTAGAGAATGATAATTTGTTGAATGATTACAAATTCACCGTGGACTATGTCAAACTATTGTATTTCGCTTTGCTAAATCTGCATTACAATGCCTAAGCAAAGTTGCTTTACATTAATCATATTGTGCAAGCATTGGGTTACAGGCAGGTACAGGGCATAAGATAATATAAATTTATTAAATTACGGGTCCCTTTGTAAGCAAAGCTGGGTCATTAGGTATTTAAACGTGAGGTTTTTATGATCTGTCAACAGAGTAAAGAAGGATATTTCTGTCCGTTCTGCAATATTATTATGCCTACAGTCAAGAAAGTAAGTCTACATGTTACCGAGCTGAAGCATAAAGACAACAAAAATTCACAGGTATCTACAGTTTATTTTTAATATTTTACAAATGAGCCCATGCGCCAGTTTGATGACCTCCGTGGCTCAGTGGACGAATAGCCGTCTGAGGCGCAGGAGGTTGCTGGTTCGATTCCCACCGCGGAACAAATGTTTCTACAATCTACAGACATTTGTTCCGGTTCTGGTGGTTTCTCTGTACTATTTTTTATTAAAATACATCTTTGATAAACAACCCGGTATCTACGAGTATATATATATATTTAGCAATAACAATTAATTAGTAAGAAAGTATAAATTAATATTTCAGTCAATAACCCGACATGCTGGTGTAATCTTTGCCTTCGATGATGTGGTGATCAATGACAGATCGTGGAACGGTCTCGTTGACGCCACATGCTTCGTCTGCAACGAGGATTATGATGATGAAGAGGACCACAAGAAGGCAGCTAAACATCTTTTGAACTTAATTAATATTAAGTGCGAATTTGGGGATACTTTTATTTATAGGAAGGTAATATCTAACTGTGTTGTGCGCATTTTTTTTAAATATATTAAAAAGAAAACGCTGGCATGATGACCTAGATGTTTTCAACAGGGATTGGGTAGAGTTGGTCAGGGACCGAGAGAAGTTGAAAGAATTGGGGGGGAGACCTTTGCCCAGCAGTGGGATAGTACAGGTTAGAAAATATATATATTATAGGCTAGCCTTTGAGCACCATCTCGCCTGATGGCGCGAGATGATGCAGTCAACGCTGGATCACGCTTGCCTAGAAGAAACCTATCCACTCGCGACTTGAAGACCCCTAGTTTGTAGTTTTTTTTGGCGTCCCACGGTTTTGTGCATTTGCTAGTGGCAAATAAAAAAATTAGGGAAACAGATTAAACACAAAACCCGGGAGATATCTACACTAAATTTGGAAAGAATCAGGAGAGCAAAGGAATAGATACATAAAAGATAAATTATACAAGTTATGAGATATTTACAAAATTAATATTTACAAATTTGTGTTTTTATAAATTAATATTTTTTGTACATACTAGGTTGTAGTTACCAGGAAACACAGACTCAGGCAAGGCGTTTATGATGTAGAGGATGCCTTTGAGTCCAGGTTGCTTTGGAATCTATGGAGAGGCCTACGTTCGGTAATGGACGATCGGTGGCTGATGCGATGATATAGATTTTTAAGTTAATAGTATAATTGCAAAGTTCTACCCAACTCTAAATTATTTCACCATTGGCTACATTCAAAGGCTCTTTTATAGTCATACACATACTGTGACAAACGAAGTTTAATTAACTAGCCTATTATTTTATTTTGCAGACCTCGATTTTTAGGTTTCCTTTCAAAAAGCAGAAAAGAAATTTTCAACATTGACATACAATGTTGGTCGAGAGAGTAATCTAGAGTTAGCTTCACAAGAAAATGTATATCTGATTTAAATAGTTACGTAATAAGATTGTTACTAAATATTTGTCATTAAAACTTAAGTGCTATGTTAATAATTGCATTATTTTTCTAGGTTGATATAGACCTGTTTTTCTGTCTGATATGCAATGACGTTTATCCCATTTCTGAAAAACAGACTCATCATGAAACCAAAAAGCATTTAGAGCTTTATGATAAATCTAAGGCAAAAGGCATTTCTATACGAAATAATACCGCATCTATAGACACTAAAGAAGTTATTGGACCAAACAATAACACTGTATCAATACCCGAAAAATCTGTACAAATAACTCAAAACTCTACCGAGAACAAGACTAACATAGACAATATTAAGCCTAAAGTCAATGAAACTGTAGCACAAAATGGAACCGCTCATATTGATGATCACAAAAATTCTACAATTCCAAAAACTGATCAAAACACACCGAATCTAAATACTCCAGAGGTTAAATTAGAGAAAAATACCCAAGAGCCAGCTAAACTTAAGACTGATAATACTACTCCAGTACTAAGACTCAATACTCCAAACAAAAGTACTCAAGAAACTATAAAAACAAATACAGCAAAGGTCTCTGAAGGTAATGATAGATCTAAAAATGAAACTCCAAAGCTAAATACTGAAACCGTTCAAACTCATAACGGACTTGAGGCTCAAAAGATAAATTCTCAAGAGACAGCGAAACTAAATACTGAAAAGACTAAAGAGCTTACAGATACACCCAAAAAAACTTTGAATACTGATTCTGCAGGGAAAAACACTGAACCAATGGTATCAGAAGCTGTTCATGCTGTCCATGATGAAGAATTACATTGTTACAATTATCTAAAAGCATGCAACTTTATGGTTTCAGTAAACAATAGCGCCGTCTGTTTTCTCTGTTGCACCACTATACCTAACAATGCCGATAATCTCCAACACTGTATCGAGAACCACCATTGTGTAATGTACGAGAAAGAAGTCGCTCTACAAAATTTATTCTTAAAATAATCTTTAAAGTATAATAAGTATGCATTTAATCGACTTGCTAATACAGCAAGTTACTCATTGGTGCGGGAATTACCTTAGATTAGACATGCCGTTGGGGGATGAAGTTTTTTTAGTGCATTGGATATTTGTATTGAAGGTAGGTTGGTGGTACCCATAGCTGTCTAAATGAGTGAAATGGTCATCAGGAATGCATCTATCAATATTTGTAAATTTTGAAAACTTAGGTATGTCCTTGAAAGAATATACTTATTGCAAATAAAAATCTTGTTTTATTACGCACTGGCATTCATGAACTCGCCTGTAGATTCATAGGTAACCTACATTTATAGAGTATCTATTATAAATGTTGGTACTAGCTAACAAGCCTACTATAATCAAGGGCCAGAGTTCGGAAACAATATATTTTATCTCTATTGTATGTACCTACATGGTACCAAATAGGTACATAGGTACTCAATAAAACTTGTACTTAATTACGAAATCAACATCAAAAATTCCATAAGATTTGTACCTATCAGTATGTAAACGCGAGCATAAAATTAATAGTCACTCGAAGTCTGAACTCTGAACGTGACCTTGTAACGAGGGCTTTTTAATTTCGATTTAATTAAAAAAAAACTTGCTCCAACTAGGATAATTAGATGTATTTAAAGATGTGTATATGTAGATATGTAAAACTAACTTATTTACCTACCTAATAATCTGAATGATTTTAAAATAAAACACGGTTTCGATAAAAACATTTATTTTCCTTTTTACTGCGCAAGTTTTTTAAAGTAGCAGAACAAAAGCTGTTTGTTTTATGTACATAAGTACAGAACATGCCCCTAAAAGGATGCTTACTGTAATCACCAGTAATCCCGTAGGTATAACTTTTTTTAGGCTGGTCATTACGTACTTTTAAACAATCATTGATCGAGCGTAGCGAGATCTCCAAATCAACTTGGGCAAATCGGCGTTATATGTATGTATGTTTGTCCGAGGATAACTTTCGAAGCGGTAATCCGATCATCGTGAAATTTAATATATAATATAAATATATTGCTGGACATTTCACACAGCGCTATCTAGCCCCAAACTAAGCATAGCTTGTACTATGGGAACCAGATAACTGATACAATTATATATATATATATATATATGTATATATATATATATATGTATATATATATATATATATGTATATATATATATATATATACATGTAGGTAGTGTTGGCACAAACCTGGTGTGACTAATTGAGCTAAAAATGTGGGTGGGAGGGGGGGGGGGGGATATTAGGGTTCAAGAGGGGTAAAAAATTTAAATATTCGGTCAAATGGGACGTCTAATGAAAGGTCTTTATTAGTACATTTCAACCTCGTTTTTATTTTTAGTTCAGACCTTGTAGTTTTTGATTTTTAAAAATTAAACTTTACAGGGTAGTTACACTAGTAAACCCACAGTGAAATTTGGTATTGGTGTAGCTTTAGTGACACAAATGTAGGGAAAGTCTGAAATTCAGAATAACTGCTATACAAGCTGGACAAAGCACAGAATCAGGCAATGAGAGTGATAGGTGGGTTCATAAGAAGCACCCCAATTCACGTAATGGAGAGCGAGCTGTGTCTCCAACCAATGTTCATTCTGAGGAGATACCTAGCCGCTAAATTTTGGTTAAGATCTAAATCAATTAGGGAGAATATAAATATAAATGTTTTAGAGGAACTCCACGGTTTGTGTCAGGGTGTATACTGGAGAAGAAAAAAGCTACCTTTGTTGATCGAAACACATAGACAATACGAGTAAGTTAACCAATCTATACACTCGGATTCAAAGCTGTTAATCTACTCTCTTACTGACTGGATAAGTAGGTACGATATATCTATCAATATTGAGACCGCAATTGAAAACTTAGCGTGTGCAAAGAGGCATGTAGGTATTTATAACTTACGAAACCTATGTATAGAGTTCTTGACTAATAAATATAGTTCACACTATAAGCTTTACACGGATGGATCAAAGGACGTATCTGGATGTGGATTAGCTTTTGTTGATCCACAGATGGATATTTGTGTACGATTTAATTTAGACGCCGACGTTTCAATTATGCACTGCGAACTTATCGCGATATCAGAAGCTTTGTCCATATATTTCATCGTTAAATCATAGTAAATTTGTCGTCCTTTCGGACTCTAAAAGCTCCCTGTATCACTTGGCTCGGTTATCCTCGAGTATTCGAGGACTACCGATAGCCTACACCATCCTTGATACCATCTGTAAACTTAGTGCAATGAATAAAGAAGTAATTATACAGTGGATACCTTCACATGTGGGTATCACGGGTAACGAGGAGGCTGACCAAGCGGCGAGACAAGCGATAATTGACGGTATTATATACAGTTGTTTACCGTTACATAGTGAATAAGTTAAAAAGTGAGCAGGGTTAAAATAAGTTGTAGACAGCTGTGGCACGAGATTTTGACGAGCGCTCACATACAAAAGGTATTTGGTACAAAACCATCCAGTGCCAACCTCCTCTGTACCCGTGGTTTGATGGTCAAAACGCCAGTAGGATAAATATTGTAGCACTGCTTAGACTTCGCTCCGGACACATTCCGTTAAACAAGTTTAAATTTTTGATGGGTATTTCAGATTCCCCTAACTGCTCAGAGTGCGATATTGAAGAAGACGTTCATCATGTGTTGACGGAGTGTGTTCGGAATGAGTCACAAAGACAAGATGTTGGGCTTAAGTTTGGTTATGGAGTAGATATGTGCAATAGCATTTTAGCGGTCCCGCTTTCCGAGGAAGCGGAAATGCTGGTCAAACTGTATCTGCACTGCCTGCAGATATAGTTTGACTAGCATTTTAGATGCTTTTGCGAAACATGTTCATTCTGGTGTCAAATTTAATTTTTTACTGTAAATGTATCATTTTTGTACGGAGGTGACATAGTGGCTGTGTGACAAAACCCCTCATTAAAATTAAAGAGAAAAAAAAGAATAACTGCAATTTTTACCCCTAAAAAGTTACATGAAATTACAATTTAAATTAAGTACAAGAACTCCCGTTACTTTTAATTTGAATGAAACTGTAGGTCAAGTAAATTGGTTATTCATTTCATGGGACTATTTTATTAGTCAAATGTTAAGGCCGGTTTGCACAACGATCTCCAAACGTATTTACTGCGCAAATTGCCCTAAGGATATTTTTTTTTATTTTTTGGGAGATTCGCGACATCTCAGTTCGGGTAATTTAAAACTACAAATAATAAAAGTCTTCAACCTCAGTATTCTAGGACAAAAATAACTCGATATTTGGCAACACCAGCAAAATGGAGGATCATTATTTACGACAATTACAAACCGAACAATTTAATCAATAATCAATTAACACAACATCAAAATGCTCTACTTACGTATGAAACGTGATTCCATCTTGTTTTTTTTGAGCCCAGCTAAATTTTTACACGTTGGGATGACACAAGATGGCATAATCCAATTAAATTAAACACTGTAAAACACGTCACGCGTGACGACGGTCACAGACTGACTAATGGCAACGTACTCTACTTCGAGTAGATGTTGACGTTTAAGTATTAGGCGCGTTCACTTCGTCTTGGGTTTTATCTCTTCTGTGATCCTATGTTACATTGCTTTAGTTAGACGTGGTTAGATAATCCTTTTATGCCAGGACTTATCGGCTAGGGCACAGGAAATATCCAAGTCAAAGCTAAATTTTTTTTATTCATTAATTAAAATCATAAGTATCATTTAGAAACGTCAAATTTACCGAGTGTTCCTCCGCGACCAAGCCAGGAAAGAAAGGCAAGAAACAAGGCTGGATATCATGAATACATCAATGCAACTTCAATCCCAAGCTTTTTTATTATCTAAACAACCCGATATGATAAAGTAGGTCTTATAAAACACTTGGAGTTTGATAAAATGCGTAGGTACACCTTTTATTATACTTATATAAACTAGCTGAACCACCCGCGGCTTAGCACGCGTGGTTTTTCAATGAAAACATTACCCTCCATTTGCACAGTCGGGTAAAAGGTAGCCTATGTCCTTCCCCAGGATATTATCTATCTCCTTGCCAAATTTCATTACGATCCGTTCAGCCGTTTAGTCGCGAAAAGGTAACAGAGTTAATTTCGCATTTCTAATATTATTATGGATGCTACGAGTAGCTGACCCGCTGAATTTTGTACCGCCTTGACATGCATAATTATGTCGCGGTGTGCCAATGTACGTCGCCAGTAGAATTGTCAATCGCCATCATTAGCTGCATCTATGTATGAGAAAATAAATTTGCTTCATAATTGTTTTTTGCGTGAATTTTCCGATATTTTAATAGTTATTCTGCTATTCGCGGCGGAGACAAATCCATTATATCAAAGATTATCAAAATCGGTCAAGCCGTTCTTAAGTTAGGTATAAGTGGTGTAACTAACCCGACTTTGTTTTATATCATGAATGAGTATCAATAGTGGTGGTCATATAATTAATTAATTACAGACACTGGAAGCATATTAATAGTATATTATATATGATACAAGTGAGCTAAGTTGCTCATTATACACGAGGCTGTGGGTTGCATCCCGAGCCGAAGGCGAGGGCGTAAATCAGCCGAGTGCCTAGTGAGCAAGTTGCTCACGAGTTTCATACGCACTTTTTCAACACACTTGCGAGGAAAAAACATACATGTATTGTATAAATTGTTTAATTATTAAAACAATTGGTGAATGTACAATTTTCAAAACGATATTGGATTGTTTTTGATGGCAATTTCACAGGGTATTAGGGTTTCATTTGCATTTTGTGCTGCATTTAGTATTTCTGGCGGGGTTAAATCTGTCAATTGTTCATCTTTTGTATGACATTTTTACAATTATTTACCACACAGCAACAAATGCGATACAAACAAAAAAATGGGAAATGGCGCGCAAAGTTTTTTTTTGCACGCGCCAAATGTAAGGTGATTGATTACATATGTAGGCCATACCGCCTACTTCAAAATTATAATTTTAGTGATTAAATGTAAATATTTTATAACAAATTATTGTGAATTATAAGTAATTTGATAATAATAAATGTTTTTTCATCTTAATTAGGGATACATTTATTTATTCCAAAAATGTAGGTAATAGGATTTTCAGCGGCATAGAACCCCTTTGTTGTTACAAAAACTGTATTACCCGGTTAAATTGAAAATGCTCTGTTTACTTTACTCGCATATAATTTGCAGATAGGTACTAACTTAACTTTGTAGGGATAATTCTATTATGCACTAGTGTGTAATATTATTACGCACGCGTGTGTTATAGTTTGGTTTAAGGCCCTAATAACGATGTACTATGGCTCACTTTACGAGTAAGTGTGTTGAAAAATAACTAAGCTATTCCTCTGTACCTTTTTTATCACACTGCCATTGGAAATTGCTACACATTAAAGAAATATTTGTGATGATATTGTGTAATGTTAAAATGAAATATTTACAACAAATCTTTTATTCGGTTTATCTTATTTGTAAGCAGTGTAAACTCAAGAAAGATCTATAATTAAAGACGCTCCATGTGCATAAAAGAAATAAAAAAATAGAGCTATTATTGAAATTATCTTTATTACTTAAAATTCCTAACATATTTAAAAAAAACATCCGGTACAAATCAATATTTGTCCTTTCGCAGCAATAACAACATGACATCTCTTGGGCATGGAAGCGATCAATTTTGTACAAGCTTGTAGCGGAATTTACTTCCATGCTTCTTTAAAAGCAGGTCAGATTATACTGGAAATGTATAGCTCGATGTGTAGCCGTGTGTACCACAAATTTTCGATTGGATTTATAATGCTGACTGTACGGGGGCCAATACAAAACTGTCACAGACTGATCCCTTAAGAAGTTTTTTACTACTTTTGCAGTGTGTTTCGGAGCATATCCTGTTGGAAAGTCCAAATGACCGGTAAATTAAGCTCGGCATAGGGCAGCATGGTTTCTTCTGAAATTTTCTTGTACTGGTATTTATCCATATTGCCATATCTTCCTGATAGGTCCGACACCAAGTCCTGAAAAACAGCCCCACACTTTGATATCTCCGCCTCCATGTTTGACTACTTTCTTGGTGTACTTTGGATCCATTTCTTTGTTCGGGGGTCGTCTAACATATTGTTTTCCGTCAGAATTAATCATATTAACTCTTGTTTCATCCGAAGCACATTTTTCCACTCTCGTTCAGTCCACTGTTCACATTTTTTAGCAAACGCTATCCTTAACATTTTGCTTTTTCAAAAGTGGCACCTTCCGAAACACTCTTCCGTTCAAGTTTGTCTCCAAGTTAGTCTAAAATAACTCCAATTTCTACCCCAAAAAAGTCTAACCATTTAACATAAACTCCTGTTACCTGTAATGTTAATGATACTGTACTGGTCAAGTAATTTGGAATGCATTTCGTAGCACTATTTTCATAACCAAAGATCACAAATAATGTATTTTTTGTTTTTATGGGAGACTCGCGAGTTCGGGCCGAACCAATAATCGATTGTATATGACCGAAGTCATGTCAGAATCGCTGGAAGATGCTCGATGATCTCGACCAGAGTATGTGCCACATTCGACGTAATTTTCATCAGGTTTCCCAACAGGTGGGCTGTAGGAAAACTCTACCGAGACCATCGGTTTTTGTATGTTCACTTTGCAGATAAAAGGTCAATGAATGACATATATTTTTTTGAGCCCATAAGACTGATTCCTCCCTGAGGAGAAAGCCTCCAAATAATACCAATCAGCTACTTTAATCGCCTTAAAATGAACATAGACAAGACGAAAATCATTTCGAATGCCCATGTGGCGCTCATTCCGGTCGAGATCATCGAGAGTCTTCCAGCGATTCTGACATGACTTCGATATTATCTTTGCCAAATCGAAGGTGAGTGACCACCACTCCACTCACTATTTACATTGATTCCCAGTCCTTGCTATTCCAGGAGCTGAAAACGTCCTCTAGTGCTTTAGATCAGTTTTTTAATATAACTCAGACGACTATAATTACCGAACTGATTTCAGAGTATAGTTATTTGCAACTATTCAGTTAGGCAGCACAAAATACCTATACAGGATCTCAGGTCCTAGAAGCTAGGCTTTTAATAAAAAAGTAAATCCCTTACAACCTTTTCAACTACCTACCTAGGTACTTGCTTTATTAAACTTTTCTATAATGTAAGGTCAACAAATTCAATAGTTCGAGGTTGCCACGGCGTCGAAGTCAAGAGCAGAATTTCTGCTGGTTTTTCATCAAGCTTGTGTTTTTGTGCCTTGAACCAATCCATGGCGTTATGAAGTTCATTTTTTTTTGATGGAGATGCAACATGGTTGAGCGATATCGACGTGGGTTTAGGAAGTGGTCTGGTTTCTTTTGTAGATGTTGGTAAATCAGTTGAAGTGTTTTTAAATATTATTGATGCAAACTTCTTATGTACTGCGGCAGTAGTATTCTTTATGTCGTCACCAAGCGTTGCCCTGTTTTCTTTTGGTGTTGTGCTGCTATTTGTGGCTTTTGGCATTCTTGGTGTGACTGTACTTGCCAATGCATACTTTGAGATAGTGTTTGCAACTGGTAGCCTCGGAGCAACGGTATCATCTGGCAGCATTCTGATGTTTATCTTGGTAGTACTTTCTATTTCTTTCATGTTTACTGTGATGCTTGATGTGGAGTTTTTATTTCTCGTGCATCTCGTTGACAACGTTGACGAGGACTCGAGTGTTGGTATTGCGTTTCTTCGATAGAATCGTTCCTGATTATTCTGTTGAATCTCTTTTATTTTTGAGCTTATCCAATAAAGATACGGTTCAACAGCTATGAACACCCTTTGCATCAATTGACAATCGTTAATAACCGATATCCCTACTATGCGATCGGCAAGCAATAAAGGAGCACCCTGTACTTCCTGGCAAGTTTTCAAGTCTGAAATAGTTTTGCCAGTACAGATGTGGTAACCACTTGACTGGGTGTATGCATTCGCACAACGTTGTATCACAGTTGATTGCAGGCGCAATTTCCGCGCGTTTGATATAGGAATGAAAGTTTTACGCCCGATCATAGTTAATGTTTCTACTGCGCTTAGCGCGACATTTAGTTTGCCCCGTGTCTTTGTTTCTAACACAACCAAGGCAAAACTTGAAACTTCGCCAAACATAAAACTTCGTTGTGGAACGTACTTCCTGTAATGTGGGTTAGTGAATACCTTGCGAATGGGAATTATTTTACCCTTATTTGTTACTTGACAAAAGTTGGCACAGAAGGAGGTTGTTAGCACGATATTTGGCTGGATTAAAGTGCCCACACAACAGGTCTTAGGTTCTCTACAACTATGGCATGAGAAACGCACAATATTGTCTATGGTAATGCTGTTTAAGAAACTAACATTTTGCACCATAACGAATCCAAATAAACATAAAAATTTTATGTGAACAATATTGGAGCACATAATAAAATCACATTCAATTGCCATAAAATGTTTCTTTTATAGGAGGCTTATTAAACTTTCAATCGGAAAAGAGCAGAAAATCCCAATCTCTACGTACCTATATGGATCCAGCCATCCCTTATTAGAAACACAAACATTTGTACCTGTGGAACCCAAACCCACAAACAATTATTACATCTTCTATTCCGTGTAGTAGTCAGTAGACCCACTAGTGGTTGGCCCCGAACTTCGCGACCTCGCAAGTCTATCAAAAACAATAAAAAAATATATTCATATTCTTCTAAATAGTACCATGAAATCCATAACCAACTTACCTACAGTTTCATTCAAATTACCGGAAACGGGAGTTCATGCTAATTGGTTACTTTTATGCAGTTATTCTTGATTTCAGACTTTCCCATATTTGTGTCATTACACGCATACCAAATTTCAGTACCTACTGTGGGGTAACTGGTGTACCTACCCTGTGAATTCACTGTCAAAGTTCAGTTTATATTATGGCTAATAACTTAATTACTACAAGGTTACTAAAAATAAAACCGAGGTCGAAATGCACTGATGTAGACCTTTCATTAAACGTGTCACTTGATCAGATAGTCCCGATTTGTTTTTTTACCTCTCTTGAACCCCAATATCTCAAGAACACCCTAAAATTTTTAGATCACATAGGCACACCAGAATTGTGCCATTACTAAGTACCTAACCTACCTATATAGGTACCAAATTTCACGATGCTCGGATCAACGCTTCGAAGGTTATCCGTTATCCTCGGACAAACAAATACACTTACATAGATACATACAACGCCGATTTGCCTAAATAAGTTGATTTGGAGATCTCTCTTCGATCGATCAATAAAATACTAATATTATAAATGCGTAGGTTTGTACATTTGTTTGTTTGATACTCAATCATGCCGTAATATCTGAAGCGATAAACTTTGTTAGGTACCTAGATAGGTTATGTTGAAACTAGGGTTGTTATGGAGGTTGTTTTAATGGAACCGAAGTCAGAGTCGGAGTTTTTAAATGACTCGACTCAGCATTATGCCCGCCGTGATGGTAAGCGCTGATATTCTGTCGAGACCGCTCCATTAGCATGGTGGCTAATATAAATTATAGGCATAGCCACCTGTACGTACCCCTTATCACATTTATCAGTCCATGTTAACACTGTTTGCTCATAACATGTCAAAATAACATATTTATCTTTTACACTAACGAGCATAATACATAAACAAATTATCATTCCAGGATTTTCCCACTCTGATAGGTACATAACATGCCTTCCTACGCTTTAACCGGCGCCAAAATCAATCAGCTTCAGAATGCAATCAGAATTATGTATTATTATGATGGCGCATAATGGGTGTGAATGGTTGGTTGGAGAGGCAGGAATGGTCGCCGGCGCCGGCGTCGTCATTCCAAATGAGCGTCGGATACAGGGCCGTATTCAGGGGCTGGAAACCGGGCACAAGCTCTTCTAGAGAAATAAAGTCAAGATGGTGATAAATAGATGGTATTTGTAGGTCATTTATTGTGTTTCTTGCGTCAGATTTATCGAAACTTGAATTTTCCCGGCTCTTTCCCCTCATCGGTACGGCACCGGGGCGGCGCCAAAAATCCACTATACCTAAGATAGCTTCATAAGAAACTATATTTTTATCAGTCATACTGCATCAATTATTTTATTAATAACATATGTAAACGTTGAGGGTATAAGACGAAGGCTATGGGGTCTTACCACTACAAAATCATAATTCTAAAGTCATGTCAAAAACTTACGATAAACGCGTAGTAACTATTCAATATTCATACTGTAAATGAGTTCGTGAAACTTTACATACGTACCAGTATTTATATGATGCATAGCACCTGTGTTCCGATTATTCACATTATACAATAGTTTAATATGCAATTTTATTTGGTTTTGGGCCTCGAATTAGTCCTTCTCGCACTGGAGGTATTTTCGCATGAAGTGACGAGACAGTTGCATAATCCTTTGTATAATAGTGTTAATTGTCAATCGCCGTTTTAATTGAGAAATAAATATATGACTAAAAAAAATGACTAAATGACTTTGCACTAACAAGTAGAAAAAAAAACTAAAATTCGGTTTCTAAAATTATGAGCTCTGTGCATTCTTAATTTATTTTTTATTATCACGAGGGCCAGAATGATTGACTGGGTGCGGTACTGCTCAGCAGAGTGCACCCGTGAAAATCCACTCAACGAGCTCCGGCAATGCTCGATATATCGAGCCATCACGGGCCGCTGCCTCAAAATAGAACCTTCCATTCATAAAGAATGCGCATCATGAATGAAATACTATCACCATCGCATATTTACTTGGAATAAATTAGCCGGCGCGGTATTCTGAAAGCTTCCATCTCCATAAATCAAGATAACAGAGTTATGCGGATGGACTCGCTATTAAAATACCAATAATGTGCCAACTCGGATTGCAGGCTACTTATTTAGTTCCAAAACTAAATAACTAGTGGTTCGCTCCGTACTGAGATTTCGCGAGTCTTCTTAAAAATAACAAAAAATACTACCATCTTTGACTAATAAAATAATGCACCGAACTGAATAACCAAATAACTTGACCTATAGTTTCATTTAAATTACAAGTAATGGGGGTTTATGTACTTTTTCCTATATTTGTGTCACTAAAGCTACACGAATACCAAATTTCAGCGCTGTGGGTTCACTTGTGTACTCTTTGAATTTCATCAAAGTTCAGTTTTTTATTATGGCTCAAAAACTATAAAACTCAAAAAACTCTCAAAAAACAAAAAACTCAAAAACGACAAGGATTAAACTAAAAATAAAAACGGGGTTGAAATGTACCACTGAATACCTTTCATTACTCGTCCCATTTGGCCTAATAGTCTCATTTTGATTTGTACCTCTCTTGAACCCCAATATCTCAACAAACCCCAACATTTTTGGCTCATTTAGTCACACCCGGATGGTGCCATGACTACCTATACATATATCTAATTTTATGATGATCGGATCAACGCTTCAAAAGTTATCCTCGGATAAACAAACATACATACATACAACGCCGATTTGCCCAGTAGGTAAGTGCATCTAGCTAGGGTTATTAAAAAATTTAAAGCCAGACTGCAGTTTTTTACTATTAGACTGGATGATTAGCTAATAAAATTATCATTGTAGCTGTTTGTAGCGTGCGTCCGTCGCGAATAAATTTACTAATAAAAAAATGTTATGTCTACATTGAAGTTCGGTCCATAGTTTGTGGTAAAACCTTATATAGAGTGTTTCGAAATATGTATGTTAATTCGAAAGGGGACTAGTTGTCCACACTAAAAGGAACAATGTTTCTATGACTACGGTCTACGACTTTTCGAAATTCAATGTTTTTTATTTGACCAACCGCGAATGCAACTGGCGCTTATAGCACAGGATCAACCTAGTTTTATCAGCCAGATAATACTTAGTCATAATTACATTTAAATTATTTTACCACCTACAGGATAGTCATTGTTATCAATGTTATATGTATGTAAGTTGTTTATTATTATTTATTTATTGAAGGAACTCTTAAAGTTAAACATTTGTATGTTCGAGTTAAATCCTAAAATATCGGCTCAAGTATCGAAAAACAACTGAAAAATAATGTTAAATTTCAACTGAATTCATATGCAAACTTTTCCAATTTTATGGGTAAAATGAAACCCATTTCGGGTTAACATACTTATGTTATGAATCACCTTGTATACGATTGTGTATTATGTAGGTACCTGACAAATGCTATTCTAATATATTATGATGATAGAACTTTTTAAATTTTCGCGAACTATACTCATGTTTATAAGACAAAACGGGTCTTTTCGCGCACAGATTTATATCAAAATTATAATTTTGACTAACCTCGACGTTTCGGCCAAGTTACATCGGCCGTGGTCACGAGTGACTCGCCGAACTTGGCCGAAATGTCGAGGTTAGTCAAAATTATAATTTTGATATAAATATGTGCGCGAAAAGACCCGTTTGGTCTTAAAAATATTAGGAAGTTCCTTATACTCGTAGTTACCGATTGCAGAAGATTACTAAAATATTTACTTTTGGGGTAATGTCCGAGGCTGGAAATGGATTCAAGCAAAATTATACACGGAACTTTATAAAAAATCTTTATTCACATTGGTTTTTCAATCTCTGCAACACAAATATTTAAAAGCTTAGATCTAAACTATCCTGAATTTAGGTACTCCGTAAGTTTCGTGAGGAAGGCCCTGAGCAGCAGGAATGGCATTGAGTTCATCCTGTACGTATCCTGATGTGGAGGTGATGTATGAAGGAGAAGACACTCCGTTAACCTGAGAGCTGGCATCGGCACCGGCGTCACTTGCTTCAGGATTGTGCTCGCTAGCCGACTGAGAGCTGACTGAAGAAGAAACAATTGGAGCTTGCACTGAAGAGCCGGATTGAGAGCTGCCAAAAAGGCTAGACAGGTCAGAGCCGCTGGACAAACCGGAGTTTGAACCACTGGAACTGCCAAATTTGTCGAAGAAATTGGTGCTGGGACCGCTGGAAAAGCTGGATCCAGTTGAAAGGCTGGATGGGACACCAGAGTATACGCTGGAGGGAACATCGGAGAAGGTTGAGCCGATGTTAGAGCCACTGGAGCTGCTAGGGTATTTCGTGAAGCCACTTGAGAAACCTCCACTGGGGTAGGTTGGAATGTTGGAGAAGCTGGAGCTAGGAACGCTTGAGAGGCTGCTGGAACTGTAGCCAGTCGAATGGCTGGAAGGAACTCCAGAAAGAACGGGGGAGCTCTCGGAGCCTCCAGTGGAGAAGGTAACAGACTGTCCGGGCTTGTTGTAGTCGTTGACGATGTTGTTGATCACAGCCTGGGAGTCTTCCTTGTTGTTGTATTTGACGAAGTATACCTCAGGCTTGGTCGGAGGTTTCTGCTCTACTTTAGGAACGATGACTTCATGGTGATCTTCGGGTTTCTTCACCAGAACGTAAACGATCGTCTTTTCTTCGTTTTGGGGCTGTACTGGCACAACCTGGGACGAGGATGACTGAGGGTTTGGGGTCTTGACGAAAATAATTTTGTAGTGTTTCTGGGCAGGGGGAACGACAATCGGTGTACGGGGCTTGGGTAGTTCGAGTTCTTCGGGTGCGGAGTGGACGTAGAAGTGCTTGTAAACCTGAGCGGGCTCGTTAGATTGCACTTGGTAGAATTGTTGGTATTTCTCACCTGATTGGTAATGGCTGGTATGGTATTGGGTGGGTTTGCCAAGGTATATGGGTTCTACGGTGCTGGGTCCACTGACGGTCTGGTAGTATTGACCGCTGCTTAATCCGGCGCCACCGTTTAATCCATTGTTCAGGCCACTGACGTATCCGGTATTAGAGCTGCTGCTGAAGCCGTTAGCGTAACCGCTTCCCAAGCTGCTGCCTGAGTTGCCGTATCCGGTAGTCACACCACCATTAAGAGTGCTGGCGGACAGCTCTCCGTCTCCGGTAAGGTGGCTGGGCCTGCCCTGATCGCCATGGCTGAAGGAAGAACCTAAGTATTGGCCTTCAGAGCCCTTGTAGTTGACTCCATGTCCAGAGTGTATTCCAGAGTGGTATTGGCCATTGTTGCTACCTACTTGGTAGGACGGGACACCGTAAGATGTCTGTGGCACCTTGTAATGGTAACCAAGGTGGCTGACGTCGGCTGACGCCAGAGCAAGAACAGCTAAAACCTGAAACAATACAAAACACGGGTTATTAACCAGCAAATACATAAATACATAGTTTTATTTGTATTTAGTTTGTGGATATACAAACAAGACCGGTAGGTACCTATACTATTATTTTTTTAAATTGAACTATTTTTAATCACTAAAGAATTCACGATTAACCACTGTCGAATCAAAATGACGCTCATGCAGAAAAGGTCACAGTCCGTGCGCTTAAAATTTATTATAATTTTATTGTATATAATTTTATATACAATTATTTACAAGACAGAAGAAAAAGTTGAATCATCTAAAGCCCGTGCAAACGATCTATAGATAGCACAACTGCTCCAGATGATAATAATAATAATCAATTAATAATGAATAATGAATCTGGACCAAACCACTGGATAGAACTTCACGACCCAAAAATTCTCTCCACCGAACGCCAATATTACCCAAGAATCGTTCGAGAAGCCACCGAGATAAAGAAATATCGCAATTTTAATCGTGAGGACGGCTTTAGATTATCTGCATCGTGGAATCCAGTTATAATTAGGTGTTCACGTCGCGATTTAGATCCACGCGTAACTTCAGATACTGTTAGTATTGTGTGTCGAAACAGTGATACGTGCGATTCAGAAAACCAAGTGCGGGTAGTTGATGACAACATTCGCGCTGCCCGGCAATGACACCCGCCCGCTTCAGTCTCTCGTGACCACGGCCGATGTAACTTGGCCGAAACGTCGAGGTTAGTCAAAATTATAATTTTGATATAAATCTGTGCGCGAAAAGACTTGTTTTGTCTTAAAAACATGAGTATAGTTCGCGAAAATTTTAAAAGTTCAATCAATTAATAGTCATATTAATTCCAAATTTTATCTTATTAATTTAAGAGGAACCTAAAAGTGGACACTGGGCAAGTCATAAATAAATAATTGTTTCAAATTTCAAGTACATAACTTCAGAAATAACTGAATGTAGATGGTGCTAGGTTTGAGGAGTGTATCTTATATTTTTTAATATTTATTTATTCTTTTTGGTTTTCCTTTTGTTGTTTGTTTTTAAAGTATTTGCCTAAGTAATGTTCGTAGCTATTTATTTTGCAATTCGTGTATTTTATGTATTGTTAATTTATTGAGTATCTACTCCTTTTAATTTGTCTACATGTTATTTATATTTTATTCTATTTGTATTGTCTTTTCAAATGATCGTGTCCTCACCTAGACCCTGTCAGAAAACCAGCGCTGCATCGTATCCACCGTGGTACGAAACAGCTTATGCTGAGACAGGGACCGTTTTGTCCCCACGCAACACCAGTATTGTCTGTCTGAGTGAATCTTGACTTTGCCTTTGTTTTTATTGTTTTTTATTGTGTGTGATGTCAAGTGGGTTCAAATAAATATATTTTCTGTCTATTATTTCTTTCTTCTAATTAATTAGCTGTGTGTGACAGAGGAACGCACGGAGAAAGTCGCACCATAAAAGTTCCGTTTTTACCATTTTGGTCCAGAGCCCTAAAAACGAATAAGTGCCGTATCAAAATATCTGTATTTTAGTTGGAATGTAAGCTGACATTCTAAACTTTAGTAAATGAGTGTCACTTGCCATCCCAAGCAACAAACGTAAGTGCCTACAATACAAACCACTAACGCCGCCAAATCATGGCTCGAAGGTGGTAAAGGAAAATGATGATGATGTAGCCCATGATGGTATCATGACTTCTCGTCTATAAAACTTATAAAAGTAGCCAACACAGCTCTTTAAAGTGGTTATATTATTATTTTTAGAATTCTATTTGATTAATGAGAATGGGTGTATCGCTTCCGTTGCACCAGCCTGAGGCGGGCTGGAAACGGGACTGGACCGGTCCCTCAAATGAAGAAATGTTGCAATAGTGAGTTCCACAGAAATGCGTTTTATTTTATCATTAACGTGATGTAAGTAATAGGGTTATATTTAAAATGAACTAAACATGGTTCGAAACTTCAAGCCACGTTTCAGATATTATTGACGGATATTATTGATCGAGCAAAGCGAACCCCCAAATCAACTTGGACGATACGGGGCGTTTTTATAACATTAGTTACATATTATTTTGATCCGATCTTTGTGAAATTTGGTTTATGTTAGATAGGTAGTAATGACACAAGTCTGAAATACAGAATAATACCCCCCCCACCCCCCCCACACGATTTCTTTGCTCAAACTTCTGTGGGAAGAACATGTGTGGTTTTCATAACTGCCTTAACTAACCCAAACAGTTAGATTACTTAAAAAGGTAGGATAAATAGTGGTAGGCATGCCTGTATATATATAATATCACCTATATTTTATAGCATATGTTTTAATTCATGATTATTTATGATGCTATAATAATTATGATGATGACTGCACCTTATGTGGTGGGTAGTAAGGGAGGCCAATACCGTCTTTACCATAAGGGCACACGGGGCCCGTGCTCAGGCCCCCTATCGTCACGGGGGCTCCGAAATGGCGATATATTCGCATAACCTATACCTACAATATTTGAAGTAAAAACTTCTTTAACTTCTACTTCTTTCATTGGGCATTTTTTGAGATTGTAAAAACTATTGCACTCGCGACAATGTTACCGTTACCGCTACCGACACCTCTGAATATATTTGTAGTCCGCTTTTAAAATTTGAATATCCAAACAAAGATGTAATTATTCAAGTTTTCAGTTCTGACGGCTCCAGGAGTGGCACTTTTTAAATTTCCTTTACTTTCCAACAGGGCCCCAAATTTGTGTGTGCCTAAGAGCCCCGGCATAGCCTAAGACGGCGTTGAGAGAGGCATAAGCCTTACCTACCGCGCACCAAGATTCCGTTTTTCGTGGATATCAGAAACTACCAGCAACCAGCACTCGTACAACGATGATGCAAACATTTGTTACGCGGTTGAAATTTCTCTGTATTGGCCAAAACTTACCACTGAGGTAAGTTGCCTTTACAATGCCCATCCATAGTGATTATAAAAAAAAACCTTTAAAGATATTTGTGCGTTTATTGAAGAGAGTGCACAAAGTCGTGTCGCCCATGCATGGTTATATGAGTGAGCACAACGGCCGGTGCGGCTGGTTATTGCGCAACGCGGCCCAGACCGAGCTTGCTACTTTGGGTCAGCGATGCGAGTGCGATGAACTTGAACTTACCACGCATCCGGATACCTTCAAGTACTTTATATGATGCAGTACCTGCCTAGCTATTTGTCATTCTGTGGTAAACTAAGTAGAGGTTTCATATTTCAAACTAAAATTCAACCTTTGGGAGGTTAATAGATAAGAATCTGGGATGTCAGAGTAGCAGCGTTGACTTAATCATGTAATGTAATAATACGTAAGCAGTGATGTAAAGTTTAACAAGTTGAATGTAGAATTCGTCAATCGAGTCGTTCCACAAAACCTGTGCCATTTGGGACATGTGGAATTGCGAAAATAATATTCTTTAATATAACATGTTTTTCATCTGGCTGTTGTGGTCAGTGAACGGAGTCGTGGTAGCCTTCTCGTAGTTTTGTAAATCCATGCCACGAAAATTTATTTTAACTTTTGAGCTAACAAAACCAGTTTTGTGATTAACCGTGACCAGGCATGTCATAGTCAAGATTATCTAATGCATAATTAAGAAATTATGGGTAGATGGTATATTTTGAATTGCTGTAGAAGGAATGTGACTGGTTATGTTTAAGCATTATGTGGCTAATAAATTTAAATAAATCAATACAGCCTTTCAAACAAAATCGAGAAAGGAATGTATGGGTATTAACAATTTCAAACCATTATCGTGATATATATACATTTATATATATCGGGTTATAATATGTAGGTATAACAATTTATTAGAGACTGTTTACCAAATTGCGTACTTACTATATATATTTATTTTGCTTTGTTACGTGACATTGTTTTGGAAAATAGCTTTTAATATTTTATACAGTTTTAGAATTAAATTGGTTTGAGTAAATAGGTACATACCAAGATTATTTTTTGTTATGATGGCCACGATCTATATATATAGAAAGTCGTACTAGTTACACTATTTATTACTCAAGAACGGCTGAACCGATTTGGCTGAACATTGGTGGGGAGGTAGTTTAGAACCAGGAGACGGACATAGAATACTTTTTATCTCGTTCGACCGCGTTCCCGTGTGACGTGACATAAAACGTCAAAGAGAATACAAGTCACTGTAAAAAATATCGGAAAAATTCACGCAAAAAGAAATTACGAAGAAAATTCATTTTCTCATACATAATGATGGCCGGGGACAACAATTGACAATTCCAGGGTGACGTATATTGACAGCCCGCGTTATATGCATGTCAAGGCGGTACGAAGTTCGGCGGGTCAACTAGTTTCTCTATAAAATTAAATAAGTTAGGTACAGTCTTGATATATCTACTCGTATCATGACATTTATAGATAAATTTTTTGCTGCTATATGATTTTTCTTTAAATGGAATGTTCTGCAAAGAACCATGCATTTTAGAAGTTTTTAATTTATGCATCAACCCAAAGGTTAGTTTGCTTTTATTTTGTTCAAGAGCCTGTTTAAGAAATACTAGTGGTTCGCCCCGAACTGAGATCTCGCGAGTCTCTGATTAAAACAAAAAAGTATATATTATTTGTAATCTTTGACTATCAAAATAGTGCCGCGAAAATTAACCAACTAACTTGACTTACAGTTTTATTTAAATTTCAGGTAACGGGAGTTCATGTTATGGGGTTTTTTTGGGTAAAAATTGCAGTTATTCTGGATTTCAGACTTTTGTCTATATTTGCGTCACATAAGCTACACGCATACCAAATTACAGCACAGTGGGATCAATGGTGTACCCTGTGAATTTTGTCAAAGTTCAGTTTTTATTATGGCTAATAGCTCAAAAACTATAAAGAATTTACTAAAAACAAAAACGGAGTCTAAATGTACTAATGAAGAACTTTCATTTGACGTCCCATTTGAATCAGATTTTTTGAATTTACCCCATCTGAACCCCAATATCTCAACAACCCCCCAACATTTTTAGCTCATTTAGTCACACCAAAATTGTACCATCACTATGTATTAAATTTCGCGATGATCGGATCAACGCTTCTAAAGTTATCCTCGGACAAACAAACATACATACATACAACGCCGATTTGCCCAAGTTGATTTAGAGATCTTGCTTCGCTCGATCAATAAAGCTTCAAACAGGCCATTTTCGTAATAGTCATGTGTGTGTGTGTGTCTTCCCCTACCAGCAAAAATGCTATTCTTGTATCCCTAAAACTATTTACATAGGAACTATTTTTATTTTAGTAAGTACACAGATAACAATTAAAGGGATAAAGGATAAAAAAAAATAAGACAAGTAATAACATTTTAAAACTAGGATACTATGAGTCAATACAAGTATGATTATACTTAAAAACAAAACACTAGAATTAAAACAATCAAATAAAGCTAGAGCGAAAGTGGTTCAAAATATATTTCTAGTAACCAGTTCTTAGATTTTGTAACTAAATATATCTTGCTCGGGTTTTTTTATATATTTAAACTAAAATAATTAGTTTGGAACTAAAACATGGCACAACAAAATACTGAAACGCGATAATATTCGCAATAGTTATAAACCGTGTCGCGGAGCAACAGGAACAATATTATCTAAGCTGAGTAGACTCTACGAGCAATACAGTCATTGAACCAACCCATGTTTGTAGTTGGGTAGAATGAAATGACCAAAATAAATTGAAAAAGTACTACGTTTTTTAGGGTTTTGTACCCAAAGAGTAAAACGGCACCCTACTAAGGCTCTGCTGTCTTCACCAGGCTGTATCTAACCGTGATAGTTAGACAGTTGAATTTTTTACAGATAATGTATTTCTGTTGCCGCTATAACAACAAATACTAAAAACAGAATATAATATATATGTATATAAGGAGGGCTCCCATACAACAAACGTGATTTTTTTTGCTTGTTTTATCTCGATATTGATGACGGCAACAGATTTTTTGCTTGAACTACGCTTGAAATATTCACAGAAGATATTCACTTTATAAATAAACAATTAAATTAAAATAAAACAAATATTTAAGGGGGTCCCATACAACAAACGTGATTTTTTGCCGTTTTTTATAGATAATGCTACGGAACCCTTCGTGCGCGAGTCCGACTCGCACTTGGCCGTTTTTATTTTAACATGCCTTGACTACGGAACCTTTCGCTGTGTGTGATCCGACACTGGCTTAACCATTTTTATAAATTACATCCGCGTTTTCTTAAAACCCATTTTATTATTTGTAATTATGAATATAGTTTTGGTCAGGTATTATATTATGTAGTATTTTGTGTGGGTAGAATATATAACTAGTTAGTTATGTGGTCGGGTAGATAGGTATGTGTATAAATTTTAAAACATTTCGAATTTGAATTATTTTGTTATTGATATTGTATTTTTCTTGTGAGGTCATAGATTTTTAATAATATACAACGTAACTTCATAGGAAACTTGTACATAATTTATTATTAGCAAATATCGTCGCTGTTCTGACTAAGTGACGTAACCGACATTTTTGCGTAACTGACATTTGTAATGTAACTTTTATCCACTTTTGAAGACGAACCGATCTGTCTAATCGGCGTATCTGTATCTTCTACCTATGTCTAGATGTAATATGTTGGGGAAAAAGACTTTTCGCATTATAGTATGTAAGAACTTGTAATAAAATCTCTTTGGCTATACTATTTGTATCTGGCTGGTTTTGGTATCATTCAAAGTTTAAATTTTAAAGAAGATAATTCCATATTCAAATTAGAAAAATGTGTGATTTTTATTTGTTTTTCGTACTGTAAAGATGAGTGAATCTAATGAAGTAATTCGATACATTTTAAAATTTTACTACAAAAAAGGTAAAAATGCAACGCAAGCCGCGAAAAAAATTTGCGATGTTTATGGACCTAGTGCAGTGTCTGTGAGAGTAGCACAAATTTGGTTCAATCCGGAAATTTTGATGTCAAAGATGCACGTCGCTCTGGTCGCCCTATTACGGATAAAATTGATGCCATTTTAGAAAAAGTGGAGCAAGATCGGCATATCAGTAGTTACGTCGTAACTGAAGAACTGGGAATTGACCACAAAACAGTTTTGGCGCATTTGAAAAAAAACTGTGTACACAAAAAAGCTCGATATTTGGGTACCTTATGAGCTCACTGAAAGAACCGTGTACTCATTTGTGATTCTTTATTACGACGTAATAAAACCGAACCATTTTTGAAGAAGCTGATAACTGGTGATGAAAAGTGGATCACGTACGACAAGAATGTGCGAAAAAGGTCGTGGTCAAAGCCCGGTCAGGCTTCACAGACTGTGGCGAAACCCGTGTTAACTCGCAACAAGGTGATGATGTGTGTGTGGTGGGATTGGAAGGGCAATATTCATTATGAGCTGTTATCACCAGGCAGGACCATCGATTCTGAACTCTACTGCGAACAACTAATGAGATTAAAGCAAGAAGCTGAGAGAAAGCGGCCGGAATTAACCAACAGAAGGGGTGTGGTTTTTCATCATGATAACGCTAGACCTCACACATCTTTAGCCACTCAGCAAAAATTAAGAGAGTTTGGCTGGGAGGTTTTAATGCATCCGCCGTATACCTGACCTTGCATCTTCAGATTTACACCTGTTTCGGTCTCTTCAGAATTTTTTAGGCAGTGTCAGGTTAACATCACGAGAGGACTGCCAAAACTACTTGTCGCGGTATTTTGATCAGAAGCTCCAAAATTTCTATAGCAATGGGATCATGTCCCTACCTACAAGATGGCAAAAAGTTATCGAACAAAATGGTACCTACAAACTTTAGTTAAATGTAAATAAACTATATTAAAAAATGTTTTGAATTTTCTTAAAAAATGCGAAGAAACTTTTTCCCCAACCTAATATGTTTGACGTATCTACATATCTTAAAATTATAAATCACAGAACAATGTAACAAAACAAACACTTTATTAAACTTATGTTGTGCTATTGCATAATGCTTGCCATCTAACCACATATACTGTATTTCTAATCCTTTCTAATCCAAAACCCGCAGCCATTTCCGAAAGAAATATCAAATCGGCCTTTATTTTTGGATGTTGATTGCAAGAGTAGGCAGTAAATTTTATATCGAATTAATCCCCTAAACTTAGTCGATTTTCTTTAAAATTTGATAACATAACTAGTAGTTTTTTTTCGAGAAGTCTTTTTATGTTTTGGGAAACCGTCACTTGAATATCGTCAGTATATTACCAAACATCCTGTAATTCATCTTGATACTACTTATGTATAAAATGCGTTATGTATAAAAAGCCAGAATACCTGTATACCTGATTAATTTGCGTTTTTATTGTATAATGGTTTCCAAGTAAATAACCATAGTTCTTAAACATGAAAAAGTTATTTAGACTTGTTAACACAGGTTACGTAATATTTCATCGTTTACCCTAATATGCATTCAAGTCCATGCATTTTCATTGCTAAATGTATTAGCGGTAACATTATGATGATTTTTAAAACGAATAAAATGTGAAGGTCTAGCAGATACATTTTAAAAGAATAACAAAGATTGTCTTCTTGAGTATCTACCTACTAAAATAAGTTTTCCAGATATGGATTCACGGGCTAGAATGTTTTGCGATAAAACAAAGCAAAAGCGGACGAAATATGATGATTGTTAGGAAAACACTTTTCTAAATACAAAGGTACTAATAAGAATATATATATGTGTAAAAATTAAAATAATTTCTCGGGTTTTCAAATCTCGGGCGAGTGAAAAATGTGTGAGATATTACTCTAAGTAGGTATACACACTTCTTAATTAAAACTATTTGTCTCTACCCATAACCTTTTCATTAGAATCCAACAAAGGAGATTAAATTGATGAACATAATTAATATTTAAATCCGCACCTAGCCGACATACCTAATAGTAATTTAGTAACTAGGATCCTTTTAAACTTGACCTACGACATTTTAATAATTTATTTTTGCATAAAAATGGCATAATGTTAAGTTCCTTAACAAAACATTTATATGGCATCATGTTACGTCATGGAGAAAATAATATTTCAAGGACAACAAATGCGGATTTGTCTGAATATAAAATATATCTGTTGTTTCTCTATAAGTATGTATTTACAAAATAAAAGTATTTAAGTATTCTATCTGTTATCTGTTTCCCATAGTACAAGCTCTGCTTAGTTTAGGGCTAGATAGCGCTGTGTGAAATGTCCAGAAATATTTATTATTATTATACTTACTTATAATTTTAATCATCTTTTGTAGTTTTGTATCGCAAATCACAATTGTATTTAAATGACTCTGCTGCTCATATTGTAATGTACGATTGTTTACTAGCTAACCAGCCCGCGGCTTTGCACGCTTGAAATTTCCCGTTCCCGTGGGAACTTTGGGATAAAAACTATATAAAACACTCTTGTCAAAGAGACGCGACACTTCATATAAATGACTGCACTTTATTGTCCAATATACAAAAATATTAAAATCGCGATTAAAAATTGGAGGGGTGGGGGTAGGAGGTTGAAAAATACTTTACGTCGAGAATACTCATACCTACAAAATAAAATAATTAATTTCGGTCGACCCGTTTCGGAGAAGTGGGCCCACAAAAACCGTGATACGAGATTTTTGTGTATTAGAATTCGATTTTATACTTCAATCATTTTATATTTTGTGGTTAAGATATTTTATTATCAAAGAATAGGGTTCACTTACAGAGAACATCCAATTACAATAATGTACTGGATTATGTCCAGTGATATAACAGTAACATTGCTTAACTTAATATATATTATATTAACTTAATATTCTTTAGTATATGGTTTCTCATTTTTTTTTTAAATACAGACATACTAGTGGCTTCTTTAACTATATTGGTCAACTTAATAAATAGCTGTGCTCCTTCAAATGTTATGTTTTTCTTTCCGTAATTGGTTCTAGGTCTCGTTAATATAAAGTGTTTATTTTTAGAGCTTCGTGTATTTTATTGGTGGACTTGATCTTGCCTCTTAAAACTGATGTCTGTGCGAATGTCATTTTTTATTATTTTTCTAATAAGGCATGACGTATTATAGGTGTAGAGTTGTTTTATACTGGGGTATACTGAGGTAGCCGGGGTAAAAATGTTATAACCTTTAGCATAAAGATTTAAACTTTCTTTGAAAATGTTTATTTGATCTAACTAGTGGTTCGCCTCGAAACAGATCTCGCGAGTCTCCGATTTAAAAAAAATTAAAATTACAGGTAACGGGAGTTCATGTAATGTGGTTAATTATTTTGGGGTAAAAATTTCAGTTAGCCTCATTTTCATTTTTTTACCCCTCTTGAACCTCAATATCTCAACAACCCCCCCCCCCCCCCCCCCCATATTTTTAACTCATTTAGTCACACCAAAATTGTGCCATCACTACCTATGTATTAAAATTCACGATGATCGGATCAATGCTTCGAAAATTATCCTCGGATAAATACACATACAACGATTTGCCCGATTTGCGACAAAGTTGATTTAGAGATCTCGCTTCGCTCGATCAATTATATTATTGCACCTCGTTGTTGAATTGACCACATCGTGCATTAAATGTAAATGTTGATAATTATTTACGACAAAAGAACACGTCAACGTGATTGATAGTCGACTAGAAAAACGTCACATAGGTATTTAGCCGTTGTGGCATAATGTCTTTGACATTGGAAACAGCCGTTCAAGATTCTATATGAATTCTCTGTTTCCATTAGAATAGCATTTAATTGCAAAGTCGTTTAAATTGTGGAAAAGCTATTATATAGTTTGGTACATACTTGCGATATATCGGCCTTAAAACATAACCTTTATATAATTGTCGCAGTCGGGTATTTATAACATAAACAAGTAACTTTTTAACAAAAATACAACCGACTTCAGATAACAGTAAAAACCAAACTACTGAACTGATTTCGATAAAATTTCTAGGGGACCTATACGAAAGTATATCCTTTCAAATAAAAAAAAAGAATTTTTCAAATCGGTTGATAAATGACGGAGTTCTTAGCTAACAAACATAACATAACATAAAAATTAAACAAATTTAAGACGTATATGGTTTTCTCTTGGATGCTATTGTCAGAACGGGACCAAATGGAAATGGGACCACGCGGGAAGCACTAGCTTTCAAATAAAAAAGTGGTTAAAAAGTGGCACTCCGGGAGTGCCGACAGAAGTGAAAACCTGAATAAAAGCAGACTACACTACAGATACTTATACACAGAGGTGTCGGTAACGGTAATACTGTCGAGAGTTCAATGGTACCATCTCAAAAAAGACAACGTGCATAAAGAAGTTTTCACTTATTTTATCTTTCGTTTTTCACTCTAATATTATAAATGCGAAAATATGGATGTTTGTTTTTTACTCAATCACACCGTAACGGCTGAACCGATTTCGATGAAATTTGGTATATAAGTAAATTATAGTTTGGATCACCACACAGGCTACCATTTATCCCATAAATTAGTTCCTGTGGGATAAAAATGGGATGTCAAAGTTTATCAGTATTTTGCACCCCAGCACAACGCGGGCGAAGTCGCTGGCAACAACTAGTATTTAATATAGCATAATTATATTATAGTAGTATATTTTATAAAGTGAAGTAAAAAAGTTTTTATTTCTCACAGAAAATATACACTTGCAATCAACTCGAGCTAGTATTGATTTAAGAACAAGAATAATGTATTAAACATAACAGTTTTACTTAATTTAAACACGATTAGTTACATGTATGAAGTGACAAGCTCGATAAGACCCTGCCCTCCGAACTAGTTTGAGACTGTATCTCGTCGGACAGAATAAAAAAGTAGTTATCCTTATCAAACTGCAGATTCTCTTTTTTATTATTTGGCCCACTAAACTGGACGTTACACGAATTTATACAAATTAATACGAACGTTTTATATACAAGGAAAAATAAATACAATTTTACCAATGACGGTGTACGTCCTTCTAGAAGTAGGCATAGCATGCAAAAATAGTTTGAAATGGATATATTAAATTATCTTTATTCTGGTCATTATTGATTTCGATCATATCTTCAATTCTTTCTCGCCTGTCGCTTACGGTACCTGCTTCCTACAACTAAAATACACAACAAATACAATATTCTTGATCAACATTGTTTAAGGAGAGTTTTTCTCATCTGGTTTACATAGATTCAGTTTATTCATGATCATTGTCACCACATTTAATTTTATTAAGAAATGGATCTCTGTCTATCTTTCTGTCTCTTTATATTTAAACTAGCTGCCGCCAGCGGCTTCGCTCTCGTTGTTTGTCAATAAAAAGTAGCCTATGTGTTAATCCATGTTATAATCTACATTTTTACAAAATTTCATCGCAATCGGTTTAGCCGTTCCGGCGTGAAAGAGTAACAAACATCCATACATACAAACTTTCGCGTTTATAATATTAGTAGGATTTAGTCAGTATCTCTTTATCTATATTTCTATATACAACCTGTTTTAAAATGTACGACATTAATTTAAAACACACGTCCGGAATCGTATTAACCGATTTTAGAGGTGGGTTTAATACCGGTAGCTTGAATATTGATCTAGTAATCGATACAATTCTCTTAAACAAAATTTAAATAAATCGGCGGCGCCATTTCTGCGATTCCGTTTAGTCAGTTTAACAGATACCTATTTACATGGTGAATTAATATCATTTGTTTATACAGGCTGTTTAATTGATATTTTAGGAATAGATATTAATGTTTTTTGAATATTTATAATTTTCTATAGTAATGAATTTGAAAAAAAAAACCTATTTTACAACAATACTACCATCCGTGTTTTCATTTAATGTCGTACATAAAAAAACCAGTCAAGTACGAGACGGATTCGCGCACGAAGGGTTCCGTACTATTATCTATAAAAACGGCAAAAAACATGTTTGTTGTATGGGAGCCCTCCTTAAATATTTATTTTGTTCTGTATTTAGTATATGTCGTTATAGCGGCTACAGAAATACATCATCTTTGAAAATTTCAACTGTCTAACTATTACAGTTCATGAGATACAGCCTGGTGACAGACGGACAGACAAACAGCGGAGTCTTAGTAATAGGGCCCCGTTTTACCCTTTGGGTACGGAACCCTAAAAACACGTAGTATGCCAATAATGCCTTGTTGTGGAGGAGGGCGTTGCTATCTGCGATACAGTATTATTACTTATGCAGGTAACATCGTTCTATTTTTTTTAATTAATCTTATGTTTATTGTTCCTAATAAAGATTTATTTTACTTTATATAAAAAAAAATAAAGTGTCTGTCTGTGATTCCAAAATAAATCCCAAAATTCAAGTGAAAACTACTATTTTTACGATGCCTAATCATAAATGATCGTTTCTTGAATAGGCTCCGAAACGGCTCAACGGATATTAATGAGAATTTTATGCATTAAAACAGGAATTTTAACAAAAAAAATTCTTGTATTTATGGTTACACTTCGTTATCTTGCAGGGTTCAGTTCAGAAGATATGAAAATAAATATTTATAATTAATATAACAATCCGTGCGAAGCCGAAGGGAGTGAGAGCTAGTGTCTAAGAGTCGCCGTCATCCAAATTTATTAAGAGGCCTATAGATAAAATCTCTGATCTGAGACTATCAACCATGGAGATTGTCACCTTAGCTTAGAGTTGGAGGCTAGTAAAACTTTATATGCAAATTGATTGGTGTTATTTTGCTAGATTTCTCTGTTTATGGCGAACCACTTTAAAAAAAGTGCAGTGGTAAAACTTGTACCTAATTAAAGGCAAAGCTGCTACTTTGTTAGATTAGTTGTTAATAAAAATCACTGTTACCACATACATTCATATTTGTAGGCTCTCAAATAGAAATTTTGTTATATTTATTGTTCAAATACATATCAATTAGCACTTAAATAAATAGACGGTTATGTGTTAAGGTTAGTTGAAGATGATCTTTATAATACACAAGAAAGTTACCAGCAGAGAAATCATAAGCAATGGGGGTACCTTTTACAAAATTACTACACTACAAGTAGCTTGTTAACAAAAATATAAACGACTTCAGATAACAGAAAAAAAAACAAACTACTGAACTTATTTCGATGAAATTTCTATGGGACCACCTCGGAAGTGCGCTCTTTCGAATAAGCAAATAATTTTGAAAATCGGTCCACAATTGACGGAGAAATCGGTGAAAATACATAAAAAAATATACAGTCGAACATAGAACCTCCTCCTTTCTTGAAGTCGGTAAAAAGAAATTTAATTAGTAGTTCGCTTTGCATCTTTTAAGTAGATCTCGCTTTTATCTTATACTATACGTAGCTCATAATCTGGACAGCGACCTAGTCGATGAAGAGTAGATAAACACTAATATTCACCAATCTATCAAGTACAAATATTAACTGAATTTTTTATTTTTTTTTTAATTCTGAAGTCAACTTAATTCGCTGGCAGTTATCATATAACATACTTCTATGTTTGTTTACTCCATAAAGTAATTATGTAAGTAGGGGTTTTCACTTCTTTATTTTACACGGTGGCAGATAATAACAAATTAACTGTAAATTAAATATTCACCATAGATATTTTATCACATTGTAAAGAAAATTTTAATAAATAATGTTTTTTGAATTTTTTTATAAAAAATTGAATTCCGAATTGCTAATACATAAAATATATTTTACACTTATAAACTTATATTTTTAATTTTTACGTACCCAAATAGCTTGCATGATGGTCACTTCCCGACGTGCTCGGTAACTAGTGATACGGTAAGTGTCATGTGAGCACCTGTTTCGGGCCTTAAATACTAGTGGTGAGTCCGGCTAACCCGTCTTTGAACCCACAAGGTTATGTCGCCGGGTTCAACGAAAATTCGTTTATTTACACACGCGTTTTTTTACGCCCAGGTATCCACATTAATACACAATGAATGAAAATGCCGATGGGTTTGTAAAATCCAATAAAACAACACCTACAAAGTAAATTGAATCGATATTTATTAATAAGTATTAAGATTTATTTTATAAGTAAAGCCTACATCTACGAGTAAGTAGGTAATATTAACAAAATATTTAGCTAAAGCCTGATTGTGTAATTTGTTTTTATGATTACCAGCAGTACCCATTTTGGTTATTACTAAGAGACAAAATAAAACTTCGAACAGCGTTCTGTTTTCTTAAGTATTTTTTAAAGTTGGAGGGATTACCCTAAATATTATTTTTTGTTGTCTTTATTACACACTAGCTGGTACCCGCGACTTCGTCTACGCAGGATTAGTAAGTACTTCGAGTAGCTTCGTTTGTTACTACCAAATGTGCATTAGAAATTATATTATAAATTTTTATTGGATTTATGTTTTAATCATAAAAGCTAGATATATGCTGTCGCGGACTTTTTGTAGGACTAATTAAGATAAACATTTCTCTTGTAAATTATATACGTGTAAACTCTACAGTTTTTACAGCGTACGCCAGAATAGCTCGCAGATGGCAGATTTTTTTCCGTATTACTTGACAATTATCGTTATATTTTGGACAATTCACACACTATCTTTAAAAATTATAGCCTATGAGTTATTCTAATGTATAAGCTATATTATTGTAAACTTTCATTAAAATTCATTCGGTAGTTTTTGCGCGAAAGAGAAACAAACATCCATACATACAAACTTTCGCGTTTATAATATTATATATATATATATATGGATTTCATATGGATGAACGGGATTTTATCCCCTATATCGTTTCCATGGAGATAGATCCATGGTGAGTCTCCATAGTTACGATAGATTTTAATTTGTTATTGAGAATCCGTGGATATTTTTCATTCATCTGCTACCCAGAAGGGTATAATTCAAATATTTAAAAAATTAAAGCCACCTAAATAATAGTAAAATATAATGATCTTAAAAAAGGAGCATATCTTTGAGAAATGTTTTTAACATTTATACATACCATACCATATATTCTGCTACCTTCATGTGAGGTAATCTATTAGCATTATTCTGATATCAGATTGACTATTATAATAAAATAACTTTAATAGAACGCCCAAACAGGATTTCGTAGGCAATCTCACATTAAATATCCAGTTAATAGAAAATGAGGTCAACAACCTTATCAACAACTTTTTTATACCTACCGGTCCCATGCTACAAAATTAAATAACATGTATAATATTTCACACTCGATTCTATTACCAGAGACGAAGCGATTAAAGAAATGCCTTTAGGTACTTTGGTTATTCTAAAAAAGGGTAATTTTAACCCAAAATACCTTTTGAATTTTTGTGAGAAGTATAAACAAAAAATATTTGGTCAAGCGCGTGATAAGCGGTCAAGTGGAAAATAAAAGTTAATTTTGCTAGTTTGGCGGAGGACACAACAATCACTAATATTGCCACTTTGAAGCTTTATCTTCCGTAAACGGGCTCTTGTATCAAAATAGTTTCTAGAAAAAACTTCATACTACAGAAAAAATATTGATAACCCCAACATGAACGTAAAAGTTAGTAAAAATATTGCTTTTTACATGAATCATCTCATTTGCCCTCACATACAAAATACGCACAGATCTACATATATTTTGTCACACCCAAGCAGGCTCCAGTATACAGGTCGAAAGACGTAGATTAATACACACACATACACACATATATATAAACTCACCCCCCTCACATAAAACACACATGCTCACACATGCATTCTCAACCACACACAACCCAACACACGATCACACTCATAGACACTATCACACTCACTCACACTTTAACAGTTTCATATATAAACACATTTACATTTATATCTAGATGTACCATTGCTGAACGGAAGAGAACTTATCTCCACAACACAGGTTGGTAGTGCACTTACCTAGAGTGGAGGTAAGTGCACTACCAAATTTGCACCCATGTGTATATCACGTTCTTTAAGTTATATACCTTTTTTGTGTTTTTATACCTTTTTATACCTTGTTTTGTACACATCTGTTATATATATATTGAATAAAAAAATATTATTAAAAATTATTATTACTTAGTGATTTTAGAATAAGATACCCCAAACGAATGAGTGCGCGAGTACATATAAAAAAAACAACCACAAAGTTCACACAGTAACCTAAACAAGTAACTTTTTAACAAAAATATAACCGACCGCAGATAACAGTAAAAACCAAACTACTCTACAAACTTTGATGAAATTTCCATGGGATAAAAGTAATTTTCCAAATCGGTTGATATATAACGGAGTTCTGAGCTAACAAACTTAACAACATAGAAATTAAACAAATTTAAGACATATGATTTTTTTCATGGATGCCATTGTCAGAACTGGACCAAATGGAAATGGGACCACACGGGAAGCGCCAGCTTTCAAATAAAAAAGAATCATCTAAATCAGTGCACCCAGTCGAAAGTTCTGGGGCCGTAGCCAAGTTTTACATTCGCTTCGAATCGATTCGATTTCTACATAGGTTTGTTGTCACGTGGTATTTCCATAGCATGTGTCAAATCCTATACATTTTCGGACTTATCGACTAGCGTAATCGCTAATAGAATGTAACTTGGCTAAGCCCTCTGAGGTAACAAACATAAAAAAATACAGTCGAATTGAGAACCTCCTCCTTTTTTGAAGTCGGTTTAAATAAGTGTTTTGTAAAACATAATTAGTAATTAATTAATTTATTAGTAATTCATAATTTACTAGGGGTAACTAAAACGTATCTTCATAGGTAGGTACTTACCAAATTTCAGCTCGACAACAATCTGTACAGCAACTGGTCGGACAGACAGGTAGACAGGTAACACACTATAAGAGTTTTTAATACGACTACGGATCCTAAAACATACGTAGAAGAGACTTTTTTGTACAAATAGTTGAATTACCTATTGGGATTACCTATTATTCCCGAACAAAAGAGAAGCAAAGGTCAGAATACTTTTGTTTTGACATAATTCCAAAGTTTTTAGAATCATCTCAAAAATTTCAAGCCTAGGCGGGACTTGAACCCGCAACCTTCCTCTTGATACGAGGATCCAACTGTGCTACCAGTCTAATTCACGTCTAGGTCGAAATCTGTGAGATGATACAGAATTACGACTAAAGCGCCGTTAGCTCTATTTACAGGAAAACTTATATAGTTTTTTGTACCTGCTCAATTTTAGAGATGATTTTAAAAATCTTGGATTTTCCGTATGTGTTCGGATAACACTATAAATAAAAATACTTTTTGACATAATGTTGACCTATCGGGACTTTCGGGACTCAATTATTATCATCATCATCATCATCTCAGCCCACATTCACCCACTGCTGGGTATAGGCCTCCTCGCTATCACGCCATTCTCTCTGGTCCTGTGCCAAGTGCATCCATTGCCTTCCCGCAACTCTCGCGATGGTGTCCGACCATCTGGCTGGTGGTCTGCCAACACACTGGCAAGGAGGAAAGACGGAAGATGGACGAGGGCAGCAACCGAGTGGCGGCCGCAAGAAGGGTGCAGACAATTATTATACTACACATAAATTCAAAATCATTTTATTTATTACTAGCTGACCAATCCGCAGCTTCGCACGCGTAGTTTTTTAATAAAAACATTACCCTCCTTCTGAGCAGTTGGGTAAAAAGTAGCATAAGTCACCCGGGGATAGTGTAGCTTCACAACAGTGAAAGAATTTTTTAAATCGGTCCAGTAGTTTCAGAGCCTATTCAATACAAACAAACAAATCTTTCCTCTTTATAATATTAGTATAGAAAACCACAAGGATCACTTTGAAACACTACACAAGTCAAGGTATACAACCATTTCTTTTCGTTGTCTCGTAACTGCTAGTTAGTGTTTATGTTATTTACCCTCTTTATGTAATGTAGTTTATTTATATATTATTTGTATGTATTTAAGTTTATGTTTGTTATGTATAATCAATAGGTATATTTTATTGTGTGGGTTCTGTTAATGTATGTACATGTACACCGCCGTCTTTTGATTTTGTTCTTCCTGTCCATCCAAAGGTTGTCTGGAAGATAAGACCGCCCATTGTACCTTTATTTATTGTTTATTTCCATTGTTACTGTATTTTTGTTTGGTGCGCAATAAAGAGTATTCCATTCATTCATTCATATACAGTGGCCGAAATTCGACCGGATATAAGTTTTTTCATCTTAATTTTAGAATTCATCATAATCTTTAACTATGCCAAATCTCACACGCCTCCGTTCGCGCAATAAGTTTAAACAGGTAAAACTTTAATTTACGTAGTATGTAGACCTATAAAACACAGTTAAAGTTTTAAATGTACGATTTATGTGTTACTTAATGTCTACCGACATAAAGTATCTTGATTTGGCATAGGTATATAATAATCTAAACATAGAATCACAGGATGATTCATTAATCCTGAATAGGATTAGAGCCGAGGTCCTATCCAAATCATCCAGTTATCTCAGTATTCTAGAAAAATTAAGGGATGAACAGTGATTATTTAGGTGTAAGAATGCTGAACAAGGTTACGCAGTTTTTTTATATGTCTTGAGATGGGTCAAGTTTAAGGCCCTCCTGATGTCATGTGCAGTGGCGTAGCTAGATAACCAAAAGCCCTGGGGCAAAAAATAAACTAAGGCCCCAACTAAACTATTTAAAATCGTTTGTTCCGTATTCGTCGTGTTCCGAATTCGACGTACTCCAGTTTTGTCGTAATCCATATTCGTCGTACTCCAGATTGATCGTAAAACGTATAGTCGTTCAAGAAAGTGCTGTTATTGGTTTAAAATCTGTACTTAATTAGGATTCCGTACCCAAAGGGTGCTCAACGGGACCTTATTAACGTGCCTCCGCTGTCTGTGTATCTGTCACAGGACTGTATATTTTTACGGTAACAATTATAATATCGTTTTTAAAGTCGCGTTCCTGAAATCTGGTTTATTTATATTCCGAATGTGGGAGAAATTTTCACTAGAAGGAGCTCCGGGGCACTGCCCCGTCTAGCCCTCCGGTAGCTACGCCACTGGTTATGTGGTAACCATCGTCTATAACAAAGTATTGCCTCGTACCGTACGTCACGCACTATGGAAACGTACCCTACTGCACTGCCCTGCGTCTATTCATTTAAATCATACAGGTGTAAAGCCTCATGTGCCTGTAAATTCACCGGCAACCATACCATTCAAACCGAAACACAGGGATGATGCTTGTACAGAAAATAGGTATGATGGTAGTACTTTCCCGGGCGTGCCCTTTCACAAGGAACTCTACTATTCAAATCTAGTTTTAATGATGAAGTATTGTCGAGGGAAAAGTATACGAAAATAACATTATTAAAGAGTGTAAAAAAATACTATTCCGAGCTCCGCTGCCAACTGCAAGTGCAGAAAGTCATAGTAGATAATATGAATCAATCTGTGAAAAGTGTCGGCAACTTTAAGGCCCTATGGTAGACAAAATAGGCAATTATACCTGACGGAAATCCGCTTTTACAGCGTTTTAAACTAGAATACATATTTTTTTTAATTGATAATGATAATAGAATATACCAATAATAGAGATGTGTGAACCGAAACCCGATTGACTAAACTTGGCTCCATAAAAAAAATCGTAAAGTTTCCTCAAAATCATCATATTTTAGTACGTCTGTCCAGTGGCGTTGCGTAGTAGGGGTGGCAGGCCGGCCCGCCCCGGGCGGCACTTTTAGGGGGCGGCAAGATTTTACAATAAATAATAATATTATCGTGTAAATATTTGAACCATTTCATATTTTTGTCGTATGAGCAATACCAGCTGTGAGAGAAGTATTTCAAAATTGAAATTGATCCAAAATTATTTAAGATCAGCAATGAGTATTTTAAAGCTAACCAATCTGGCTATCTTTCTTTTGAGTAAGAGGTGTGTGATGCTGTAGACATTGATAGTGCAATAATAGAATTTTCTTTTTAAAAAACTAGAATTAAAGTTTTAGTTAAAGACCAGTTTTGTTTTCAATTCTAACAAAGTACATTAACTTTAATAAAAATATAAATATGAACGGTCGTAGCAGTTCTAATTAAAAGTCAATTTGCGTTTTATATTGAATTCGCTAACTTCTTCTTCTGATGATAGTCAAGGTACCTATAATCCCAAGTGTTCTATGCCTGTTATATCAATGTAAGTGGCACAAGTGTAAGAATATTTAAAATAAATGTGATTATTATATTGTAAAACAGATAAATGACCGTTTTATTTGTAACCTGTACAATACACCATAATGATGCCTGTTCTTGCCGAAAAGTTCTTTAGAATTACTGTATAATATTGAAATACCTAAATAAGAAGGCGGCAAAATTATCTTCCGCCCGGGCGGCAGACACCCACGCTACGCCACTGCGTCTGTCCATGAAAACATCCTAATTCGTTTTTTATGAGAAATAGGTATTTAAATGAAGTTTTATTACCCATGATCCTTAATAAATACGTCGTAGATATATGGATAAATTTTTCTGTAGAAGGGCATATTTTACTTATGCATGACTTTCTGCAGTTGCAATCGGCAGCGTAACTCGGGATTGTACCTTTCTAGTGTCTCGAGAAAGCTTTGTCTCAAGAGAATACATAGAATCGCCATATTCGCCATGTGCCCCATGCGTAAGACCACAACTTGTCAATAGCCACGTGCCGAGTTATTTGAAGTTTATTGAAACTGATGGAATCAAGTGGGCAGGACACTGGCTAGACGAGGTGATGGCAGGTGGAGTAAATCTTTGACCGAATGGTGGCCAATAACAGACCTAAGAAGTCCAGGATGTCCGACGGCGCGGTGGGTCGACGACATAAAGAAAGTCGCGGGCAATTCCTGGATGCGCGCAGCACAGGCCTACACCCAGCAATGGGTACTTATGGGCTGTGGATGATGATGATGATGATGGAATCAATGCTGATGACAGCCTTGGATGATCTTTAGAAATATGCCGCTCATTACTTCAATTGTATTATTTTGTGTCAATACCATAAACGGCAAATCACTTTAAATTTTACCTACTGCGTTGGTAATGACGGTACCTTACCTACTCAGTATTCAAGCTCTATTGAATTGAATCAACTATAAAATAAGGTCCCAAAATCTTTACCACGTTTTAAATAGCTTTAAGTGGTCGATATATACATAGAATGGAAAGATTTAATAATTATTTTAGGATACATAAACCTATCCCATGCAATGTACATGCATGCTCATGCTTTTGTACTGGTGGTAGAGCTTTTGTGAACGGGCTCGAGGAAGTGGGCACCACCGCCTTACCATTATCTGCCGCCAAATAGCAGTACTTGTGCTGCTGTGTTCCGGTTAGATGGTAATGGTATGTTCCTGTAATTACTGGCACAAGGCATAACAGCTAAGTCCTATAGTATGGCAACGTATCCACATAGACATCAAGACAACATAATAGCTTGTTTTGAATTATATGTGGATACCCATGGGCTGCAGTAGCCACTTTACATCTGGTGGACTGCATGCTCGTTTGCCATATAAGTAGTATAAAAAAATGTACCTATATCCTGGCAATATGCGCCTTGTGTGTGTTCCATCGAGTTCGTGGTAATGAATATGCACCTACCTAATTTTTTGCACTATTTAAAATGGTGGTTTTATTTTGCACTACTATCTTACAGACGAAAGATAGCAAAATCAAAGCACCTATCATGATTTGTTACGATAACTGGGTTCTGTCGGCCACGTCTCCGCTCTATAAAAAAATATTTTTCATGGTCGATTCACTCAAAATATTTTATTGTTTTAAACTTAAGAACATGAATTTGGTATACCTATACGTTAGAATAATTTTAATCCGACCAACCGGTTCACAGTTCATTAATTCATTTTTGATCGGGCAGAGGTCACAAACTCTGTCAAAGAATTTAAACTATAAAGAAGCGGCGTTGTATGCACCTTTACATCTTTTTCAATCATATATAGGTAAAATAAATTATTTGTCATCAATCATCATTATCATCCATCATCTTTTATAGATCTTTAACATTAATTATTGGACAAGCGTGTGTCGGACCCGCACAGTGAAGGGTTCCAAAGTCATTACTTTCACATACACAGTTAGTTTTGGTCGTTTTGTTCACAACATTGCAGCAGGGGCTCCCAAACTTATTTTGTCTACTGCCCACTTTCAGAATAACTTATTATTTAGCGCCCCCATTTTTTCACCTACTTAAAAACCACATAACTTCAAATTAAATTAATTATTGTGAGCTATATTAGCGGAGATTAAACATTCATTCTAAACGAGACTTTTACTATAATCTGCAAGAGTTAACTTGAGACCTGAGAGCAGTAGGTAGTACACAATGGCGCTCAGGTCTCAAGTTAACTCTTACAGGCTACACTTGCCAATGAGAATGATTATTGAAACGCAACTTTATAGTATTCACATAGAGTATATTTTAAATATAATAATATAATATAAAAACTAATGTGAAGGATGAATCTGATGCTGTTTAATAAGTTTGTTAATAGGTATCAGGTTCCAATTTGCTCAAGAACAGCCGCAAGTCGCCACTTTTGTAACATGCAAACGATTTCTCTTTTTAGTAAGCAGCGTTGCCATAGCACTAAATCCACGTTCACACAAATATGACGATGGGAATGCTATCAAGAATCGTTGAACGATTGACCACAATCCAGGGTACAATTGCGGGATCGGTTTTTGTAGCCAAAATTCTTGGTAGCCATTTTAGAACTAGATTTTTATTTCCTCGTTCGTTGTCAATTCTATAAGTTCTTCTTCCAGCTGAGGTGATATTGCTGTGTTGACATTTGAAAACGGATCCAACACCCAGTCTGGTATTTCCTAGTTCAAAATATCCTGGTATCGCTCGGTGAAGTCAATGTGGAGGTTTTCCAAATGTTGGTAGTAAACAAACAAGTCGCCGTTACTGGCGAATACTGATAAATTCGGAAAATTGTGAAACTCACGTCTGCCCATATTCTTTTTGTGAAGAAGCAGTTTGGCTGCGAAAGCAGCAACAACATTTTTTGTTTTAATAAAATTTAGTTCATCGCCTTGCAATTGGAGATTCATGTCGTTGAACAATTTATACAGGTCTGTCATGTAAGCTATATCATTCTTTGATGTAATGAGCTTGTTGCGCAATTATGTATCTTTAGTTTCCAAGAACTTTATCCCAGAGTCAAACAGGTTGTAAAATCGAGTCAGACAATTGCCTCTTGAAAGCCAACAAACTTCAGTATGAAACAACAAACGGTTGAATTTGTCGTCATTAGTAACACAAAGCTGATGAAATAATCTATCATTCAAAGACTGCTTTGATGACATTTTGCAGTGATTGAAATAGTCGTTCACTTAAATTTCTAGCAACCAAATGTTGTCTATGAATAACGCAATGTACAGCAAGGACATCTGGAATTTTATTTAAGTATACTATGAAGCCTTTATGACACCCTGTCACAGCCGGAGCGCCATCCGTAGCAATTGATATAATATTTTTCAAGGGAATTTCTTTCTCAGCACAAAACTTTTCCAATGTATTGAATATGGTTTCGCCTTTTGTATCGGCCTCTAAATTTCTAGCAAACAACAATTCTTCACATATTATTTTCTCATCTTTAATAAGCCTCACGTAAGACAGCAACAATGCTTCATTAGTTGGTAAAGTGGACTCATCGAGCTGAATTGAGAATTGACTAGTCCTCAGATGATTGCAAAATGATTCTTCAATGTTTTCAGCCATTTCATCAATTCGTCTTTACACAGAATTATTACTCTGGAATCTGGAATTTTTCGGATAATATCTGCGGCCGGTTTATAAAGCACAGTAGTTATTACTTCCTTTATTACTGGCAAAATTAACTCTTCTCCGATGTTGTGTGGTTTGCCTTTTTGAGCAATTAACAAAGAGATATTGTATGAAGCTCGAAGTCCGTCGTCATCTTGCTTAGCAGCCGCCGAAAAGAGTTTTGCTACACTTGGCTAAGTAAAATGCTTCTTTTCTAGGTCTTGAAAATATGCTACATTCTTGTCTTTCTTAACTGGATGCATTTTATTCAAATGATCTTGTAGTCTTGAAGGCTTCATTGCTTCATTCGAAAATGTTTTAGATATAAAAGGCATAAAGGCGACGATGGGTTTGTGGGATTTTCAATGAATCCGAATTTAATATATTCCGCACAGTATTGCCATCTCTTCTTTTTTACTTCCGACATTATTTTGTTTTAAGGCACTGCTTATCTATTACGCGCGAAACCCCAAATGAAAATAAAATAAATATTACGTTGTTTATATAGGACTGCAAAAGCAGCAGGCACCGACAGGAATAAGACAAACATGCATAAACTAGTCTCTCTCATTCGACGCTCAATCGTACTCACCAAGTAAGAACAAGTATAGATACTATGAACCAGCCAATTGACACCAGAATGCACAAATCGGGTTATTTAACAAAAACTTGTTAAAACATGATTGTCCGCGGTCTATTATCTATCTACGATAATGACCTATCTAGGAATACTAATAACTATTAAAATGCGAAAGTGTGTATGTTGCTTTTTTATTTGTTTGTTTGTGTCTACTTTAATTTCGAAACGGAGCGGCATAATGAAATGATTTTTATTTTATTTATTCAATAAAACAGGACAGATATATGAACTACGCAGAGAGAACTATCGAACCGAGTTAGTTAGAGCAACCTCATAATTAATATTAGTTGATGTTCACAAGTTCGAGAGCTCAGTCGGTGTCTAAGAGTCCTCCTAGATGAAATTACAAATCGCCCCCCAAGCCTCTACAGTCTACACAACGCCCCCATTTTTTTCTGGGTCTCTTACCGCCCCCCTTTAGGCCTGCAGCGCCCACAAGGGGGCGTTATCGCCCACTTTGGGAAAGGCTGGTATAAACTGTTATCAGTCCCAAGAGTCCCAACTACAGACATGCTGGTCGACTACTGCTTGTAAACTAGTAGTCGACTCTGTTTTGACAACTACAATAATGTGCTCCTATTTTGGATACCTTTTAGGTATTCAAGAGTAGCATCGCCCGTAACTGCATTAAAAAACAAGTTATAGGATTCTGTACCAATATTTTAAAAATGGAACCACTACGGTGAGACTTGTCAGTCTGTCCGTGTGATTATTTCAGCAAGTACTGAAGGTATCTACTTGTTCGGCATAAGTTAATACTGGTAGACCATCTCTATTTCACTTAAAGATTGTTAGCTGTAGTTGCCTTCACAGAGTGAGCACAGGGAGCGCTTCTATTGTATTTTATTTTAATGTAAGTCTGTGTATTACTCGTTGGAAATCCTTAATAGATAAATTAAATTAAATCCCATCAAAAACATAAATGTGAAATGAGAGCCAAAATCAATATATGCCTTGGTGTCAAGTTCAATGGTCAGTCCTGAAATTTATTAAGAACAACATAAAATGGGTATTTTATAACAACTTAAAATATCATTTCTTCTAAGTTATAACTTAGGATAATATTTTAAAGCTTAAGCTCAGACTCGGCTAGTTCTCATATACGATATGTATCTCGGAAGTCTCAATATATGAGCCAAATTTGATATGTTTATGTGAAATAGTTTTTGAGTTATGAGGTGGTCAAAAGTGGCTCCAAATGGTTCGTGTAATATTACACACGGTACTGCTCGCCAGTTCTGTTAGCTTGAACTTGGCTTGACACGATACCGCGTGTCTAGATGAAATTATTTTTATTGCCTTACTACTTAAGGCTACTATGTATTTTATAAAAAGCTCCATTTTGCACATTCTCAAAGAGAATTTTTATGATATTGTTTAGGAGTTGTGATGAATAATAAAGTAAATAATAGAATTTAAGATTTTTATTAAAACTTACCAAAGTTACATGTATATGTATACTAAATTATATGGGGCTAGATAGCGCTGTGTGAAATGTCTAGCAATATTTATTTATTTATATAGATATAGATAGGTATCTAAACAGATAGCAAATATAGCAGCAGTTGAATGTATTTCTGTATCAATTTTACTACTACGATATTTAGTGAATCGCGTCCTATAACTTAGCAAGTACCTAATGAGGGGGTTTCACTGCTATGTTTTTAAAACTGCTCCTAGATAACTAGATGGCGCTGGTAACAGTCCGTCATAACTGGTAACAAAAGAAAGTTAAGTGTCAATGTCAATTATCGTGTCAACATATTCTCCGGGGCGCTGGCGGGCAATAAAAAAAAGAGAAAATAAATAATAATAATAAATAAATATTGCTGGACATTTCCCACAGCGCTATCTAGCCCCAAACTAAGCAGAGCTTGTACTATGGATGCCAGATAACTGATAGAATACTTATATACATTTTTTTTGTAAATACATACTTATAATATATAGTGAAACAACCAGACCCGGAACAAATATCTGTAGATCATGCAAACATTTGTTCCGCGGCGGGAATCGAACCCGCTACCTCCTGCGTCTCAGCCGGCTATTCGCACACTGCATCACGGAGGTGGTCGAAAGATAATTGGTAATAGATTTATGTTTATTTACAAACTGACGAACTGAGATCGTTTTAGACAAATTTGAGATTGTGGCTTATCTCCAGACAACGCTTCGACAATCTATTGGGTACGCTAGTTGGAACTTGTTTTTTACTAAATTGAAAAGCCCTCATTGGTTTTAATCTTGAGTGTAAGTATTTAGCGACATTATTTTGGGTTCCTTTATAAGGACGCTTGTTTATTCGGATAGTCGGATCTAAAATGTTTTCGTGTATTCTTTTTCAAAACATTGTTATGATTAGCTTAGTTATACATTCACGGAACCGTGTTAATTTATTATTATTCAACTCTCTTCAATTATTTAAACTCGATTAAAATGGAAATTTAATCAATGTATGACCTATGATATTCATTATTTTTTTTCAACATTGTAGTAATTTGTATACGTTTAATTTAAAGATCGCAGTGGATATGTATTCGATGGGCTGCATCGAAGTGAGGACGTAGGTATAAACCACAACACACGTACTGGAAGCATACAGTGTCAAGATGTCACTTCTATGAGGCTCTTACTTAACTTTTATTAAGAGCGAGGTGAACAATATTAGGTATTATCAAAAAAAAGTCAAAATCAATTTTTTTTTTTTTGTATATACAAGAGTACATTTAAAAATAGGGTTGGGAACTCTTCCTATAAGTTGCATTAAGCTGTGCTAGAAGAGTCCTCTCTTGACTGTGGTCGTTTAGGATCACCAATAAGTGTAAACTAATCATCATCACCATCCACAGCCCGACATCACCCACTGTTGGGTATAGGCTTCCACAAGTTTATGCCATCCGCCACGATTCTACGCTAGTCTCACCCATTGACGGCCCGCGACTCTAACGATGTCGTCCACCCATCTCGCTGTCGGACGTCCTACTCTTCTACAGCCATTCCTCGGCCACCATTCAGTTGCTACCCTGCTCCACCTGTCATCACCACGTCTTGCCCAAGACCATTTGAGCTCCATAACTCGATTCTCAACGTCATGAACCTTCGTTCTTCTAAATAATTCTAGTGTAAACTAATAAAATATATAAATAGATAATACATATGAGTGTAAACACGCTGTACTAATTGAGCCTATAAAGATTGAGTATTAAGTATTATATACAGATTGAGTATTAAGTATAAGTATTAATAATTGAGTATATAAGGATTATTTTGTAGGTTCTATATACATATACTCGTAAGTGTAGTTAACGTTTTACATAAATAAATTTGCATAACAAGTTTTGATTGAAAATAATTTAAAAGTTGTAGGTATACGAATGGGTTGGAATTTTAAGACAATAACTATAAATAAGGCATAAATAAACGTACGTATGTATATATTTACATTAATTAGGACAAGTATAGATCGTCTGCAGCTATATTTGAATAGTTCATAATCTGTTTCATATTACGTAGGTATTCCATATTGTAGTTATGTGTTTTTCATTGTATAATCTAACTGTAAATACATATAAAATTATTTTATTATAACTTTTAAATGTGAAGGATTAGGGGTAGGTTTTGGATAGCCATACTACTATACAGAATTAAGGAAATCTTCAGTTTGTTGGTAAGTCTGCGATTTTAACCAATTTGTAACTATTTTTGTACATTTAGCGTAGGTCATAGTATGAATATGTATTTAAGTTTCTGTTAATTTTATTATATATTTTTGTTGATTGAGTATTGAATTTTTTGAAGCGAAGCTATTTATGGGGTTAGTTAATACTGTACGTTGATTGCGTTTATTAAGAATATTTGGGTCTATAATTAGATTACCGTGGATTTTGATTATACATTGTAGGATGTACAACTGTCGGACAGTTAATACATTTGCTTCACTATATAGTTTATCAGTGCTAAACCTCCTTTTCTTGCGTAGCTTAACTTTTAAAACGTGTCTCTGTGCCCGTTCAATACTAATAAATTTTGTATTGTATGTTCCACCCCATATTGAAATGCAGTATAAGAGAATTGATTGAACCAGTGTTATATATACCTATGTGAGTTAATAGTTCTTTGTCAGCAATATCTCGTAAGTGTTATATCATATAACTTATATGTTATACTATAGAACTCATGAATAAAGAAAACACGACAAGATAGAATCCAAAGTGTCAAAGTTAGTAACCTATATTAGCTATTGCTAAAGAGAAAAAAATTTACTTCTCGATTCAGAAGTAGGACTTTTGAAATCTTGCTCTGGGAATCTTGAAATCTGCATCTTACTATGGCCTAATAGGCTGATTGTCGAGTGCCCTGAACCCATCTATCGAGCAAAAAACATTGTGTTATCTGGCATAATATGTAAATCGTGTACATACCTAAAATAGTGGAACCTTTTCTATAGAACTTTATACAAAATATAACAATGAAGTATCGACGATATCTTATGCTCTTTAAAAATTCCCATTCTTGTGATGAAACAGAGAGAAACCCCTCAAAACTTAGAACACATATTCGAAGCCTCAAAAGCTTGTATGTTCATCATGTGCATTGTCAAACTGGGTAAAATCGATGAATTGAAATGTGAACTAATTTGCTACGAAGAGAGAGAGTACACTTAGGGTATCCGCTGCGTTGAGCGGGTCCGGCGCGCTAGGGCCGCGCGCGTTGGTGTTTCTGGAAAATGAAAGAGCGCCGCTACTTCCGTTGCGCCGCCCCGGCTAGCCAGCGTTGCGATGTTTTGCCAATAGACGCCCATAAACACGGATATCCCTACTAATAAAATAACATTGACACCACTAAAATCCGTATTACCTACTCTGAAAAATGTTCAATACCGCATCCATTTATGACTAAAGATTAACCTAAGCCCAAGGTTGTTGAAATATGAGAGGTTAAAATTTCAAAACAAGATGAATTTCGACCTTTCAGATTGACGACCTCCGTGGCGCAGTGGGCGAATAGCCGGCTAAGACGCAGGAGGTAGCGGGTTCGATTCCCGCAGCGGAACAAGTGTTTGCATGATCTAAAAATAGTTGTTTCGGGTCTGGATGTTTTTCTATATAATAATATAAGTATGTATTTACAAAAAAAAGTATATAAGTATTCTATCAGTTATCTGATTCCCATAGTACAAGCTCTGCTTAGTTTGGGGCTAGATAGTACTGTGTGAAATGTCCAGCAATATTTATTTGTTATGCCATGTAGTATCCTTTGCATCCATCAGTGACAAAAATGTCGAGTGTCGCATGCGAGAATTGCCTAGCTCTTTTTGAAATTAATGTTTTTATTTTTTTAATATTAAAGTAGATAAAAAAAATGAACAGAAAGTTATAAATGGTCAGCAAATAGTGCCTTACGTCAAGTGCATTCAACATGGGCATGTATTTATTATGCACCTGATAAAGTGCACATAGCAACATTGTTAGGGATAGCGCCTTATAGCTGCATGGTGGCTGTATGATTTAAGTTTTTAAATTTCTTCAAAGTTCATTAGTTGTCGTCAAAGTAGGTACTATTACGTAGAAAAGAAGGATCTTCATTAGGTATACTTACTCACATGTTTTTGGTATGAAAACTAGTTTTAAATCCGGGTTGGTGCCTACTCGATGGAGTCATCGAGTCTGTGGTCAGTTTGTAAGGTATTATTATGGTAATTTATCTTATTTATCGATTAAGAAACAGAATAAAAGAATGGAGTAAGGCAGTCGTAGCTCCAGTCTGATTTCTTTCGGCAGTACAGTGCCAGCTAGGGCATGCTTATTCTAAAAGTAATCTAAGTTTCGAATTCATAAAATCGGTGTTTGCAATTATCACGATTTTACTTTGTTTTTTGAATAAACACTTATTATATTTTTTAAACGTTATTTTAATTAAAGATTAACCTAAGCCCAAGGTTGTTGAAATATGAGTGGTTAAAATTTCAAAACAAGATGGATTTCGACCTTTCAGTTCGCAATTTTAGCTAAAATATTTTCGTAAAGTACCTTGGCTCTTCGCAGTCGAATCGGAATATAAAAAAATAGCTAAGCACGTGTCGAGCTATGCACATAAAGCCTTCCGTAGAAGGAAGTCAGAAAATGTTGTAGCAAGATATATGACTAAACGGCATAATCGCATGTGCGACAAAGCACTTTTCATTGATTATAAAAACAAGAGATAAGACTATTTAAAATAGAATGAATGCATTTAAAGCATTGAATCTCACCATATATTATATTTTTGACCTATGATGTAACATCTTTTTTATTGATCGAGTGAAGCGAGATCTCTAAATCAACTTGTGCAAATCGGCATGGTATGTATGTTGGTATGTAAGTATGTATGTATGTTTGTTTATCCGAGGATAACTTTCGAAGCGTTCATCCGATCATCGAGAAATTTGATACATAGGTAGGTGTGATAGCATAATTTTGGTGTGACTAAATGAGCTAAATTAGGGGGTTATTGAGATATTAGACTTCAAGAGTGGTAAAAAAAATGAAAGTGAGTTTTTGGTCAAATTAAAGGTTAATTAAAGGTCAAATTAGTACATTTACACTTCGTTTTTGTTTATAGTAAATTCCTTATAGTTTTTGAGTTATTTGCCATAATAAAAACTGAACTTTGACAAAATTCACAGGGTAGGTACACCCACAGAACATAAAAACAATAGAACTAGCATGATGACTTTTCACTATGAAAACCAGTGTAGCTAAACTCACACATGTAAAAACTAGCACACTTAGAAATAAAAGCTATAATTGGTTGAAAGAGAACGTTCAAAAAGTCATAAAACTAATTTTACGGATATAAAACCTTAGCCACTAAGGGAACATGGTTTAAAATTCAATAAAATAAATAGTAATACAAAATTAAAGTCTACGCACCAAAAGATGGCGCTTTAGAAAATATTTTTATTTTAGTCTCTATTAATTAGAAATAAGACTGATAATGCAATGGCTGTTACTTGATTACCCACAAAACAAAGCCACTCAACAACAGATGGCGCTGTGGCTAACGATTTTTGTTATAGTCTCTAACAGCAAAGAATAAGATTGATAATGCCATGGCTGTTACTCTCTAGTCTGATGTACCTATGCTATAATATTTACACTCCAAAACGGCACAATATGGATTTTTTATATATTTTTGAAGTACGTTTACCCCACAGTAATTGAAACACGACTGAAGTGAGCGAAGCTTGGTAGTGCGCGGAACTCCGCGTACTTGGTGTTACGCGGGCCCCGCCTACTTACGACTTCTATTGTTTTTTGTGTTCTGTGGGTACACCAGTGCTGTTATTTGGTATGCATATAGGCAAAAGTCTGAAATCCAGAATAACTGTCATTTGTAGCCCAAAAAAGAGTAACCAAAGTACATGAACTCCCGTTACCTGTAATTTGAATGAAACCGTTGGTCAAGTAATTTGGTTGCGTATTTCGTGTCACTGTTTTATTGGTCAAAGATTAAGGTCGGCTTGCACAACGATCCCTAAACTTATTTAGCGACTAAACATGTTAAAATTTTACGTATTTATTTGATTTGACAACTCCTTAAATCATATTTAGCCACTAAACACGTTTAGGCATCGTTGCGCGAGTCGCGAGTTCGGGCCGAACCACTAGTTATATAGGAATCAAAGTCCTGTCTGACTGACAAATAACGCACTGCCTAAACCTTACAGACTTACAGACTTGTTTGAAGAGTATGTACTTTGTGAGTTGTAGATGAATAATAAAAACAGATTTTTCGAAATTCATCCCTTACGAGGGTGAAAAAGTAGTCTGTCTGTATTAAAAACTGTAGTGATATACCTGAACCTTGGTTTAAGTATTCTTTAAAATAAATAAGAGAAATTGTATATTTGATTTTCAAAAATCAACCACTGGTTGGGTGAAGATTGAACTTTCTATGGAAACACATTATTCATATACCTAAAGTTAATATGTGTTTGATAAAATAAAAATTAAAGGGGTTATTTTGATTAGCCTATTAAATAAATTTGTGAAATGTTTAACATTGAAATGTGAAATTTATTTTGGCATGTGAAAACAAACACTTTATTATACTTATGTATGTGCTATTTGTGTTGATGTTGTTGATGTTATTGCTATTATAAAACTATCATCGTCTAGGGTGCCGCTGATTACAATTACAAACTAACAAAATTACTTATTTTGTTAGTTTGTAATTAATATTAGTAAAGTTTTTAATTTAATCGTTGTTTTATTTGTATTTCTTTATATCACATTTTTATTTTATTTTGTTTGTTATGTTATTCTGTACTTATAAACATAACTAGTCCGCAATTAGTAAAATCGCCTGAACGGAAGACCAGCGCTGGTTGTTGCAACCAGCACATGCTGAGTTAAGGACCAATTTGCAACTAAACTTAGTGTTTAAATTAAGATTTGTTTTTTTTTTAGTTTTTTTTACTTTACTGGTTTCTATTAGTTTTTTATGTTTTTACTTTAAGTATGTTGCAAATAAAATATTATTCTATTCTATTTATTGCCTAATGCTTGCCATCTAACCACAGATACTGTATTGGTGACGTCTCGAGATATCTCTTGTTGTCCCATTCTAACCCAAAACCCGCAGCCATTTCCGAAAAAGATATCATATCGGCCTTTATTTTTGGATGTCGATTGCAAGAGTACTCAGTAAGTTTTATATCGAGCTAATCACCTTAGTCCGTTTTCTTTACGATTTGATAATATTTATAATTAGTAAATTTTTTTGAGAAGTGTTTTTTTATGTTTTGAGAAACCGTCACTTGAATATCGTCAGTATATTACCAAACACCTTGTATAGGGACAATTTGAGTAAATACTTACCAATGTAGGAAACATGAGATTCATGAGAACACATGGGAACATTGGTAATTCTTTCTGAAAATCATCCTCTGGGTTTGAAAATGGTTGTTGTAGCTCGTTTTACAACATTAATAATAGGTATAATTAGCATAGGTACATATTTTTCAAGATCACACATTATAAATGTGAATGTTTGGACGTTTGTTTATATATTTGCCTTTTTTATATGAATTGGATATGGAACAAGCCTATGACCCGCCTGATGTTAAGTGGATACGATCGCCTATAACAAAGTATCGCTTCGTAGGTCACGCTCCTTAGGAACGTGCCCTACGATGCACTACCCTGTTTCCATGAACTTGAGGCATACAGGTGTAATGTCTCATGTGCCCGTAATTTCACCGGCAACCATTCCCTTCAAACAGAAACACAGCAATGCTGCTTGGCGGCAGAAATAGGGTATGGTGGTAGTACTTGCTTGTTTGTTACTCAATCACGTCGTAACGGCTGAGCCGATTCCGATGAAATTTGGTATATACTTACTTAGATTATAACCTGGATTACTACATAGGCTACCTTTTATCCCATAAATCAGTTCCCATGGGATCAAATATCTACCGTTTTTCTGGTAATTCTGATTGCCGGTTTTTAGTGCCAGCAGCCATAAATATATATAAGCCAAATCGTTTTTTAGGGTTCCGTACCCAAAGGGCCAAACGGGACCCTATTACTAAGACTCCGCCGTCTGTCTGTCAGTCCGTCTGCCACCAGGCTGGCTGTATCTCATGTACCGTTGACATTACCACAGATGATATATTTCTATTGCCGCTATAACAATATACTAAAAACGGAATAAATAAAAACAACGTAACTAAATAAACAAACGTAATTTTTTGCTCGTTTCTGCTGTCATAACAGCATCAGGTAGACGGTTGAAATATTCACAATAATATTTATATAATATATTTTTTATCACTAACAATATTTAAAGGGGCTCCCATACCACAAACGTGATTTTTTTGCCTTTTTTATAGATGTACGGAACCCTTCGTGCGCGAGTCCGACTTGCACTTTGCCGGGTTTTTAAAGTACACCCCATTGTGGCGACCATGTGGTCGCCCGAGAAAACGCTGGCGATGCATGGCGCGACAAGATCTAGAACTACAGTGTAAACTCCATATAACGTCACTCGTTTTAACGACAAACTCTCTAAAGCGTCGAAATCACTCGGCTTTGGTTGGTTTAGCTTGTCTTGCATACAATGGTACACTCTGTATAGCATTACACCCACTCTCAATAACGACAACAATTTGTAATAAAAAGTTCTTTTTAAGTTGCCAAATTAGTAAAAACTGCGCAGCTGTGTATATCCTTTTGTCGTTTTATTATCCTAGACCATAATAAACTCGACTGTTGGCATCATATACACCAAACTTTCTAAGAAATCCGTTCTTTTGTTTACAAAATGGGATTGCTTGCACGTGTAGCTGCAGACTGTTGTTAGTAGAAGTGATGGATTTTATCTATACGTTGTCATACTCTTAGGAGCTCACAAACTTTCAAATTGTAAACATAAACTGTAAAACGCAATAGCGTTCAAATTAAAACAGATTTTTATTGTAGGTACTATTTAACAAGACAAATCAGAAATAAACGTTTTCTTTTTCTAATACAGATTTTACTTCTCTCCATTTAACGACAACTCTCTATAACGTCAAAATATGCTCAGTCCCTTGAGTGTCGTTATATAGAGTTTACACTGTATTTAAATGGGATTGGGTAGAGTTGGCCGAAGATCAAAAAGAATGGAAAGAATTGGGGGAGTCCTTAAGCCCAGCAGTAGGACAGTATAAGTTCGCACGTTATTTTATTGCACTTTTGTGCTTAAAACTTGTTATTCTACTTGCTCAAAAACGTGGAATGCCTTTATGCAGTTTTTTTCAAATGATACCCAACCCCAACACCCGACACAAACAAAACATTGAGGGGGTTTTAACTACAACCATAAAATCTCCAAAAATCATTATTTATTAACCTGTACTACTTAAAACGCCACTTCCTCAAAGTACTTTTTATTGTTATTCCATAATAATTATTTAGAACTTCCAAAAGCACATTTTTGGATGTTGATCTCTCCCATCTTCTTCCAAACTCTGTCTGTTGACAACCTTTTTATTCCAGTCATGTCGTCTCCCGTCATTTACAGACTTCCTCTGTTTTACCAAATTGAGACAAACCGTTGTACATTTTGACACTTTGGGTGTTATAGCATGTTGACTACACAGTCCCTAAACGAAAATAACAACAAGTACTAATAAATTGTTAGGTTCAGTGCATCGAATAATTAAAAAACAAATAGAACCACGTCCACAATAGAACGGTATGTCTAATTTCTCAGGACAGGAACTCTGATGTATGCTCTGTGGCGACGGCGCTAGAACAAACGTGGATGTAGGCGAAATCAGCTTTGCGAGGCTCCTTTCATTTCCCACTCAAAAAGAAAACGTAAAGTTGAATGAATTGAACTAAAAATTAGTGTATGAGTATATGAGTTTTATTGCTAATCAAATGTTGTCAAAAATTACATACTGGATTCCAGTTCTTTTGAACCTGAGATCGCCCAATGGCCAAACATTAGGACTTTTTAATAACTTTCTTAGTGTTGCCAGACGAATCTGCAACTCTGGATAAAACTACTCATCATCATCATCATCATAATCCACAGCCTGACTTCACCCATTGTTAGATATAGGCCTCCCCAAGTTTGTGCCATCCACCACGATCCTGCGCTAGTCTCACCCACTGACGGCCCACGACCTTTACGATGTCGTGGTCGTCCTACCCTTCTATACCAGCTCCTCGGCCACCATTCAGTCACTGTCCTGCTGCATCTGTCATCACCACGTCTAGCCAAGTGTCCCGCCCAGGACCATTTGAGCTCCATAACTCGAATCTCAACGTCATGAACCTTCGTTCGTCTATGGATCTCGACGTTAGGAACTCGATCTAACAGTCTGATGCCGAGCATGGTACGCTCCATGGCTCTCTGTGCAACTCTTCACTTGTGCACAGCCTCCTGCGTAAAAATACGCGTATGGAAATAATTACGAGTAATTAAACTTATGAATAACTAGTAAAACATATTCGCCGTCGTCGCCGATGCCTAAAGCCGCCACTGTTTTACCTGGCTTATCGCTGCTACGAGTATGCTTAATTTCAATATTGTAGGATCACTAAAAAATTGGTAATTTCTAGAATAACCACAGAAAACACTTATTGTAATTACTTCCTACAAGATGCTCCGGAATATGCATGTAAACCTGAAGGGAGTCATTTCCTAATTTCCATTTTCCTGTTCCATGATCACAACTTGGCAGTACGTCTCACAAAAACAAACTGCAAGAAAGAACATAACATGACCCTACCAGGCTATCAGGTCAATCCAAAGTTCCTCCGTGGTGCCGTGGGCGAAGAGTCGGCTGAGACGCAGAAGGTTGCGGGTTCAATTCCCGCCGCGGAACAAATGTTTGTATGATCTACAGATATTGTTCCGGATCTGGGTGTTTTTCTATACAACTAGTGGTTTGCCCCGAACTGAGATCTCGCAAGTCTCCTATAAAAATAAAAAAAAATATTTGTAATCTTCGACTATCAAAATAGTGCCACGAAATTCATAACCAAATAACTTGTCCTACAGTTTCATTCAAATTATAGGTATCGGGAGGTCATGTAAAAGGGGTAGAAATTGCAGTTATTCTGGATTTCAGACTTTTGCCTATATTTGTGTCACTAAAGCTACACGTATATCAAATTTCAGCACTGTGAGGTTACTGGTGTACCCTGTGAATGTTGTCAAAGTTCAGTTTTTAATATGGCTATTAACTCAAAAACTTTACTAAAAATATAAACGGAGTCGATATTTACTAATAAAGACTTTTAATTTAACGTCCCATTTGACCTAACAATCTAATTTTTTTTTACCCCTCGTGAACTCCAACATCTTAACAACCCCCCCGATATTTTTAGCTCATTTAGTCACACCAAAATTGTGTCATCACTTATGTATCAAATTTCAGGATAATCAAAAGTTATCCTCGCGCAAACAAACATTCATACATATTTACGCTAATTTGCCCAAATTGATTTGGAAAATGCTATAGGTAAGTATAGTATCAGATTACTGGTTCCCATAGTACAAGCTTGAGTTAGTTTGGGGCTAGATAGCGCTGTTTGAAATGTCTAGCATTTTCTATCATATTCAAAACAACCGTAAAACATTGCCTCTTCTGTCATCCATTATGAAGTTCTGTTGAACGCCTCATTGGCACTATCATCAGAATGATAATTATTCATCGTCAACATCTCACGAAAACAATAATAGGTAAGGAACACAAACACTATAGGTAATAAGATCACGTCCTGGTTTCATTATCATCATCTTCCTGTTATTTTCCCAGCGCAACATTTATTTTTCTTCCATATTCATATTACTCACTTTTTCTTCCCTAAGTTCCCATCTTTCCATCCATGTCTTCTTTAGTCTGACTCTACTTTTATATCCAATCACTTTTATACATACCACGACAGAAAAGAACTAAATGTAGATACCAAACGTGATCAACTCAAGAATAGACCGTCTGCCAATATATCTTACAACTTCAATAATGGCATTCTGACGTGCGCTCTTTGCGTTGGATTTGGAAATTGGATACATAAGCCACATAAGGGCAAAACACCCAAGCTCTATTTAAACGGTTAGGTGGACTATTATTATTACATACCACTCTTCTAGTCTCATGACTTTCTTTCCCACGACTAACATGCTCATACCATGCTAGCGAGTAAAAGAGTGATAGGTACTCTTCAAATTTTCAGTCACTGGCGTCACTTTCAAACTTTCTTTTATGTACTAGGTACTAGTGGACCCCCCGAACTTCGTATCGGCTTGACATGCATAGGTACATATAACGCGGGCTGTCAATATAAGTCACCCTGGTAGAATTGTCAATTGTTGTCCCCGGCCATCATTATGTATGAGAAAATGAATGACTTCCACAAATAATTCAATACCAAAATTAGCCAAATCGCACCACCCGTTCTCGAGTTTTAGCGAGACTAACGAACAGCAATTAATTTTTATATATATAGACAATATATCTCGGGATAACTCCTAGCGAAGCATCTGTTTCAAACGATATTCATTTTTTTACATCCTCTTTGACGATATTTGCAGCACGCATTCTGTCAATTCTATGTCAAATGTCATAAGGTAACATTATAAAAGCGCTAAGGTTAGATTAAAAATAATTGTATATGGTGGTTAAGTATTCTTAAATTTTGTAATTTAGCGCGCAATTTTCTTAATTTTTTTCTTTCATAAGAACCTTCTCCTGACAATAAGAAATACAACAAAAAAAGAATTGGCTAAATTGGTCCTGGCGTTGTTGAGTTATGCGCTTACCAACACATTTTGCGATTCATTTTTATATTATAGATTAATTCTCATTACTCCTTACATTTATCTCAATCCCAACATTCGCACCTTCTCCGAGTGCATCTTTCATCCGTCACTTTCGTGGCCTAGCACTCACATCCATACCTATACGACAGGCTCACCCCGCCCCATGCATTTAATGACTTTGTTGACGTCCCCGAACTCGATCTCTTTGTCACAAAACCACTAAAAATTTAAAATATTCCTCCTCCTGTCCTGTTATGTTAATCTTTTGATTATTAATTTGGTGTTTCTTTTTTCTCTTGGTTTTATATAATTAGTATGTATTTTTTATTTGTTATTAGGAATGTTTCTTTAACAACAAGCAAGCTTACACTTAGTTTCAATATGCAGATACTTGTTGATGGTCATTAGATGTATATTTATATAATCAAGTAGTCTCTAAGTGCTGTTTGTTTTAAAAACAAAAATATAATAAAATATATCGGTCAGACCGTAGCTGCACCACAAGACTCTTTTCACGGTGCCTTTGGTAGGTACTATCGCCGACAACAGACACCAAAAGCGTAACATCAATATAGAAAAGAACCAAGAAGCTTATTTGCAATGATGAGTTAACAGAGGAGGCTCCGCAGCATTGAGCATAGTCGAAAGGTTGCAAGCCTACCGGTTTTTTATCGGATGCATTTCGGAGAGTGTGCGGCGGAACTTTTCTATTTGATCCCACCATCCCCATTCTATCACCCGACAACCAGACGCTCCGCGTTGCGCCACCGCTACATACCTCCCATACGCACAGAGCGGTACTCTTCCACCTTTATTATGCGCACCGCCAAGAAGTGGAACGCATTGCCTGATAACTACAACCTAGGGGTCTTCAAGTCACGAGTGAACGCTTATTTTTATCAAGATCGGCTTTGTAGGTTCGTTTTGAACAATACGAGTAATACCAAAGTAAAACCAAAACAGAAACGTTACGATTAAGCACATTTCGTATCGTGCTGACATGCTTGACATTAGTCAAACCAACGTGAGTTCCAATGTTAGACACATTCAAAGTTTGCACGATTGCCTCCCTGAACACATTATGCCATAACAGTTCCTTAAAAAAACCCACTACCTAATGGTCGTGTTTGTCAAACATACTTTATATAAGTACAGACATTACGATTATAAAAATAATAAGATGAATAACTGAATAAGTTATATCAAGCAAGTGTGTTATGGATATGGGATGAAAGTCTAACGCGAACTTGAATATCTCCGATAAGGGGTTCATCTTTATCTTCACAAACTTGGCCTGATGATAAGGTACTTATTTATAATTATTATAGATACCTATTAACATAATATGCCACTAATATTTATGTATGTTCCGTTTCAAACAGAAGACAGTTAATAAATAATAGATTTAGCAGGAAGGGGTAACTTCAAGGTATTTAGTAGTTACCTCTACCTTCCTACTGTGTTATGTACGTATCGATGTCAAATAGGTTGCACCTGCCTGTCAGAGTTCTTACTATTGTCTTTTTAGGGTTTCGTACTAAAAACGGAACCCTTATGGTGCGACTTTATCGGTTTGTCCGTCCGCCCGTCTGTCACAGCATTAAAGGTATCGACTTCAAAATTAGGACAGTTATAACAAGTTTCAGCACTGATTTGTCAATAAAAACCCTTCTTCTGCGCAGTTGGGTAAAAAAAAGTCTATCTCTCAATACCGGTCATAATCTATCAATATAGGTACCTAATTTCATCAAAGTCGGCCCAGCCGTTCAATCTAACCTAACAAACAGATAGAGAGACAGATTTACTTTTGAATTTATAGGTAATTTTGCATGGATTGGTGGCCAAGCCCACCTGTATTGCGAGTAATGCATCGTAAAATATTCAACAAGTTTATAATAAGTTGTCTGGTAGAGTCGTGATGACGGACGACTGAGACTGGACCAGACAGCGCATCCATTGGGGTAGGGGAAGAGCACAGAGTGGAGCCGGGTGGTGTTGCACGGCGCGGGGTGGGTGTTCGCGCGGCGGGCACGGACGGGCGGGCGGCAGTGCGCTCCCGCACAGTAGCGCGCCCAGCCCCGCACGGCACACACGATGATTACGCACGCGCACGCGCTTGCCGCCGCGCTGCTGTGCGCGCTGGCCGGCCAGCTACGCGCCGGAGCTAGTCTACACTGCGCCATGCGCCGCGAGATCTCACCCTGCACCTGCCGCCGCGAAGAGACCGGCACGGGTGCCATCCTCGTCGTCTGCCAGCGAATCAATGCCTTCGAAGAGATCGCGACCGCCCTCACCGACAAGTTCAGCCCCGAGACCAAGATCGGCCTGGACATATCCTACTCGCAGCTCCCGGACTTTTCTGACCGAAGTTTCCGCGAACTCGGCCTCTCTATCACGAGGCTCAAACTTAACTTTGACAATTTAAGGCAAGTTGATTGAAGTATTCATTGGTTCCCGAATGACGACGTTATTAATGTGCTATTTTATTGATGTGCCATAACGTGGATCTATCGATCTTTCGAACGAAACGTGTCAGCTCAGCGTGAAACAACGATTCAATACGATTTGCATCGTGCACAGTTCCTACATCAACACAACGATGGGGAAACAACAGGTCTGTGATAAGAGGAGCTTTCAGATGAGGATAGACTTGTTATCGGGTGAGTGGGTGGTATCATGACGCCAGCTGCCAGCTGCCGTTCTGCAGATTCTGTAGTTTTGTTGTTGTTTTCATTTCACGCGGGACAACCGACTCTCAGTAAATTTTCCTTTGGAATGGACTTGGTATTTAAATGCCTCTTATCAGTTTCATTACAACAGATAATAATGTAAATGTTCGTTTACTAGAGTCGTGGTGTATATAAGTCAAATAACAAATAGTTCTGCGATCTTTGCTGTTTAGTTTTTGGTAATTCCTGCAACAATTAGGATGTCCGTGACCCTTGCGCTCTACACTTATTGACCATTCAATTGATCTTCGGAGATTTCCAAGAAACAATACTTACTAAACGAAATGTTTTATCTGCATCTCGGCTCATTAGTTTCACAAATGACTCACTTTAGAAGAAGAATTTCTTTGATTCTACCTCTCCATCTAGTGATAAAAAGACCACATAATGATGTTTCCGGCACATCTAAACTATTGTTACCTAGATATCAAGTTTGTTATTTACATTATTCTATATAAATATGAATGGATGAATATACGAAAACACTTTATTGTACACAATAACAAAATTAAAATTACAGACAAAATAGAAGACACAAAGCAAATAGCACAATGGAACGACTTATCGCTTATATTATTTAATCCAGATAACCTTATATATATATATATATATATATATAAGATATATATATATACAAAATATATTGAGGTGAATTTGAAATGAGCAGGGATACTAGGTATCTCGGAGACGATAAATCATTTAACGAATAGTGGATCTGTTACAATATGCGAATGATATTTAAGATCCGTTGAATTATACTTTATTCCGCGTGGTCCCAGTAGTTCTATGCGCTAGTCAATATCAACAATAATAGGTAAAGTTTGTCTGTCCGTCTGAACTTTTACAGCCGTTTTATTCCTAAACTATTAGTGCTGTAAATTTGAAATTCGGTATGATACGTTTTATAGTCGCCTACTAATTTATGAAATAAAAACTAACAAAACTTTGTTTTTTTAAGGTACTTCTCCTACATGAAATTGGGAGGGGGGGGGGGGGGGGGAGGGTGATTTTTTATTCACGCACCCTGTCGTGTGAGCTAGTATAATAGAGAATATGTGAGCACATAGTAGCACATTACATTGTAAGAAGTAAGTAGACTCACCTAATTTACGAGCAGTCGACCAACTTGTTATGTCTGTAGTTGGTACCTATTGTAAACAGTTCATAGAATGTTCATACAAAATTACCATAATTAATTATGTTGTAATAACAAAGATACAGCCGCACTTTACGGATCCCCTTCACTGTGCGCGGTCCGACACGCGCTTGACCAATTATTTAATTGGTGAACAAGTTCAGAACACGAAGGGTTAGCATCTAGGAGACGATGAATAACATTTATGTATGCTCGATAGTCAGTTTGGGTTATCTAGGGTCGCTTCTAAAGTAGTAAAATTGAATGATATCTTATTGGCCGTGTCGTATACTCAGTATTTACCTATTAATGGAGAACTAACAAATTACTGTGCTCGTTGGTTATCTTTCTAAGTTAAAAATTTACTGAATCCTGACTCTTTATGTCTGCCATGGTCATTATTATAACCATTCACGCGTGAGGATGATCGGAGCAACGTTGTTCAATATCAATGCTCTTCATACTATTATTGAACGAAATACTTTTGAATCCTATTGTTGATAACGTATTTCGTGGAATTTCTACGTAGGTGCTAAATTACTGTACTATACAAAAAATTCAATTCACTTTTCTACTGAAAATTTAATTTCGCGACATTCTTTTGACGATCTTTACACAAAACAATCACAAATCTATTTGTTTTAATCACTTAGCGTCCTCATTTCTATTGTAATACAAATCAAATCAAATTATTTATTGCGAATATAGGTTAGTAACAGGTGGTTAGTGATACAGTTCAAAAAAACGGTGTTAAATGTTATTAGTGCCTAAGATATTTAAAAAAGGTTGTCTGGAAGAGATCGCTTTGTTAAGCGATAAGACCGCCCATTATGCTTACTTTTATTTGTTTATTTCTTTAAATCTGTTGTATCTAGCTTGTAAGGTATAATAAAGAATTTTCATTCATTCATTCATTAAATGCTATCTGACGTAGAATTTCCTAAAGTCATAAAATAATAATATTTAAACATTATTTCATAATCTTGTATCTTAGAATGTATGTGACTTGACCAAGAATAAACAAATATTAAGAGTTTTAGCATTTTAGGAACAGCCATAATGAATATTTTGAGTTCACTCTTTTGTTATATTCTATCACACTTTTGTTTGATAGTGGGTAAGTATAACATATTTAAAGGTACAGGTAGGACATTTCAAAGTTTGGTAGTATGCAATGAGAAACAGTTATATTAAAAAAAAACAATGAAGTAAGAAGAGGAGTATTGTTTGCGTATCAGAGGGTGAGAGTAGGTGGAAAAACTCAATTCGTTTTTGTGCTATTTATAGTATGGATAATTAATAGTATCTTAAAATGAGATGAACCTTATTGTCCATAAAACTACAAATCACAGATTTATTACGGTTGAAAAATCTCAATAATCACTGCTTGTAGGTCAACTTTATATCGATGACTGTACGCTAAAAGTGGTAAGTGGTACCTAGAAGATAAAATTGTAATTTCATGGAAAATGGGAAATTATTTTTGGAGCGAGCTTTCCTAACAAGGTAATAACCAACGGACTTGGTTTGCTTTTGTGTAAATTAGTATTCCGGGGAAAGGAATACTATTTCAATATATCATCATCATCATCATCAGTCGAAAAACGTCCACTGCTGAACATAGGCCTCCCCCTTAGATCGCCACAACGAGCGGTTGGTAGCCGTTTGCGCCCAACGGCTCCCCGCGATTCTTACTAGATCGTCGGTCCACCTTGTGGGGGGCCGGCCTACGCTGCGTCTTCCAGTCCGTGGTCTCCACTCGAGAACCTTTCTTCCCCAACGGTTATCGGTTCTACGAGCGATGTGGCCTGCCCATTGCCACTTCAACTTGCTAATTTTGAGAGCTATGTCGGCAACTTTAGTTCTTCTGCGGATTTCCTCATTGCGGATTTTGTCACGCAAAGAAACCCCGAGCATAGCCCTCTCCATAGCTCGTTGAGCGACCTTGAGCTTGGTCATGAGGCCATGAGTAAAGGACCACGTTTCAGTGCCATAGGTCATCACTGGCAACACACACTGGTTGGAGACTTTAGTCTTCAGGCTCTGGGGAATTTTGGACGAGAAGATATCGCGAAGTAGTATTTCAATATATAATTATAATAATTTTATCATCAAAAAATGTGTAAAAGTAACAAAAATGTATACACTATTTATACTAAAAACGGGATATTTACCATGATTTGTGAGTATTGAATGTTGACAGACAAAAGTCTGCCATAGCGGAACATCTGCTGGACTCAGGCTCAAACCACTGGATCGAGCTACACAACCCACAAGTAATCTCAACTGAGCGACATTACATGCCAAGACTGGTTCAAGAGGCAATTGAGATTGCCAAACACAAGAATTTCAAACGTGAAGATGGTTTTCAATTATCTGGAGCCTGGAATCCTGTGGTGAGAATGTGTAAGAACAGAAGAAGTGAAGTGTCAATTACGCGTCCTGATACCGTGAGTGTTGTGTGTCGGAATCGAGTTATGATCGAGAATGAAGCCGGTGGTAGTAATAGAATTAGCGAATTAATTCCTAGCAAGAGACTAAGAAAGAGGGTAGATCGTTATATCTGCCAATAACTACCTACTCGCAAAGACTTCAGTTTACCCGTGATCATGGCGCATGCAACTGCGCTTAAATATCGGGATACTCAAATACTCACAAATCATGGTAAATATCCCGTTTTTAGTATAAATAGTGTTCATAACCATGATAGTTTCAAAAGTTAAAAATGTATACAAGTATTATATCAGTTATCTGGTTCCCATAGTACAAGCTTTGCTTAGTTTGGGGCTAGATAGCGCTGTGTGAAATGTCCAGCAATATTTATATTTATTTATTATTGTATTATTATCTAACTAATGCGCTACAGTCGCAACTTGCAAGTTTGCCTTAGCTTGGAGAAGGTATTTTCTCCATCTGAATCTGACTTGAGCTTTCTCTTCTCTGCCATATACTTCATATAACTATAACATATAAAAAGCAAAAGCTTTAATGTCTTGGTGTATGCCATCCAGTCGCGAGTTTACTCAGCCACACCATGGAGTCTTTGGCCAATCTAGCTAGCCACTTAGAAGACGTTTCAGTGCTCGAACGTCTTCCATACGCCCTTTTTTGGGTTCCGTCGGTACCCTTATATTTTCCTGTCCTTCGGTCTGTCTCTTCGTGTAGTAACAGACTACCAGTGCTATAAAGTTGAAATTTGTTATAATAGATGACGCTTAGTAAGTAATAAATAAAAAAATGCATTTTTGAGCAGGTAATAGGTACCTCATGTAGGGCATGGTAGATATGGAACTGTTGGGCCGTTGTGCGGATCTGATTTCTATGTCGACTTTTAGCTATGTTTTCGGGCACTAGCCCATAAACCCTATTTTGGAATTTCTAGTTGCACAGTTCGAAAGTTATGTGCGTCTTGGTCATACCCAACAGGCTAAACTCCCCTACCGACCAAACCACTATTCTTGTATAACCACAAAAATGGCAAATTATATTTTAGCTGTAAGAAGAATAATAGTAAAGTAAGCAAGCATTAAGTTATGCAATAGTAGTTCATATAATATTTATCTTACAAAATACCTAGAATACATCATAGAGCGTGGTCTGACACACAGAACACAAAAAACAATTAAAATTAAAAACATTGTTTTTTGTGTTCTGTGGTCTGACACGCTCCGTTAAGGCACAACAAAAGAATTTCCTTTCCTCCCCCTGGTAGGTATTCCTAAATTGTTTTAAACCTAGAAACATGACTTACTTTAGTATAAAATACGTCTTAGTTAGTTATAAACTTTCATCACAAATAATATAATATTAATAAAAAATAAATCTTTATTAATTTTTTCATATTGCTAAGAACAACATTAGGGATTAATATCTACTTATAGGTTAGATTTTATACATTGCCTGAACTAGGAAAACCTGTATCTCAGGCAAAAAAGGCTGGACTGGCGTAACTTATGAATACTCAAATTAACAAAACATAGAATCTATTTACATAATGAAGAAAAATAAAAAAAACTAAATAAAAGTGAAAACATGGAAGGTATGAGTTTACGTACTGTACAATCTTTAAAATCTTAACTTTATTACGGTTAGTAATACCTCAGTTTCCTCGTAAGAGAGATTGGATAGAGCACTCTGTAAGGCTCTTTTACAGTTTGAAAAGTTCATTGAGTGGATGCTCAATTTACGATTTAGCCTGTTGTACAGCAATGGTCCTAGGAACATTATAAATCTGGATGCAAAAGCATGCTTCACTGGGGTGTTGTTAGTGGGGACGATATCTTTTCGTCTTTTGTAAGTACTTTCAGTGCTTTAGGGAAGTGCTCTGTGTTGTCTTAAAACTATGTTTAGTATAAATAGCTGCCTAAATGCCTAAATGCTGCCTGTTAGTACTTTACACGACTTATATAATAAGTTGGTTGGATAGAGAAAGGGACGAAAAGTGGATACCTTGAGAATTGCTCTTTGTGCCCTTTCTGCGGCTAATAAAAAGGTTTTTACACATTATTAGAGTACAAATTATTAGAGGAATCTAATATTTTCCGAGAGTTTCCCGTGAATAAAACGAGAACAACATTATGAAAAATATTACAGGTCTGGACTTTAATGGTAAATAAGGAACAAACATGTCCTATGCACACGGCGTATTTTAAACGAGCAGACTACGCGCTTTTTCGACGCTGCCGCCGTAGAGGCCCAAAAAGCAGATTGCATTTGTATCGATTCAAACCCACGTATTAACTTTGTACAGACGGCTACACATCAAGCTATAATTTCCAGTATAAGCAAACCTCTCATTCTACAAAAAGCCTACACAATGCGAGGTCAGCTTATACTGGAAAGTCTAGCTTGATGTGTAGCCGTGTGTACGCGTTTGAATCGATACAGCTGTTTAACTGAGCAGATTATCACAGTAATTTGAAATTAAGAACAGTGTATTTTAGTTTTTATGCTTATTAATGTCCTTTTTCATTCGGACCGTTAGGAACGGTCCGAATTAAAAAGGACACTAATGAATGAAAAAGGACACAAACAACAGCCAACGGCGTTAGCTTTTGTTTGACAAAGCCAAAGTAGACTTAGCATTTTAGATAGGTACTATGTTTTATTTGTACTACCGAAGCTACTTACGATTAAATTACTGATAAATTGTCATTGACAGTAGTTTTCCGTGAACCTCATTTAGACCTAGTGGATTTTGTGATTAATATCGATTCATCATCATCATCAGCCGGAAGACGTCCACTGCTGAACATAGGCCTCCCCCTTAGTTCGCCACAACGAGCGGTTGGTAGCCGTTTGCGCCCAACGGCTCCCCGCGATTCTTACTATATCGTCCGTCCACCTTGTCCCCACAAGGGGGACGGACGATATAGTAAGAATCCGGCCGGCCTACGCTGCGTCTTCCAGTCCGTGGTCTCCACTCGAGAACCTTTCGTCCCCAACGGTTATCGGTTCTACGAGCGATGTGGCCTGCCCATTGCCACTTCAACTTGCAAATTTTGAGAGCTATGTCGGCAACTTTAGTTCTTCTGCAGATTTCCTCATTGCGCAAAGAAACCCGGAGCATAGCCCACTCCATAATATCGATAGTAATTCTTTAATTTGAGAATGTAGCACAGAATAAGCGCTAATGTTTGTGCACCATGTTTTTGTAGAGGTAGTGGTAGTGTGAACATTAAATAGATTCCATGCGATTGGCCTTAGCTTATTGGCTCTACTTAGTTGTGTCATTCTGGTTCAGCAGTAGATTAGGTATAACGTGGTGTGTGCAATCACGCAGCGCTCTACTGCCACCAGCGGCCCGGCGCTCTTCGTTAAATTGTATTTGCTGGTCCCGTTTTGTAATTTAATTACCCTTTGGCCCAAGCGAGTACGTCAATTATGAATCGTTGGACTGGTCTCGTCCAGCTAACGCTTGTATTGGATGCATACTTTTATTTTTACTAGCATCTACCCACCGATTTGCTTGTGTCGTATACGGATCAAAGCAGCCTTTGATCCCATCAATTTTTGTTACACAATCACTTGTATAGGAGACGCCTGTGTAAAAATACGCTCGTAAGCAATTTTAGTGAAGTTTTAAACTGATGACTACAAGTGAAAAAATACATTAAAACAACGACTATAAATACTTCATATGTACTCAATTTGTTTCGATTTTTTAAATTACATGTACCTCACCAACAAACTACCGTATTGTGAAAAGTCTTTTTATATTATGCTATTAATATAAATTCGAAAGTAACTCTGTCGCTCTGACTTTCTGCCTGTCTATATGTCCGTCTGTTTGTTATGTTCTCACGACTAAACATAAAAAAAAATATTATGTACCTAATATGTATGTATATAACTATTTAGGGTTAAGTAATTTTTCTTTTTCTGTTATTAAGTTTATTCTTTTTACACCTCCATCTTCCATTAAACAATGATCCTCTCCATCCAAAGGTTGTCTGGAAGAGATCGCTTTGTTAAGTGATAAGACCGCCCATTATGCTTACTTTTATTTGTTTATTTCTTTAAATCTGTTGTGTCTAGCTGGTAAGGTATAATAAAAAATTTTCATTCATTCATTCATTCACGATTTCGAAGAAATATGGTATTTAGACAAGCTACTTTTCATCTGACTGCGCAGAAAGGTAATGTTTTTATTGACAAACCACGTGTGCTAAGCCGCTGGCAGGCGGAAGCTCGTTATATTATAACGTAGAAACATTTAATTCTGAATTAGTCAACAAACAACAAAACATAAGAATATAATTTTCACTTGTACATTAAAGACGTAAGCGAATTTAAAATGGTGTATAAAATCAAAGCTGAATAGGCTTTACTAGTTTACCAGTAGCGAATATACCAGAGGCGCCGCAGAACATCCTGAAGTCATTGTTGTATTGGATACAAAGTGTGTTGACGGACTTTAGAGTGCACTGAACCACAACGCTCGTGAAGAACGTTTGGCAAAAAGACTTGAATAATGTTATTTTTACACACCCAATGCCAAATTATGTCACGTAAACCTCACCGAAAGCAGGTGATTAAATTCCTACGGCTGAGCCGGGAGTAAAGCTCTACTGAATTTCATGTGATTTGAATTTGGAACCTCATCTGTATTACAATTTAAACGAAAGAGACCCACACATTAAGAACATATTCGTAAATCGAACTAACCTCTGCACAGAATGCACCAACCTAGAATTGGTTTTATTGTCTCGCAGAAAGTGTGAAATGTAAAGTTCAGTATCAGGTACGGAGGCTGGGCTCTTTCCAACTAGACTAAAAACATACATTAATTTTTTTGACATTATAGTTACTGTAAGCCAAGTCTTGCAGGCCTTGCAGCATAAATCTCACAATGAGCTTGTAATTTTCTTAGTGCTCCGATAGGTGGCGCCAGCAGGACCATGTCATCTACATAACTGATGTTATTGACCATACACAATCAATAGAACATCTAACCGGCAAACTGCTAAGGCCATATATCAAGCCATTGACATATAAATTAAATAGCTTTGGGGAAGTTATCCCCCCCTGCCTCACTCCGCACTTCAGACCATAGGCGTCTTCACATTCACTTCACATGATTGATCTGATGAGAGTACCAGTATTCAAAAACAGAACACCTCGGTAGACTTGTGACACGAAGATTTTGTCAGAGTATATCGTAAGATACCTTGTCAAAAGCTTTTGACAGATCCAAGAAACATGCGTAGACTTTCTGCTCACTTATAATAGACCGTGTGCTTGACGCTTAATATTGCATTCTCGGGGGACAGTCCAGCTCTAAAGCCGAACTGTCCAGCATAAAGTTGCAAGTGATATTGGCCTGTAGTTGCTTTTCGTTGGGATATGTCATCCGTTCTGTTTTTGACTACTGGCACAAAAATGTGGTAACAATGTAAATACATTCGAGTGGTAGGTACGCGTGACATAGAACATGGATAACTCCAGGCAAAAGTACCCCTGCATACTGCAGGTGTTCGATGCTAAGACCGTCTTGTCCCGGCGATTTACCTCGGCTCATTACTTGAAGTAATTTTCTCACTAAAGCTGGAACTTGTACTAAAAAATTGGAACTATGACTGGTCTTACCATCTACCACCTGCTAAACAGTGGATTTTCCTAGAAGCGACTACTCCGAAATGATCCTTGAACAAATTAGATATTACTTTCGGTACAGAGATAGCCGTTACGCTCACAGGAAGGCTATGTTTAGAATTTAACTTTTTAATATTTTTCCAAAATTTTTAGAATTGTTTATCCTTCCTTTGATAAGCGATAATATCCATTCTTATTTGTTCTTGGTGGTTATGATACCACTTTAATTTAGCTTTAAATATCTTACGACTTTTGCACATTTCTTCATAAGGTTCGCCACTCGACGGTTTTCCATATAAAACCATACATTTAGTTTATGCCTAGCCTCCCTGTGAGCAGCACTCACATGTCTGTTCCACCCAACTATGTGTTTACCTTTTTTGTAATATTTACATTTATAAGACATTATGGCTCCCTTAATACAACATATCAATGCGAGATGTTATTGCATCGTTTATCTGCACACAAGATGGCAGGAAAATTAATTAGTTTCAGATTATCATTACAGAATTTAGAATAATTTTCAATCTGTGATAAAAGTATATAGGCCCATATAATTTTATTAGATTCATTTATAAATATTAGGAATTAATTTCTTATGAACAAAGTTCAAGTCACAGCACCCATTCAAAGGGAAGTGGTCTGACCACATCATATCATAGCAACTGTGTACACTGCTATATGACTGCGTTACAACGCAGTGGTCCAGCCACCGTAGTGAGCCATGAGCATCACTCACAACGTATACTCACTGGAGTCTTCACCATCATTCGTCCGTGCAAAAGTTAGGTAATTCATTACTAAATAGCTCTGACGGATGCGCATTAAAATCGTCTAGAATGTGAACAGATTCTACTTCACTACTCTCAACTATAACACTTCGGTGTATTTCGCTTAAACATTCCGTAAACTCAGGAAGATTATCTAAGCACTGCGTAGGCACGTATACACTGGACACTATATTGAAACGGTTTCTTATCTCGAACCGCACAGCTGAGATGCGCGCACTCACGCAGTTGATTACCGATACGGAATCAAATGTTTTTTCGCCATACGACACTGCCGTATGGCGGAGCTCGTAGAACCTCCTTCGAGGTGCCAACCGCAGGTTTTCCGATGTACTCAAAATTTTCACTATGTTATTTTATTAGAACTTCCTTGTTACAGAAATTTTATTGGCTGCCTCTCTTAATAATAATATATAGCCACGATTCTTAAAAAAATCGGACAAACTTGACTTGTGCACCGTAAAAAAATTTTCGTATTCGCCAATTTAACGATTTTTGTATTTTACCGACTACAATTTTACCAAACCTTTAAGTGTTACTTTTTTTTCCTTTTGAGGTACGGAATTCTATAAAAACAGTGTGGCATAGGAGTTAGCTAAAATTTCAATACAAATATAAGATTCTTCGTAGATTATTTAGTATCGCTGTTCGAGTGTCGTTATTTTCTTCTTGATGTTGTTGGGACAAATCCATATTTATGAATACTAAAGTGACTCTATCTCTTTGTCTGCCTGTCTCTGTCACTCAAGGGCGGATCCAGCTTTGGTGCCGGGGGGGGGGGGGGGGGGGTCACATAGTCGTGGTCAAGTCACAAGTTATAATTTAATTTTAATAACTTTAGAAACTATCATGGTTATGAACATGAACACTATTTATACTAAAAATAATACTAATTTACTAAAATGGTAAATATCCCGTTTTTAGTAGAAATTAATTTGTATAATCATAGATACAAAATATTTTTTTTATTATAAGCAAAATTATTATAAAAATATATATTTTTTATATAAGTTATTTAATAAATTAAATAACAAAATCAATTTTTCAATTAAAAATAATAAATTAAATATTGAATGTACTTATATAAATTCTATATTGTGACAAAAAATTATATAAAAACATTATGTTTAACAATTTTAATTAGTGGTCCACCTAGGTCCTGGACCCATGGGGGGGGGGGGGGTCACGACCCCCATGACCCTCCTCCTGGATCCGCGCTTGCTGTCAGTCAGTCCATCAGTCTGTCTGTTTGTTAATTTTTCTTGACTAAATGGCTGGACCGATATTGAGGAAACTTAACAAAGAAATACGTTAATATCATGCATGAAGAAGGACATATAGTCTAACTTTATATTAGCTGCAGTAAAATGACGTTTCTAAATGTCATTCCGTAAAATAATGTTGCCAGCCTAATCTCAATAGGGGTGTGATTCAGTTCACAAAAATTAATTAAATAACATTATTATGACGTTTTTGTTTCATTTTGAATGTACCTCCCTATACTTCCACTAAAAAAGATCAATCCTCTAGTATAGTAATAATAATAGGTTAAAAAAAACATTACAACTTAATATTAAATCTCAAAAATAAAACCAAACTTATTATTCATTTATGATTCACTCATTTAGCTACATCCCTATTTATTTTTCTTCAAAAACCGGCAACCCACAAAACGTCATTTTACTGCAGCTAATAAAAAGTTAGACTATAGGTTAGGTTTTTTGGGAAAATGAAGATTGTATGTCATAGAATATTTAAAATTAATCAAGCACTTGGACTGCGCCATAGATTAGAAAAGCTTGAGATAAATCTATGGCGGTTGACACATCGTCGCTTCCGAAAATAAACACTTTCTGGCTTTGGTTTATTATGACTATGCATACGCTCACCGCTTTGAGTATACTACGTGTTTTACTAAGTACGACAATAACTGAAAACACGGATAGGACAAATGGTTAGTATTGTTGTACACACGGCTACACATCAAGCTATACATTTCCAGTATAAGCTGACCTCTCATTCTACGAAAAGCCTACACAATGCATTTTTATTCAAATTCATTAAACCAAAAAAAAAACGATTGTGCTTTAGACCACACGACTGAAGTAAAACTTCTTTTTCAAAATATTAATTTATAAAATTGTTCTATTACAAAATTGTCGACACGTATGTAGGTCGATCAGTCTATGTCCATTCTGGACAGATGCAACTCGCACTCGCACAATAACGTTTGTAAATATACGAAACGTAACTCTCTCTTTCTATCTTCACTAACTTATATCGCCCTCTTAACTTCCGTTCACACTTTTCGTAACGCATTCACCAGCTTACTCCTCAAGTCAAGCGCGCGTAAAGAAGTTTTACTTCAAAAACAGGTTGTATAAATACTGAATGGCTTACCCGAACATGCAGAAGACGTTTTCGCACGTACCGGACGGAGGGAAGGATCTAAATTTTGTATACTTTTACAATCGTATATATCTCTTTGTAAGTATATATCTATTTTAACTAAAATGATAATAGCAGCGTCGATGCTAGAATGTCTTATTGATTGATTGAAAATACTTTATTGGACTTATAAAAATAGTACCAAGACAAACCTTAAGTTTTAAACGTGTGTATACTTACGGCCATTGCTTTCAATACTATTTATACTTAAAACGGGATATTTATCATGGCGCATGCAACTGCGCCGAAATATCGGGATACTCAAATACTCACAAACCATGGTAAATATCCCGTTTTTAGTATAAATAGTGTTCGTAACCATGATAGTTTTAAAAGTTATATTGCTTTCAATAGTCTTGAAGGTACGGAAATAGTACGCCTCTATGCGCTTGCTGTTCAGCCAGTCGTTAACCAAGTTTCAGTCTGCTTCAGTGCAGTTACTCGAAAAATACGTCTTAACACCCTGTCAGATACAGTTTTATTTTTAAATAATCCACAATTTTATTCTTTATCTTTACATAGTATAAAATGAAGTCGCTTCCGCTGCCTATTACCTATCTTTCTTTTAAATTACTCAACGGATTTTAATGTAGTTTTCAGCAATAGATAGAGTGATTCAAGAGGAAGGTTGATATGTATACATACATACATAACTCTGTTTGTTTATTACCTTTGCACGACTAAACGGCTGAACGGATCGCAATTAAATTTTGCAACGAGATTATATCCTGGGAAAGACATAGGCTACTTTTTAGCCAACTGCGCAAAATGAGGGTAATGTTTCATTGAAAAACCACCTGTGCGAAGCCGCGGGCGGTTCAGCTAGTTCTATACAAACCGTCATTGTCTAAAGACGACAAAATGTAATTACCTATATGATACATGATTGTGTTTGCCTCCGGTTTTGATGAATGATTTCATGCCGTCAAATGAATGAATTTAATTTAGCTCTTCGTATTTAGCGAAATGTATTTGATGATTGAATTATAGTGTGACCATTAGTGCTGTGCACTCCCTGAGGTATGCGCGTGGCGAGACGGGGGGGAGAATCGGCTGCTGCGCTCTGTCAGTACGCCGTCAACGCTCGTGGCGGCAGGTAGTGTTATTTGTATCGGACTGTCTATGTCAGACGCACATGACATAGACAGTCCGATACAAATAGCACTACCTGCCGCCACGAGCGTTGACGGCGTACTGACAGAGCGCAGCAGCCGATTCTCCCCCCCGTCTCGCCGCGCGCATACCTCAGGGAGTGCACAGCACTAATGGTCACACTATAGTTAATGAATTACATATTTATAAATAAGAATATATAAAATTGTCTCATCTATTGCCTCGGTAATTTTTTTGGAAACATTGTTATTCATATTTTAATATCTAAGTAATCATCATCATCATCTCAGCCCGTCTGCACCCACTGTTGGGTATAGGCCTCCTCTTTATGACGCCATTCTTTCCGGTCCCTTGCGAGTCTCATCCATTGACACCCAGCTACGCTTTCAATGGCATCGACCATCGGGCGGGTGGTCTGCCTCTTGGTCTACGAGCATCCCTTGGCCACCACTCTGTAATTGATCAAGTAATAAGAAGTAATAATGGTAGCTATATAATTTATTGACATTCCTAAATAGTAAACAGACTGTATGTCTGTACATAGTAAGTAAATAGAGTGAGAGCTTGGAAGGACTGTAGCAAGGATGTGAACCGCTGTGCGTCTCACTGACACACGACGTGCTTAGGTAAGCCGCGACACTGTACCGTCATCTCCATGAACATCCTGTGACAAAGCGCGACTGCCTTTACATTTCTAGAGTTGGTCTATAACATCCGTGATGTGGCAAGCTCGACAAAATAGTAGGAGACTGATTTAATATAAAAATAGTGATAAGGCTATAGTGATAGTGATATAGGATCAAGTTAGGAAAACTTCAAATTGTTTTTCAATATATCTTAAGTTATGTATAAAGTTATCTATGGTCCTAAATGCATTAATAAGTGTAAGTAGTTTACTCATAAATATTCCAATTTCCATAATGCACTAATGATGTACATAATGTACATAGATACATAGATGTAATGTACATAATGACTGTAATTATGTATTGTAAGTAAATAATTATTTTAAGTAAACTGTTTATGTACAGCTTCCAATCACGCTATTTAGAGTGTATTAATTACTAAGCCACAACCTACCTAAATAAGAATGAATGAATGAATGAAATACCTAATCTTTATTGCACACCAAACAAAAATACAGTAATAATAGAAATAAACATTAATAATAACACAAATAATAAGATACTCATACATATATCTAGTTGACTTGAATCTAGTTGATGACTTGTCGGTATAAAGTTGTACAGAAATCGATATCATTTAAACATATTATTCAAAATAAGTTGTTCATATCATTTTAGCATTTTATTTAATGAGACCACTTTATGCCGTTATACTTTATAGTATATTTAATAAATCAACAATATTAATTCCTCCTTACTTTCTAAACATGAAAAACCTTACTGATGACAAAGCACGAATATGGATATTTAATAGGTTAATCAAACTTCTCTCGCAAAGTATGAATATTAATACTTATTATGTTAATCAAAATTCTCTCACAAAGTATGAACATTAATACTTATTATGTTATTCAAATTTCTCTCGCAAAGTATGAAAATTAATACTTATTATTTTAATCAAATATCTCTCGCAAAGTATGAAAATTAACACTTATTATTTTAATCAAACTTCTCTCACAGAGCACGAAAAGGAATACTTATTATGTTAATCAAAATTCTCTCACAAAGCACGAATATAAATACTTAATATGTTAAACAAATTTCTCTCACAAAGCACGAATATAAATACTTAATATGTTAATCAAATTTCTCTCACAGAGTACGAAAGTGAATATTTATTATGTTAGTCAAACTTCTCTCACAAAGCACGAATATAAATACATAATATGTTAATCAAATTTCTCTCACAGAGTACGAAAATGAATATTTATTATGTTAATCAAACTTCTCTCACAAAGCTCGAATATAAATACATAATATATTAATCAAATTTCTCTCACAGAGTACGAAAATGAATATTTATTATGTTAATCAAACTTCTCTCACAAATCACGAATATAAATACATAATATGTTAATCAAATTTCTCTCACAGAGTACGAAAATGAATATTTATTATGTTAATCAAAATTCTCTCACAAAGCACGAATATAAATACTTAATATGTTAATCAAATTTCTCTCACAGAGTACGAAAATGAATATTTATTATGTTAATCAAAATTCTCTCACAAAGCACGAATATAAATACTTAATATGTTAATCAAATTTCTCTCACAGAGTACGAAAATGAATATTTATTATGTTAATCAAACTTCTCTCACAAAGCACGAATATAAATACTTAATATGTTAATCAAATTTCTCTCACAGAGTATGAAAATGAATATTTATTATGTTAATCAAACTTCTCTCACAAAGCACGAATATAAATACTTAATATGTTAATCAAATTTCTCTCACAGAGTACGAAAATGAATATTTATTATGTTAGTCAAACTTCTCTCACAAAGCACGAATATAAATACTTAATATGTTAATCAAATTTCTCTCACAGAGTACGAAAATGAATATTTATTATATAATCAAAATTCTCTCACAAAGCACGAATATAAATACTTAATATGTTAATCAAATTTCTCTCACGAGTACGAAAATGAATATTTATTACGTTAATCAAACTTTTCTCACAAAGCACGAATATAAATACATAATATGTTAATCAAATTTCTCTCACAAAGCACGAACATGGATATTTAATAGGTTAATCAAACTTATCTCACAAAGCACGAAAATGAATACTTATTATGTTAATCAAACTTCTCTCACAAAGCACGAATATAAATATGTACTTAATATGTTAATCAAATTTCTCTCACAAACTACGAACATGAATATTTATTATGTTAATCAAACTTCTTTCACAAAGCACGAAAATGAATACTTATTATGTTATTCAAATTTCTCTCACATAGCAGGAAAATTAATACTTAATATTTTAATCAAACTTCTCTCACAAAGCACAAAAATGAATACTTATTATGTTAATCAAACTTCTCTCACAAAGCACGAAAATGAATACTTATGATGTTAATCAAACTTCTCTCACAAAGCACGAAAATGAATACTTATTATGTTAATCAAACTTCTCTCACAAAGCACAAAAATGAATACTTATTATGTTAATCAAACTTCTCTCACAAAGCACGAAAATGAATACTTATTATGTTAATCAAACTTCTCTCACAAAGCACGAAAATGAATACTTATTACGTTAATAAAATTTCTCTCCCAGTCCAATATCTTCTATCTCCAAATTGTCTGGATATTTCTTAATGGTTATAAAACCATGTTGTTTTAATTCTGAAATCAATCAAACAATATACTTTACATTCATTTCTACTCATTTTACAAGAACGAAAAAAACGCATACAAATGAGGGCTTTTTAAATTTCTACAACAAACTAGTTTCAACTAGCGTAATAGATGGCGTTGTCTGGAGATGATACGCCAGAAAATATGGTTTATCTCAAACACACAATATAAAAATTTGCCTAAAACAATCTCACTTCGTCAGATAAACAAACACAAATGTTTGTTTTTTAGATCTCACCTTCGCGAACCACTAGTTACTTCGATGAATATTGACATTTCACCCTTACATGCTTTGAATGATCTAAACAGCGTTGTAGATCATCTCTAAATAGCTCTACTATGATCCAGATTACTACGTAAAGGGCACCTCAAGTGTTCTTAATTTAAACTCATATTATGTACCTAAGTATTGCTTATCTGTAAAAAAAGGAAAACCTGGATAAAGTTTGGAAAAGCACTTATTAGATGAACGAGCTATTTCACTGCTGAAACTGTTTTATTTATACTAATTGTAGTTTTATTAGAGAAATGAGCTGTTATTTCATTTGTAACAAACATTGCGTTATCTCGGTATGAAGTTGTATTGAATAGAGATAATGAGTAGGTACTTTGCACTTATTCGTAGAATATAATCATTTCTTTCTGAATCTTCCTGCTATATGCGCTCTGGAGATTCCCCTAACTCGAATATTATGTTACTCAGCTATCTCCATTTTGGCAGGTTAGCATAATAATAAAGCCATAGTAATATCCGATTTACATCGGTCAAGCAAGTGCCAAGTAAAGTTGTAAAGTAAGTGGTGTGGTGGACTTGAAGATGGACCTTTCAAGTAGATTCAAATAGAATAGCTTTCAATTTTTTGGACAAGAGTACACCCCTCACCCCCCCCCCTCACCCCCACGTGGACACTTGAATCGCCACATGGCAGGTGTAAACAATCAAAACAAGCAGTGTGTATGTAAGTAAGTGCAAGAAATGCCGCTTAACTCGGCCGTAGTGCCACTTGTCTGGCACTTCGCACTTGCCACCTAAATTGGTCACTTTACTTGCCATTTTCCTTGGCCAATGCATAATGTCCATTGTTATTTGTTATATAACTGGGCATAATATCAAAGAAGACATAAAATAATTATTTACTGAACACTACTTACGACCCCACAATTTAAGAAATAGAAACCAATTAACTATATAGTTATCTAAACAAAATATCAGATAGGGCATTAGGCGCTCAATTATATTAATATTAGTATCATCAATATTCAATAAATATCAGTAGCTCAGCTTAGCACGCTAGATAAAAACGAATATAATTTGGGTTCTTGACATTTATGTGATTGTTTCAAAGTTTCTGTTCTAGCTTTTTTACCTAAGGAAACAATTTTATTTGTATTTTGACAGTATTTGTTGATGCTGGTGGAGGGAAGGCGCCTGGCTGGCAGGCGAAGCGACCATGCGACCGTTTGGCGCCGCCCCTGCGATAACCCCGGAACGTTGACCCCTCACATTTGTGTTTACTAAACTGACACTACTCACATGCATTGCAATTGCTAAGTTGCATGTATTATATGCGCATGGGCACCGCCTTTTCACGTGCCCTTCAAAGTTGCAAATTGTTAAAGTGTTGCTGTTTCTTGGTAACAAAGCAATGTTTGGCCTTTATTTTTACAAGTTGGGTGGTGAACTGGTGATTAACTAAATACTTTAAATAAACTATTTTTTTTTAATCTAGGTAGGTATAATAGCCAATAAAATGAGGAAGTTTTATGAACACAACATGACGTTATTTTATATGTGTTAAGTATGCTTATTTTTCCAATGTTCATTCTCTTTCAACGTCTTCATTATTAGGAAATTGATGATTAGTTAACTTAGCTCCTTCAAATCTCATTATAAAATAATTCTCGGTTACAACTTTTCTTAGGAATAAGTCCGAAATGAAGAGCAAAAATGCCGATAACTTCTAAATAATAAACGTAAACATAGGAGTGTAACTTTTGACATCGCGAAAAAATTCGCGACACGAAATGGTTGTTTGCGAGCGACTAACTCTGAGTGTCGCTTTACCCACACACAGACAGAACCTTCACTGCGTTTGGCTTCACGCGCTTGCTCCACTCAGGACCTTTAACGCGGGCTTCTGGCTTCGCGCTTTTGTCAGTAACACTCTGGGGTGTCACACATACGACTATCTAAAGTCGGGATGGCGCGTCTCGGTTCTCCCACTCATCTAGACCTAACTTACTCAAGTCGGGGTGCCTAAGTCTTGTTTTTGTCTACCATTTAGTTCCTTATGTCGACTAATCAGTCACTGTCAATATCAATTTGGTGTCACATATCAACTTAACATTTGAACATCGATTTACGAGCGTGATTTAAATTGCTCAGATTCCTATAATAAGTTTAAAATTAATGGTTAATATTTATTAATAGCCATTCATGTCCCATTGCTGGGCAAAGGCCTACCTTCCATATTATGCATAATCTATGTATATAATAAAATTTCATCGAAATCGGTCAACCGTTTTGGCGTGATTGAGTAACAAACACACTTCCTAATAGGTATTAGTGTGACAGTGTGATTGGTCTCAGTCGATATCAAATTCAATTAAAAATTCAAGTTCCATTCATTCACCTAATGCCTTTGTCGGTCTGTGGGGGATATTTTTTTACATTTGTTAAAAATGTTTTTATCCACCACAGACCCCAGAGCGCCGTGCGTGTGTTACATACACTCTACGTCACTGACTACTAGAATGCTCCACTTTTCACTAAGAATGCGAGAAAATAAAATAATCCATACAATATGATATAGTTTATTTTATTAAAAATTAAAGTACCAAGACAAGAAGAAGAGAAAGAAGAAGAGAAGTTTTCACATAGCATTTCATAAATATGGGTTTAAATATTTTTTGCAAACCGATAGGACCGACATGTATCTTTATAAAGGTCCATATAATAAATGGTATTAAAAAATCAGAAAGTTTAAAAACTAATAATTAGGTCTTTATAAATACGGCGCTTGCCGCGTGATTTCAAGAGTGCGTCCATACCTGCTAATTGTACTTGCAATAATGAACATTTTTGGGATTTTCACTTTTTTGCAAAAATAACATCTCAAGAGGCTAATCTATACTTAAAAAAATAATTTTCATGATTTTTTTTATTAAAAACGTGTTTTTTATTTAACAAAAAACGCAGTAGGTACTTGCAAAAAACTATTGCTTTTGCTAACAAGATCTGCAGCATTCAGCATGTGCTAGAAGGTTGTGCAGTACTTGCTACGTTTACTGTACTTGATTTTGTTTATATTTTTAGGCACACTTCAATAGTTATCTGACTAGTTGTTTAGGTATCAAAATATGTTTTACGCGTTTATCTCCAAACCACCATTTTGCAAGTACTGCGTTTACAATAAAGAGGCCAGACCTATAATTACAAGTTTTAAAAGCTCGCGCCATATTTGAATATAGCTCGAAAAATCGTGATATTTCCCTAGAGGTGACTTTCAAGAGAATAGCGACTACGTGACGATAACCTAAGCCCCCTCCCTCACCCCTGTGACTAAGCGTGGTATTTTGAAGACCCCCCCTGAACCACGTAGCATACTACCCGTAGGTACGTTGCCTATTCCAGAGTATGTTATCCACTCGAGAACCTTCTCTGGGGTATGCGTTGGCAGGGTTTCTCTACGAATCTCCTCATTTCTGATACGATCTCATAAAGAAACACCAAGCACAGCCCGCTCCATAAAACGTTGCGTTTCCTTGAGCTTTCTTATGCGGCCTATACTATAGTGTGAGACCACGTTTCTGTGCCATTATGTCCTCACTGGTAACACACACTGATCACAGTATTTCTTCTCCAGACACTGAGGTATTATGGACGAGTTGGATTCGTCGACTGACCTCTTTCTCGAAGTTGGACCTATGAACTGTTTGTCCTAGGTAGACGTAATCGTCAACAATTTCGAGATAAGTGTTCCAAACTGATACCGAGGTGGGCGCCACAGGCCGTTCGACAAGGTTTTTGTCACACGTTGGCTCGTTTGTGTGAGTAAACAAAACAATTACCTTATTTTGCATCACAAATAAAGCATTTAGGCAAGACTTTATTATCTTCGAGCCTTCTACGTCTAACCAGCATCAATGGCCTACCAAAACACAGGAAGCAGAGTAGTATTAATATCGTTTAAATATAGTAGGTAAGCTAGGTCCAAATACCTAGCTTACTTACTACCTATATATTTAAACGATATAACTATAGTGGGTAGGGAAGTCTAACACTCGTGTTTATAGTCAAGTCAAAGTAATTACTTGAGCAAAAGTAATAACTTGTAATAAAAGTAACACTTCATATTTCATAGACAATAAAACGGTCGAAGTAAGAACTGTCAAAAGCTAGAATACATAGTCAAGTAATAGAAACCATTTTGGTTACTTGAGCAACGTACATTACTCAGCCAGCAATGTTGCTCAAGTTATTACTTTTACTCAAGTAATTACTTTGACTTGACTATAAATACGAGTGTAAGTATCTGGTCATAATACTAATCTGCTTCCTGTGTTTTGGAAGGCCATAAAAAAGTAGAAGTGAATCGCCAGCGTCGACCTCTTAATGTTTAAAGGCTACCTTTCTTGTCTATAAAGATTAGTTTTTCAATTGACCTCTCCTTATGTCTCTCTAAGACAGAGGATAATGTTTCAAGACATCTTAACTTAAGTCACCTTGATTGTCTAAAGAGATTGTGATGTCCGCTATAGAGTTTCCATAGCTATTGTGCCACATCGACAAACAAAACGCGATATCGTCTCGTCTTACATATCGTAGAGATAAAAAGCGTTATTTATGTCACTACATTCTTGTTTTTACTTTCAAGAGTCAACTGATAATGCATTAGCTTTTAGCTGTGAATATTGAAGGTGTATTATAACAATTAGTGTTGAGTAATTGTACTTATCTTACATTAAAATTGTACCTACTGTAAATGTTTGTGGTTTGTCTCATATATACATTCTAATTATTTAGACATATCCTTGGATAACGACATAAGACACTTTTAGCTGACGATAAGCTTCCATATTTCTGACCTTTGAAGACAGAAACAAATAGGTACATAAATAACACTAGTGGTTCTGTGAGAATAGGGTTCCCAGATTTAAAAAAATGAAATTCAGTAGTAAATTCTTAACATTTGACGAAAACTCCGGTCTTTCTTGTAAATAAGTATAAAATTAATGCCGTCAGCACCGTGCATTCGAATGAACGAAGCAAATTCTCGAATTTTGGGAGCAATAAATATCAGTAATGATCAATAACATAAGTAATGTTGATTGTTAATTTATTAGTAATAAAAATATTTGGTTTATTTTATGTTTAATTTTACTCGTTACCTATTTAAATTGTAGAAATTCCGGACCTATATTCCGGACTGGACATGTCTGGTAAATTCCGGACGTATGGCAACCCGATGTGAGAACAGTAGGAGGTAGACCTCGCGCCCCGTGTCCAAAAAGTAATATGCGCAACAAAATTAACGAAAAAAGTCCAGTTTTAAACCGTATTGCAGGTGCTTGAATTTTCCAATAGGCTTACCTACATCGGTAGACTTTTGAGCAAAATATTAGTATACGTTTTAGCGATTACTTGCGTTCCCTTAGTCCTCTAGGAGGTCTAATCTAGTGTCTACGGGTTCGTCTCGTGAAGTATAAATGAAAACATAAAAAATTGAATTACGTCCATATAATAAAGTTACAGCAACCCCCCCCCCCCCCCCCCCGCCCCTTTAGGATTTTTTTTAGGAATGAAGTCCTTATTGTGCCTATCAAATTTGATTTAAATCCGTCGATAAATAACGCTACAGCAAACTTTTCCTCCCTATTTTACCCCTCATCAAAAATCGCGAACGACTAAAAAACTTAAATAAATCACGGAACTTGTGTACTTGTGTGTGTAATAGATGGCGCCGTCTAAACAAGCACCCGAGACATGCTCCGCTCAATAATATAAGCTAAGTCCGCTAAAGTCGCAAAGACAACATCAAAATTTCTAGAGACCATGCTCACCATAGAGAAATAATAATAGACGGGAAATAGAGTGACCACTGTCAGCTAATATTTGTCATCATCATCATCATCATCCACAGCCCGACTTCACCCACTGCTGGGTATAGGCCTCCCCAAGTTTGCCACGATCCTGCGCTAGTCTCACACATTGACGGCCCGCGATTCTAACGATGTCGTCCACCCATCTCGCCACCGGACGTCCAACCCTTCTACAGCCATTCCTCGGCCACCATTCAGTTGACACCCTGCTCCACCTGTCATCACCACGTCTTGCCAAGTGTCCCGCCCAAGATCATTCGAGCTCCATAACTCGATTCCCAACATCATGAACCTTCGTTCCTCTACGGATTTCGACGTTTGGATATCGATCTAAGAGTTTGATGCCGAGCATGGTACGCTCCATGGCTCTCTGTGCAACTCTTAACCTGTACACATTCTGCTGCGTGAGCGTCCATGTCTCGGCACCGTAAGTCATGGTGGGCAGAACACATTGCATAAATAAGCGGGTCTTCAGACTCTGTGAAGTTTTAGGCGACTAATATTTGTCACCCCATCACAATTAGCGTCCTCTCCCGTCCTGCCCTGTTACTATTCACGTCCTCCGTGGCGCAGTGGGCGAATAACCGGCTGAGATGCTGGAGAGTGCGGGTTCGATTCCCGCCAGGCAATAATTTTTTTTCCCTACAAATATTTGTTTTGGCTCTGGGTATTTATTTAAACATAATAAGATACATATTATACCTAAGTACATATTCTGAACATAACTACAAGTTAGGTTGGGGAAAAAGTTTCTTCGCATTTTTTAAGAAAATTCAAAACATTTTTAATATAGTTTATTTACATATAACTAAAGTATGTAGGTACTTTTTGCCATTTTGTAGGTAGGGACATGATCCCATTGCTATAGAAAATTTGGGCCTTCTGATCAAAATACCGCGACAAGTAGTTTTAGCAGTCCTCTCGTGATGTTAACCTGACACTGCCTAAAGAATTCTGAAAAGACCGAAACAAGTGGAAATCTGAAGGTGCAAAGTCAGGACTATACGGCGAATGCATTAACACCTCCCAGCCAAACTCTCTTAATTTTTGCTGAGTGGCTAAAGATGTGTGAGGTCTAGCGTTATCATGATGAAAAACCACACCCCTTCTGTTGATTAATTCCGGCCGCTTTTTCTCAAATTCTTGCTTTAATCTCATCAGTTGTTCGCAGTAAAGTTCATAATCGATGGTCCTGCTTGGTGGTAACAGCTCATAATGAATAATGCCCTTCCAATCCCACTATACACACAGCATCACCTTCTTGCGAGTTTACCCGAATTTCGCCACTGTCTGTGAAGCCTGACCGGCCTTTGTCCACGACCTTTTTCGCACGTTCTTGTCGTACGTGATCCACTTTTTATCATCAGTTATCAGCTTCTTCAAAAATGGTTCGGTTTCATTACGTCGTAATAAAGAATCACAAATGAGTACATTAGGTTCATTAGGTTTCTTTCAGTGAGCTCGTGGGGTACACAAATATCGAGCTTTTTTGTGTACCCAGTTTTTATCAAATGCGCCAAAACTGTTTTGTGGTCAATTCCCAGTTTTTCAGCTACGTCGTAACTACTGATATGCCGATCTTGCTCCACTTTTTCAAAAATGCCATCACGTTTATCCGTAATAGGGCGACCAGAGCGACGTGCATCTTTGACATCAAAATTTCCGGATTGAAAACGCTTAAACCAAATTTGTCCTACTCTCACAGATACTGCACTAGGTCCATAAACATCGCAAATTTTTTTCGCGGCTTGCGTTGCATTTTATCATTTTTGTAGTAAAATTTTAAAATATATCTAATTTCTTCATTAGATTCACTCATCTTTACAGTACTTTAAAACAAATAAAAATGACACATTTTCATAATTTGAATTTGGAATTATTTTCTTTAAAATTTAAAGTTTAAATTTTAAAGAAAATAATTCCAAAACCAAAACCAGCCAGATACGAATAGTATAGTATAGCCAAAGAGATTTTATTACAAGTGCATTCATACCATAATGTGAAAAGACTTTTTCCCCAACCTATTATATATATTTTTTCCTCCTAAAATGTTATTACTCGAATAATATTCGTTTGATCACAATCTTACCTGATGAATGTGCTCTAAGATGGAACACGAAAATCTAGAAGATACCTATTCACTTATACCCATAAAGACAGAGAAAAATAAAAAAAATAAGTACCGACTCTTTTACTATCTATTTATTAGCTTCCTAAATATATAGACACGTTTTGCTCTCTTCGAGGTTTTGGAAACTTGGAAACTCTAGAAACACGTGAAGGTTGAGACCTGAAATACCGAAATACGATCTTTAGATACATAGATATTGAATTATTGATTGTATTATTATTAAATTTGCCAATTCTACAATACAACCTAGTGCTAGCTAGAGGTTTACAAAATCACATTTTTGTGATGAGCACTGCCATTGAAAAATGTTGAACAGGCGAGATGCGAGTGCACATTAGGTAGGTTTGCACTTAGGTAATTAGACAATATTAACTTCCAGTGCGGCATCCAAATGTACAAATCCTGGGCATTGTTTATAAACCTAACTAGGTACTACAATACAGAGAAAAAAACGTCCTTTCGCTATGATGCACTAGTGAGTTTCAGGGAAAAGTCACTAGTGAGTCTTGATACGGCACTAAACCCAACGTTCGGTAAAGTATATACATAACCAAAATATCACTTGAACAACGGAAATAATGAAATATAAAACACAATGTAGGTAACAAAAATCGAACATTTTGATAATCGTTATTTTAACGTGTAACGCACACCTTTTACTTTCTGTCAGTTCATTTTCTTGGAATCATTTTGGGGCTCTTTGACTGGACTATACTGACATCGGGCGTAGCCAATAATCGATAGTACGATGCGACGTACGCTGGATAAGCTAAGCGTTTAGACTTTTCTCCAGTGTTGTCATGTGCTTTAGCAAAGAATGGCTCATAGCCGTTAGGATAAAGGATTTAACGCACATGTTGCAGGAATGTAGCTTTTCTACAGTGTGAATTCTCATGTCTTTGCAAATGACCCCTTGTTGTAAAGGTTTTATCGCACAAGTTGCAGGAAAATGGCTTTTCTCCAGTGTGGATTCTCATGTGACTTTGCAAATTACTCCTTATTGTAAAGGTTTTATCGCACAAGTTGCAGGCAAATGGCTTTTCTCCAGTGTGGGTTATCATGTACCTTTTCAAAGTAGGTACTGTTTTGAGCAAAGGTTTTATTGCATATGTTGCAGGTATATGGCTTTTCTCCAGTGTGGCTTCTCATGTGTTGTAGCAAATTACTTCTAACTGTAAAGATTTTATTGCACGAGTTGCAGGCAAATGGCTTTTCTCCAGTGTGGATTCTTATGTGCCTTTGCAAACAGTAATTATTAATACATGTCCTATTGTATATAGTGCAGGAATACTATTTTTTATTGAAATGTTTCGTGATGTGTCGTGATATACGTTGTCTTGATACAAATGTTTTACTGCACACATCACAACAGTACTGCAAAGCAGATACATTGTGTATCTCCGTGTTCACTTTTACTTGAAGTTGTTTTTAATCTATTGAATTATCTTCTACTGTTGTATATTCCACGAGTGTACTTTCCTCTATGCCAATGGGTTCTTGTTCAACTTTAATTTCTACTTCTTTGTTTAAAACTTCTTCTTTGGCTTTAACCACAGTGTTATCTTGGTTTGAATAATCAGTTATTGACATGAATCGTATAGCAGTTACAGTTAAGTTATGGGTGATTCCTGATGGTGGTATCTGTCCCTCGGCCTGTTAACAAATAAAACATATGATTAACTAGCTGCCTCTTATGGTATTTCAAAAAAAACATAACTTTCATTCCGCACCTTCATAATCTATCTGTATAGGTACCAAATTTAATCGAAATTGGTCCAGCAGCAGTAACAAACAGAGAGTTACTTTTGAATTTGTATTATTAGTATGGATGGATCATCATTGAACAACTGATCTTGACACCGCAATTCTGTCTTACGATAAGTCCCCAGACCAAGAATCTAAGACCCTGCAAGACTAATTGGTACAAACGAAAAAGTGGCTCAGGAAATGGAGAATTCATACAAGTGCCGCCAAATCTTTCCACATCACCTTCGCACTACGTAGAGAAAACTGCCTTTCAGTCTACCTTAGTGAAAACGTTCTTCCACATAAGGACTGGTAAATACCTCGGATTCACACTGGATAGATGCTTGACATAGAAGGACCACGTCAAGGCAGAAGTTGACATTCGATCCAAGAGCCTGTTCTGGTTACTTGGACCACAATTCCGACTGTCTCTACCTAACAAGCACCTGGTTTACAACAGCATCTTTAAACCAGTGTGGAGGTATGGGCTACAAATCTGGAGTACGACCAGCAAATCCAATTGTGCTATTATCCAACGCTATCAGAACAAAATCTTGCGTTCCATCTCTAATGCCTCATGGATCACAACCAACAAGAAGATCGTTCCTAGAAGTTCCCACAAATGACCAAGAAATGGGTTTCATAGGTAAAAGATACCTGGATCGCCTAAAAAGCCATGATAATCCGCTGGCAAGAGCGCTGGTGGAAAATCATTTTGACACAAAGCGGCTGAAAAGAGTCCATGTCTTGGACAACCTGCTTGCTGCTTCTAAAGAAGGGAAGAAGGACTAATGTGGCCTGATCCCGAACGCCACAAATAAATCAACATATCCGCCATAGTCCTCCAACTGATTGCGGGTCACAAAGAGAAAAAAAAATATTGCTAAACACTACTACTACACACTACTGTTTTTGGCTAAGCCCCCTGGCCTAGAGACTAAATATACCTACCTCAGAGTCACGGATTAAATGCTCTCTATGGTATTGTTCAGATTTGTGACACTTGTCAGAGAATCTACAGCACCCCTGCAGCTGTGAGTAGCATAATGTGTGCGGCCTTCCATCTTCTGCATTCAACTGGAACAATGTGATATGTGGGTAAGTTGAACAAAGTGATTGGTTCGATGTTCTTTCAGTGTGAGTAAAACTGAAGTTATTTAGCTAGAGTAGAAACATACCTTTGTACTAGAAAGTTTCTCGAATATTTCTAGAAGGCGAGTGCTTTTAATCCAATGCATTCTGACATCGACCGCTCGGCACACTCTGCACCATGAGTTTTGAGCCATTACTCGAATAGTATTTAGTTCTGTAGCAAATAAAATGCTCTTGCATATGTTAGGTACCTACGTTTGTTTGCTTTTCAGAGTTTTCACTGTAAATATTCTCGGTAAACTCAAAAGATAAATAACAGAGACGATCAATCAAATCAATCAATGCTAAACCGTCTATAAAGTTGAGTCTAAATGTTTTATGCTATTGTTTCGTTATGTCGAGTGCTATTGGAAAAGTGTCCACTAAAAACTTGACATAGATAAGCAGCTATAGACAGTGTACAGTTCGGCACACCAAAAGGTTTACGACATCTGATCAGAGGCAATACCGGCATATGCCGGACTCTCCCTTACAGACTATACGGGCTTCCTAGTGATCAGATTTCCCAATATTGAATTTAGAGGTAAGAATCTGATCACCAGGAATATTTCTATAAATTAACGTTACAAATCAAACTAAACTTCACAATTCAACATTTAGTACCTAATATTATAAGTACTCTTACCAGCTTTTCTTCTAAAAAATACTTGGTTTTGAATTATTTTTTTTCATTTTGAACACAAAACGCCTCACTCGTCTTCAACGTGACAAACAAACTAAAAAGTCGTTACGATTTTTTTGCTAGGAAACGGCACCTAGCGCCATCTGTGTCGTATAGTTTGAACAAAAATGACCTTAAATGAAAACACGGGTAGGGCAGTGAATTAATTAAAAATTGTTGCAAAATTGTTTTTTTTTTAAATTAATTACCATAGAAAATTTTAAATTTTCAAACAACTTTAATATCAAATCCTAAAATATCAATACAACAGCCTGTATAAAATAGGTAAACGAATCATAATTAATTATCATGTAAAACTGGCTAAGCGGCACCGTTGCAAAGGCGCCGCCGATTTACGTTAAAAATCGTTTATGGGAAATGTTTTTTTTATGTTATTTGTGAACAGAAACAGGCTTACGGCCCACCTGATGGTAAGCGGTCACCGTCGCCTATTGACACCGGCAACACCCGGGGTGTTGCCGGTGTCAATAGGTACCATCCCTACACTGTAGAAACCTCTTTACATTTCTCTTGAAGCGTGCCATGTCGTAGTCTAATGGGAAAACCTCAGACAGGTACCTCATTCCACATCTTGCAAGTATGGGGTAGAAAAGATCGCGTGAAGCGTGTGGTGCGCGATACCCAATTGTCGATGATATGTGGATGAGCTTTATTACGTTGTCGAGAGGTGCGGTGGTAAAATCTCGACGATAGGATGAGATCAAATAGCTCCTCAGAACATTCCCCATTATACAGGCGGTAGAATACACTGAGCGATCCGATGTCACGGCGTTGACTCAGCGGTTCCTGCCTGTCGGCGAGTTTGGGATCACCGATAATTCTAATGGCTCTTCTCTGAAGGGAGTCAAAACGAGGCAATTGGTAATTTGGAGCTCCGTGCCAAAGATGGGAACAGTATTCTACGTGCGGTATATTCAAGCTACCGGTATTAAACCCACCTCTAAAATCAGATAATAGGATCCCCGATATGTGTTTTAAATTAATGTCGTAAATAACATAACACTGTAGTATATAAAAACATCCAGACCCGGAACAAATATCTGTAGATAGTGCAAACATTGTGTGTGTTACCAGTGATGACATATGGAACGGAGACGTGGTCCTTCACTATTGGCCTTATGAATAAGCTCAAAGTCGCTCAACGAGGTGGAAAGGAAAAATGGAAACAATGGAAAGGGCTATCTATGCTCGGGGTTTCTCTACGGGGTCGAATCAGAAATGAGGAGATACGTAGGAGAACTCAAATCACCGACATAGCCCGACGGATTAGCACGTTGAAGTGGCAATGGGCAGGACAAATAGTGCGCAGAATAGATGGCCGATGGGGCCGGAAAGTTCTCGAATTAAGGCCACGGACCGGCAAGCGCAGCGTAGGACGTCCACCTACAAGATGGGAAGAAGAACCGTTGGTCTTAACAAGTCGGCGTTGGATGCAGGCCGCTTCCAACCGCAGTTCCTGGAGATCAATGAGGGAGGCCTTTGTCCAGCACACGTCCAGCAGTGGACGTCCTACGGCGGATATGACGATGATGATGCAAACATTTGTTCCGCAGCGGGAAACGAATCCGCTACCTCCTGCGACTCATTACACTCCACATGGGATAAACCACAGATAAATAATATACTACGGATAAGCTTAGGTAGGCATTCTAAAATGGTGCTCAAGCGTAGATTTAATGACAGCTTCCTGCTTATAAAAAACCTGTCAAGAATTTGTTTAAAGTCGATCCAGTTTTAAGTTCACTTCTGTTATACGGGACAAGTTAAAAGTTTACTCTAAATGAGGACTTTTTATTTTCGATTTAGAAAGAAAAAAACTAGTTCCAACTAGCGTCTGGAGATGCGCCGCCAGAAAATATGGTTTATTTGCCAAACTCTCAAAGACACAATATCATAATTTGTCTTAAACAATCTCACTTCGTCAGATAAACAAACACAAATGTGTTTATTTCAGATTCATCAGAAAATAATGTTGACACGGCAATTGACATTGACAATTTACTTTCCTTTGCTAAAAAAAGCATGACAGAGCAACGCCATCTGTTAGCAGTTATAAAAACATGGCAGTGAAAACCCCTCATTTTCGTCAAAATCGGTTGAAAAATGCGACCTGTAGGCGAGAATAGACAGACAGACAGACAGCCGGTCAAAATCATTTTTGGCCAATCTCGAAACTGAGACGCTTCACTCACTCTGTCAATAAAGTCTATCAAACGGGCCTGAATTCGGCTGTACCTACTCAGAATATAATACAGCTTAGTTCGTTGCAGACGACCCATCGGCTAGGGGCTGTGTAAGTACCTACAGGTCAAGCAGTTCGATGATCTCTCAGTTTGTTAGGGGTCGCAAAAACTGTATGTCATGTACGACCCTTCACCACTAGCAGCCACCCCGTACCTGTCAGTCGGGAGTGCCGAAGTAGCTACTTCAAAGCATTGCCACGGCAGATCGGGCATGTTATGGATTATGACGGGGTTTTTGACTTTAAAAAAATATGCTTATTACGTAGGTCACACTAAAAGTTTTGCGTAACTTAGAAAAACAACATGTTATAACCAAAATATTATGTTTATTGTTTTTCAAAATACTCTCCTTTACATTTTAAAATTTTTTTCATGCGATCGAACAATTTTTTAAAACAGGAGGACCACAGATCTGAAGGCATTTTTTCTGCGTGCTGATTGAACGCTATCACTGCCTCTTCGGAGTTGGTAAAAGTGAAACCTCACATCAAATCTTTGATTTTGTGGAAAATACAGAAATCACAGGGTGCTAGGTCGGGGCTATGTGCAGGATGGGTGACGAGTTGTACTTTTTCGGAAGCTAAAAATGACTTTGTTTTGTTGGCCGTGTGTGAAGAAGCGTTGTCATGATGTAGGAGAACGCGGCTTTTTGGTCGTCTTTCGCGAACTTTTACTAACACCCTGGGTAAACAAATGGTAGAATACCCACCCGGCATTAACACTCTTTTGATCTTCAAGTGGAATTGTGCAGATGGGACCCGTAGCTGAGAAAAAAACGCGATCATTTATTTACCAACGTTTCTCGCCTGCCTCACTTTTGTTGGCCTGTTCTCATTTTCAAACACCCATTCACAAGATTGCTGTTTTTTTTCGGGTTCAAAACAATAAATCCAAGTTTCGTCTCCTGTGACGATGTCATAAACAGCATTAGAATGTCCGTGGTCGTATTTCAGTAGCATCTGTGAGCACCATTCCACGCGAGCCCGCTTCTGCTCCGCTGTCAGTTCATGAGGGATCCAACGACAACAAAGTTTCCGAACTTTCAATTCTTCGTATAAAATTTTCTGAATTTGTCTTATACCAATCCCCAATAGTCTTCGAAGTGTCTCATAGGTAATCCGCGGGTTTTCTTCAATTAGCCGCTTAACAGTAGCCACATTATTTTCTTTGACGGCAGTTGAAGGCCGACCTTCACGAAATTCGTCATGTAAAGAAACCCGACCTCTCTCAAATTCAGCAAACCATCGCCTTACGGTGCTCAAACAAGGTGCTTCTCTCCCAAAAGCATTTTGAAGACGAGCGGCAAAGTCTTGCGGAGAGAGAGAGAACTTTTAAAATCATAAAAAATCATCGCTCTAAAATCATTTCAACTTAATTCCATTTTCGTTGCGTACGTAGAACTTTGATAAAAAACAATTGACAAATGATTTCCTGCAAATTTTTTTTTACTAAGAAGGTTGCAACGTTTCAAAGAATATAACATTCGAAATTCAAATAGTTCCGATTAGCTAGAAGTGCAAAACTTTTAGTGTGCCCCATGTATATTTGTCATAAACATAATTCCCTCTATAAGTGAAAAACAAATGTTATACTATTAAATAGTTAAGTAATATATAGTAAATTAACAACCTCAAAAATAATGAAAGTTTATATGTGAATTATAATGACATTCGAATTAAAGCAATTGATTGACGTAGTAAAATTCTTAGGTAATAATATTGACATGTTCTTAAATTGGAAAAATTAATTGAAATCTCTAAAAATGTATATAAGCTCGGCATGCTATGCAGCATTACATAGACGCCATCGGGATGAAGTAACATTAGAACAATTAAAACTAGTTTATTGTTGTTGGAATCGAAACTTCGTTACAGCATAATGTTTTGGGGGAACAGTTTTTTTTATATATTATAGGCTTGCGTTTGGCCCGTGGATGCAGTAGGAATCTGCTAAGGGATAACTCCGAAATATGGGCAGCAGCATCTTTTCGTGATTTCAATACCTATACTGCGCTCGCCAACCCGCCTGCCAAGCGTGGCGAGTATGGCAAGAACCCCCTTATGGATATAGTGCAACATAAAACCAGGTCCCGAGTCCCCGGCGGCCCCGCTAATCCTGGCTACGGTAGCAGTCACGGTAATGGCGGGGCCAGGGGTGCTAAGAATTTCCGGGAGACGATCGGCTACCAAACCCTACGACGACGACTTGGTAAGAACCTCAGGTCGGCGTTGGATGCAGGCCGCTTCCAACCCCAGTTCCTGGAGATCAATGAGGGAGGCCTTTGTCCAGCAGTGGACGTCCTACGGCTGATATGATGATGATGAGGCTTGCGTTTGACCACGATCTCGCCTGATGGTAAGCGATGATACAGTCTACGATGGTACACGCTTGCCTAGAAGAAACCTATTCACTCGCGACTTAAAGATACCCAGGTTGTAGCTATCAAGAAACACAGACTCTGGCAAGTCGTTCCATTCTTTGGCGGTGCGCATAATAAAGGTCGAAGAGAACCGCTTTGTGCGAATGGGAGGTATTTCTATCATATAGCGGTGGCGCACCGCAGAGCGTCTGGTTGTCCGTTGATAGAAAGGAGATGGTGGGATCAGGTTGAAAAGTTCCGCCGCACACTCCCCGAAATGTACTCGACGTTACGATTATAACATTAATTCAGTGTCTATCATACAAAAGACAATTATAAGGACAATGGTACGCAAATCGCAAACTGAATCCTGTACATAGGTAACACTTTATTAAACTTGACATATTTACGGTTCCGTGTCTTTACATCTTAGTAAATCTCACAGATCTGTTATAAACCTAAATAAGCTCGAAACTATACAAGAAAGAACAGTTAGAGAGAGCACTAAAAGAAAACATAAAAAATGAGTTCGTACCCAAGCTGCGAGTCTCAGAACATAATGTTCGGTACCAAGCTATAAAGCTTTTTAATTACTTGCCTATCGTCTTTAAAACCATGTATATACAGTTCATATAATTTCAAAATTAAACTGAAGGAATTCATGTTGAAAAAGAGTTTCTACTCTATAATAGACGAATACTACAACGACAAGTCTCTTATTATCTGACGCAAATCTTTTATTTATTATATTTCTAACTAGTGGTCCCGCCGAACTTCGTATCGGCTTGACATGCCTGGGTATAGGTATAACGCGAGCTGTCAATATAAGTCACCCTGGTAGAATTGTCAATTGTTGTTCCCGGCCATCATTATGTATGAGAAAATGAATGACTTCCACAAATAATTCAATACCAAAATTAGCCAAATCGCTCCACCCGTTCTCGAGTTTTAGCGAGACTAACGAACAGCAATTAATTTATATATATATAGACAATATATCTCGGGATAACTCCTACCGAAGCATCTATTTCAAACGATATTAATTTTTTTTACATCCTCTTTGACGATATTTGCAGCACGAATTCTGTCAATTCTATGTCAAACGTCATAAGGTTACATTATAAAAGCGCTAAGGTTAGATTATAAATAATTTTATATGGTGGTTAAGTATTCTTAAATTTTGTAATTTAGCGCGCAATTTTCTTAATTTTTTCTTTCATAAGAACCTTCTCCTGACAATAAGAAATACAACAAAAAAAGAATTGGCCAAATTGGTCCAGGCGTTGAGTTATGCGCTTACCAACACATTTTGCGATTCATTTTTATATTATAGAAGATTTAGCTTGAAGCTGAAATTTTAAGCTGAAATGGGACTGGGCGGGCCATGTCTCCCGTATGCAACCCGATAGGTGGGCCAAGAAGACAAGCATATGGACTCCTAAAGACGGAAAGCGACGTCGAGGAAGGCCTAAAAAGCGCTGGAGCGATGACTTGGACGTCTTCCAAAGAGACTGGCGGGATGTGGCTCTGGACCGCGATAGGTGGAGGGAGGTGGGGGAGGCCTTTGCCTAGCAGTGGGACAGTATAGGCTAGTAAAAAAAAATTAGGTTTTATTTTGACATTGTAATCATTTATGAACTTTATTTTTTGACCAGATATCAATTCTGTTCGATTTTATTATTAAGAATTTACTTATCACGTTATTATTTATTAATATTATTTTCCGTTGACATGTTATTTATTATTAGTATTATTTTTCGTGTACATGTTACATCATATTGTATTTTAATTTTTTTGGTATCTTGTTATTTTATAATTTCGTAATATGTACCTATTTATTTACCAAAACTGTTGTTCTTTTACATTACATACTTATAAAATATTTTCTTATTGTACAGAATTGCACATAGTTTATTGTTTGAGAATAAATGAAATGAAAATAAAATGTTTTGTGAAGTGTGATATTATTTTACATTGATTGTCATTGACATGTTTTTTTTAAATGTAGAATATGAGCCAATACAACATTGTTTCTCATTGTCATCTTTGTTTAGCACAAAGAAGCAACTATATGAAATATGAATTTAATATATTTGCTTTTGTCTGAATTCCAGTGAGCTGAAAGAAAGTGCGTTCACGAAGCTGGACTTAGTGGACTACTTCAGTTTAGCTGACAATGCGTTGTTGGAATTACCACGGCATGTCCTGCAGCATCTGCCTCACGTGAAAACGCTAGATTTGTGCAGAAATAAAATTACAAAACTAACGGTCGATGACTTTCGGGTAAGTTCATAATTATATCTGTGAAAGTGAACTATTTTCTTTGAGTAAGGGCAGGGTTTTTAGAGAGCGTAACAGACATTATAAAGTACATGCAATTAGAAGCTTATTATTTATATGTATTTAACTTTCAGGTAAGTTTTGTTTATAACCACTATTATATATGTATGTTACTATTGCAGGACATCCAAGAGCTGGAGCATCTACTGGTAGCTGACAATTCAATATCAAAGATCGAGAGAGACGCAATGCCCAAGGCCCTAAAACATGTTCATTTAGGCCTCAACAAACTTAGCTCGTTGAATGGAGCTCTCAGAGATTTAGATGACTTGGAGTGGATTTTTATAAACGCGAACAACTTGAAATCTATTGACAATGAGCTACCAGTGGTAAGTATTTATTCAGCCTACCATTCAATAATCATTATATTTAAGTCTTTCTTTATGTAATGTGTAGCGGCCCGATTGTCTCTAAGCACCGAGTCAAACCTCAGTTTTACAGTGATTTATGTAGTACTGTTATATAACTTTTTGTCAAATTATTAAAATATAATTATTATAAAAAACACTATAATCATAGAATAATTCATTTTGAAATGATTTTAGAGTTCTTAAAACTTCTTCTATATACCCCATCTTAGTACAAACCTATTTGAAACAACGCCGTCTTAGGCTATGCCGGGGCCCTTGGGCACACAAGAATTTGGCGCCTGGTTGGAAAGTAAAGTGAATGAAAATAACATTTTTTTGCTACGATCTTTATATTCGAAGTGGTTTGTGTCGGTGACCGCTAGATGCTGTAGTTAATTAGTTTTACTTTCAAGATACTTTTTAAGTATTATTTATAATTATTAGAATATAACTGTTTAGAAAATGATTAAAAAAAAACTATTCTGGTGTCCGATTAAAATTCGCTAAGCTACTTCCTATATTACACTTTATCAATTTGACCAACAAAATTTTTTTAGCTGTAGGTACATAATTATGTAAAAACAGAGTTGCCCAAAATAAACAAATCCAGGGTATACCAGAATAAGTAAGACATTTACATTGTACATATCGGCAAAAAAGTTTAGATGGTTGCGAAACGCGGAACTACATATTTCCTACCTGTGTGTGAATGCAGTCACATTTTACGTCAAACTCTGGAATGGCATTGGCTTGTTGCTCTCCCCTGAGAGCAACAAGTACCTAAATAGAAAAAAATGTATAGTGTAAGCGAATATATTGGCCTTCCGGGGCCCCCGTGACGATAGGGGCCCTGGGCACGGGCCACGTGTGCCGTTATGGTAAAGACGGTACTGATTAGAAATTATGTAGGTACATTGACTTAAACTAATACTTTACAGAAAGCTAAGAGGATATCTCTTATACACGCGGCCCACAACGAGCTACAAAGCCTGCCTAAAGATTTGAAACAGATGACGTCCTTAGACTCACTGTATTTCTACGGGAATAACCTCAAATCTTTGGATGGTGCATTGCAAAAGTCGCGAAGATTAATGAGGATCGGCCTTTCTTTTAATAAAATTGAATACGTAAGTAACTTTGATTTGTAACTTGGCGTTATAAATAAAGAATTGTATTGTATTGTATCGTAACTGATAGAGCGAAGCGAGATCTCCAAATCAACTTGGGCGAATCAGCGTTGTATGAATGTATGTAGGTATGTATGTTTGTTTGTCCGAGAATAACTTTCGAAGCGTTTATCCGATCATCGAGAAATTTGGTATATAGGTAGGTAGTGATGGGAGAGGGAGGGGGGGAGGTTGATGAGATATTGGAGTACAAGAAGGGTAAAAAAAACCAAAATGGAACTATCCGATCAAGTAGCACGTCTAATAAAAGGTCTTTGTAAGTACATTTTGAATTTTTGAATATCTGCAATTTGTATCCCAAAAAAGAGTAACCAAATAACATGAACTTCTGTTACATGTAATTTGAATGAAACTGTAGGTCAAGTAGGTTGGTCATGAAGGAGAGCATTTCGTGGCACTATTTTTAGTCAAAGATTAAGTACGCGAGATCTCAGTTCGGGGCGAACCACTAGATAAATATGTACATTTTACATATTATACTCGTATAATCTCGGTGAAATGATTTTCTCAGAAAACTACAAATCCTATGATTAGTACCTACCTACTGTCAGTTGATTATTTTGCTTTCTTATGTTTCAGCTCGCGGAAGACGAATTCACGGAAGCAGAAAAACTTGCTGAATTGGATATGGCATATAATAGTATTCAATCTCTAAACGGGTCACTAAGAAGCTTGAAATCTCTGCGATACCTGAATTTGACTCATAATTTAATGACCGAGTTTTCCCTTCAGGATATCAAGGGGTTAAAAAGACTGTCCGTTATAGATCTTTCCCATAACAAAATTAATCGTGTTGCAGGGGATATGGTGGTAAGTGCAAACCTATATGTTAATAACAAACATTTTGTGATTATGGTTTAACTGTTGGATATTTTCAGAACTTAGTGGATGTTGAAACGCGAGTGCTGGAGTTACGACTGGGTCACAATTACATTTTAAGTTTGGGCGGTGCCTTGATGGGTCTGCGTGGTCTGCTGCGATTAAACTTGAGTAACAATCTTCTTCAGCAAATAGCTCCAGATGACCTCATCGGTTTGGAGGATCTGAGATTGCTCGATGTATCGCACAACCACATCACCACATTGGAGGAAACGTCGAAGGTTCGTTATCCGAAAATACTAGATGCCTTGCGATTTACCTAACTTATATAATATGCTCTTGCGATTTTATCAAACTACTATGCTTAATAAGGTAAGTATATAATCTACTTTGGTAATTTTCAGACCTTTTTGCCGTCTCTGGAAGAGCTAATCGCCCACCACAACAATATCACAGTGTTGGATAAAGACTTCCACGGGTTGCCGTCGCTGTGCAAGGCCGATTTATCGTTCAACCAGATACAAAGTGTGAACTATGACCTCGTCTCCAAGTCTCGGTGCACTATCAATGGCGTACCCGGTATTTTGAAGCTCTATCTTCAAGGTACGTGAAACCTCCGTATATTATTTCAACCTGTATCCTCTTCACGTTGATCATCAAATCTCTTGTTGTTGTCTCCAATGTTCTTGACCCAACGTGCATTAGATAAACAGTAACCTAACTAGTATCTACATGTAGGCACATATTCGAGAATTTCTTACTTAAGATTGAATCAAGAGTAGAAAGACTCAGGCATAGATTGATAGTTTGGCAAATAACTATCAAGAATGTATGCTGCTGTTGTAAGTTTATTTCTGGAAGACAAGCCCTAGACTTTCTATGAACTATGACTATAACTTTCTATGTGCATGATTTTTAAGTTAGCGAAATGTGGCCAAGCGATTTGTTGCAAAAATGCTGTGCAATTGCGATATCTCAATTTCTAGCTTTTTAATATTAGCCTCTACGAGACATCTACGAACGTCTACGAGATTTTATGTCCAGTAAAATAGATGAAAACTAGTTTAAATAACAAACTTGTCTGTGATTTTTCTGTAGTTTGGTACAAAAGTATGCTAACTACTAACAAGTACCACCGGACCGCCAAAAATGTGTATTGAAGTCTGATTTTCCCAAATGTAAAAGGTAACCACAATTGGACGAACCACTCATTTTCATCCAATAGTGGTTTTTAAAATAGGAACTTAATGGAGCTTTTCTAAATCTTAGTTTCTGTATGTGTATTATTTTAATTTAGGGGATTTGGATAAATAATACACCTTGCGCCTGGCATTATGCTTACCAGATGGTGGGGATTCGTCGGGATATAATCCCGACATTTCATATGATATCCTGACTCCCGACAAACTACAAAATATCCCGACTTTTTATCAAACAGAAACTGTTTGAATCACAAATTCTTCGGAAGCAAAAATAAAACATTATTGGAGAATGTATCCGATCATGAGAAAAATCTTTTTTGTGTCAAAGCTGAACAGTTTTAAAATGATCAAACCAATATTTGCAAGATCGCTATGATTTTTCGGATAATTCTTTATACATGAAGCTCACTCTCTTGTCTTTGAAAAATGCTGATATCCTTAAATGGGAAGAGATTTCAGAATTGCCCAAATTGCTAAATATTTAATAAAGATAAAATCAATCAAAAAAAAATTTTTTGTGAACAACAGAACAAACACACACAGGAGACATAACAAAAAGAACAAAGAAACAATATGTAACTAAAAGATTAAAATTATATAAAAATGCAAAATATTGCAGTGTGTGTCTCATCGTACTCACTGCATGTGTCACAAAAAGGCTTTAACTCAGCATGTGCTGGGTTGCACTGGCTACCCAGCGCTGGTTTTCCGTTAAAGCCTCTTTGAGTAGACCACGGATATCCGCCCACTACTAAGCAGTGTACAACTAAATACAATTAAATATACTATGCATAAAAATAAATAACATAATAAAATATAATAATAATAATAACGCCTACCTATTTACCGTGAAGCCGGAGAGAGTCAACAAGAACTAAAATAGAACACACGACAAGCTAGCCCCATAACAACGCACTTGCTGGCCACCCACTCATACGAACCTACTCCTAGCATTTACCAATAAAGTGTAGAAACGTTTAAATGAAGGACACCTCATTTTTGATTAAGATGACTTAAAAAGATTAATAAAATTATGTCATAATTTGTTCTGTCCATTCCTGTTATGTAATGCTTACTGTGAGAGTTTTTTGCCTTATCAATAGCTTGCATTCGAAAGAACGAAACCGCATGGCATTCGACCTAATTATAGCCGAGCTAGTTATCCGGCTATATTATGCAGATAATAGCTTACATTTTTAGTAATTTTTAGGCACACCATATGGAACAAAATTAGTAGTCTGTGAAATCAAAGTCTAAGTGGCAACATAAAAATAAGTAGATTTTAGTTCGAAGTAATAAAAAATAAAATGTTAATTAGTGTTTTATTTACCCGATAAAATTATCATAATCCCAACATTTTTAAATTTATCCAGAGATTTCAATTTATCTGATATGGCAACCCTACCTGGCATGCCGGCCTGCCACCTGCAGGCATGTTTATGACGAGCTCTCATTCTATGATGATTTAAAGGAGTAGGTATTCGTTTAACATAATATTAGGGGGGGAATTCTGGTGAGCCGTAGTGTATCTGGGGATTCTGACTAACCATAATTCAGACCAATAATTCAAAAGGTCTTTCGAGAGATGTGAGTAGTTACCGGATCAGTATCGTGAATGTATATATCGTGTTACAGACAACCCCGTGCTCTGCAACGAGCGTCTGTACGAGCTCATGAGTGTGCTGGAGAGTCTGAACGCGCGCGTGAGCGGCGTGTCGGCGTGCGCGGCGTCCACCGCCTCGCCCGTGCTGGTGCGCGCGCTCGGGGACACGCTGCCCGCGGTCGTCCAGCCCTCCCACCTCCTGTACAGGCGTGTGGGCGCGCTCATCGGACACGTCCTGCCCGACCGCGACTCGCCCCCTATCCTCGTAGAACCCCCCGTCACGCTTCCCCCTGCCACCTCGAACGTCGTCGTCAAGTGGCCGGATGAAGGAGAGCATGCGCGCGTCCCGCACCCCCTGGCTGACCACTTACGCCTCAGGGATAAAAACGATTCTCCTCGCTGAGACAAGTTATATCGCAGCGCGAGTTTCAGCGGGTCGCTAGCTTTACCTGGAGCGAGCGATCCCCGCTACGTGCCGGCTGATTTAAATTCTGTTTGTATAGTAGTGATTGAACTTTTGTGAATTACAATGACGCGTGACAGTGTTACGCACGTAATAATCGTAAGTACCTACCTAAATTACAATTAAATCAAATTTAGTTAAAAATAACGTGATGACACTAAAAAAATAACTTTACTCAAAATCTTTGCTGCAATCATAACTGGACAAATTACAAAAAAATCTACGACTGCCTAAATTTTGAATCTATCAGTCGACTGCAAAATGATTCCAACAATCTGACTGAAAAGGCACCCCTAGTTTCTTGAACACAGTTGTGTGACAAGGCATTTCAAATCAACGTTATATAGTCAAATGGAAAACTGAAAATGGATTTGAGAGCTTATTGTTTTGTTAATATTTGGTAAAATTAGTGTTGATCGATATTCGAGGCATTGGTTGCTAGAAAACAATTAAAAATCAACAAAAGTTGACTTCTTGCAAATAACGGCACTCCTTTGTCTGTACATAGGTAATTGGAAATCTATAACCTAGGCCCTAGGCCTTAAATATGTTCCTAGGAACTAAACACTCGGGCTTGGTGATTTTTCTATATATTTGTTATGTAGGTACCTACGTTTCCACTGTGTTGATTCCATTGCGTTAATAGGTAAAGATGAATTAAAATAATCGTATCAACCAAGAACGAGGTAATAAGCAGGTAATGATACAATTCTAAACTAATTATTTTTGACATCCGGAAGACTCTTGGGTTCTATGCGACTGGTAAACGTAACGAGTTCCTTCAAATGCCATGTACATAACTATGTAGGTGTTAGATAAGCTTACCAAAGATATAATTAATTACCTAGGTATACATTATGTATATGAAAAGCCAAAAACGTAACTATCCTTCTGTTTATGCACATTTGATAAACTTAGTTAGGTACATAAACTTAATTTATGTACCTAATGAAATACTTATTTTTATGTTTTAAGTTTAGTTAAGTTATTAGTGTAATTTATAATGTCGATTAACAAATACTAATAAAAAATAAAACAACTTTTGTTTGATTTGTTTTTTTCGAAATAAATATAAGTTATTATGATTTTTAAAAATCGATTAATATTCAAGCATGGTTTGAATATATAAACGAAAGGGGGTCATTGTGTCTGTATGATAGTTGAGGAGTCGACAAGTTCGTATGAGCTGTTGGTCATATAAGTATATAAGTAGGTATTCTATCAGTTATCTGGTACGCATAATACACGCTCTGCTTAGTATGGGGCTATATAGCGTTGTGTGAATTGTCCAGCAATATTTATTTATTCAATGATGATGATGATGATGAAGGCCTCGGACATGACATAACGACAATTATCTCCAGTGTCTGTAATTATATGATCACCACTGTATATACTCGTACATATATAAAACAAAGTCGGGTTAGTTACATCATTTATACATAACTTAAGAACGGCTGGACCGATTTTGATGATCTTTGATAGCATCAATCTTTGATAGCATTTGTCTCCGCCCCGAATAGCAGAATAACTATTAAAATATCGGAAAATTTACGCAAAAAACAATTATGAAGCAAATTCATTTTCTCATACATAGATGCAGCTAATGATAGCGATTGACAATTCTACCGGCGACGTACATTGGCAGCCCGCGACATAATTATGCATGTCAAGGCGGTACGAAATTCAGCGGGTCAGCTACTCGTAGTATCCATAATAATATTAGAAATGCGAAATTAACTCTGTTACCTTTTCGCGAATAAACGGCTGAACGGATCGTAATGAAATTTGGCAAGGATATAGATTATATTCTGGGGAAGGACATAGGCTACATTTTACCCGACTGTGCAAATGGAGAGTAATGTTTTTATTGAAAAACCACGCCTGCTAAGCCGCGGTTGATTCAGCTAGTTGGTATAAGTACCTATTGTTACGCCGAGGCTGTTACAGAATAAGTAATAGTCGGCTTTTCTCGAAGTTATACCTACTGTGTCACAGATTAGGTAATACTTGGTATGGAATATACCTACATGCTACGTTTTTACCTACAGCGGCACAGAATAAGAAATAGTATCTATCTCTCCCCCTCCCCCTCCCACCCACATTTTTAGCTCAATTAGTCACACCAGGTTTGTGCCAACACTACCTACATACCTATATATAAGTATTGTGTCAGTCATCTGGTTCCCATAGTACCTACAAGCTATGCTTAGTTTGGGGCTAGATAGCGCTGTGTGAAATGTCCAGCAATATATTTATAATAGATATTAAATTTCACGATGATCGGATCACCGCTTCGAAAGTTATACTCGGACAAACATACATACATATAACGCCGATTTGCCCTAGTTAATTTGAAGATCTCGCTACGCTCGATCAATGATTGTTTAAAAGTTTTTTTTATACTACATATATGGCAAACGAGCATGCAGTCTACCAGATGTTAAGTGGCTACTGCAGCCCATGGATATCCATATATAATTCAAATAAGCTATTATGTTGTCTTGATCTCTATTTGGATACGTTGCCATACTATAGGACTTAGCTGTTATGCCTATGTACCAGTAATTACAGGAACATACCATTACCATCTAACCGGAACACAGCAGCACAAGTACTGCTATTTGGCGGCAGATAAAGGTAAGGCGGTGGTGCCCACTTCCTCGAGCCCGTTCACAAAAGCTCTACTACCAGAAGTACGTAATGACCAGCCTAAAAAAAGTTATACCTACCGGATTACTGGTGATTACAGTTAGCATCCTATTAGAGGCATGTTCTGTACTTATGTACATACGGCTACACATCAAGCTATATATTTCCAGAATAAGCTGACCTCGCATTGTGTAGGCTTTTCGTAGAATGAGAGGTCAGCTCATACTGGAAACGTACTGGAAGCTTGATGTGTAGCCATGTGTACATAAAACAAACAGCTTTTGTTCTACTACCTACTTTAAAAAACTTGCGCAGTAAAAAGGAAATTAAATGTTTTTATCGAAACCGTGTTTTATTTTAAAATCCATCAGATTATTAGGTAGGTAAATAAGTTAGTTTTACATATATAAAACAACAACCGATATACGATAAATACCGAAAGTGATTTCATTTGAATGAGTTTTAACAGGTTAGGCGAAGGAAAATAACAGGTGTTATTCATATAAGTACTACTCGTGAAACGTTCTTAGTGCTTAAAGAGCAGCGCCATCTGTTAGCAGTTCTAAAAACATGGCCGTAAAACCCCTCAATGAGGCTAACAGATGGTGTTGCTGTCATACGCTGATTATCAATGAAAAGTGACATCAAACTACTACCTACTTGGAGCAAGTTTTTTTAATTAAATCGAAATTAAAAAGCCCTCGTTACAAGGTCACATTCAGAGTTCAGACTTCGAGTGACTATTAATTTTATGCTCATACTGATAGGTACAATGCATATGTACATACATGCAATTTTTGATGTTGATTTCGTAATTAAGTACAAGTTTTATTGAGTACCTATTTGGTACCATGTAGGTACTAACAATATATTCCGCGGCGGGAATCGAACCCGCTTCCCCCTGTGTCTCAGCCGGCTATCCGCCCACTGCGCCACGGAGGTCGTCGAAATAATGGGCAGCGGTGCACAGAGTATAAGTATTTACAAATGAAAGAAATACTTATAAGATGAGATAACTCTTTATTGTACACCAAAGTAAAATACAGAACATAATTCTTACAAATAGATTTAGTACAATGGGCAGTCTTATCACTAAAAGCGATCTCTTCCAGACAACCTTTGTATGGACAGGATTGAAATGTAACACTTGACGGCGGTGCATCTATATAAATTTAAAACATATCTATATACTATAAACCTAAATTACCAATAATAACACAAATTTAATTTAAATAAGCAACTCTAAAAATGTTTATGATGAATTAACAAGCAGCTACAACTTCAACACAACTTATAATCCTAATACATAAATAAATACCTAAAGATAGACTAATAAATAGGTACCAAACTAATAACCTAAATCAGTATTCTTAGAAATCTAATAAAACGAGGACAATTAAATTAAAATAAATAAACAGGTAACTCAAATGACAAGAAAGCTAGGCATTATGGTAATGCTGCTTTAATCTCAGCTTAAAAGAATGCTGTGAAGGAGCTTGTTTAATTTCCACAGGCAAAGCATTCCACAGGCGCACTGCTTCGACGGTGAATGATTTTCCGTAGTAGGAATTATAGTGTAGGTACGGGTGTTTTGAGGGATAACTTTTCCGATGACCTGAGAGAAAAAGTATTGGAAGAATGCAGATAAGCAAACCTTTCTTTAAGATGGCAAGGGGAGAAAGGATTGAATAGAATAGATTAAAGAAGAGACAGATTACGAGAATCACGGCGAAGGCGAATAGGGAGCCACTTGAGAATGATGCGATAAGGGGAAATATGGTCATATTTGCGCAACCCAAATATAAACCTGATGCAGAAGTTCTGAAGACGCTCAAGCATATCTAGCTGCTCTTCTGTCAAATTTATGTAGCAAGCATCCGCATAGTCCAACACAGGTAGAAGGGATTGTGCAAGTGCAATTTTGGTGGTAGTTGGGAGAAAGGTCCGCAGTTGTCTCAGAGAGCCTGCTGAGGCAGAGTTTTTGAGAGGAGACTTTAAGTTGACTTCCCCTAGACAAGGTACGATCTATCATTAACCCCAGACTTTTAACAGTCTCAGTCCTCCAAATCAGAAAAACCATAAACTATTCGGTACTAGCTTCTTCCAGGAGGACTGGTTGGTGTCTGCTCATTATCTGAGGATGCGAATCATTTAGTAAGGTGCATTGGGGCTATTCCGATACGATTTTGAGTCTTTGAGTTAAAAGGTAGTGTTAGTTTTCATTTATTTGTAAAAGATCGGTTATTATTTTTTAAAACAGTTTTTACCTCTGTCTAATCAATTAAATGATCTATTGGCGTACATTTATAGATTCGTGATATGTATTTTAGTTAATTAATTATAAATATTTAAAAAATTCACTTTTTATTTTCTTCTCTTGGGGATATTCCGAACCATGTCGGGGTTATTGTGAACACATTCAAAAGTGTGTTTTAATACCTAGTATTTACAGAGCATATTTATTTATCGATCAAAAACCCCCGGTGAGAAAAATATTAACATATAATATGCCGTATATAGTTCACCAATTTACATACATTTGAAATTCGGAATTACCCCATCCTGTGACAGTGGTTCACAACATTTTGGCTCTATTTGATGAATGTTGTAAATTTTGAAATTAAAAACATGAAATTTATACCAAACTTTATTATTGTCTCTCTATCAAGATAGTCAAGTTAGATACCTAGGTACTTATTATAAAGAGTGTAAAGAACGGTGTACCGAAATATATGCAGGCGTGATTAGTCTATGTAACTGTCATACTTAAAGAAGTTTTTAGAAGACTTTTGTGACACATTCAGTGAGTACGATGAGACGCACACACTGCAATATTTTGTATTTTTATTTAATTTTAATCTTTTAGTTATTGTTTCTTTGTTCTGTTTGTTGTCTCCTGTGTGTGTTTATTCTGTTGTACTATTGGTGTTGTTCACAAATAAATGTTTTTGATTTGATTTGATTTGATTTGATTTGAAGAAGATCCAACTCTATCAATGTCTTTTCTAATAACTCAAAGTACTCGAAGATGAAAAATGGATCCGTCATATTTTTACGAACGTAATCCACGGGCTGTGCTTTCTTTATAGAGAGGCGGTGACGTTTGCAAAAGTTGATGAACCAATCTGGTCCGGGCATGTTATTTTAAATGGCGTTTTAATCTCATTTTTCTTTACGTATTTAGCAACAATTTCCAAAATTTCTTGTCTGGACAATCCAAATCCTCATTTTTCCATTACGTTTAGCATCTGCTAAACGTTTTTCTTCCGACGAAAATATTGTAGGTCTACCTGCAGTTGGCCTGGAATACTTAGAATGCAGATTATCGCTTAAAGTCGCTTTTGGAATGGAATATTGTTCTGCTGCAGTGCTTATGGTAAGTTCTCCATTTTTCATTTTTTGTAACGCCTCGGCTAAGTCTTTTGGCGTGTATGGTTCAATTATCAAACGAACGTAGGTACGAGGCATGTTTGGCATGAAAAAATAAAATGGGGTAAACTAAGTACTTAATACAATTTTCGCTTTAGCAAATGACAGTTCTGAGCCACAGAAAAGGACAGAAACATAAGAAAGTGCGATTCCGTGCGGGAAGTGGTCTAGCCCTTAAAGTACCTACCTAACTGTAATATTTGAGTTATCATCGATCGATTGGAATTTTTTAAAACACTTTTCGTTGCTACTTTGAAAGGTTGAGAACCTCTGCAAATTACTATAGGCAAACAAAATGGGTTTATTCTGAACACCAAACATGTCGGAATATCCCCATCGGGTTTATTACGAATAAAACAAAAATTTTCAGATAGAACATCCTGGCCAATTGAATTGTCCTTAAAAAACGACAATTTACCATAAAAACAAACAATCAGGGGCCTAATTCTACTAAACCCATCGCTTCACTATGACAATGGTATCGTCGCAAAATGGCCACTACCTTTTGGTATTTTACTATCTTTGTCAAAATAATGATAAATAATCATTGATTATTGTTCCTGTCATAAGCTGCCAAATTTTCAATGGTATTGTAATAACTACGGGCGGCGATTTTTGACAAACATGTGCTGGATTGTGTTAGTAGAATACCAAAAGGTATCTATAGTGGCCATTTTGCGACGATACCATTGTCATAGTGAAGCGATTGGTTTAGTAGAATTGGGCCCCAGTTCATTAACTTACCTAGTTTAGACACAATCTAAGTTGGGGTTATTACGATTTGCTAAAAATGGCGCGAAATCGTCCTTTGGTACAAAAACTGTCACTGCACTTGCCTGAACGACGCTAGCGACAAGTGTCAACTGGAGACCGATAGCCAAATCAATAAGGTGCCTAAATAAATTCTGCCAGCATAAAAATATTAATGCGTTTGGTAGATTTTCCAGTTGTTCGGAATATAACCAAATTCGGAATAGCCCCAATTCACCTTACTTATTTAGCTACACATGGCTACACTTCAAACTATACATTTCCAGTATAAGCTGACCTCTCATTCTACGAAAAGCCTTCACAATGCGAGGTCAGCTTATACTGGAAGTGTAGCCGTGTGTACATAGGTAATGCACTGAAATAAGTATGGCACCGGTCCGCCTATGCCAGAGACATGTTTCATATCGCGCTGTGTCTACTTCTCTGGCATAGTCCTCCTATGCCAGAGAAGTAGATCCAGCGCGAAATGAAACATGACGGACAATCACAGCTTGCCTGAAACTTCCTGACTCCGCACAACATGTTCTACTGCTGGCATAGCCTCCCACGAGTTAGTAGAGATGTAAGCAACATCTAGTAGTTCGCAGTAGAAAAATCTAAACAAGAAAGAGTCAAATACAACAAACACTCACATATATATGCGCTTATATACTCAAGAAACGCCTAAAAAGCAATCAGAGTTTCTTTGCAAAATACCAATATTCTGTCAACAGCAAAACCAGGCATACTCGCCGAGCCTGGATTGGTGGTTGGCTCGAGAAAAATCCCCAACCAATAAATTATATAGAACCTGTTGAAGAACTCCCTGCAGAGCATAAACTCCCGTGATCTACTTGGAAGTCAATATACCGTCTCCGAATCCAAGTCGGTCACTGCAGACTCAACATGAGCAAATAGGGTTTCATCGCAGAGACTGTGACGCGCTGTGAATGTGGCGTCGATCCACAATCAATGCAACATCGGCTGTCCTGCTCATTTTGCCCCAAAAGCTGCACTTTGAGCGACCTCTATGCTGCCACCTAGAACGCTATAGGTAGACTTGGTCAAATACTGGGTGTACTTAATTTATTAATATTTTGTATGATTGACACGATTAATAACTGCATTTAATAATTGCTATTTCGACCTTTTGTCTGAATATTACATAGACTAAATTAATAGATTAGACTGCTATTTAATTATAATATAAACAGTTTAGCATGTTGAGACATAACAAGACAAACTTAAAGCGAAGTTGCTAACAATTGCAGGCATAAAGTCGGTTCATCACTTGTTCAAAATAATGGAGATAGTTATGAATATTTCAAGCCTATGTCGGTTCTCATGCATTTCATAAAAATCATAATATATATTTTTTAGATAATGTTACGTATTTCTATTACTGCTAAATGATAGGTACAACCAATGGTCAAATATAAAAAAAACTAATAAAACTCTCCGCTAGTTTAGTAACTGTGATCTGTTAGTAACTGTAGCATTTTTGTTTCGCTCTCCTGAAAAGTCATAAAAACAAAGATCCAACTTTTGACTCTAGCGTCGAGAAACAACTCAACATAATTAACTATACACAAAATAATTAATTATAAACAACTTTAAGGAATAAAAAATATCCTACCCCAGACTTGGTGCTGTGGTCAAAGCACTTTAGACTGCTCGAAAGGGCAAAGAAAAAAAATAGTCTCTGGCTGCTGTCATTATGACATATTTTATAAACTCAAATTATCTCTGGTACTGCGTTGTGAAAAAGGATTGTAAATTGTTGCCGTTTTGCTATTTAATTTCTTTCAATTATCTATAAAATAGATTCTTTGTGGGACCGTAAAGCTTAAAGAATATGCTATGGCTTTCGCGATATTTATAACCTGGTGAAAATGCCTAAAGTGTTAACCTTGTGATTTCGTTTCATACAAGAACTCTTGATTTCGGAAACGCACTTACGTGATGTGAACTCAGCTACCAGGGCTCCAATAATTCCAAGATCAGGATGACAGACCGAAAAGATGTTTTTAACATGTATGATAACACCCCAGACACACTGTACGATCAAAGCTTGAACTATATTGTAAAGAATCTTCATGCCATGACGACACTTGATCCAAGCAGCCGCTGGAGAAAACTCAAGGATGACGTCGCACTGCCGAGAGAGTTGTGCGAGACATTTCTCCATAGGTATCAAAAGAGCCAACGCGTGAACGATAACATCGCTAATTTATTCCGCAATAGAGACATAACAAGATTGAAAATAATTAGGCTCCGAAACTCTCGCGTGACTGACGAAGGTCTTCGATTTTTCATGGAACACAAGCCAGAGGAACTGGAATTGGTTCAGTGTGAGTATCTGTCCCAAGCTTCCTTAGAAACAATCAATAATAACAGTGAGAATCTGCATTCTTTGAAATTTGGTCCAGTCACGTATGTTTTATCACAAGATGAAAACCAGTACCGCTCTAGAGGCTATGTAATCCATGCTCCTAATTTGAAGAGTCTAACAATTCAACGCCGTGGCCTTGCTATTTTCCCTACATTGTTGCTAAAACCTCTTCCGAACTTGGTTCACCTGGACCTCTCTGAGTGCACATCTGCAGGTTCCATTTGGGCTTTAAGTGAAATGAAGAACCTGAGGTCTCTTGTGTTACACAGTGTTCATTGGTCAAAAGATGTTGTGGAATGGATTGTTTGTATCTCATCTCTACAACATTTGGATGTTTCCCAAGCTAATGAAAGACATGGCAAATTTTACAATCCAAATGAGGTTCTTGCCAAGATTGTAACAAGTCTGCCTTTATTGGAGTCATTAGACATATCAGGAACAAATCTGGCAGGTACAGGAGCTTCGATACTGGCACCACTAGATCATGATGATGATGGTGCTGCTATTGAAAGAGTCGAGGTACTATGTGATATACCTGGCCTAGTAAGCCGGATTAATAATCCTTTAGAATTTCTTGGATTGTATGGTACTCATCACGGAGCTTGTAAAAGACATGACATACCAGCTAAGCAGGTAAGAATTCAGATTAATATTTTATAAATTACCCACTTTATAAAATTCTTCAATAGAACTGCTCAGTTTCTAATAAACTCAAGAAAAACTAAAATATCAACATTTTAGATAACTGGGGATGCCAATGAGAAGCAGATCATATTGGCATCACAAGCTTACATGGACAGGCCTGCAATGTTGACGCGTGTTCTCAATGACCTCTATTACCTGTTTCGTTATGAGAATAATGGATACGTAGGGCATGCTCTTGGAACCGTGCTAGAGGCTATGGAGAAACATCCTACCGAGAAGCATATTCAGATATCTGGAAGGTACATATGAATTTTAATTCATCAAATTGTTCTTTCATACTTCTTCTTGGTGAACTTTACTGAATGTTTTATTTGATTTGTATAGTGCAACACTCTTCTACATAGTAAAAGGAAAAGAAAAGGACCGCATAAGTATTAAACTCAAGAAAAAGATAATATCAGCTTTACTAGATGCTATGGAAGCGCACCTTGGAGATGATACTATGATGAGAAATGGATGCCTTACCTTATGCCAGTTCAAGATACCGCAAGATGTGGTAAATATCCTTCTTTTCAACATTATATTCACATAATGAAATACCTGCCAATTATCATACCAACCATAAACAAAACATGATTTTTTCAGCTGTTTGAATATGATCGTGTGGTGCTGATACTACTGACTGGAGTTAGTGATGTGAACCAAGAAGGCTTTGTGCAGCGAATTGCCATCTATCTTCTCAACTCCTTGGCATGCCAAGTTGATGGCTCACAAAAGCAGTTCCTTGGAAACCATGGAGCTATTTCAGTAAGTTGCAAACAAACAAACCAAGCATACATTATAATGTGTTTTGTTTTTTAATTAAATAACCCTAATATTTTGTATTTTTTTTATAAATTAAGACATAATTATTATTATCATTAACTCTTATATAATAATAATATTATAGGATTGGCAGGTGCCATATCTCATTTCTCCGATAACCCATATTCAATTTCATAAGCATTGCTCTAACAATAGCCCGAACTCCAACCCATGTGTTGTAATAGTACTACCATCTGCCTCATTTCCATCTTGTCATAGTGATTTTTATAAGAATAAAACCGCCCTCTTACTCATTGGCTTCGGCCCCGGTAATGACTTTGTAAAGGCCTATAACCTGAGTTAAGAAATAAATACGTGGAATAATAATAAATCATTAATATCAGGCGACAATAAAATAGTTACAGGATAATAATTCACTTATTCTACGGCCCAGTAACACCTTAGCCTAAAGTATATTTTTTGTTTTCTTATTTCTAACCTGTACTGTCCCACAAAATACATATCTATACTAATATTATAAAGAGGAAAGATTTGTTTGTATTGAACAGGCTCCGAAACTACTGGACCAATTTAAAAAAATCTTTCACTGTTGGGAAGTTACACTATCCCCGGGTGACATAGGCTATTTTTTTTACCCAACTGCGCAGAAGGAGGGTAATGTTTTTAATGAAAAACTACGCGAGCGAAGCTGCGGATTGGTCAGCTCGTTATATTATAAACCTATATTGTTTACTACATAAACTTATAATTCTCGTCTCGTCATCGTCGCGGCGTCGTAGTAGTCTACAGTACAGTAGAGTAGTAGTAGTTTGTCTTCGGTTTCGATTTGATTCACTGGCTACTTAATTTTTATCAACCTCGCCATTTCTTGATCAATGCCGCTGCTCGATATGCCATTATTGCGATATTGCAATTTATTGCGATGGACCTACAGGGCATTTCACAGCCATATTTTATTAAAGTAAAAATAGGTAAAAATCAGCAGTCTCAGGACTGTAACCCAAAGTCATACAATCTTGGGAGAGTTCTGAAGTGGGTACTAGGTAGCTTACAAAATTGAATAGCCACATAAAATATGTACCTCGGTAAAGTCTCATGTCTTCGCCTGGCTATTATCTACTACTTACGCTCTATAGTTTCTCCGGTAATCATGGGGATATTAAATTTTTTAGCTCTTCATTGGTTTGTTGGTCTGGTCTTACTAGGCACCAATCTAAATAGCTGAGCAGAATATTTTAAGTATGTATTATCAGATAACTAAATTGATAAGATAAGATAACTCTTTATTGTACATCAAAGTAAAATACAGAACATAATTCTTACAAATTGATGTGTTTTTTTCAACATCTTAATCTATTTATTTTACATCAATGTGGAGATCTTCGGGCGACCTCAAAACACCAGCACAATTGATAACCTATATCAATAGTGCTGCGTATTTTGTTTGCCTTTGTATTTTGTGTTTATATTGTACGTCCGAAACGGATCTTTGTTGTACAACATTTCTGATTCTGGTTCAGTAAGATGTATGCATTAGTAATCCCAAAAATTCCCTATTTTAAAAATATGTTAAAATTTCACTCTTGCTCCGCGCCTATAAAATAGTGTGTTTCCTATCCTAGTTTTAACTTTAAGTGCTATTGCCATTGTTTGCATTATTTATATAATCATTTTTTTTGCAAGCGTGTAAAGGTGTACTCACACTTATCAGTATCTGTACTGTTGAGGCTCAGTGAATCTGTCCACGCCACAATTAATTAATGTCCAATTGTGATTCCTATTCTATCACGGGCGGAGTTAGCACAATGGCGTCATTCTTGCAAACTGATTTTACTAAAGCATTTTTAACAAAACCCATAATATTGGCACTGATAAATGTGAATGGACACTACACTAAGGTGTGCTAATAATAGTTTTATTATATTATATAATGATTATAAAATATTGTGGTTAAATAGGGGAGTGTCTTGAAACATGTTTGGTAATAGTTCTGGAATGTGTAAAATTAGCTCTTTTTCCATTTGACCGTGAACCCTGAAGGTAACTTAAAAAAACTTATGTTTTTAGGGTGTATGTATGTAGATATGTTCATTTGGCGGTCCCAGTACGATATACTTTTTTCGGATATGATTCAATAATCCATTGCTATTAAGGGGGTTTTAATTCTACCTGATTGTTTATGCATGGTGATTTATTCAAAAGGACTGAGTTCAGTATCTTAAAGTGCCTGCTGGGAATATGCTCTAAACACCAGGCAGAATTAAATAAAACCGGCCAAGTGCGAGTCGGACTCGCGCACGAAGGGTTCCGTACGATCATCTACGGCTAAAAACGACAAAAAAATCATGTCTGTTGTCTGGGAAACTTAAATACTTATTTAATTTAATAGCACAATTTTATTTATTTACCTTATTTGAGGTTGGTACAGATTAAGCTAGTCCTCTAAATTGTACGAGATCTTAATTGGCGTCAACTATGTATGTATAGGGACACCCTTTAATTTTCACCTTTTTTAATTTTTCCTTTATTTGTGCTGTAAGACCTTGCTTTTTGCCAAATTTCGTGATTCTAGGTCAACGGGACCTAGGTCTACCATATAGGGTTTCGACCCAAAACCTATAGGGTACTTCCGGTTGACCTAGAATTGTCAATTTTGGTTAAAAGCAAGATCTTACAGCACAAGTAAAGGGAAGTGGTTGAGATATTGGGGTTCAAGAGCGGTAAAAACATTAAAATGATACTATTAGGTCAAGTGAGATGTCAAATGAAAGGTCTTTATTAGTACATTTAAACTCCGTGTTTTTGTTTTTAGTAAATTCCTTATAGTTTTTGAGTTATTAGCTATAATAAATACTGAACTTTGACAAAATTCACAGGGTAGGTACGGTCACCAGTGACCACACAGTACTGAAATTTGGTATGCGTGTAATTTGGTTACGCATTTCGTGGCACTATTTTATTGATCAAAGATTAAGGCAGGCTTGCACAACGATCCCTAAACGTATTTAGCGCCTAAACACGTTTAAATTTTACGTATTTGTTTGATTTGACAACTCCTTAAATCATATTTAGCCACTAAATACGTTTAGGCATAGTTGCGCGAGTCGCCCTAAGAATATTTTCTCATGTGTTTTGATAGACTCGCGAGATCTCAGTAGTATTATTACTAGCTGAGCTGCCCGCGGCTTTGCACGCGTGATTTGTCCATAAAAAACATTATCTTCCTACTACGCAATCGGATAAAAAGTAGCCTATGTATAAATCCCGATCATAATCTATCCATATACCAAATTTCATAGAAATCGATCCAACCGTTCTTGAGTTATAAATGTGTAACTAACCCGGCTTTGTTTTATATATGTATTTAGATTTATTATTAGGCAAAACCAGAAGAGGGCCTTTGTATGTTTGATTATACTAAGTTGGATGCGCTGCGCGGATGCAAGTGCGACTCCTGTTATTGATCAACCACTCCCCTTTTTCCGGGCGACAACGGTCTCCAGTGGCTATCTAGTAGCTATCTAGATGTCTAACTAGTTGCCTGGGGTGCATATCGCGAGCGCGCCCTTTTTGTTGTTGAAGCAACACGTTAACTTATCTCAACTAAGCACCACTGCGATCTTGTATTTCTTATTTTCTCTACTACTATTTGCTGTTATTGCGGTTTAGTTAAATCAGAGTAAACGAAATGTCGCTATTGACGATGCTCCTTCATACACTTATGGAGGCGGTCACATATGTAATGATCTTCCTGGTGGTAGTCGTTATGGCGTTTGCTCTGGTGTTTAAAATTTGCTTTAAAACCGTTTTGTGCTTCCTCGCTGTTGGGGTTGTCTCTTATTTCGTCCATCGAGTGCTGGCCGACATCCAATAAAATAGTTTTGATGGAGGAAGTTCAGGTAGTAGGGTTCAGTTTACGGCTGGTCGCACTATTGCTCTAGTAAGTGAAGTAAGAAAACAAACTTGGTAACGCTAACGAAGCAAAGACAATGAGAGCTACAACAGATTATTTACAACGCAACATGTAATGTAAGAGGATATGTAGCTATGTAATTTATTGGTACGTGCAGTTATTTTTAGTGCGCTCTCCAAAACATTGAAATGTATGGTAAATGTTGCATTGTATGTTTTGTTGCTAATAATCTGTACCCTAAGCGAAATTGCTGTCGTGTCAGGCCATCCCTTTCACACGTGAGGTACGTACTGTACGTGTGAAAGGGATGGCCTCGACACGACAGCAATTTGGCTTAGGTAATAAAGCGGCCGGCCTTATAGTATTTTCGCTGTGATGACAGTTGAAAGATTGTTCGGTGGATGTTTCGATAGGATGTATTTTGTTTCAGAAAATGCTGAACCTCATCGCTGACAGGCTGGAGCGACAGGTGTGCGACGACGTCCTCGAGGTCGCCTGGTCCACCATGTGGAACGTGACTGACGAGACGCCGGACAACTGCCGCCGCTTTCTCGAGAACCGCGGCATGGAATTTTTTTTGGGGTGCCTGAAGGTACGAGATGTACGTTTCCAAGACTGCTTACTTGATTTATTTATTAAATGTTCTATTTTTTTGATGATTCGGTACATTAGGCTGCTTCCTCAATTTTACGCCTTTGTGTCAGAAGTACCATTGATTTGTACCATTGATTGTACAAGTGACACAACTTTGTATCCTTAGTACCAGTAACGAAAAATGAGGATATTCCTCCGTAATGTTAACCGATAACTATGGAACTAGTGATACAACTTTGTAGCTCAAGTACCATTAAAGAAAAGTAAAGATATTCCACGTAAATTCATTTTTCACATGCATTTAGTTTGTATTGTCACAAAGATATAAAATTAAAAATATAACCGAAACTTCTTAACGCAAATAAAATTTTAAAGCCTTTGTTACACAACTAACGGCGTAATTTTTCTAGAACTAGTGGCACATTAATTTTACCATTAATGAGCTGCATTTGAACATGCTGTATATATGCACTTCGCTCGATGACGGATTTTGACCGTTTTTTAAACGGCATCGTTGTATTCGCTCTTACAGCGGTGAATGCTGCATCTTCCTTAAGCGTTTTCAAAAGATGGCTTATTGTTGTGGGTCTTCTCTTAAAACTTTTGTTAAATTGCCCATTCCACCCTTCGCATACGTTATTTGTCCTATGTCTTTTGCCAAAACAACACCACATTGCTTTCTTCGGCATCCAATAGTTTTGAATATAAGACAAGAATGGTCCGAGGTTTCGATGCGTACCAATAACTTGACTTTCTGCAAGCACATAATTCCAGCCTTCCTCAATATCTGGTTCAGGCAGAAGTGGTAGCACAATGCACAACCCTATTATTTTGTTCAAATTTGTGTCGTTGTTTTTTTTGTTTTTTGTTTGTATGTTTAGTTTCTTTGCTTTTCTGATCAATGTATCCTTGAAATGAAAATAACATCCGTGGTGTTCCACGTTGGGAAAGACCAATTTTATAGCTCTGATAGTAGCCTGTTCAAAATCAGTAATAAATTTAGTTGGCTCCCATTCTGGGACTGCTGACTTTATAAGTTCTAGCAAAATAACGTACGACTTTTGAAGTTTATTTGGCATAAGTGCGTAAATCACAGGTACTACATTGTTTTTGTCTTCGCAGCTGCCTAAATCACAAAACAACACAAATAATTGAGTAAATGGTTTAGGACAACGTTTAAACGTACCATCGCCGAAAAACACTTTTCCATTTTTAAGCACTACTCGTGCTTCTTCTAATGCGAAAACTATTATACGATCATTATCTTGTTGATAGTCAGCGAGTAAAAAATCGTCGTAATCTCGTGGTACCTCAACTTCTTTCAAATCAGAGTAAGCCATTTTTTCCACTTGTGCTAATTTCCTCTTTCTTCTATACGCTACACATCGGTATTGGTTATAGTTTGGCAATTTATGGATTAGATCGAGACCCTTATTTCTCATAGATGCTAATGTTTTTTTGTACATAGCCGGAATTGTTTCCTCTACAGAAGAAGCAGCTGTTTCTATGCTGTAACTTATAATTGAACAGACAGTGTTTTCATTTTCATTTGGCAGGCATGTTTTCAAATGTATGGTTGATTTCACCTTCGTCATGTTAACGGAACGCTAAAATATATAAAAAAGTTGAAATAGTAATTGGTAGATAACAAATCTGACGGCCACCGTATTTAAGAAACCTTCCTCAGGTCTAGAGTTCAGTACGAACTTGGGATCGATATTTTCCATACTGTGACTTATATTTATTGAGTTATAGATATATAGAAGCTTGTGGGTTAGACACACCACAAATGATCGAGATGTGATCAAACGCAAACCTATTCCATATAAAATTAAACAAACATACCTGCATTACTGTAACAGTTCCGGTGCATTTTTCAGGTTTTTTAAAATTTTTACATCGCCTGATACAGTTACCATTTTCATATTTGGTATGAAAATAATACTGGAAACCTTCAAATAATAAAACATTTCCTCGGCCACGTCGCACTATCTTCATTTCCGAAGCATGATTCGACGATGCCGCTTCGGACATTATTTTTTTATTTATAATTATGAAAATCAAAATTGGGTTGGGTAACAATTGGTTCGACACATGAAAAATAATGAATGCATAATAGTGTCAGACTGACGTAAACCGAAATGTACTTCAAATTATAAGTTGCCAGTACTTGGCGTATCGTAGGTGTAGTATTTATTAATTGCGACAATTCACTTCCTGGGCCCACTCCACAGTACTTCAATGATTAGTTGTACCATTCATGGTACTAGCGATACATCAATTTTTATGATGGTACTACTGATCCTAAATAGTTATCACTATTACCATTAATGGTACTAAGGATACAAAGCTGTGTCACTTGTACCATTAATGGTACAAATCAATGGTACTTCTGACACAAAGGCAATTTTACTATACATATATTTCTTAGTAGGTATTAATCTTTTCAGTACTGGACCCCATACAATGCGTGTTTGAACACTGTTTGAGGCGCAGACTAATAATAATGTAATCGTGTTTTAAAGAAGAATAAAAAATATTTAGCGGCATTTTTTTACGCATCCGAAGGCCTTTTCAAGATTTTCTAATAATCTTACAGTTATAACAGCCTTGCTTCAATTTAACACTAGCTTTTGCGGTTTCACTCGCCTGATATAAAGCCAGTTAGATTGTCGCGAATCTATCAGATTAATTATTACCATACGCTAATTAACAAAAATAAGATAACAGTCATCGTCATAATTTTGTAGTTTCAGATCTTCCCGAACAAAGATGAACTGCTCCGCAACATGATGGGTCTGCTTGGTAACGTAGCTGAAGTAGCAGAACTGCGCCCGCAGCTGATGGACAAGACCTTCCTCACAGTCTTCAATGATCTACTGGAGTCTTCCAGCGATGGCATCGAAGTAAGCCCTTTTGTGTATTTTATCTGGCTAGGTTAGCTAGGAGATTTTGGAATAGCCATATAGACGACATGGATTGATTGTCCTAAAATTACTTTTACAATGACAGGATGATACTTTGGATCAAGGCATTGCACATAGGTAGATTTGCACGAAAAACGTGGCCAAAATTATTTAGCAATATTTTTAGCTTATGTACGTCTTTACTATTCAAGTTAACAAAGAATTAGCTATATGGAACCACGATAAAGAAAATAAGTGAAATTTTAACTTTTTATTAGCATTTTTACACAAAAATAAACAAAACGTTACTTAGAACTGTAACTTTCTTCGTCATTTTCTTTATCCTCGTCTGCAAAAGACTGCTCTATTTCTTCCACCATAATATCCTTCGCTTCGGCACTAAAAGGTTTCGTGTTTTTCTGAGGCTTAGGCCGTATGCTGCTTATGTACGGTTCCGATGTTAGCATAAGCCTGTGAAAAACATCGTACATACATTCTTCCCGGGAAAATTTTCGTGAATATCGAAGCCTATATTCACGAAAATGTTTATTTCGTGCCTCTGCTGCTTCTTCTGATAATGTCCCGATAGGCAACAAGGCATGGCTGATGATGGCGGGCCCGTGTATTAGAATTTTGTGGACTGTTGGTGACATGGGATGCCAGTTGTATTTTTGTACATATAATTTGGCTGTTTCGGTACAATAGCTTTCAAATTTTTGTGCATCTATTTCAAAGCCACTTGAAATCACCTCCAATATTGTACCGAATCTTTGAATCAACTGGAGTTCTATGCCGGTGATTCGAGAGGAAACCTCGGGGTTCGCAAAGAATCTACGACTGGTGTTCCCATCATTGGTGTTTCCAAATCCGGGCTTCGGAACATCCACCAATAACCCTAGTTCTTCTTTGAATTTAACTTTAATTTCTTCCTTCTTGGTATGTACAGCAATTTTATCTTCTGGGCTTCGAATCTGCCATTTTTGCACAGGTATTTTATATGCCAAATGAAGTAATGACTCGAAAAACCGGATTCTTGCATGTAGTACTGATAGTCCGAATTGAAGCTTTTCCGGGTCTACATCTTTTTTTATGTTATCCAAATTGTTAAATTTCGTTTGTGTCACGTTACGTATATAGCACCGCATTGTTGACAATGTTTCAGTAGCTGCATTACAGACTTTTCCGTCTATCATTGTAAAACACAAAGTGTGTTTAATGGAAACGTTACAGTTTTCTTTTTGAATCTGTGTATTATAACAGAACCATTAGAACCACCAGAACCTACCTTGCAGCCATTTTTCATTTTTCTGCAAAAAAGTTTTCTCTGTTCTGTGTGCTGCTTCCCATTTGGATTTCATATCAGATTTGAGATATCGAAAGCTGGTCAAAAAATTTTTTTTTTGGTCTTGTTGAAAATTTTCTTCACTGAGTATGTTTGACTCAACGGTATCCAATTTTTTTGAAAAATGTTTTTCATTGGTGTGTTGCAGCATGTTGTATATGTCTCTTCTAGTCATTATTTTGACACCAGAGGGCCCTGGAGGTATACATTTTACCGATTAGTAAAATTGACTGCAAAACTAACTTTGTTTTGGTAATTCCTATAGACAAAGTATGTACCATAATAATAACTAAAGGCACTTTGCGGCACTATATATTTCTACATCTGACATCTACGTGAACCAGCCTATATAAACTAAGAAGAAACAATGACTCGATCATGTACGCATACCAAACAAAATAACTAATCTTTTCAACTTTCTGATATTTGACTATTATGATTATATGCGGCTCACGAAATAAGCTTTAACTTGAAAAATGTATTTAATTTTAAAAATAAACTATTAAAATTTCTTTTACTGACCTGGTTCTGAAGTATCCATAATGAATAATTGCACTTATCACTAAAATTTTTTGCTAAAGAGCTAATTTAAGATTACAATTTAAAAATATTAAAAAGTTCAGATAAAATGTGCGTTAGCAAAGCCGTTAGTATCACAACTGACTGAGCCTTACCCCTTGCACTACTAAAATTCAAAATGGTGTCCTATTGTGCTCTAACAATCTTTGTACCTGGTAGCATGACTCATTTCTCGCAAAACAATTGTTTGTGAATTGCATTTTTGGCCACGTTTTTAGTGCAAATCTACCTATGTGCATTGGATAAATAAGAAACTTCACCCACAAGTTAGTTATAAGATGGGTAAAAAAAATCTAAAGGAAACTATTAGGTCAAATAGGATGGGACGTCTAATGAAAAGTCTTCATTGCTACATTTCGACCCCGTTTTTAATTTAATCCTTGTAGTTTTTGAGTTATTAGCCATAATAAAAACGGAATTTTGACGAAATTCACAGAGTATACCAGTGACCTCACAGTACTGAAATTTGGTATTCGTGTGTAGTTTTAGTGCCACAAATATAGGGAAAAGTGTAAAATCCAGAATAACTGCGAATTTAACCCCTAAAAAGAGTAACCAATTAACATCGACCCCCGCTACTTATAATTTGAGTAAAACTTTAGGTCAAGTTAGTTGGTTAATCATTCCGTGGCACTATTCATCAACTTCACTTCAAAATCAGATCCTCTAGTACTGGAGGGGCGAATCTGCCCCAATGTCTATGTATGCAGAGGCTGTTAGATTTAGGATGTTATTAAGCTTGCCATTCAGCCCAGTTTCCAGCGTATCAGCGATGCCTTGATCATATTTTGACGACCTCCCTGGCGCAGTGGGCGAATAACCGGCTGAGACGCAGGAGGCAGTGGGTTCGATTCCCGCCGCGGAACAAATGTTTGCATGATCTACAGATATTTGTTCCGGTTCTGGTTGTTTTTTCTATATATTAAGTATTCTATCAGTTATTTGATTCCCATAGTACAAGCTCTGCTTAGTTTGGGGCTAGATAACGCTGTGTGAAATGTCCAGCAATATTTATTTAATATGTATGGCTTCTAGACCAGTGCTATGGTGTTGGGTTGTTCATCAAGAGTTCTCCAAAGGGCGTCGAACCTAGTGACAACATCACTGTTGGATATTGTCCTAAATGATATCGATTTTACCACATGCGTCGGGCTTTTCTTTACTGCTAGTCCCATGGAAGACTGGTGTGGGTTTTGATTAGGTTTTGTTGTTCTCTTTTGGACATCATGATGACTTAGGAAGAAGGGTGGGGGAAATGGGGGGATGTAGAGTAGTCGTTACCGAGTGCCCTGTTGTTGGGATGATGATGATTAGAAGCTCTGGATACAATAGTGACAGCTCCTCATCTTTCTTCCTTGTGAGACGCTAGCGAAAGAATGTTGAGGCTTAATAAGCTTCCTGCAATTTCACTTCCGCCGTCTCCTAGGATTAGGTCAATATTCTCCTGACTCCATGAGATCCATATTCCAACTGCAGGCTTTGCCCCAATTTCACCTATGTATGTCCAGGATGGCTCCAAGGCGGGTGCCACCATGGGGGTCCTGACGTCCCTTGCTCTTGGCTTCTGTATAATCACGTGATCTTTCGCCAGCTTATAGATGAGCCTCTAGCTTACCTTTTCGAGGGCTTCGATCTTCTCCACTAGGATCCCGAAAACCACAACGTTATCAATCATCATATCCTTCTGCAGGATCCGGTGGGCGAAGATCGACCTCGTTTCTATTTCGAGGTGTCTATTTGTCTGGCAAGTAGGCTCCTGATAGTCTTCTTGTGGCCCTGTCCACCACAAACACTGCTCCTTTGTGATATTTGGGGAGGTCAAGTTCCTGAATGACGTTGTAACCTCCGGAGCCGGGCCATAGTCCCGGTAGGTGGTTGCCGGTAGGCACCTGTCGATGGAGTCCAGCCAAGACAGATAAGAGTCGTCACAGGTTTCTTCCCTCAGCCAGCCTTGGAAGACAGGCGAAAGCCGGACCTTGCCGCTCCTTATCATAGCTGATTGTGTAGTTTTTGCGGGTACTGACACTTTAATGAATTTCATTGTAAAATATCCAGAATAACATGTTTTTAAGGTGTTCCAGGGGCCAGAAAGAATGGCTGTAAATATAAAAACAATACCTAAAGATTATAAGAAAATGTTGACTAAAACTTAAATATATTTTAAAGAATAAATAGGGTTTGCGTCAATATTTACTCGTATCACTATTTGGTCACAGTTTTTGGCATAGTTGAAATCATCAAACTCCTCAATTCCGTTATCGGCATGTCAAGACAAAGGTTGATTTATTTATTAAATTAAATGTCTGTGGGTCACACAACACTTTTTTTAGAAAATAAAAATCGGAAAGATGTAGAAGCCTGTTAATATTTTTATTGCTTTTCGAAGTAGTCTCCGATCCTTTCTAAGGACCGTCGCATGTTATGGAACAATTGACAGACGCAGTGGGCCCCTCTTTTTAAGGATCTCTTCCACGCCTTTTTCAAACTCAGCCACAGTATCTTCAAGGTTCATAAAACGAATTCCTCTAAGTATCTTTTATTTTTGGGAATAAATAAAAGTCTTCTTAGTCTATAAATAAAGTCGGTACTGTAGGGAGGACGACTCACTAACTCCACACCTTCTATAGACAAATATTCGATGGTCCGCCTGGCGGAGTGAGCTGGAGCGTTGTCGTGGTGGAAGAGAATCCTGCTTCATGGAATTCTTCTATCTAAAATTTTCCAAGACAACTGGTAAACAATGATTGACATACGCAAAAAGCCCCTGCAACTAGCTAGGGTATGTACCTAAGTGAAACCATAGGCCGCCCGTAAAAGTGATGGGTTTTCAACAGGTGAGTTACAACGCTGCTGGCGTGTTGGCCCACATGGCGTCGGATGGTCCCGAAGCTTGGACCGTCGACTCGCCAGCTCGCGATGATGTACTGGCCCGCGTGGCCGCCGCCGTCTGCCGCTGGGACCTGAAGGCTGAGCGGAACATCAACTACCGCTCCTTCGAGCCTATCCTTAGCCTGCTGGGCGCTCACCACACCCCGCAGTGCCAGCACTGGGCCGTCTGGGCGCTCGCTAACTTGACATCCGTTTATCGTAAGTCGTTTTACTGCTAGTATTCGATATGCTACCCACACGCGTTTACAGTAATTATAATAATATAGCTGAGGACTATATCCCCTTGAAGGGTATCCTCGGATCTCTTACGCAGTACACATAACCTTACAGCTATCTCACAAGGGCACCAGTCAAAGTACAAACATTTCGTTTGATACATGCCCACTTTTTTGTATAGTAGTCGTGACAGACGCAAGCCCATGGGCGCTTATTAGAATACTAACCCGGCACATGGCGGCTTAGTATTCTAATATGAAATGCAAATGAAATTTTGGTTCTAGTAGGTACCATGCCGGTTTCCTCACGATGTTTTCCTTCACCGTTGTCAGCATGCGCACATAATTTTTTCGAGTAGAATAATCCGGCCTTGATTCGAACCCAGAACATCCGCATCGGAAGTCGGGGTACATGTCACTAGGCTCAATTCACACGGAGTTGACGGTGGCTACAAACGCCTAGCTCGTCACGAAGAAAAGATGCCAAAAGCTGGCGACCCTTTTAAACGATACCATGAATTAAAGTTAAGAATAACTCGGTGTAAATTGAGTCAGCCGATAAATGGGATAAAGAGAAATAAACAGTTATTATTTCCAGCGGAGAAGTACTGCACGCTGGTGGAGTCCGAGGGCGGCATCAGGTTGTTGCGGGAGCTGCTGAAGCACCCGGCGCCGTACGACGCCATCAAAGCGCTCGCGCAGATCGTGATTGAGAACTGCGGGCAGTTCGCGAGCGAGTCCGGGCTCACGTGCGCGTCGGTCTCCCGCGCCCTCCGCGACTAGCATGAAGCCACCGTCCGGTGCTGCATCGAGGACGTCATCCCCGAAGCCAGGTACGAGCTCGCCGCCGCCTGGCACTGTCTCAAGCTAGCCGCTGTCTACGCGGGAGTACTTAGCTTCGGATGTGTCATCGGCTATCTACTGTTCCAGAAGGATTGACGTGACATCGAGATAAGGACTCGTTACTTGTTTTTTTTTTTGCAGTGCATGTATCATTTTACGTGTAAATAAAACATGAGGTTTTTTAAATGTTATAGTTTGCTTTAAAACTATATGAATTAACTATATATATTAACTATATTAACACCGCTACCATTTGAAGATTTGACTAAACTTGTTGAAGATGTCTGGATGGCTAGAGTGGCTGCTTTGAAATGTAGTACCTAGTAGTGGCCGTGCCAAACTTCGTGACCTGTCTAAATAGATATAGGCTGCTGTGTGGCTTTTGTTCAGGCCGGCCGAAAACGCGACATTGTTGTTTGAACTTTCACATCGATATTTCACAATATTCTCAATCACAAATCTAAACGTCATGCTTGCTTCTATTTGTATTGTTTTTTTAACAAATAGAATTCTTAAAAAATTAAAGTCTATGGCTCTTTAATAAATTATTTTGTCTGTAAACGGATGGTACGTGTTTAAATAAGTCAATGTACTATTTTAATCAGTAGAATGTAAGTAGATATTAGACATTCCCGGCGTGAGGTAGACAAAATGTTGCTACATTATACTCTGTCCATCAGGTTATTTGTTTTTTGTACTATGTGAATAGCGTGTATCAAATTATATCACATACATAAAAAAACGTTTTATTTAGCATCACCTTTTTACAAGGTTACAACAGCCTGAAAGAAATTTAATAAGGTATGCGGTAAATGGATAAATATAAAAATTATTGATTTAGAACTGGGACAAGTTAATAATATCCGTTGAGTAGTTTATATGATCTAAGGTAACAGACAGCGGAAGCGACTTCTTTTTTACTATGTAAAGATTATGTATTTGATTTAATTGTATTGTTTTAATGTATGTGACAAAATGTAATGTTTGTAGGCTACAATGGCGAAACCTAGTTTAGTTCTTTATTAAGCTCAACCATCGTACCTATCGCCATACCATCGCCGTTTAGTAGTGAAAACGTAAAACAACTTGACCGACAGATTCATTCAAATTACAAGAAACGGGAGTTCATGTTAAATGGTTTCTGGGGTAGAAATTGAAGGTATTCCGGATTTCAGACATCCCTATATTTGTATCACTAAAGCTACACGCATACAAAATTTAATTCATCATTTTGTTCCTCTCTCTCTTCCCAGCTATGTACCCCACATGGTGGTGGGGTCAGCTTTCCTGGTCGTTCTTCTCCACTTCGCTCTATCCTTGACGTCGTCATCAGAAACTTGGCACTCTCTCATGTCTTTTGACACTACATCTCTCCACCTTGTCTTGGGTCTACCTCTAGATCTTCGTTCCTAAAATAATAAAATAAATAAATACCCTATAAATTTTATCGTTCCAGTTTTTATCATGGCTAACAACCTAAAAACAAGAAAGCATAAACTGAAAATTAAAAGCGTAAAAATGTACTGATGGAGACACATTTTATTAGACGTCCTATTTTCTTTCCCCCTTCTTGAACACCAATATCTCTACAACACCACATTTTTAGCTCATTTAGGATTGTGCCTATACTACCTAGTCTACCTACTTCGCGATGATCGTATCAACGCTTCGAAAGTTATCCTCGGACAAACAAACATACATGCAAACAAAACGGTTTCGTCTTAAGTTGATATCTCGCTTCGCTCGATCAATGAGCAACATAACCTTTGTAGTACCAAATTAGCTTACAGTATTTTTATGAAAAGCCTACAGGGCTACAAATTATATGTTGATTTTGAACGAAAAATTTATCGATATCGATAATCGTAAATGTTGCTGCAATAATTCCATCTGTCAAAAAGCAAATAACCTAATGGACAGAATATAATTATTAAAACCGGCCAAGTGCGAGTCGGACTCGCGCACGAAGGGTTCCGTACCATTATCTATAAAAACGGCAAATTAAATCACAATTGTTGTATGGGAGCCCCCCCCCCCCCCCGAAAATATTAATTTTGTTTTAATTTAATTATTTATTTTTAAAGTGAATAATATAACTCAATATTCCGTGAATATTTTAAGCGTTTACCTGTTGCCGTTATCAAAAACGAGCAAAACAACCACGTTTGTTGTATGGGAGCCCCCCCATAGATATTTGTTTTATTTTAATTTAATTATTTATTTTTAAAGTGAATATTAAACTACATATTCTGTTAATATTTCAAGCTTCTATCTGTTGCCGTTATTAATATCGAGCTAAAACAAGCAAAACAATCACGTTTGTTGTGTGGGAGCCCGTTAATATTTATTTTATTCTGTTTTTAGTATTTGTTGTTATAGCGGCTACAGAAATACATCATCTGTGAAAATGTCAACGTTCTATCTATCACGGTTCTTGAGATACAGCCTGATGACAGACAGACAGACAGACACACAGCGGAGTCTTAGTAATAGGGTCCCGTTTGACCCTTTGGGTACGGCACCCTAATAAATTAAAGATCTGTTTTTCTTTCCTACTTTCCCACGGCGAGCAAGATTATATTAAATCATGATATCGATGGATGTTAATAAAAACGGGATTTCCGTTACAATACTAACTACTAGGTATTAGAAGAATCAGGTAGATTTAATTGTGTAATAAATCGTGTAACTTCGGTAGTGCGCACTAGGTGTGAAACATTTAGAAGTAACTTTTTAAATATTATTATGTACCTATTTAATAATCAATAAAATGTTGATGAATTAATTAATTAATTTAATCAATGAAAATGTTTTATTTTTAGATTGTTATTGAATAGCAGTTAGTCGGTGTGGATTACTTGGTGTTAATAACGAATTAGCGAAGTGCAAGTTACTTGCGTTATTGTAGTTAGTGTTCCGTTAATAAAGCGCACCTCATTTTACCAGCACTGCATTACGTAATATATTGTTTACTAAAATGTATAATACTTTTGTTGTATCTTGTTGTATTGTCATTAAAATAGTAATTTCATTGGAAAAGGTGTTTAAAATAAAATGTTTATTTACACGGTGTCCTTTAAATCACTGTTTTCCCAGAATAAACGTTGTTCATACCATGGTCTACAACAAGCATACATAGCATCAAACAAGAGAATTAAAAAAAAATCTAGATCTCAGTCTAACTTTGTTCAAAAACTAGCCGTGGCATAAAGTTCATTGGCACGCTAGCCGTAGCGTACTGTTATTATTTTTGTAGCGATACGGCGCCATGTTGTTGGGCGTAACGTTAAAATAGACGTTTTAAGTTCGCAACTTTTTATGTTTTATCAAAGACCGATTTAATTTTTTTTTTAATTTGATATTATAAACCCTTTGTAGACCATGGTCTGAACAACGTTTGTTCTGGGAAAACAGCGATTTGAGGGGCACCGTGTATAAGATGAACCCCTTCAAAATAAACTTGTCGTAATATTATGTTCTGTTTAGGTTTATATTACGGAACACTAAAAAGAATTAGATACATTTTAGACAAATACTTTAGAAACGTAAAATACTTGATGTTGTAATTACATATATATGTAAATTAAAATTATCTCAAACGTGTGTTAGATCGATATTTGGTTGTTACTTTTATATAGATGATTATACATTTATTTAATTTATTCTTATATTTATTTGTTTAGTAGTTGATTTGCACCAATTGCATGCTCAGAAACTAACAGAAAAACTCGAACTCATAGACGTAATAAACAAAATGTCCGCGCGAAAGATAATATATATATATATAAATATCAAAAGAATATCGACAAACGCAATGCGCTGAGTTTCCCTTTCTCAAGCCTTACTTTCGCTCGGATTGGATTTTATTCACTCATCAGCATTATTCCGTGATTTTTGGCAAAGTACGCGTAGCGAGCCGCGTCCCCAAGTGCGCAGGCTGCGGGCCAGCGCCAACACCGTCTTGGCAATGATAGCTGGCAGAGTAGACTGCCCGTACACCGGACATTGCTGTCACAGGCATGCTCTCAAAAACCCTGTTTAGTATAAACCTTAGCATACCTTTTGTGTTGTGATCTTCCTTATATGAGTTACATAATTGCTTGAAATAAGTGTATATTATTTATATTTGATTTTTTATTATTATGTTACTAGATTATTGTCAGTGTAATATTGGTAAATAAGAGAACTTTACTCGTAATTATAAACTACTAGTCGTTCATAACGTGTTTTGCCGACATCGCCAATTAATTTTTCATTAATACTGTGATTTTTACTCATACCTAATGAATGGTGTCGATTCTATGCAACACTCTCTGAATCTGGCTGCGCTAGAGAATGAGATGTATGAGAATGAGAATGTATTTCTTCTTTTTTCTTTCATACGTACTGATTGTTTCATCCAAATGTAGATGTAAATTGGAGTGAAATGCGTATATTTGATGTTTAGAGATTTTTGTACATAACCAACACCATTTGTCTGTATATGTTAACCTAAATAATTATTGTTTTTTTTTTCATAATAATAATATGTAGGTATTATAACTACATATAAATATTAAATGTGTTAAAATTACAACTGAGACTTTTCTGTGTTATGTTCTTTATGATAATTCGGCCAAATGCTGGGCAAACATTTTCCAGTACCGTGAAATATACCTTTCCTATATCCTGAAACTGGACCTGCAAACACTAGGTTCAAGCCTAGCCTTGCTCAAAGAAATCGTTGACGTGACCCAAATAAGTTATACGTGGGACCCATTAGGGAGTTAGGCTCAAAATTTACACTCCTCAAGATTATTCATAACCAGATTATTATTTTGAAAACGAAGGCTTTGATTTAAATGTCTATGATAATTGCGAAAAAGGTATTCCAAGTAAAACTTCATTTAAATTATGCATAAAATGATTTTAAAAAAACCTCAAAAAATCTTAATATTATTTTTTATATACTGTTTTGTTTGAAAGTATTATATAAATAAATAAACTGCCTAGCATACGGATAACGCCATCTTCTTACTTTTAAATTTCATTGCACTTGACGGTACCTACAAAATATTCGATTAAGTACGTAATCTAGGTATTTTCGAATTAATGATGATGATAGTATTTTTTTAACTTTCGCGATCACTATACATAAAATTACTGGTTTGTATTACTCAGGTTTTGTACATGCAGGACGCGTCTATCCGAGGATGCGCCGTGTCCTGCCGTCTCGCTCTTACAGCTCATGCTATAACAGCTTGTTCATTTCATAATTCACAATAAAGTAATATTAGGTACAAAAAATACGAAAATGCGTTTGTACTTATATCAACAATGACAAAACATCTATCACTACCTATCAATAATCATCATCATTAAATCAGCCATAGAATGTCCACTGCTATACATAGGCCATCAAAGAGATTTGCACTCTGCGATTCAGTGTCGGTTTTCTAAGAGAATATAGTTCTTACTCCCGTGCCACACTTGGTGACTATATAGGTATTTGCATAGTTGAAGCCAAGTTATCGGTGCGCCGGCAGCATTATTACAGCGGATAGTGCGGTGGATTACAGGCACGTTCCGAATGTCTCTCCAGTAAGCCTAGCATCGCCTACATCGCATCGCATTACATTTCATCACATCACATTTCATCATATCACATTAAATTACATTACATCACATCATATCACATTCCATCACATTAAAGTACATCACATTACATCACATTACATCACATCACATTACATCGCATTACGTTATATTACATTATATTATGTTACATCATATTGTATGTATGAACATACATACATACATACAACGACGATTTGCCCAAGTTAATTTGGATATAATACAATACCATACCGTACCATAACATAACATACCATATTATATTATATTGCTCCCTACCCTACCCGCATTGTTCTTACGTACATAAATTGCCATACTAAGTCCCGCATACATAAATTCTTACACACGGATAGACAAAGACTTTAAACACATAACACCTTCTTTCTGCAGCGGAGGTTAAGACATTTCGGAATTGTCCCCCTTACCCACAATAGCATTTACAAATATACAAATTCCTACACACGGATAGAAAAAGGCTTTAAACTCATAACACCTTCTTTTTGCAGCGGAGGTAGAACGTAGGCAAATAAAATAATTATTGTGATCACAAAATTTTACAGAACTATGAATTTATACACTCAACTTTGTACACTATAGAGAGCAGTCTTAGCAAGCTAGTCATTAGGAGCTAGCCGGAAGAGCAATTTTCATATTTACATGCTGATATATGCTGTATGCAATCGTTTTAGAGTGGATTATTCATTGGCAATTAGTCTTAAATACAAAATTGTTTGCATTAAAAAATCTCAGATCCTCGAGAATATTTAATTTTTTTTGGTTCTATTTATTCATTATTTTAGGTACTTAGGTATATCCTACCTTTTGTATTATATGTTTGCGTACGCGTCGTTCGCTGGCTGGCGCGAAAAATGTGTACAGGGTCTGCTCTCGACGAGGCCCTCAGGCCGTCTCACTCACTTGGGCGGCTGATTTCTCTTGCGCAACTAAATTGAGAAGTTTAGTCCAGAACAAAAGGATTGAAATCGCGTAGCAAAACTTTCAATTCTCGAGGTCTGCGCAGGACAATTTATTCATTTTGCGGGTTTCTATTGATTTCTCAATAAATAAAACTTAATTTTATGAAGTTGGTGGTTAACATTTTAGAATAATAGTGTAGCAATTTAAAAAAATTAAAAAAAAAGTTGGGTCTGAGAAAGTATTGAGATCTGCGAAGTTAAAAATTATATCTAAGTGGAATTTAGATATTTGTTTAACTAAAACCAATCGGGTTTTTTTAAATTTCTGTTCGGTTTAAAATATAGTTAGTTTCTTTGTATATCTGTAGTTTTTTTTTGCATTGAATAATATTGCTTCATTGCGTCGTTCTCGAGTTTTAAAAAGAAGACTAAATTCGACTTCTGGCCCCATGGCTCGCCTCAAACGGGTATTTATCACCGTATTGATTTAAGCATTGGGATTACAATTAAAAAGATATATACGCGATAAATACACGTTTAAATCAGTAATAATGATGATGGTTCTTAGAAAAAAGGAACTCTGCACCTATTTGAAACTACACGAGTACTCCCACTTTTAGTAGTACTTAAGTAATTCCTACTTGTATCTGTTTGAAATCATGGTCACCCTATCTCAGTTTTATAACCTATAAGATGCTAATTTGAGTTTTTATTTCGATCAAATTATGTCATAAAATACTGAACCGATTCTGGTGAATATTTGCAATAATTTTTTTCTCGACTACGGCAGTATTTGAGCTTTGTACGTTTCTTCTAGACTTCTCTGTTATAACTCCATATAAGCGATACTTCCATTTTGACTAAAATCCATTTATTTCTGAATAGAAGCAATAACATAAAAAAGTAATCCACTACAAATTCGTAACCAAAGAACTTCAAAAGGCTGAGTTATTGACGGATTCTCAAAGGTGTCCAGTTGCTGGGATCTAGCGGGGCCGTACAGGCTGATGTTACTTTGATTCAACCCCTATTTATTTCGGAATAGGAGCCATAACAAAAAAGTAATTAACTACAAAAACTTTAGCTTTCGACTGATTCTATCACACTCAGACCCGGAACAAATATCTGTAGATAATACAAACATTTTCTTCGGGGCGGGAATCGAACCCGCAACCTCCTGCGTCTCAGCCGGCTCTTCGCCCACGGCACCACGGAGGTCGTCAGCTTTATATTTATGTTACACATTTAGTAGTGTAAGGATGTGCGTTACCCATGCGTTACCCCAGTAAAAAGTGGTGTCCTTTCAGGATTCTGAAACCGTAAGGAATTGCCTCGTGTGAATTTGCGCGAAATCTGGTAATTTGTGCATTCAATAGGTGTAGAAGTTATTTATTTAACACTTTCACACAAAACAGAATAGTGCTAGGAGAACTTAATGCTAATAGCATTATCTACCAGTCATCCCGGTCGTGCTAAAAGAAGGTACAGGACACAGGAAAAAGTTATTTCAAAGCTACAAGAAAAAAGAAAAAATACAGACATACAGAAACTATAAATACAGACCCTAATTATCTAAATGAGAAAATAATAATAAATGCCTAACATAATAATTATAATATACCTAGTCAGGTCATAACTTCTGTCACATGTTTAATATAAAATAATTGAAACAAGTTTATTCATTATGTAACCATTTATATACCAAAATGAACTTAACAAAACATAGATTCGTATGACACTAACGTTTATTCAAAATGACCTCCGAGATTTTGAATACAGGCCTTCAATCTGCGCGGCCAGTCGTCTATCGCAGCACGAACGAGGTCCATGTCAATATCGGCGGCTGCCTTAATCAAGGATGTCTTGAGTGACTCCAAATTGGGATGAAGCTTTGAGCACGCCTTTTCCTCCAAGTGTTGCCGTATCTTGTAATCTAACGGATTCAAATCTGGACTGGAGGAGGGCCAGTCTTCGTGCCGGATGAAGTCGATTTCACGCGCCGCCAGCCAGTCTTGTGTGCTCTTCGCTCTATGAGCTGACGCCGAATCTTGTTGGAATACCCAGTGCCTGTTATTGAACATGGTATGAGAAACAGGTTCCACAAGGTTCGTCAGGACTGTATTTTGATACACAACTGCATTCGTTTTTACACCTTTCTCACAAAAATGTACCTCTGTTAAGCCCCAATAAGAAACTCCAAACCATACCATGAGCGAGGATGGAAAATGACCTCGTTGGACACGCGGAATACGGTTGCTCGCTTCTTCACTACTGTGTGCGTACACCTTATCATTTTGTTTGTTGTAGCTCTCTTCTACGGTAAAAATTTTTTTATCCGAAAAAAGAATTTCCCTATATTTTTTTCCCGTTTACCGCTTCAACAAAGCGCGACATCTCTTTAGTCGCAGGTCCATTGGACGAGCATTCAAACGATGTCCTGTTTTTCTTCGATATGCCCGAGTCTTCATTTAACACCCTTTTCACCGTTTTCGCTTAACCCCATCTGAAGGGCCAACAGTTTCTGCTTACGGTTGGGATTTCTTTGAATTCGCGCCTTCACAGCTTTTATCACTGCTGGAGTCCTAACAGACCGAGGGCGACCATTTCTTGACCTGTCATCTACACCAGAGTCTTCATTATATCGTTTGATGGTGCGATAAACGAATCTTTTGGTTATATTCAAATTTTTCAGTATGTCAACAATTTGAATTGGCGCGTAATCGCAACGATGCAACACAATAACTGCAACACTTTAAGTGTCCACTCCATATTTAAAAATGAGTAAAATTCTAAAAAGTATACATTTTTATTTTCATGAACAATTCGAAATTCAAATTCTATAAACTTTTTTGTGGCCAGCATTCTAAAAGAAAAGTTTTTACTGTGTGACAATACTTATGACCTAACTAGGTATATACAATTATCTTACCTAAGATCCTATAAATAAGTTTAAAAGAAAAAAAAAATTATTGGAAATTACGTTGCAAACCCAAGTCAAACGCAATGATATACGTAAAGGTGGCAAAATTATTTAAATAACTAATCTAATTTTCTCAAGGAAGCGCTGACGCACCAATCTCTTAAACGACTCTCATGTTTCAGCCTTTTTAATGTTTAATGGCAAGTCATTCCAGAGTCGGACCGCCACAACGGAAAAGGAGTTGGAGAAATAAGAAGTCTTATAGGAAGGGGTGCAGAGAAACAAAGTGTCAGCTAGGTCGTGTGCATCATTTAAAAACTGGAAGCGATATTTTAGATAGGTGGGGTGAATGGATCTCTAAGAATGGAAAAAAGTTATTCATAATAAACAGATTTTCCCGGAATAACGCCTGTCCCATCAGTCGATCTTTTACCTGATAGCTCTAGCTGGATAAAAAGTATACAGAATGATAGCTTATAATTTGTGCATAATGTACCTCTTTAGTATGAATTCGTGCTTCATAGGATTTCAGAGTAATTTCAGTTTTTGTTGGGGCAACGTTTTTGAGATTTCGATATCTCCGAAACTATTGTTTTTATGTATAGTGATCGGAGACTGTTGGATTAATTATTGGAAGCTTGAAGGTGGCAATTTGTGCAATTGGTTTTATATTTCAAAAATAACTCCTTTAAGCCTTTTCTTATGGCGCATCTAGGAAGTGGCGGGAACAGCTAATATAAAGATAATAATCAAAACTACAGGTTGGTTATAACAAAGTAATATTTAATAACATCTCATACAATTACATAATTTTTCAATAATTTCATACACAAAAAAAATTGTCGGTTCATAAAATCTTTTGTTTGTTGCATGCAAATATACATAACTAATATCTCAAATAAACATAAGAATATTAGATTAATAAATATAATTAACTTTGTGCTTTCTACCTACTCCGTGTGATGTGATGTCACGTTCGTTCGCGCTGTTATTTCAATTGCAAACAATTTTCAATAATTGATCTTTAACATATAATCTATGCTATATATAATCGCTGAACAGTAACGATTTATTCACTTCCGAATGACATGTATTTTTCAGTTAGTTACTCCCCTGGGTGTAGGTAGGCCAATCCACACTTAATTCACACTCACTGACTTCAGTGACAGGGTGGCTTCTGCGGCATTCGCGATACAACATTATCAACTAACTCTCTACTACGCATTCAATGAATATGTTACAAATAATGATATGTGATTATTTGTATACAATTTATCTATATAACATCAAAGTAACAATTTTAAATATCACATAATATTCGTAGTAATTATTTCTAGTACTAATCTTATATGGTCCTTTTTACGCACTACCTAATCACGTGTCTGCTTTGTACCTAGGTTTAGTCTATTTACTAGAAAATATAAATGGTGATTTAGTTAAGGCTATTTCGTAAACGACGAAAAATCCAGGCCACGTTATTATTGCTTAAAACATATTTGATTTATTATAAAAACAGTGTAAAATGGACTTATTGACATGAAGCACAAAAAGTGCGCGAGGCTTTACGGTCTTACAGATATCGCTTACGTCAGGCACGGACAATTGACTGTAATGGAAAACTGTCTCTCCAGCAGTTGTGGGGTGACGGGGCAACGATGCGGTCACGTCACACCTAAACTGATATTATCTGAGGCCAAGCATACCACTTAGCATCTATGAAAGTGCTCTATTACAGCTGCTAACCAGCGCCCTAGTCTATAAAATTGACCTCAAAGGCAGTCAATGAAGGCGATCCCCGCTAAGCTAGGGTCCATCGTACCATCGAGATAAAAGAGCGAATGTGCTTCGGGTTTCACCGTGCCCGCTACAAAACTTATACTTTGATCGAAGACGAGATAGTGCGGCGTGCTTGTGCTCCTTCACTTCGATATCGGTGCAAAAGTATTTCATGTTGTTTTACCGCCAAAGAATCTAATATAGTGTGATGTACTTATAGGTGCGTCCAGGTGCTAGGTGACACGTGAAGGCGCAGTACGTCGCTGTTATTCGTTGAGTATGCAGGTGCGAATGAGAGCGTCGCACACGGAATAGGGGTCGCAATTGGACGCCGGCCGGCGGTCCTCCAGGTATCCCTTCTTCTCTTCGGCGACCGCGCGCGGTATTCTGATGCTGCTGCCACGGTTTGCGACTCCTGAAAATGAGTTATAAATAAATAACTAGAGGGTCGCCCAGAACTGAGATTTAGCAAGTCTCCCATAAAAACAAAAAAAGATATTATTTCTAATTTTTGACTATCAAACTAGTGCCACGAAATGAGTAATCACATAATCTTGACCTACAGTTTCATTCAAATTACGGTTAACGGGAGTTCATATTAATTGATTTCACGTTTAGAGGTAGAAATTGCAGTTATTCTGTATTTCAGACTTGCCTATATTTGTGCCACTAAAACTACACGCATATCAAAATTCAGCACGGTGGGGTCACTAGTGGACCCTGTGAATTTCGTCAAAGTTCAATTTTTATTATGGCTAATAACCTAATAACTACAAAGTTTAAACTAAAAATAAAAACGGAGTCGAAATGTACTAATGAAGACCTTTCCTTAGAAGTTCCACTTAACCGGATATTCCCATTTTGGTTGTTTTTTACCCCACTTAAAACTCCAATAGGTATCTCAACAATTCCCAAACATTATAAGCTCATTTCGTCAGACAGGATTGTGCCATCACCTTCTACCTTTAAACCAAATTTCACGATGATCGGATCAACGCTTCGAAAGTTATCCTCGGACAAACAAACAAACATACATAGAACGCCGATTTGCCCAAGTTGATTTGGGGATCTCGCTTGGCTTGATCAATTAGTAAGGATAATGTTATATCAATCTTATTTTCAGGTCGGAACGAGATTAATCTGGTTACTGCTGGATACTTTTGTGTTGTGGACCGGTTCCCATAACAATGTGTACTAGTTTTCCTTTGTCCCACGTTTGTCTGGGTACGTCTGGTAAACAATCTCTTAGTAGGTATACGGACTTTACACATGCCTCAGGCACGCATCTATTTTTTTAAAACACTTTTACAAATGGCGCCATCTTTTATGCCGTAGGCGAAGGTACCTACTGGAAAATACAATAAATCATGAATTTGATAAGGCCCTCACCAGCGCTGAAGTCATTAATACTGGCTGTTTCGTGGAGGCCGGTGAGACGTCTCTCGTTGTCCTTGCCTCCGCGGGGATCGTACACCTTGATATGTTTCATGTGCACCTTGGACAGCTTGTCGATCGCCTTCTCGATCTCACTGAAGTAAACATGTCAACACATAAATATTCACGACTTATCAAATACTGAAAAGTTCAAATAATTAAATGTACCCTAAGTATATTAGATAAACTTTTGACCTTAAACGTTACGTCGATTACCTACTTGCAGCGTCCCGGTGATAGTAACAAAAACGATGTGTGACTCTCATAGACACATAAAAACCACGGATGATAAAAACCTACCCTAATTAATTTGGTACGTTCATTATTGTTTAGTGTTCTGTTTCTGTAAAGAGAACAGATAGGCTCGTTACGGTTTTTGATGTGAAATAGTAAAACCTCACAGCAGTAAGTACATATATCGTAACATAACATCTCACAGAGCTGTCTAGTAAGGGGAACATTAAACTGTTTCTTTCACAGAAGACCGTATATTTTTTATGGTTTTTTTAACTTTTGAAGGTACTACCCATAGAGTAGCAGTACGGTGTAGCAGTTGACATAACGTCAATCAATGAATAGAGAAGTGTTCGATACTTACATAATACCATTCTCTTGACGCATCTTCTTCGTCGAGAAGTTGGTGTGAGCGCCGGAGCCGTTCCAGTCCTGAACCGGCTTAGGATCAAACGTCACGATGACTCCGTACTCCTCAGCGAGACGGTGCAGAATGTATCGTGACATCCAGAGGTCATCGGCCGCGGTCACACCCACGGAAGGACCCACTTGGTATTCCCATTGGGAAGGCATCACCTCGGCATTGGTGCCTGAGATTGGTACACCAGCGAATAGGCAACATCTAAAACAATAGAATCGTTCAAAACTTCAACTTTAGAACAATGAGTTCGATTAAAAAAAACAATTAAGTAGGTATATATGTAACAAAATGTTTGGTTAGGTTAGAAATATTCACCTGTAATGAGCCTCAACAAGATCCCTAGCGAACACTTTGTTGGCGCCGACCCCGCAGTAATAAGGTCCCTGTGGTGGGGGGAAGCCGCCCGGAGGCCAGCCGAAGGGCCTGAGGTCTGCGTCGAGTAGGATGTACTCCTGCTCGATGCCGAACCACGGCTCCTCGTCCTTGCATTTGTCGTAGGCCTCCTGGCACTTCACACGGTGGTTGGTTGCTGTAAACGATGCTTATGATTAGTTGTGGATGTGTTGTGTGTCATATACAATCACATATAACTACCTTAAGTTGAACTACGTGAAACCAACGTGATTATATAACTTAAATTCATTTTAAGTTGGAAACAATTAATTTTCTCAATGGGAGATAAGGCAGCCATTGAAAAAAATACTGGGCAAGTGCTCGTCTGACTGGCGCACCGAGGGTTCTCTAAAATATTATTAGGTATATATGTGAATTACCAAGAAATTAACGATTTTAAATTTCATGGTTCTAGCTCAACGGGTAGTACCTACCCTATAGGTTTTTTATTTATTTGCGAGTGCCAAAGTATGCGTCATAAATGGGCGTGTTTTTTTATTGCGTTGACTAGGCCAAAAGACTAGGGCCCTTAGCTTAAATCTAAGTACCTGAGAAAAAGGATCTTGATAGACAGATGGGCAACGAAGTAATCCTATAAGGGTTCCTTTTTTTCCTTTTGAGGTACGGAACCCTAAAAATGACAATACAGCTTCCGTACTTATTGAAGCAATTCAACAAATATTGTTTTTTTAGATTCATGGTGGCTATCTGCATTGCACTCATTATGTTTTTACAAAAGAGGTCACAACTTCGATGCCCACACTACACCGTTGGCGATAAGCCAGCCTAAAGTCTAACTCCCATAGATTTACTTTATGATCATGGTATATATTAGAAATTTTATAAACTAACATTTTTTTTTAATAATTTAATAACTAACCCGTTGGCTCCATGTTGTGCTTGAATGTATCACACATTACGAGAATGTGGTTTCCGCGTCTGAAGGGATCCTTGTAGATGGCTCTCGCTACCAGAAAAACGTCCGAGTTGTGGCCGTCAGCTTGACCCGTCGAGCTGCCATCGAAATTCCAAACGGGCAATTCTGAAATTCATATAAACGAAAATTAATTCAGGTCCTCACTGCCGTCAACGAAGTTCGCGAATACGCATATTTAATTTAAAGCTCAGAGATGAAAGCCCCTTTGCATTGCTAATTTAGTGCGGCCTCGCAAAATGCCGAATACTTTAAATTTAGGTAAGTTTTACACAGAATTTCTATTCTACCCTAAAGCATATTTTTATGATAATATAAAGAAGTAAATTAGACGCGTAAACTCTAAATGCAGTCTACAGTATGATTAATCTGGAACAAGACGACGATGAAATCTACTAGATGGAACATTTCTACGACTGCTGAGGACAATATTGCTGTGAAACCTTTCAAGTTTTCATCAAAGCTATCCGTGTTTTCCTGGTCTGATAGCACACAGCGCGCTGCGAAAACGCTATCCAGATCCCGCGGGAAGAAATACGGCGGCAAGTACTCGTTATAATGTTCCCATTCCATATTTTGATTAATCTTTGTTATGTAGTTTTCATTCAACTCTTCCAATAAGCGAGCTAGTTTATCTATGGAACGTACAAATTTATGTTAATTGCTGAATGTCGTGATAGGTACATACCTACCTGGATTTTATATATATATATATATACTTAGTTATTTGTAAAATTATTATTGCCCTAGATCTGAAGTATAATTCCACACTGCGTAGTGTAAACAACACAGTAATGATTGTTTATTTAGTTGTCTTAGTTGAATCATTTATTGGTTAGGGAGGTCTACTTATTATAGCTGCCGTTATTAATTTAAAAAAAGTTGTTTACGCAAGCACATCTCACTCGCGCACACGAAGGCCAAACAATTTACCGAATGTATGCTAATTACCATTGTTAATGAGGATGTAATAAAGGAGCTGGATGTATCATGTTTTTAACAGCCGTTTGTTTCACATGCTTTTTTTAAATTAGTTTCATGACTTTACATTTCCATGAGTGGAGTTAATGAGCACCAATCCTGTACAAATGGAAATGTAGCTGTGACTGATTGCTTGCATCATTAAGTGACAGTGTAATGTGCATTTTCATATTAGCATGACAAGTATATATGTCTATCATCTCATGTAAAAGCTTTAGCTAAATATAGTAGCATATCACGCAAGGGTAATTGAGTAGATTGCATAACGTAGGAAAATTGCATACGATTAGAGTATCATAGACGTAGGGTATGTATCTTTCCCGCTAGGCTATTATGGAAATTGTTTATTCAACTATTAGGTACCCTTCTTTACCATTTACGTAATGATTCAAACTTGAGTTTCCCCATTTTGTTTGAGTCTTTGTAAGATGTTTACAAATTGTGTATATACGTGTATGTACCTAATTATTAGGTATTCGTGGTGTGTGTCGTCAAAAACCGTTAGGTAAAGGCGAAACAGGTACGGAAACTTAGCAGATTCTACCTGTGGTCGGGAACAGTTTTTTATAAGTATTATCGGTTAATTGAGATAAAAGTTAGTTCTTACCTTTTGGTTCTTTGGCAATGAAGTTTAAGGTGCGGTCCTTACACCGCATATGCTCGCCAGTTCCGTCGATCCAGACGTACGTGGCGATTATTTTATCAGCCGGCAGAGGAAGGTCATAATACCGACTGAGTAGCGTCTTCGAGAGGACCGCATTCGGAGAGTTGGTCAGTACGGGCCCAGAAAGAATCTTCGGGTTGTCTGAAGCAAAAAATGTTATTACAGAAAATTTCACGCTTGTTATTCGGGGCAGGCAATTTAATTCAGAACAGAACCTTAAGCAATACAAACAGTTATGAAACTATTTATAAATCGAGTGAAGCGAGATCTCTAAGTCAACATTGGCAAATCGGCGTTGTATGTATGTATGTATGTTTGTCCGAGGATAACTTTCGAAGCGTTGATCCGATCATCGTGAAATTAGGTAGGTAGGTAGTGATGGCTCAATTTTGGTTGTGACTAAATTAGCTAAAAATGTTGGGGGGTTGTTGAGATATTGGGGTTCATTAAGTCAAATGAGACGTCAAATGAAAATTCTTCATTAGTACATTTCGACTCCGCTTTTATTTTTAGTAAAGTTTTTGTAGTTTTTAAGTTAGTAGCCATAATAAAAACTAAACTTTGACAAAATTCACAGGGTACACCAGTGACCCGACAGTGCTGTAATTTGGTATGCGAATAGCTTAAATATCACAAATATAGGCAAAAGTCTAGCTGAAATCTAGAATAACTGCAATTTGTACACCAAAAAGAACTCCGGTTACCTGTAATTTGAACAAAACTGTAGGTCAAGTTAGTTGGTTATTTATTTCGTAGCACTATTTTGACAGTCAAAGATAACGAATAATATTTTTTTTTTGTTTTTATGTTAGACTCGCGAGATCTCAGTTCGGGGCGAACCACTAGTGATATTAAAGTTACAAACTCGTTCTCCGATCAATAACCGGGTCCGTCATTTCGGGCGCGGGGCTCAACGTATTTCTCTATAAACACAATCAATTTCAGTTTGAAGGCTACAGTGATTATGGCGGATTTCGATTTTAATTTATTAATGAATACAAACTAGAGACAGAATTTCAAGGCGATGCACGTCTCACTTGTTACAATTTTATTACAAACAATTAAACAATCTACATTGAAATTACAACCCGATGAGTGATTTTTATAAAATGACATTTGACATTTCTCCATTTTAAGATTCCATTTTTAAAATTACGCAAGTAAAATAATAAGTATGTACATGTTCTTTTACGAATATGTAGAATAGAACACCCGTGCTTGACCCACTTTCTTAGCAGTACTTAGGTCGTACTATCCTTCTACTTGCTACTTTTGGTTTAGCTCGGGTGGGAACAACTTGCACCAACAACCAGGACCTCTCAAATGATTTTTAGATTCTTCATAAGCTATCTGCCATAATTATTTATATATTGCCTTTTATGAAGACCACGTAATGTGCAAATATTAACCTTCTATCTTCCCGTGTGCAGCATCTGCCATGTTTGTTTCTGTGTTTTAGACCTGCAACAAGAGAAACGAACATTAGTTAATTAGCTTATGTTATCAATCAATATGCATACAAAAATCTATGTACATATGTATACAAAAATATCAGCTTCGACATTGCCACAGTAAAAAAATAAAGATTTTGAGTACATATCTAGATTTGAGTAAGTATTTTATACATCAATATTTTGTTAATACTAATAATTCATAATGGCGACCTCCTTGGCCAGTGAGCGAATAGCCAGCTGTGACGCAGGAGGTAGCGGGTTCGATTCCCACCGCAGAACAAATTTTTGCATAATCTACAGATATTTGTTGGGGGTCTGGATGTGTTTCTATATATTATACTTAAGTATATATTTGGAAAAAATAAGTATATAGGTATTCTACCAGTTTTCTGGTTCGCATAGCTCTGCTTAGTTGGCGGTAGATAGCGCTGTGTGAAATGTCCAGCAATATATATTTATTTATTGCAGGCAACAAATTACAATTTAAAATGAATTGAGCTATATAAATATCCTTATAAACTAACATAAAATCTTAGTTTGGGGCTAGATAGCGCTGTGTGAAATTTCCAGCAATAGTTATATTTATATTTTATTATTATATTATATTTATATTATTATTTTATTTAACAAAATAACTAAGTAGTTACTTACTAATGTTAGGTAAGTGTAATAAATTATGTTTGTGTCATAAATAAATATTTTCTATTTCTCTATCACAGGTGTGAGAATTTTAAAAGTCATGATATTGACTATTGTTGTCTATTTCGCGCTGAAATAACGTTTGTGTAAAGAGCTCGTAGACAACTGCTACGGAGCGTAGCATTCTCAATGAAAATGTCACAACAAATCTTCTCTTCGGTCTTTATTTCTCTTTGTATTATTATTATTTAAAAGGACCGTTCATTATCTATTTTACAACTCATGATTTTTCCTTTCCTTTGTTTCCACACGGCTAAAGTAAAGTGCGAAGATGCAACACGCTTTGAGTTAGTGAAGGAAATTTCACGAAATCGATTGGCACTGTGCCCAAAATTTTCACGGCTATCGTACGACTGACACATTGCCGTACCTACCTAACCTACATAGTAGGTGCCACCGACACTGACTTTCCGACATTTAGGAACAGTTTATGTCAAGTTATATTTTACCGATATTGAAAGTTCCTCATTGTTTTCAACTAAGTGGATTTTGACCAAATTTTGATCTCACTGCGGTAGGTATTTTCTACGAGAATTAAAGTTAAAAAAAATATTATTTGAAAATAAACAATAAACCCGACTGCAGAAAAAACTGAAGAGATAATTAAAATGTCAATATTTACAAGCTTGTTTTACCTCTATTCAGATTATTTTGTACGCTTTCTTGTTGTGTTTTGGTGCTGTTGATAATTTTATATTTTTTTCCTTTACTTAGCTGTTATACATTTTTGGTCACTCGATACTTTGTTTTGTTTTGGAATTCGTTCGAATTCGTATATATATATATATATATATATATATATATATGTCACTATCGTGACTCAGACAGTTCGAATGATACCTCATTGTCATCCGTTAAGCCTATACCTACGATGTGCAAAATGTACAGATTTACATTATATAGATACTACTAGTTGATCCGCCCGCGGCTTCGCATGCGTGGTATTTCAATAAAAACATTACCTTCATTTTGTGCACTCGGGTAGAAAGTAGCCTATGTCCTTCCCCAGGATATAATCTCCTTGCCAAATTTCATTACGATCCGTTAAGCCTTTTAGTTATGAAAAGGTAACAAACAGTTACTTTCGCAGTTACTATGCACATATGTTTTATAAACCTTCCTCTTGAATCACTCTATTGTTGGTTGGTGGTGGTCTATTGTGGTTTTGCATGCGTGGCTTGTCCATGAAAACATTACCCTCCAACGCAGTCGGGTAAAAAGTATCCTATGTCATTCTCCTGGTTCTAAGCTACTTCCCCACCAATGTTCAGCCAAATCGGTTCAGCCGTTCTTGAGTTATAAATAGTGTAACTAACAGGACTTTCTTTTGTATTTATAGATTTAATATAAATACACCCTAAAAACATTACCCTCTTGCGCAGTCCGGTAAAACTAAACTATTACTACTACTTTCATCATACAATAATATTACTCCATACAGGCAAGCACTACTATCTTGAGGAGGATCGATGATATATGATATGATGCACAAAGCAGTTATATGATATATAATCACGATAGCATTTTGTAACAGTTGTATAAATGTAACATATTAAATTTTATATATATAACAAATATATACAACACAAATGTTATATATCTGCTATGTGGGAGCACCAGGTATGTATAGGTACAATTACACGTGTATTTTTCCTCATAAATCACATAACAACTTGGCAGCTAAGCGTTTTATCGGTTTTACAATCATACAATAACAGTACAAATATGTATTTTTAAACGCGGGCAAAAATAGGTTTATAATTAGTGACCATTGTGGACCGTGATGAGTTTGTTTGTAGTCTAGTAGTCTGTAGTAAGTGATAGTTGTTTGTTAGTAATAGCGTCTAGATTGGACCTAATGTCAGTGTGATACTGTTATACACACTAGAATATTATAAAAGTCTGAATGTTTTTTTGTTTGTTACTCAATCCCGCCGTAACGGCTAAACCGATTCCGATGAAATTTGGTATATACGTAGATTATAACCTAGAACATCATATAGGCTACCATTTATCGTATAAATCAGTTCCCATGGGATAAAAATGGGGTGCAACAAGTTGTAACAGCGAGTTTAGCTTTATTTATAGGTTACCTACATATTTAGGTAGTAGTGTAACGCGTACGATGTCGCGGGCAGAAGCTAGTCATCCATAAAGTACTGATTCAAAGTGACTATAGATAGAACAACAAATACTAACGACAAAGAGTTGGCTGAAGCTGACACTTTGGCTGCATCGACCACTAAAATTCTATATCATAGCAACAATATTGGCAAAAAAATAAACCATTTTAAATTGTACTAGCTTACTTGCCCCGGCTGCACACGTATTTTTATCATAATAAAATATATAACCCCCTTTCATCCAAACAAACTCACAAACTTAACCTTTTTATAGATCGAACGAAGCGAGATCTCCAATTTAACTTGGACGAATCGGCGTTGTATGTATGTATGTTTGTTTGTCCGAGGATAACTTTCGAAGCATTTATCCGATCGAGAAATTTGGTACATAGGTATGTAGTGATGGCACAATCCTGACAAAGTGAGCTAAAAATGTCGGGGGGTTGTTGAGATATTGGGGTTCAAGAGGGGTAAAAAAAACAAAATGAGACTATTAGGTCAAATGGGATGTCTAATGAAAGGTCTTTATCAGTAAATTTCTAACCCGTTTTAATTTTTAGTTTAATACTTGTTGTTTTTTAGTTATTAGCCATTTTTTAAACAGAACTTTGACATAATTCACAGGGTACACCTGTGACGCCACAGTGCAGAAATTTGGTATTTTTGTAGCTTTAGCGACTATAGGGAAAAGTCTAAAATCCAGAATAATTGCAATTTCTACCCCTAAAAAGACACCCAATTAACATGAACTCCCGTTACTTGTAACTTGAATGAAACTGTAAGTCAAGGATGTGGTTGTGCATATCGTGGCACTATCAGTCAAAGATTATGAATAATATTATTTTCCTTGTTTTTTGCGATTCGCGAGATCTCAGTTCGGGGCGAACCACTAGTAATATTATGAAATGATAAAGTATTATCACAACAAACACGATAACGATCTATGAATGCCAACAATACTTCCTTCTATCGATCCACGGTTAGTCCACCAGATTTATAAAGAGAATGAGCGACAGAAGTGTTTTAACAAGTAATTGGGGTTCTAATTCTGATAACATAATTAGTGGTTTACTTAAGAATATTACCATTAACTATCACAGAAAAATAAAATACCTGCAACGTACAACTATTTTCAAAATTGTAGGGTAAGTACCTAAAAGGATTACTTCAAATCGTAGAGTACACCTACCTACTTACTTTACAAAAGCATTAACATACGACCCAGTTTGGAAGGACACAACCACCCGAAGTGACGACACGACTACAACCCGATCACCTAACCCAAAAAAAAAATGGATCGACCAATCACACACACAATCCAATATCGTTGTACGTACGTGACGTCACATCGGTTGCGTTCAGCTAAACTGGGTAACAAAGATCATCAATACGGTAAAGATAAATCTTTTTTAGGGTTCCGCACCTCAAAAGGTAAAAAAGGAACCCTTATAAGATCACTCTCTTGTCCGTCTGTCCGTCTGTCTGTACGTGTGTCACCACCGATTTTCTCAGGAACGGGTGGACCTAGCAAGTTGAAATTTATACCATATACTGAGGTCTATAGTCCCTATTAGGTGTAAAAAAATCAAGGTCCTGTGTTAACACTATAAAAAGATATGGGCAAATTTAGATTTTCGCGAAAACTTGTAAGTACCAAAATTTACCTTAATAATTAACTTGCTTTATTTTTCGGAATTTTCCCTTTACTTGTGCTGAACTTGTGCCCTTTAGCTTGCTTTTAACCAAAATTGACAATTCTAGGTCAACCGGAAGTACCTACCCTATAGGTTTTGGATCGAAAACCTATATGGTAGTGGTAGTTGACCTAGAATCACGAAATTTGGCAAAAAGCAAGGTCTTACAGCACAAATAAAAGAAAAATAACAAAATATAAAAAAGTTGAATACAAAGGGTGTCCCCATACATACATAGTTGACGCCAATTAAGATATACAATTTATAGGCGCTCATACAATTTAGAGGACTAGCTTAATCGGCACCAACCTCAAATAAGGTAAATAAATAAAATTGTGCTATCGAATAAAATAAATATTTAAGTGGGGCTTCCATACAACAAACATGATTTTTGCCGTTTTTATAGATAATGGTACAGAACCCTTCGTGCGCGAGTCCGACTCGCTCTTGGCCGGTTTTTTTTATATTGATAGGCAGAATACTGCTGATATGGCTGTACAAGTTTATCTGATTTGATATTATTACCTATTGTGCGCGTGGACAATGCGTGGATTTCCTTGAACCTTGAAGGTTATATGTACCTTTTTGCGAATTTACACGACCATATATAAATATATGTATATGATAAACATACTAAATGACAATTCTTCAATGGCTATGAACTCAGTAGAACCAGAGTAAGCTCTTATTTAAAACGCGGCCGCGTTATTGTTTTACATTCTTAATTAAAACTCCATTAGTTCCATTAGATTTTAATGCTATTTCTGACCTACAAATATTGGTGGAACATTCATAACTAACATATGTATGTCAATAAATATATGAATAAGTATAGTTTTGTATGATCCAATATTACTTAGTAGTAAGAGAATAATGGAGTGGCGAGTACCAATCTATTCAAGTTATGGTGATAACAAATTTTCAGCTACCACAGAGTTCTTCAGCCTGCTTTTTCTAGGTAGATTCTCACTAAGAGTAACTTATGTATGTAAAATTAGCTGTATGTATTTTTGCACCCAAGAACAACACTTGCGAAGCCTCTGGTAACAGCTAGTCTATAATATTAAAAAGAGGTATGTAATCTCATAACCTCCTGAACGGATTCTGAAAATTCTTTAATGTATAGAAATCTACATTAACCTTGAGTGTTGTAGGTTATATTTTATCTGGATAAAAATCCATGCTAAGTCGGGGCGGGTCACCTAGTATATTTTAATAAAAAGATAACTACGAACATGTCCAGTAATGGATGCTGGGGTATATTTAGCCCAAAACTTATTTCGTTTTAGGAAATAATATAAGTAAGCTAATTTATCATAACTATTTTTATTGATTACTAGCTGTCGCCAGCGGCTTCGCACGCGTGGTTTGCCAATAAAAGTAGCCTATGTGTTAATCCAGGTTATGATCTACGTACATACCATATTTCATCGCGATCGGTTCAGCCGTTCCATACATACAAACTTTCGCGTTTATAATATTAGTAGGATAGGATAGTCAAACACTTGACCACTACCTCACCTGATGGTAAGTGATGGTACCGTCAGATCGAAGTATTTCTCTTTAATGAGCTACCGAACCACGGGATATCTGTAATTTTGCTGCTTTGAATGCTGTGATAAGTTTGCGGATTATTAGCGTACCAGATAATACTAGTTACATGTTTATTGTTTCTAGTAGCATTGAGTGTGTTAATGAGTTCGTATCATATCTGTACAAATACGTAGTATGGCATTGCGCAGTTACTTTGTTACACATTTTAGTGGAAGTAACGTATAAAAGTGGTGGTAGTTACATAGTTATAGAAAAATGTAACAAAACAAATAAAGCAGGTTGTTCTAAAATTAGTTCGCAGGCGACTTTTGCACTTGACTGCGCAGGAGGGTCATGTTTTAGGCTGTATGTATCTATACCAATATTATAAAGAGAAAAGATTTGTTTGTTTATTTGTTTGTATTGATTAGGCTCCGAAACTACTGGACCTATTTAAAAAAAAATTCACTGTTGGGAAGCTACACTATCCCCGGGTGACATAGGCTACTTTTTACCCAACTGCGCAGAACGAGGGTAATGTTTTTATTGAAAAACTACGCGTGTGAAGCTGCGGATTGGTCAGCTAGTATATTATAAATATATATAAAATGTATGTTCATTTGGCGCATTCTGTAGGCTAATTGGATGCTCTTTAAAAACAAAACCTATCAAACTGAAGCTACCTATTTTAAAGTCCATTCCAGCATGATTAATTTTAGATATTTCAGGTCTCAGCCCAAATTCTTCGTCCAACGAATTTGTGTGCCAGTCGTGCCCGATATCACAATCTTACGCATAGAAAATCGCGGAAAAATGATTTACTCGATTTTGAAATGTAAACAATTTGTGTGACGTGATGGATGACTGACACTAAAGTCCCCGCCTGGAATTATATACAGTACAAGCGTGTTTAGCTGCCTTTTCTTTGTTTGGATATTTTCTTTTTTATATATATTTTTGTCCGTTATAATTTTATTATGATTGGGATCTAACTGTAGGCGTTGTATTGGTAACAAAGTGTCTGCCATAGTAACCTATATAACCAGTATCTTATCAGTTTCCTAAATTGTATGACCCTCATGTTTGTTTCAGTAGATCAGATATTGTATATACTATCACTTATTTATGATAGTCTATTTAGTGTAACAACTCACTGAAGTTCACTTGTACGATAAACGTGTTTGACCTCTGTAGTTACAGCAACCTTTGTAAAGAGCAGCGTCCGATAATTTATCATTATATATCATCAGCCAGGGCAGGAATGGAAACAGCGGGAATTGGGTCAACCCAGCCCTCAACGTCAAACCAAAAACAATAAATACCTTTTATCTTTAAATAAAACTAATATTGATCACATTTGATCGCAAAATAATCTATTTGGTATATTTATTGATAGTTATATCATCACGTAGATCTTTGTAATCGTTTGAATCACAATTCCTATAGGGACTCCTATCTAGGGTTACCTAGGTTGAAAAAATCAAAAGTCCGGAGAAAAGGCCTGATTTCCACTGAAACATCCTGAGATGTTTTACAGTTTGAGAATTTTCTCTCAAACGTACGTATGGCGGGTCCCTATATCCGTCCGTAACCGATTACGCCTCGTATCTCCTTGAAAAAGTGTCAAACTCGTATCAAAGTTTTGACATGTTTTCAAAAAGAAACGAGTCGTAGCTGGTTACCGACGGATATAGGAACCCGCAATTAACAATAAAAAAAAACTCGTAATATGTATTATCGTTTTTATACACTGCGGATCTCGCTCATGCGTTGCACATCGCACTCAAAGCGGCCAAGCTGTATTTTAATGAAAATTCTAAAAATCCTGAGATTTCAAGAAATTTGCAAAATCCAGCCGCAATCCTGAGTAGAGTCCAAAAATGCTGAAATCTCAGGATTAATCCCTAGATATGGTAACCCTACTCCTATCAGTATCACGATAACTTCAATGTTAAATTACAACGTTGCTATGCTATCTGATATTGGATGATGGACGGTTCATGCAATAAAACTGATAGTATCTTATCTATTCAGGCTAGGATAGGATCCTCAACCATATTGTCAAATGTATTACAAAACGTATATAGTATATACAATGAGACCAGAAACCTCTCACTTGCTATTCGAATATTATTAAATAAGCAATAATGATAGGTTCCGTTTTAGACAATCCCAATTCATTCTTTATATCTCTTTGTAGGGTCAAAAATGTATACTTATTATACCCCCATGTGGATAACACTAACCACATTTCTCTCTTTGTTTTCGGTTCATATTTGGCTTGCGCAAGTATGAACATGTTTCAGAATTTCGCGCAAAACTCAAGTGGCTCCCTATCCGTCTTCGCCGGAATGCACATATTATGTCCCTTCTTTTTAACATTCTTTTCAATCCTTCTTCACCATCCTATCTAAAAAAGCGTTTTGTGTTCTTGCACCAGGCGCATGATCAAAACCTACGCTCATCTGAAGCACTAAGTCTCCAAACCCCTGTCCGCAGTTCTCAATTTTATGGCGACTCCTTTACAGTTCAAGCTGTGGGGCTGTGGAACGCTTTACCTTTCTCTATCAGAACATCAAAATCACTTCCTATCTTTAAAGCTAAGGTATACAACAATTTCCTTTCATTGTCTACGCACTGCTAGTTTATCGTTATGTTTATCTCCTTTTTTGTAGTTTATATATATGATTATATTTGTATATATTTTTAGTTTATTAGTAAGTAGGTATATGTAGGTTTATGAACATAGATACACCGCCGTCTTTTTGATTTTGCTTTGTCCTGTCCATCCAAAGGTTGTCTGGAAGAGATCGCTTTTAGCGATAAGACCGCCCATTGTACTTACCTTTATTTTTGTGTATTTCTTTGTATTTTTTATTTTTTTGGTGTGCAACAAAGAATATTCTATTCCATTCTATTTCTTTACCATGGGCATTATAATCATTACTTATGTAATAGGTGCGAGTATAACTTTGCTTTTGTAGAAAAAGAAACAATGTTTGTATGTTTTCCCCTGACTGGAAATTGTTAGTAGGTAGGTAGGTACTCTAGGTACTTAATTAAAAGTATGCCAGCTGGTTTGTGTTACATAGCACGATTGATTAACCCAATCTATCTGATAGTGGTCAAAGTGTAGGCAGGCACTATCTCTCCGAGGTAAAGTGGATAATGTTGACGGTAAATATAATGTGTATTGTATTGACTGACCTACTTTATTAAGTTAAAATTGTATCAAATAGGTACAAAGTAAAAAAAGAGAAACATGGTAAGGTAGGTAGTTACGGTCTACTAAATTTATCATTTTAGTTTAAATTTAGGTAAACATTCTCGTGAATCTGAATAAAATATGTAAAAATATCGTGAGTTCAGAATTTACGTAATCAATCACACTAGTGAATAAATAATAAACGAGTGTAAATGTTGAAATGGACGTTTGTTCTTCTTTCACGCCGACCACCTGTCGTCACTAAGTCTGGCCAAGTGTCCTGCCCAACTCCATTTAAGCCCCAATCTTCGCATGTTGACGTCTTGCACTTTAGACCGCTTGCGAATTTCGGTATTGGGAACTCAATCTAAGAGTATGATGCAGAGCATGGCGCACTCTCTGTGCTACACTTATTTGTGCACAGCCTCCTTCGTGAGCCTCCATGTTTCGGCACCATAATTCATGGTAGGTAGGACACATTGATTATAAAAAATAGTTTTAAAAAATTGTGAAATACGCGTGCATTTTAGTATATCATCCGAAAGCTGCCCATCCAAGTTGAACACGCCTAGTGACTTCCTTCATCTAATACTCCTTGCCAAAAGATCAAACGTGGCCAAGATAAACGTATGAGTCGACCATTTCTAGTTTCTGGCTTTCAAAAAAGACGTTTGTGACCGAAACTCCAGAAATGCTCGACATAACCTTCGTCTTGCCCATATTAATCTTGAGGCCATATTTTATCTAAAATATGCATCTTAGAGCTCATTCAACGTGGTCTGCAGGTCATGTTGAATGAGTCATGGTCGCATCGTCTCGGCAAACCGCAAGTGCGACAGGTAGAAACCATTATCATTTATACCACACTAGCTGTTGCCCGCGACTTGGTACGCGTTACACTACTAAATATGCCTGTAACATAAAAATAAAGTTAAACTCGCTGTGGCAACTTGATTTGATACCCTATTTTTAACCCATGGGAACTGATTTATAGGATATATGGTAGCCTATGTGGTGATCCAGGTTATAATCTACGTATATACCAAATTTCATCGAAATCAGTTCAGCCGTTACGGCGTGATTGAGTAACAAACCAACAAACAAACATCCAAACTTTCGCATTTATAAAATTACTATGATTGGTCCTAATACGGCGTTTTTACTACGTGTTCTAAGACAACCGTAAAAAGCTTGAGTGAAATTGTGTCTACCTGTCGCACCCCCTTTTTGTTCGAAATGGGGTTAGTTAAGTTCTGTGCCGCACTTGCATGGTAGCTGAGCTATATATCTCCCGAAGCAGATCGACATACCTACTCGTATCTACCGGGCGACAATGTTGCAGCGATGGAGAAAGTTCAACACGGCTCAATGCTCGACACTGTCGTAGGCCTTTACGTAGTCGTCAAAAGCCATGCAAAGGGGTCGGTTGTACTCGTGACTCTTCTCGATCAGCTGCTTGACTGAGTGTACATTGGAATAAAACTTGTAATTTATAAAAAATATCACGAAAAATAGTGTCCAGAGTTAGAGCACCGCAAGGCCTACACGAATCACTCACATGTAATAACTAGGTGTATAAAATATATAGTATAAGTTATATAAATATAAGTTTTTGAATTTAGAAAAAAAGTTCATGATTTTTTTTTAAAATCACATTGTAAATCATAGATAATTTTATATGAAAAAATGTATTTTCTTTCGATTGTATGTTGCGATGAAGAAGCAAGCAAAGTATAAAATGAACCGTAGCAACATTGAACAAAACTGGAAATAGGTATGTAGGAGAACAGAATGATCTTGACCTTTAAAGATACGGCGACGTTTTCCAATTTCGTATGTTTCTTTATTGCATAATACTCGAGCGTTGTAGGTAATATTGGGTATAAGATACAGCAACTTTTATGACGATTGCTCAGACGTTGAGTCTGATACAACTAATGTGTATCATTGCAGTTTGTGTTTTATTACGTCTAGATAAAGTAGACTCGACATTGACCGTAGCCGGTCAGTGATCAGTGTATTCTAGAACTAAAGCTTGTATTTGTTCACGAATTCTTCATTTATAGTATTTCCATACAATACCAATTCCAAGTGACAAATTATACAACCTAAACCTATATGCAAACATAAAATGTAGGCTAGAGAGAGCTACAATATACGATAACCGTTGGGGAAGAAAGGTTCTCGAGTGGAGACCACGGACTGGAAGACGCTGCGTAGGCCGGCCCCCCACAAGGTGGACGGACGATATAGTAAGAATCGCGGGGAGCCGTTGGGCGCAAACGGCTACCAACCGCTCGTTGTGGCGATCTAAGGGGGAGCCTATGTTTAGCAGTGGACGTCTTCTGGCTGATGATGAGTCGAAGTTCTAATTGTTATAATTATGAAAGAGTCCACTAAGTTCGACGAAAAAATAACGTTTTTTTTTTAAAGTGGATATAAAATTATCGGCATTTACACACACCATCTCTCAGCCAATATTAGAACGCGTCTATTATAGATAAGTAGGTAGGTACCAGTTTACGCAACTTTGATCATGTTCGTTTTTAGGTCAGGGAAGCGATGCAAGTTTAATGGTCGTAAGCATCTACACAACAGAAGATAAGAATGCAATTTATAATGACCAGTAACTATATGTTAAAACAGAGATAAATACAAATACTAACAATGTTATTTTGTTTTATGGTCCATCATTGATGATCGAAAAACCAGAATGATGTAAATTGTAACAGGCGTTTGGTGAATCTTTGCTAGGTATTAATTATTGTATTAGTTCATAACTTTGTTTTGTTCATCTTACAATAACTAAATAAATAAATATTGCTGGACATTTCACACAGCGCTATCTAGCCCCAAACTAAGCAGAGCTTGTACTATGGGAACCAGATAACTGATAGAATACTTATATACATTTCTTTTTGTAAATACATACTTATAATACATATAGAGAAACATCCAGACCCGGAACAAATATATGTAGATCATGTAAACATTTGTTCCGCGGCGGGAATCGAACCCGCTACCTCCTGCGTCTCAGCCGGCTATTCGCCCACTGCACCACGGAGTTCGTCAAAACTCAATAAATCTATACTTCTATACTAATATTATGAAGAGGAAAGATTTGTATTTTTGTGTGTGTGTATGTTTGTAATGAATAAACTCAAAAACTACTGGTCTGATTTCAAAAATTATCACCATTAGAATGCTACATTATCCCTGGGTAACATAGGCTACTTTTTATCCATCTGCGCAGAGGGAGGATAATGTTTTTATTGAAAAACTACGCGTGCGAATCTGCGGATATGTCAGCTAGTTATAAATAAATCGCTTATACCACTTGGAGATGAAATAAGCAATATGAGCCTGATGTTAAGTGGCAACCATCGCCTATAACAAAGCATTGCCTGCCTAGGTCACGAACCTAAGGAACGTGCCCTATGATGCACTGAACTATTGGGCACGTCCATCTCCATCCAACTTGAGGTGGCTATACAGGTGTACCTATAGTCTCATGTGCCTCTAATTTCAATAGCCTTTAAACTAAAACACAGCAATGCTGCTTAGTGGCAGAAATAGGATGGTGGTAATACTTCCCCGGGCGTATTAATTTCGGTATTTTACATAATAATCACCGTTTATTCCCAGAAGTCCTGTTGAACAAATGATTTTTTTTATGATTAGCGCAGAACTACTGGGATAAACGTTCGTTTAAAGTGAATTCGGTTTTTGATGAGTAGATTTAGTTAACTACTTTTCTAAATAAACTTCGTTATGTAGGCACGCATCATGAGCACTAACAACACCACTCATCGGACTCTGTAGTCTGAATATTCATCACCATTTACAGACTGTATTGTATTGATTGACAACTACCTACTGGTAAAAAAGCGGTGCGTCTTTCAAAATTTGTAATAACAAATCCTACTAATATTATAAACGCGAAAGTTTGTATGTATGGATGTGTGGATGTTTGTTACTCTTTCACGCCGGAACGGCTGAACCGATTGCGATGAAATTTTGTATAAATGTAGATTATAACCTGGATTAACACATAGGCTACTTTTTATTGACAAACAACGCGAGCGAAGCCGCTGGCGGCAGCTAGTTTATTATATGTAAAGCTATCAAGGTGTCAGTTTTTACACTCATTATAATGGACCTAAATATTTCCTTGAAAAATTAAAACTCAATGGGCATTCGTGCAATGCACAGTTCTTGCACAGAAGTGACCTTTGGAGTAGGAACTAGGAAGCCGACGTCATAGACAGTCACGACTACATTTCACTTGCATTGCTACTAGCTACAGTCCATTGATATATTTGGCATCGGAAAACTTTGCATAAATACCAGTATTAAATAAAACAATTTTAAAATATCTTGTACTGCTTTACAGATTGCCATTTTTGAAGTTTTTGAAACGCCGCAGCCATGCGCACGCAGCGCAGGTGTAGTGAACCTAAAAATACCTAGTCAAGTTTCATTGTGAAAGTTGAAGTCTAAAATAATCCGTAATCCGTGTTCGTTATTAACATCGAGTACCTACTCAGTATTATTTTTATTTATGTTCTCATCTGTTTAATGCGTGTGTTTTTGTTAGAAGTAATTTAGTTTTTTTTATTTTATCCATATTTTGCCTACGCACAGATCTGTCTTATGAGGGCTCATGGTCGCTCAACGTGTTATAGAGACGGCAATTCTTGGTACGTATTTATCTACGAGATCGAATCAGAATTATGGAGATTGGAGATTCGTAGACAAACCAAAGTTTCTGACATATATAGCCCAAAGGATTAGCAAGCTGAAGATTAGCGCAGGGCAGAACGTTTCTCGGATGGAGACCATGCCCTGGAAAGCGCTCACGCCCCCCCCCCCCCGATGGAAAGACCACCTGATAAAGCTTGCTGGATGCCGTTGGATGAAGGCTGCACAGCATTGGTCGCTCTGGAAATATATGGGGGAGGCATATGTTCAGCAGGACGTCCTGTGGGTGATAATAATAAGATGATGATGATGATTCACAAAATATTTTTGTCGGTTTTGTACCCGGTGTACGCTGGAATACTTTCATTTTATAGTTCGTATGAATCAGGATTTAATGGGGCGTTATAATGATGTTCCAGGTAAATAAGGTTACCACTTAACATCATGTGAGCATATGCTCGTTCCACCTCGGTTGTATATAAATAAATATGAAAATAATATTTTTAAATTTATTTCAATTTGATAATAACTTTTTTCATACTACCCTGAACCCCCTTTTATTCCAGGAATCCTTCCGCTTTTCGGGATAAAATACCCTAGATGTTAATGTATAGTTTACTGTATCAATTTGTATTATTATTTGTATTGATAGATGACGTTTCTGGTCTTTAGATTATGATATATATGATGCCTATGGCTGTTTAATTATTCAGCCTCCATTTATTTTTTGATAAACAAAATTTAATATTATTTTGCCAACGTTTTCTAAGTTATTTTTCCATCAAGTGAGAATAGTTCGGTAAGAACCTGAAGAGTTATAAGAAGATCTGTTCTATAAAAAATACTAGAAAGATAAACTCGTCCTCTAGGACGATGGACGAGTCACAAAAATGCAATTGTCATGATTTCAGGTACTATTCTCTAATTTCTACTATTAATTAGCTACTGTCTTTATTTGTATACCTTTTGTTTGGATCGTAGTAACTAAGTACTGTACTAACTAACTAATATTTCACTATTTACCATGATTTGTCATAACTAGGGAATGCAATCCCGATCTCGCGAGATCTCGTCTAATTTTTAGGATCAATCCCGACGCATCATATGACGAGATCCCGTTCGAGATTGACGGGATTGGGCGGCAGTGATCAGCGACGCTACACACGTCCACTCGGGGCGCAAGCGGCGCGCTGACTGACGGCCGCGAGCGGCAGGAACGCCAAACAGCGTTAGAAAACTATTCCGACTATTTCCGAATATTAGCGACAGGTGACGATAATTATTTAGTTGGTAAGATTAAAGAATAAATATTTTTATTTTCTTTCGAGTAATATGTTATTTTAGTTAACCTCACTATCACAAACAAGCAGTTATTAGCTTTTTCAGTCATACGAATTTAACATTTTTTTTAAACTAGACGGGATCCCGAAAATTTCGGGATCCCGCGGGATTGATATTTCTAATCCCGCGGGATCTCGAATTTGCAATCTCGAGTCGGGATTGCATTCCCTAGTCATAACATAATCATGATAAGGTTCTAACTATAAACCTAAATGCGTTAATTGAGTACCTACCTACATAACCCGAACGAATTACATTAACTTTTCTATGTGTACTGGTTCTCATGTAAGTGATAATTGCTATCTTTTTGAGAATAAATGATTATTAAACCTAACTAAAGTTATTATGCTATTTCGGTCAGTGACCAAAAACTTCTTTACTAATATCTATTTCCCGTCGCTGCTAATTTTAACACCGTGAAGTCAGAGAATATCTACAAAGTCATTTATAAAGTCTACAAATTTTGATAGATCTGCCATTCTATAAGTAGGTGCGAGCTGTTCGGGTGATTATCAATATAAACCCCACTCGTCTAAAAACGTGTTATCGACCTAAACAACACGTTACAACACACCGCGTCGAAGGCTACTCGAAATAGGGTCACATAAGAAGTAAGAATTATGATTATAAACAAATACTTATGGCCAATACGATAAAGGACGTTTTTAGGGTTCCGTGCCCAAAGGATAAAACGGCACTCTATTACTAAGGCTCCGCTGTCTGTCCGTCTGTCTGTATCATGAACCGTGATAGTTATACAGTTGAAATTTTCACAGATGTATTTCTGTTGCCGTTATAACAATAAATACTAAAAACAGAATAAAATAAATAATTCAGGGAGGCTCCCATACAACAAACGTGATTTTGTTGCTCGTTTTAGCTCGATATTGATAACGGCAACAGGTAGACGCTTGAAATATTCACAGAGTATTTAGTTATATATTCACTTTAAAAATAAATAATTAAATTAAAATAAAACAAATATTTAAGGGGGGCTCCCATACAACAAACGTGATTTTTGCCGTTTTTATAGATAATGGTATGGAACCCTTCGTGCGCGAGTCCGACTCGCACTTGGCCGGTTTTTAAATGTATGTCGAGACAGATAACCGCCTACTCTTTTTAATGATGTCAACACTGAGTATAAAAGATGGAGTAGATTAAATTGACTTTTCGATGGATTGGAAAAATGTATCTCTATGAACGAGCCTAAAATGACATACATGGAATTAATATTTTAATCAACCAATAACTCCAATAAGTTGGTTTAGGCTATGTTCCATTATATTTACAGCAGTTTCCTAAGATTATGTTTTCTGTATCAAACCGCACCTCTCTGTTTAAGATTACATATATGCTTTAGTATATAATGTTTTTATGCACATTTTATCTTATACCGAAACAAGTGAGTTAGTACGAAATTATACTGCGACCTTAAAGTTAGACGAAAACTAACGAAACCTGCAAAATAATCCCGATATGAATATTGTGCAAATTTGTTTCGTGATTTACTAAGAATCAGTATACATAATTTGTCTATCCAATTTAACAAAGGAATTATGGCATTGACCTAGGTAGGTACGTTATTATTGTCCTCAATTCCTCACATTCTGGTTTTCCTTCTGCACTTCAGTGAGTTCTTGTTCAGATATATTATTTTAATAACAGAATGAATAACAATAAATATTTACAAGAATAAAATACAGAAGAAACAGTTGAATCAACTAAAGACCGTTGCAAACGATCTATAGATAGCTCAACGGCTCCTGATCATACCAGTCGGAAGTGTCCCCAAGACACGGCTGCATTGCCCCGTTGAATTGCAATGCTTATGCGTTGATCCAGATAAGCGCCAGCTTTTGGATCACACGTCGCTTCAACCAGATTTTATTACTTTATATACGACATGAATATGTCTCTCTAACATCTTGAAACAACTATAAATTATTAAATTGACTGAGGCAATACTTCTCGTGAAACCAAATAGGTAGTTGACCTTTTTTTGTGGTTTAATAGGAGTAGGTAGAAGACCCTTTGTTTGAGGCCTTGTCTTTTTGTGTCTTGTCACACAGAAAAGTCCTTTGTTTGTCCATTTTGATCTTAACGAGAGCGTTGTCCGTAATCGCTCTCGTACCTATTTGGGGCAACACATCATTTGTTTGTTTTATTGCCCATCTTATGTTATAAATTGACATTGTTTGTTTTAGATAACTGGTAATCATTAATTCATTTTATTGTATTATCTATTCTAGTGTGTTGCTGGGTGACGTAAAATTTATATAACATTTTATTAAAAATTAAGAGAAGTTACTGTTTATTGTGAATCAATGTAGAGTGGTTTATAAGCATGTCCAGCCATAGATAAATTGGTTTATGAAAAAGGAGATGACAATGGTGTTAAACAGTATATTCTGAGTCAATATTTCATTAAGTAAAAACTCGCTGCTGGTTCACTTATTGTTATTACTGGGCAGTGTCGGCAGTGACCAAGTACGTAACGTAAGTGTTTTTATCTTTGTGATGTCGAGGTAAAAAGCTTTCACGTGGACAATTTTGTAAAATTTCGCTGTTAATAAAGTTCGCAAAGCTAAGTTAGTTGGTCCGCGAGTGCATTTGGTATGAGCGCGGTATATTTTGGCCGGAGCTGATGCAATTCGCGATGCAGGTGGAAGGTAACTGGCGAGAGGCGCGTGCACTCACTGTGCACGTGCTAAGGAAGGTCACCGTGGAGTTTCCACAGCGGTAGACCAACCACCCACCATAAAAAATGCGCATACCAAATGCACTCTTCAGTCCTACACAACTTCCTAAACTTTTCCTAAAACTTACTAAATTAAATACGGTACCTTGACGCAGTTACTCGATGCGCGTAGACGCGCGAAATAGTACGATATGTACTTCGTGTGCAGAGTATCACACTACCAAACGTGTTCGATCGGCACGCGGAGAGGCTTGTGGATTGACTGGCGGTCGAGCGAAGCGCTGGTGTATTTATGCGTGCGCATCTCGCCGCGCCTGCGCTGTGGTGGGGTGTGCCGTCACACGGTGCACACACGCTCAGCTTGTCAACCATCGTACCTAATTCATTCACTCAAACAACATTACACCGACTTGCCTTAACTAGAGGAAGGATCACCTCGGGGAGTCGTCCCGTGTCCCGCTTCCTCGCGACGACAATTTGCTCGTGCAGGGGGAGATAGGGATCTCGGGCCGAGGTCGACCTCGAGTGCTGTTCGACTCCAACTAAACTGTTATTGTTTACTAAAAGTACCAGCTTTGCCAAACTTTCCACGAGATTAGGTAGAGCCGGTTTGTGCCAAATTGAGATATTCCCTGTAAATTATAGTTTTAGCCTAAGTTATGTGACTCAGGGCCCTTTACAGTATTGGTAAAAGTTTTATAGGTAGATATTAGGTAGGTATATTGGAAGTCACGGAAAAGGAATAAGGTGAAAAGATATCGAAAATTAGTACATACATTATTCCTTCTATCTAACTATAGATTTATAAAAATAAGAACCAGTATCATTACTACATAGATAGCCATGTTTGACCAAGACGATAACACGGTTACACATCATACATCATCTAGGTACCTTTATCTTAACGATAGTTCTGAAAACTTCAGAAAATAGGGCAGTATTTAATCATACTATGTATAATGCTTACTGTCCGCAGTAGACGTATCAAAAGCATACCTTTATAGCAGAGGTCAAAATAATTATACTTACTGTGTATACTGGTCGCTTTTAACCAGTTTAAAAATTATATTATTAAAAACCGGCCAAGTGCGAGACGGACTGGCGCACGAAGGATTCCGTACCATTATCTATATAAACGCCCATAAAATCATGTCTGCTGTATGGGAACCCCCCTTAAATAATAATTTTATTTCAATTTATTTATTTATTTATAAAGTGAATAATATAACTAAATATTCTGTGAATATTTCAAGCGTCTACCTGTTGCCGTTATTAATATCGAGCAAAAACGAGCAAAAAAATCACGTTTGTTGTATGGGAGCCCCCTTAAATATTTATTTTATTTTAATTATTTATTTTTAAATTGAATATATAACTAAACATTCTGTAAATATTTCAAGCGTCTACCTGTTGCCGTTATCAATATCCAGCAAACACGAGCAATAAATCACGTTTTTATGGAAGTCCCCTTAAATATTTATTTTATTCTGTTTTTAGTATTTGTTGTTATAGCGGCAATAGAAATACATCATCTGTGAAAATTACAACTGTATAACTATCACGGTTCATAAAATACCGCCTGGTGAGAGACTGACAGACAGACATCGGAGTTTTGGTAATAGGGTCCCGTTTTACCCTTTGGGTATGGAACCCTAAAAAGGAAGATTATTTTGGTAAACAGCCGGATCCCACTAATTGGATGTAATGACCGCACTTTAATAGTTCTGCCAATTTATAGGTACAAAGGTAATTACCTAATTACGTCTGACTAAAGCACACAAGCCATGTTGTCCTAAATATCGTTCAAAACACTTCCCTCAAAAACAGCTAGTTTGTTCACAGCAGACGTTTCTAACATTAATATATAGGTACATTAGTGCTTCGCCCCGAACTGAGACCTCGCAAGTCTCCTAAAACAAAAAAATATTGTTCGTTTTCTTTGACAATCAAAATACTGCCCCAAATAATTACCAGTTAACTTGACCTACAGTTTTATTCAAATTACAGGTAACGGGAGTTCATGTGTTTGGTTACTCTTTCTAGTGGTAGAAATTGCAGTTATTCTTGATTTGAGACTTTTGCCTATATGTGTGTCGCTAAAGCTACACGCATACCAAATTTCAGCACTGTGTGGTCACTAGTGTACCCTGCGAATTTCGTCAAAGTTCAGTTTTTATTATGCTAATAACTCAAAAACTGCATGGATTAAACTAAAAATTAAAACGGGGTCAAAATGTACTAATGAAGACCTTCCATTTGACGTCCCACTTGACCTAATAGTCTCATTTTCTTTATTGTTTATCTCTCTTGAACCCCAATATTTCAACAACCCCTGCACATTTTAGCTCATTTAGTTACACCGAAATTGTGCCATCACTACCTCTTACCTACGTACCTATCAAATTTCACGATGATCGGATAAACGATTCGAAAGTTATCCTCGGATAAACAAACATACATACATACAAAGCCGATTTTCCCATGTTGATTTGGATATCTCGCTTCGCTCGATCAATAACACCTACGATGGTTTCCAATGGACATAGACATACATTTATTCAATCTTAGGATCACAAGGAACTCTTTTAGTTACGTCAGGTAACAGAAAAGAAATGAAATGCAAAAAAAGCACAAGGTGAAAGAAGCAGCATATAGGGGCTTTGCCAAATAATACTAAAAATACTTTATGGAATCCACGGGGCCAATTATATAATCCATCAATTTTATCTCTATTGGTACATGATCGCATAGGCAGAGTAAACTTGCTACATTTTTTTGAAGGATTTAGCACCAAATTATTTACAGAAAACCATTTTGAAATCATGGCTCTCATCACATTATTGACTTCGCCTAAGTCCGAGTACCCTCTTTTAGTTTTAAAAAGCAAGGATGTATCATCAGCAATCAATACAACTTCGCTTTTGGTTTGCTTTTGTATCATACAAGGCAAGACATTAACTTATTAAACTAGGAACAATAATGGACCCAGTATAGTTCCCAGCTCCACTATTGAACCCGAAGATTTTACATTTGAAAATGCCACTAGGGCATGCTCCCGGAAAATCCCGGTTCTGTAAATCCCAGAAATTCCCGGCACTGAGTATTTTTTTCCCAGTACCGGTTCCGAGCACTACACACCCAGTTCTCCTGGTTTTTTTCGAAAATAGAAATAGACACTTTACAGCTACGCAGAAATGTTTAGAAACGGATCTGATCTTATATTCTAAAACACTGGCAACCCTGTTCAAAGTGTCGATTTTGGTAGATTACTGTGACTAGAAGTGTTTAAAAGACACAGCCGCACAGACAGTCGTGCCTCCATTATTTTCTATAACAAGGCAATTGTTATTTCGTGCATATTTGCCATCGAATTTATATTATTGGTGTCATTAGAGCTCACTGCACACTCCTCGCGCCCAGAGCTTGTTGGTCCCCCGCCGTCTAACGTTTTTTGGGGTCCTGGTGAAGGTCGATTTGCTCCACAGTTCGTCCGGCATACGACAGACATGTCCTGCCTAATTCCGTTTGAGTGTTCTGTGTGACATCTGACTTAGTTACGAACACTAACATCCTTTTATTAAAATTTCGAACTTGTCACGAAAATACTCGTAACAAGAAAAATGTTTTTGATACGATATAGTAATCGAATCCATCTATCATAAATTCGAGTGACCGTCTTAGACCTCAGAGTCCTAGGGTAACTTGCACAACCATCCCTAAATGTATTTAGCGACTAAACATGTTTAAATTGACGTATTTGTATGATTTGATAACTCCTTATATCATATTTAGCTATTATATACGTTTAGGCATGTACTATTACTAAATACTATTTTTACACTTTAGATAAGTAGATTTGTTCCGATCAGCAGCTTTAGAATAGAATAGAATAATGCTTTATTGTACACCAGGAATACTTAAAAAAAATAATTAATGCTAAATATAGAACAATGGGCGGCCTTATCGCTGAAAGCGATTTCTTCCAGGCAACCTTTGGATGGAAAGTAATGAGCGAAGCATTATTTGACAGCGGTATTTGACCACAGAGTTTATTACGTTAGTTACGTATTAAAGCCGCTTACGTTTAGTTCTAACCTATTTGTCACTACAAATTGTATCGCCGTTGGTTTCTCTAAATAAATAAATAAATATCGCTGACTGGAAAATACTGGAAATACAGAAACATTTGGAATACTTTCTAGTTCTTTGACTATTTTTGTCTCTAACACTCATCATTACCTAGTCAATACTTATGATAAGGGTCTGCATAGCCGCTAATGCATTGGTATGGTACAATATAAGTTTTTTTGTTGAAAAAATACTTTTTCAAAACAAGCTTTTATTCAATTTGTACAAACCAGAAAACATCCTCCGTCATCTAGGGGGTCCCGCCATATTGGATTTATAGTATACATCTTGGATGGTCCCCCATATTTTGCATTTAATGTGACGTTGTATTAGTTTTCGTGTTCTCCTCAGCAAGCCCGTTCGTTTGATACCCATACTGTGATAGTGCAGAAAAAATAACTAGTCCGCCATCTTGGAAGATCCGCCATATTGGAACTAGAATGACGTCATATAGCTAAGCATGTATTGTCATCCAAAACAAGCTTGTAAACCAAATTTCAGCTCAATCGGTTATAGATAACTGATTGAAAAGCTTGTGAAAAATATATATGGGATTGATTATCTTTTTTGTGGCCCTGAGCGCTTACTTGAAACAGAACTTCTAATTAGTGGAAAAACAAGCACTCTATAAGTATCATTATAAGTATCATCATTTAAAAAAAATCTATTTCTGATACTCTTATATCCATCCATATCCTCATACCTCGACCTCATAGTCGAGCTCAGCAGCATGCGTCACGGGTGCCGCGTAGATTGTGTTAGTGTAAGCAACATCAATATAAGCCCGACGGATTAGCACGTTGAAGTGGCAACGGGCAGGCCATATAGCGCGCAGAACAGATGGCCGATGGGGCCGGAAAGTTCTCGAATGGAGGCCACGGACCGGCAAGCGCAGCGTAGGACGTCCACCTACAAGATGGGCAGACGACTTGGTAAGAACCGCAGGTCGGCGTTGGATGCAGGCCGCTTCCAACCGCAGTTCCTGGAGATCAATGAGGGAGGCCTTTGTCCAGCAGTGGACGTCCTATAGCTTATATGATGATGATGAAGCAACATCAGCTACGCAGATGACATGGTGCTGCTGGGCCCGACTGCGGGATCTATCGAGATGTTGAGGGTTTGCGGATCCTACGCAGCATCGCACGGCCTCACCTACAATGTAAAAAAAATATGAATACACTATCTTTGGGACCGCCGGTAAGACTCCAGATAAAACTCGCGTACTTGACCCTAAACGGTGTTCAAATCAAGCGTGTCACGCAATTTAAATAGGTACCTAGGACACTACCTTACCGATGATCTTAGGGATAATGTACATATAGACAGAGAACGTAGGGCTCTGGCGGTTAGGGGTAACATATTGAGCTGTAGATTTTCCCGGTGCTCTGACGAAGTTGAAGTCACAATTTTATGGCATATTGTCAGTGCCTGTAAATGGGTAATCTATGGGGTAAACTACACGAAAAAATTGCTAGATGTCCTACGAGTACAGTACAACAATACTGTTAGGATAGCGTTGAGGCTCCCCCGTTTTTGTAGTGCCTCAGATATGTTTGCTCAGAATCAAACTCGATAGCTTTCACGCCATCATTCGGAAGAAAACAACATCTCTGATGCTCGCTCGCTCTGTAGCTCGCGAGCCAGCCACAACAGCGTCGCACAGCACTGCACAGCACTGTCGCAGTCAGGGTGGTGTGTGTCCCCTATATGGAAACACTTCGTCCAGTTTGTTGCTCCAGCGTGTGCATACACCGATGGCTAATTTTATTTATATCATATTTTATTTTTATAATTTGTAATTTAATTATATTTATTATCCCAATTTCAATCTTAATTTGTAATTTTAATTTACTATTCAATTTATTTTGTTTGTGACATAATAAATAAATAAATAAGCCGTTTATTCAGATTTTACAATTTTTGAAACTTAGGTACATTGGTAATTGCTAATTGTTATCATCTGTGTGCCCTTTGGCACAGGCCTCCTCCAATTCCTTCCATTTCTCTCTACAATTTGTTGTTCTTGTCCATAGTTTTCCTGCCGTATATTCAATGTCGTCTTTCCAACGTTTGTGTTGTCTTCCTCTACTTCTATTCCCATTTCTTGGGTACCAAAATGTAACTCTCTTACTCCACTTGTCAACACCTGTGTGACATAATATTGATTAATTAATTATCTGAAATAAATGAATACACTGCAATACAATATCCATAATAAATTCGTAAGTAACTCTGTCTCACTGTCTGTCTGTTTGTTACGCTTTCACGAATAAACGGCTTGACCGATTTCGATGAAACTTGGTGTACAGATAGATTATAATCTATCTGTACACCAGGATTGGGACATAGTCTACTGTTTACCCGACTGCACAGAAGAAGCGTAATGTTTTTTATGGACAAACCACGCGCACTTAGCCGCGGGTGGCAGCTAGTAGAGTCAATCGGGTCAGTCAAGTGTGCGCACTTTGGTAAATAATGGTTAATTACGTATAAAATAACAGAGTTAGAATATATAAAAGACGGCTCTAAGGGACCTACTATTTATAAGCCGTTTTATTTAAATAAAAACTACAGTAAAAATATTGATGGTTTTTTTTGTAAGCATTTAATCGTAAGGAGGGCAAAAGTGCCTTTAATAACAGAAAAAATATACAATATATATTTACAAGACTAAAATACAGAAGAAATAATTGAATCATCTAAAGACCATTGCTAACGATCTATATATAGCTCAACCGCTCCAGATCACTACCAGGCGGAAGTTTCCCCAAGACACTTGCTGCATTTGACCCACTGAATTGCAATGCTTATGCGTTGCAATTCAGCGCCAGCTCTCGGGTCACACGTCACTTCGACCAGAAATAATTTTAAAACACGACGGGCTCCGGTACTCCATGGACCCCAGGGTCTCGTCCCCAAATGGCTCAAATACGTAAGATATGTCGAGACTTCCATATATGCGCCGCTTGAGATCTTCGGCTGAATTTGCTGCTAAACCGGCCCCAACTGTTGTACCAGACAAATGAGATGGCGCAAGGGTATCGACCCACGTGGCGTCCCACACCAAAGCCCTACCCTTCTCTCAAGGTACAAGAGTTATACCGTCAGGCCGCTTACCATCGTCACGTATCAGACCGTTCGGTTCGAGAAAGGCTGGAACGTTGATGCTGCAAAAAGCCCGGTGTATGATATCATTAAGTCTATTAGCGTGAGAGGTAATCTTACCGGCGGCCCTGGAACATGATAATCTATGGTGACCAAGCTGTTCGACTGCCGAACCGCACTGAACACGCACTGATGAGGGGCGCAGCACCGCGCACCTAACCGTAAACAAGTTAGACACCAATCTGGAAAGTTGTAGAATCCATTAAAGTACCAGTGTTGTGAGAAGGAAGAGCTTGCAGCCAAAGTCCTGACTCCTAATTGGAAACAGCAAGGAGACGCGCACTATCCGTTGAGCTTGAACACGTTTGTAACAGACAATTCCGCGTCAACTCGAACAGAGGCCCGTCCCATTGGCGTTGAGACGAAAGACGATTGGGCGATCAGTATTTGGGCAAGCACTTTGCCAAGTAATTCTAGCCTCGTCAAGAAAAGATATTGTGAAAGTATTGCCAGTAAAACCCGAAACTAGTTAGAATTTGTTCTGCTAAAGCACTTGTGCTATAGACGGAGGAGAAGAACACCGAATCTGACAGGCAGGGAGGCTTGCAACCATGCCCTGTCGTCCAAGTCGATATTCAAAACCGACGATAGGGTAGACTTTAATATGTTGTCTAAGGCTTCGACCAGCTCGCTGTGTTTTCACAGTTCACAGCATCTTAAAGTAAGTATATGTAAATTTCGGCACAAAGAGGCAGAGCTTAATAATTATTATTGTAAAACGGTGTTAATTTTTAGCAGTCTGTGCGAGGATTTCTAAAAATTATAATAAGTTTTCATCTAAGTATAATTACGTAATTAATAATTAATTAATAAGCATTTAATTACATAACATCGGAATGCGCTCATTTGCCCCACGATGCGGGTAACTGTGCGCACCCGTAAGGAGTAAGTAAACGCATTCCATGATCCAAGAATAAAAGTTTTTTTATTGTAGAGCCATTAAGAATTTTTTTTTATTTATGAATATGTAGAGATCAACTATGGGCGAAAGCCACTACAGAATGGGTTCCAAACGGGCGGCGGCCTCGTGGTAGACCCAGGCGGAGATGGAGGGATGAACTGGATGCATTCCAGAAAGTGGCCCCAATTAGCCAATAACGGGGATTCCTGGAAAGAGGAAAGGGAGGCCTTTGCCCTGCAGTGGGGCTGATAATAATATGTAGAGATCAACATATTTGCGCATCCAATATAGTACATTAATTTATTTATCACTTGCAGCAGCTTGTTTACTCAATGAGTGCTTAGTGATTAGTTCTTCAGTGACCGGTGTAAGTTTAGGTCTTTTTAGGTTTCCGTACCCAAAGGGTAAAACGGGACCCAATTACTAAGACTCCGCTGTCTGTCTGTCTGTCTGCCCGTCTGTAACCAGGCTGTATCTCATGAACCGTGGTAGCTAAACAGTTGAAATTTTTACACATGATGTATTTCTGTTGCCGCTATAACAACAAATAATAAAAATAGAATAAAATAAATATTTAATGGAGGCTCCCATACAACAAAAGTGAATTTATTGCTCGTTTTTCCTCGATATTGATAACGACAACGGGTAGACGCTTGAAATATTCACATAATATTTAGATAAATATTCACTTTAAAAATAAGTAATTAAATTTAAATAAAAGAAATATTTAAGGTGGCTCCCATAAAACAAACGTGATTTCTTTGCTATTTTCATAGATAATGGTAAGGGACCGGAACCCTTCGTGCGCGACTCCGACTCGCACATGACTGGTTTTTTTATATAACTAGTGGTTCACCCCGAACTGAGATCTCGCGAGTCTTCCAAATCAAAAAATATTCTTCGGGCGACTCGCAACGATGCCTAAACGTATTTAGTGGCTATATATGATTTAAGAAGTTGTCTAATCATACAAATACTTTACTAAATACGTTTAGGGATCGTTGTGCAAGCCGGCTTTAATCTTTGACTAATAAAAAAGCCACGAAAAGCAAACCAAATTACTTAATCAACATGGTCATGTTTGTTAGTTACTCTTTTTTGGGGTAAAAATTGCAGTTATCTGGATTTCAGACTTTTCCCTATATTTGTGTCACTAAAGCTACATGCATACCTACTTACCAAATTTTAGCATTGTCGGGACCCCTGTGAATTTTGACAAAGTTCAGTTTTTAGTATGGCTAATAACTTGAAAACTACTAGGTTTAAACTAAAAATATAAATAGGGTCAGAATGTACTCACAAAGACCTTTTATTAGACGTGTCATTTAACCAGATAGTCCCATTTATTTTAGGTTTTTTTTTACCCCTCTTGAACCCCAATATCTTAAAAAACTGCCCCCCATTTGTAGTTCATTTAGTTAGACCAAAATTGTGCCCTCACTACCTACCTATATACCAAATTTCACGATGATCGGATAAACGCTTCGAAAGTTATCCTCGGACAAAACGTACATACATACAACGCCGATTTGTCGAAGTTGATTTGGAGATCTCGTTTCGCTCTATTATTATTTAAAGAACTGATAGTAGGCTATCAAGATTATGCGACATATTATACATGTATAATGATACCATCTGTTTTTAAATGACCATAAATAATAATCTGACCGCAAAATGCAGCCAATGCAGGTATCAAGGCCACTAATACAACTGCGGCAATTCCACAGATGATGTCAACAACTACCATATAAGTATAATCGCAGAAGGCTTACTGATAAAAAGGCGATATTTTTAGATAATTCTCCTTCAGTGTTTTTCGGCCTTCAGAGGTCAGCCGTTGCACGCCAACCGCGCGTGATCCATCCATGAACCAAAAGGAATATTATCAAACTCAAAGTCACGATAAATATTCTTTACTTGTATAAATATCCTTTTAGTGTTGCAATTAGAGCCACTGCGATAACGAGGCTACCATAACTGACCACCCTAGTACAGCGTGAACATGTTATATTATGATATCAAAAATTAAAAAAAAAAAAACTATAATAACTACTGGTTCGTCCCGAAATGAGATCTCGCGAGTCTCCGATTAAAACAAAAAAATATTAGTTGTAATCTTTGACTATCAAAATAGTGCCACGAAATAAATAACCAACTAACTTGATCTATAGTTTCATTACAGGAGTTCATGTATTTTTTGGATTTTCTTTTTTGGGGTAAAATAGCAGTTATTCTGGATTTCAGACTTTTGCATATATTTGTGTTACTTATGCTACACGCATACCAAATAGCACTGTGGGGTCACTGGTGTATCCTGTGCATTTTGTCAAAGTTCAGTTTTTATTATGGCTAATAACTCAAAAACTATAAAGACTTTACTATAAATAAAAACGGGGTCGAAATGTACGTACTAAGTCTTTTTATTAGACGTGTCATTTGACTGGATAGTCCCATTTTGTTTGTTTTACCCCTCTTGAACCCAAATATCTCAACAACCCCCCACATTTTTGGCTCATTTAGTAACACCAAAATTGTGCCATCACTTACCTATCTATCAAATTTCACGATGGTCGGATCAACGCTTCGAAAGTTATCCTCGGACAAACAAACATACATACCAACAACGCCGATTTGCCAAAATTGATTTAGAGATCCCGCTTCGCTCGATCAATAAAATTCCTTGAACAATGATGAATTGAACAGAAATAATACATTGACTCGAAACTTTTTGATTCAGAGTAATACCAAGGTTTCTTTTGATCATACTTATAAAACTTTCGTGATTGATTTCAATCATTATTATAAATACGGGATTTATCACGTACCGTTTTATCGGTGTTTCGACCGACAATGTTTCGGTTCAATTCGTGAACCTTCAACTAGAGTGCGACCCGCTCCGAATAAGACGACACCGATAAGACGGTACGTGATAAATCCCGTATTTATAATAATGATTTTCTTTTGATCCTTTAGAGATTCAAAGAGTTTATTAGTAATGTTTCAACTAATTACTACGGCTTGGAATATTCTAATAACATCTGGACTTTGCTAAAAAAATTCGTTGCAAGCGCTTTTTCAAATCTTCCGAGACCATTTCAAAACAATTTTTTATATATTCACATCCTTTATAGTGCAAGCGCACGCACACTCGCATAGTTAGTAGCTGTGTAACTCACACTACCGCATTATATACTTACTAATAAATAGGTATTGTTCTGCTTCGACTCGTTCACTCACCGGTTTTGTTGTTATCCGCGGGCATGTGTTGCGTACGCACGCCATTTGATAACAGCATCAAATATTGAAATTAATGCATATATTTAAGATTTACATACTTTTGACCAGAACCCACGTTATCGAGAACCTGGTGTCTGGATAAACCTAGTAGGTATAGGTTTTAAGACATCATATAATCAATGTGTAACCAGCTTTTTGAATCGGATAATAAACAATAAACAAACAAAGAATATACCCTGTTACAACAAAAAAGTTAAACACTGATTAACGCGTGTATATGATATTTTTAAAACTACGTTTTGTGCTTTACTTTTTAGTGGTACTTATGAGCCAAATTTAAACAGACACCATCTTGACAGAATTATTTAATTTGTTATGTAATCCATAATCTACGTCTTTATTAAATACCTAGTCAGTCATATGATGTAATTTGGTTGATTTATCAGTCAAGGCGAAGGTCTTATCTTGACCGTTCATATTACCTATGTTATAATAATATGAAGTTAATTTTTGTTATTCGTTATATTATCTTAGAAGCCGGTTTAGAAACCCAAATCGAGATGGTTAAAATACTTTTGCGATATATATAAGATATTTATGGAGATAAAACTCAAGTAGTAAAAATCAATAAGATACTATGATTGAAAATCACAATTTTGAACGTATTATAGTAGAAACAAGTACCTACATCTAATTTATTATGTACACCTTCAATTGAAATAAAAAAATGGTAGGTTCATGAAGAAGTATCCCTAGGACGGGCATTCATTATTATAAGTGATCTACTGTACACCATAGATACTGTTGATAAACGGGGTAGGTCCAAAAGTCCACGGAATTAATGATACTATTTATCTTTACTAAATCTTATAAAGAGGAAAGATTTGTATTATTGTATTTTTGTGTGTATGTTTGTAATGAATAAACTCAAAAACTACTTTGCCGATTTCAAAAATTCTTTTACTATTGGAAAGCTACATTCACCCTGAGTGACATAGGCTATATTTATTGCTAGAAAATATTAGGGATCCTTACTAAAACTTAAGTAACGTAACCCAAGGTGTAAAAAGTGCCCTAATACGTCTTTCGTCGCATGCGCTATGGAAACTATTGATGATAGAACAAAAGTATGTTCTACAATATTAAAGAACATATCAATATCTACAAAAAACTTAGTAATATTATAAAGAGGAAAGATTTGTTTGTTTGTATTGAATAGGCTCCGAAACTACTACACCCGGAGATAGCTACACTATCTCCGGGTGAAACAGGCTACTTTTTACCCAACTGCGGAGGAGGAGGGTAATGTTTTTGTTAAAAAATTACGCATGCGAAGCTGCGGATTGGTCAGCTAGTATTAAATATTTTACCCTGGAGCCTAGAAATTAGCGTATCGTATTAATTAATGTATAGATGGGGAAACATTTTGCCACCTTTTCTTATTATGTAGTTAGAAGGTGTAGTTCTTAAAAAAAGCGTAGGCTTAAAAAAAATCGCAAAAATCCTACAGAAAACAGTTTGGTCACAATCGACTCTATTTTCCATCAGGGACACTTTTCCCAAAGTAACTTACCAAATCAAACGATTGTTTCCATATTCCGGTCAAAGTAGACATGTCAAAGTGCAAAAATTCGGATAGAACTGAAAATTCGTGCGAATGTTCGGAGCACCATTATATATGAAATGTAAAAAGTCCCTATCGATCCCACACTTGCAAAAAAAAATATTCAAGGTATAGGTTTGCAAGTATAGGTTTTTTGCGTTTTTTAGCCAAACGGTAAGTTTTATGATAAAAATCGGTCAGACAAAAATTGAAGATTATGCAAATTATCTATTAAAAATTGTCACTACAATTTTTCTTCTAAACGTCACCATTTCGGAGATATAATGGTTGAAAAAGTTGTATTCTTCAAAACATGCATAAGTACGTCGGATTACATCCATCACTGGAGCTGTAATACAAGTAAAAATCTTTTTTCTCGGTCTGTATAGTAAAATAGAAAATAATAAAATGTAAAATAACGTCTGAATCCTTTTTAGAGTATGTTAAAAGCATGTTTAAATATTGTTATTTTTAAGTAAAAATATTTTATGTCGCTATTTGCTTTAGTCGCTGTAAAAAAGGAAGGTTTCCAAATATGTAATCATCATGCAAGTGTCAATAACACAAACCGAGGAACGGAACACGATATCACGAATGATTCGAGCGTGCCAGCTTGTGTGTTCGTGAATAGATACTAAAACGCTTTGCAAATATGTATACACACTAAAAGCGTTTTGTGATATACTAAGTTATAAAACAGACCAGAACAGGATTAAACTATAGGTAACTATGAATATCGCACTCTCACTATGAAAGATTAGATAGCTAAAAGGGATTTTAACAGACTTAAAAAATGGGAAGAGGTTCTCAATTCGTCGTATTTGTTTATTTCAATTCTTAACCACAGTGTCACAATAGTTCTATGATATTTGTGAGAAAGGAGGGTACCTCCTACCTACCTCCGAGGTGGTCTTATATAAATTAGGTGAACATCTGATGGTGGGATTCATGATAAAATCTTTCAATTTGATGTTATATTTTTGTAAAAAAGTTAGATCTTCCTTCCTTCCTTATTTACCTAAATGTTCTATGAGAAATAATAAACTTACTTAACCTATCATTTACATTAAACAGTCTGATTCGATAATATCATGGAAGCTGAAATTTGGAATAGTTATAAATAATACTCACCTTCCTCTATTCCTATTGCAAGTAAACAAATTGAATAAAATCTATTACCTTTTCCCATTAGCTCCGCATTTAATTAAATGAAATATCTGAAATTAATATAATTGATGTCTGCGTTAGCAATTAAATATAATTTTATTTACTTTAAAAAGTATTGGTGTTGATTAAAAAGACTTGTTTAAGAGTTAATTAAACGCTCCAACCTCTTCATTCTCAATTCCAAAACTCCGAGAGCTTTCAACTCGAACTAAAAAATTGATCTTAACGTCTCGATAGCTGCGTCTGCGATAGGAAGATATAAATAACAGGCTGGTAGAAGCTGTCCATACGGTTGGGTTGGGTCTAAGATTTTCAAAACTCGCCGGAACAAAGACCTCTAAAATATTCCGATTATACCTGGAATCTCAAGGCAGATTGGCGCGCTATGACACTGCACTGCAGTCATCCGATGACGCTAAGTTCTAAAGGCAACTCAATAGACGTACCTATCTATAAATCCTCGCGACACAATGTCTGGTCCTCTAGTCTCTAGTACACAAAGTATTAAAGAGACTATTGAGCGGAATCTAGATCACCAAGAAAATCAAAAGGCTCTATCGACAGTTATACTGACGATATTCAAGTGACGGTTTCTCAAAACATAAAAAAAGACTTCTCGAAAAAAAAACTACTAGTTATATTATCAAATTTTAAAGAAAATCGACTAAGTTAAGGTGATTAATTCGATGTAAAACTGCCTACTCTTCCAATCGACATCCAAAAATAAATGCCGGTTTGATATCTCTTTCGGATATGGCTGCGGGTTTTGTGTTAGAAAGGGCAACAAGAGATATCTCGAGACGTCACCAATACAGTGGTTGTGGTTAGATGGCAAGCATTATGCAATAGCATAACATAAGTTTTATAAAGTGTTTGTTTTTACATGCCAAAATAAATGTCACATTTCTATGGTAAACATTTCACAACTTTATTTATTATGATCACCAAAATAACCCCATTAATTTTTGTGCGTAAATTATCAAACAGCCTATAATCCTCTGGCAGCCAGGCTAACCCGACACTATACAACAAAAAAGCAGCTCAAGAACATGGCGCCTGGTGATGACGGAATCACGTCAAAGCTTCTGAAATCAGGTAGAACAACGGTACTTCGGAGTACTCCGGTACCGGAGTCCTCAGAACTCAGAAGCCTTTTAATTGTGTGATTGAAATATGGAACAGAAGCGAGGTGCACTGTTTTTCAAGAAAGGTGATAATACCTCATTTAATAACTGCTGTGCCTATTATCTACTTAATAAGTATTTGTGGGTCATCATGAATCGTCTCTGGCGCAGGTTTGCGTTAGACAGGGAGATGTTATATTGCTGAAACTGATTGCCGCCACTCTTAAGGACGCCTTCAAACTTTTTGAATGACAAGGACTCGGCATCAATGTCAATGGCGAGTACTTAACTCGCCTTTTGATTTGCCGACGTTATCGTGGCCATGGCAGAATCGCTGGAAGACCTAAGTAAAATGCACGATGACCTCGATAGGGATTACCAAAAGGTGGCCCACTTCGGTATCAGTAGGGAACGCTAATATCGAAGTTGTTGACGAGTACGTCTACTAGGACAAATAGTCCAGTTAAGTTAGTAAGATCCAACTTCGAAAAAGAGGTCAGGCGACAAATCCAACTCGGCTGGGCAGCGTTCGGGAAAGTGTGCTACGTCTTCTCGTCCAAAACAGTGTCTTAAGACGAAAGTATTTGATCAGTATGTGGGACTTATGACACAGAAACGTGGTCTCTCACTATGTGTTTTTAAAGAAGGCTCAAGGTTGCTCTGCGTGTTATGGAGGGAGCTATTTAAGCTTGGTGTTTCTCTACGAGATCGATTATCGATCGAGTTGCCTTATTGTCAAAAGCACGGAACTTTCTGTTCCGTGGTCAAAAGTGATTTATATAATAATGGTGAATGTTGGCATAACTTAAACACTATTTATAGCTACTTTTATCATCATCATCATCATTATCCACAGCGTGACTTCACGCATTGTTGGGTATAGGCCTCCCCAAGTTTGTGCCATCCACCACGATCCTACGCTAGTCTCACCCACTGACGGCCTGCGACCTTTACGATCTCGCTGCTGGACGTCCTACCCTTCTATACCCGCTCCTCGGCCACCATTCAGTCACTGTCCTGCTCCATCTGTCATCACCACGTCTAGTCAAGTGTCCCGCCCAAGAGAATTTGAGCTCCATAACTCGAATCCCAACGTCATGAACCTTCGTTCGTCTACGGATCTCGACGTTTGGAACTCGATCTGACAGTCTGATGCCGAGCATGGTACGCTCCATGGCTCTCTGTTCAACTGTTAACCTGATCACAGCCTCCTGCTATTATTTTCTTTTTTAACGCTTTTCCCAAAATTATACGAATTATCGGTATAATCCGGATATCCGAATAGTAAAATTCACTACTTACTATCCGAATTATTCGGATACCAAAATCTTACGAATAACGCAAGCTCTAGTCACGCCTGAATCCTTGGTATTAATTTATTATATTTTATTCCAAATTATTGCTTGGATTTATTTAAATTAATCAATTCAACTGGTCTTTTTATTTTTTGTTGTTTCAAATTATTTACTCATTTTGATAATAATAAAATTTTGATTTTCATCATTTGTGTTCTCTAAGTCAATGGATGAAAACTCTCGTGATGATGCCGGTTATAATGATAAGCAAGTACCGTCTTAATTATTAATATTTAAATATGGGTATATTTCAACCTAGCATTCACAACTCTGAACCGAAAAATACTTACATGCAAAGATTACAGAAAGACTTAAAAAGAACAGATCTCTATGTAGAACAGTTTTTTACCTAAGGTGGTGTTTTTACGCCTGCAATCAACAAAAAGCCTACATACTGGGTACAAAAAACCACACTTGTAACTATTAATAAAATTAACAGTCATCTAACATGTATATACTCGTAGAGTAATTCTAGTTAGTGGCCGTCACTCGTATCAATTCATCTTAAAATAAACATTGTACCTATTTCATTTATACTGGGTGTCTAGCTACGGTTGCGGTTGAGCTAAAGGATGCAGGGAGGTAAATGATCGCAGATACCTATTATGAGTTTCGTCTCTATTCTACAAGAAATAATAGGCAAAACAATTTTTATAACTAGCTGACCCGTCACGGCTTCACACGGGATTGTTACAAAATAAAAATATAGCCTATAAAGCTAAGGACCATTCTGAGAACCCACATCAACAAACAAATAAGAAAATCGCTATGACGTGTATCTAATTATTTGTTAAGTAGATTATTATAATATTTATAAAGAAAATTCATGGATATTAAATAGTTATCGAACCGAGTGTTTAGTACTTTTTCATATATTTTAGAAATTATGAGTTAGCACGGAGATTGGTCGATAGTTATTTGGGTCTTGTTTATTGCCAACCTTAAACATAGGAGTCACTTTAACTACTTTGAGGCTATCGAGAAAGTGTCTACAGTCAAGACGGGAATTAAACAAATACAGTTAATCAAATTTTATAAAATTGGAGGTTTTGTGGAATTATTCATTTTAGTAGTAATTACTGCAGGCGTTCGCATAGAAAAAAGTTTAGAGTTTTTATTTCTTAGTAGTTTATCATTTATGTGTCTGCTATAATATGGATAATATCTCTTCATCAAATGACAATTGGATTACTGTTGGTAAGGGGTTGTAATTTTTTGGCGTGATTTCACAATTTTAGGCGTTCCCTTACTGTACTTTATCATGAGATCAGTTTCACCATTTTGTTGTCGTTAGAGAGCTCTGTCCTCAGCTCATTAATAGCATTCCTTTGTGTTGGTGTTTGGTCAGAGAATATTTTATTGTCGCTCTTAGTGCTATTTCTGTTCTTCAATATAATTTTAGCTGTTGCTGATGAGTCCAGGAAAACCAGGTTTCGATTTTTGTTGAGTAAGTGTTTTCCAAGACGTATACAGTTACTAGGGTATTTTCTTTAAACCAATGAAAATCGTAAATTATACATACAAACCTAAACACGTTCATTCGGACTATCAAGCAACGCGGTTCCTTTCGCTGCTCGCGTTTGACAGTTTTTCACTCGACACTCTCTCTCTCTTCCCAGCTATGTATCCCACATGGTGGTGTGGTCAGCTTTCCTGGTCGTTCTTCTCCACTTCGCTCTATCCTTTGCGTCGTCATCAGAAACTTGGCACTCTCTCATCTCACTCGACACCCTGTATTAGATAAAATATTATCAAATAAACTATTGACACGAGTAGATGGTAGTATCTGCCCGTCAATAAACTCGACAGACATTTCGCATTTGACTTGTACAGATAAAAAATTGCGAACAATCGCATCGCTAGCGTACCTAGTACATATTACGTAGGTATTCTGTGGTACATAATTTTCCAGTAGATGATAAAATCGATTTCTGCTACGAAGTTAACATTAGGTAGTTTAAACTGTACTTACAAAAAACACTGTACTTACTTGTAACTGTACTTACTTACTTAAAATAGTTAAATAATTTCTAAATTTCGAGAGGCAAAATTATTGGCGGCAGAAATAGATACGGTGGTGGTACCACTTACTGTGTATTCTTGTAGTGTAGGTACTTCCCCTGACGAACTCCTTCAAAACGAACTCCACTCGACTACTTTGGTCTGATTGAACACTGAATGTGCCTACTGGATTTAATCTTCGAATTACGACCCACTTTACTATATATATAGTAAATAATATATTTATGATAGCCAAGCGCTTGACCTGATGGTACCTAAGTGATGGTGTGATCGAAGATGGAGCTCGCTTGCGTAAAAAGAACCTATTCACTCTGGACTTGAAGACTCCGAGATTATACCTACAGTTTATTGATAGCTGGTTTGTTTTAAAAGTAGCCAATTTCTTTTAAGATCTGAAAAAATGGCACTAACATATAAGAATGAAACAACGTAGGCAAAGTAACGACGAAACTTTTTGCTTATTCGTTGCCTAAAGTAGGCTGTATTTAAAAGCTTCATACATTGCTTCACACATTGCGTCACAGAATTTCTGAGCGAGCACCAGATACATTTAGGACATGCATGTTGGACTACAAACTAGCGATATTTTCAATGTTTTAATCGTTCCTGGTGCAATGATAGAGAGGGTCGAAAATCGGCGGAAATGGTTCCAGAAAAGGTATATTGTTTTTTTATTTTTATACAACTTATATGGCAAACGAGCATGCAGTCCACCAGATGTTAAGTGGCTACTGCAGCCCATGGATATCCACATATAATTCAAAACAAGCTATTATGTTGTCTTGATCTCTATTTGGATACGATGCCATACTATAGGACTTATCTGTTAAGCCTATATGCTAGTAATTACAGGAACATACCATTACCATCTAATCGGAACACAACAGCACAAGTACTGCTATTTGGCGGCAGATAATGGTAAGGCGGTGGTGCCCACTTCCTCGAGCCCGTTCACAAAAGCTCTACCACCAGTAACTGCAGTTTGCGTTGCGCTCGACTTGGCGGGGGCACTACCGTGCTCCGATACGTTTATCAACAGTTGCTGTGTACAAACAGTGATTTATTATTATTAGTCTTAGACTAGACACGCGCGCCCCGCGTGACTAAGATCCTGACAGTGCCTATCGGTGGGTAGCAAGATAGTAAGGACGGCGATGACACTCATTTCACTTGGTTACAAGATATTGTACAGCATAGTGACGCAAATGTCTATCAGCAAATAATTACACTGAACATAGTCCACAGCTTTTTCTTTGGCACATCAGGATTCGTGCCACAGCAACAGCGGTGAACTTCACTAGGATAAATGAACACTTCAGTGCTATCAAAAAAGAGTAGTAATGTTTCTTGTGACAAGGCCCGTCTGGGGAAGTACTACCACCATACCATACCACCCATTTCTGCCGAAAAGCAGCATTGCTGTGTTTCGGTTTGGAACTTTGAAAGGTTGCAGCATTGCTGTGGTTGCCGGTGAAATTACAGGCACATGAGACTTTACACCTGTCTACCTCAAGTTGATGGACGCAGGGCAGTGCATCGTGGCGTAGGGAACGTTTCTATGGTTCTTTGTTAGAGGCAATACTTTGTTATAGGCGATGGTTACCACTTAACATGAGGTGGGCCATAGGCTTGTTTTAATATCAAGGTGGTATAAAAAGAAAATCATGTTATGATGTCAGTCCTGTAACAGTTGTAAAGCCGTGTCGTTTATCTTCAGGCGACATTATGAAATCCTATATCAGGGAGGTTACTGGCACGATTATAACATAGCGAGGAACGAGGTGCCACCTGATTTCATCATAAGATAAGGCAAATGTTAAACTGAGATGTATATAATGCTTATCAGTTCAATGCAATTTTAAACGTAAACTAATACTTTCTTAGAACAAAAAAGCTATTCGCACGTAATATTTATATTATGAGAGCTAGCAACGTCAGGAAAACAAGAATTTCGGTAGGCCAGTTTTTAGATATGCTATCTCTCTCACTCTCCCGGACGATAAGCGGGCTATCTGGCAGACGGTAGAGGTTGCGTTCATTATTGCGCATCGTACCTGGTACAGGTAAAATATTTTTTTTTCAAATTATTATATTATGGCTGAAATTTTGAAATAATATTTTTAAGTATATACAAATCCAAAATATTTTTATCCGGGCAATAATTCTATTGTTAAACCTCCAGCCAGACCGATTTAAAAGTGAAAAGAGATTGGGCATGTAGGAAGAGTACGTCAACCAAATATATCAAATTCTAGGGAATTCTTTATCGAAAGCTCTACCATGATTTCACGCACTCACAGGATGCGACTACACACCAGCTTTTTTCCGGTAAGGTAAACTTAGGCCTTTCAAACTGTGTGTAGTAATCAGACCAATATCAGTCAGCCTCTCAAAATATTATTACAGATGATGAATAGTTTCAGGATGAGACAATTAAATATTAGATAAAATAATTTGTCATAATTATATACGGAGTTCGTGATTCGTCAAACGTCAATGACGTTCGGTTCCATCTGTATTATCTATACTTCTATACATAATATTATAAAGAGGAAAGATTTGTATTTTTGTATTTTTGTGTGTATGTTTGTAATGAATAAACTCAAAAACTACTGCTCCTATTTCAAAAAATTTTTCACCACTGGAAAGCTACATTCACCCTGAGTAACATAGGCTACTTTATACCCAACTGCGCAAAGAACGGTAATGTTTTTATTGAAAAACTACGCGTGCGAAGCTGCGGATTGGTCAGCTAGTCTATATACCTAGGTATATTAGGTTGGGGAAAAAGTTACTTCGCATTTTTTAAGAAAATTCAAAACATTTTTTAATATAATTTATTTACATTTAACTAAAGTATGTAGGTACCATTTTGTTCGATAACTTTTTGCCATCTTGTAGGGGCATGATTCCATTGCTATAAAAATTTTGGAGCTTCCGATCAAAATACCGCGACAAGTAGTTTTGGCAGTCCTCTCGTGATGTTAACCTGACACTGCCTAAAGAATTCTGAAGAGACCGAAACAGGTGTAAATCTGAAGGTGCAAGCTCAAGACTATACGGCGGATGCATTAACACCTCCCAGCCCAACTCTCTTAATTTTTTCTGAGTCCCTAAAGATGTGTGAGGTCTAGCGTTATCATGATGAAAAACCACACTCCTTCTGTTGATTATTCCGGCCGCTTTCTCTCAACTTCTTGCTTTAATCTCATCAGTTGTTCGCAGTAGAGTTCAGAATCGATGGTCCTGCCTAGTGGTAACAGCTCATAATGAATAATGCCCTTCCAATCCCACCACACACACAGCATCATCTTGTTGCGAGTTAACCCGGGTTTTGCCACAGTCTGTGAAGCCTGACCAGCTTTTGACCACGATCTTTTTCGCACGTTCTTGTCGTACCTGATCCACTTTTAATCACCAGTTATCAGATTCTTCAAAAATGGTTCGGTTTCATTGCGTCGTAAAAAAGAATCACAAATGAGTACACGTTTCATTAGATTTCTTTAAGTGAGCTCGTGGGGTACCCAAATATTGAGCTTTTTTGTGTACCCAGTTTTTTTCAAATGCGCCAAAACTGTTTTGTGGTCAATTCCCAGTTCTTCAGCTACGTCGTAACTACTGATATGCTGATCTTGCTCCACTTTTTCAAAAATGGCATCAATTTTATTCGTAATAAGGCGACCAGAGCGACGTGCATCTTTGACATCAAAATTTCCGGATTGAAAACGCTTAAACCAAATTTGTGCTACTCTCACAGACACTGCACTAGGTCCATAAACATCGCAAATTTTTTTCGCGGCTTGCGTTACATTTTTCCTTTTTTGTAGTAAAATTTTAAAATGTATCGAATTTCTTCATTAGATTCACTCATCTTTACAGTACGAAAAACAAATAAAAATCACACATTTTCCTAATTTAAATTTGGAATTAGCTTCTTTAAAATTTAAACTTTGAATGATACCAAAACCAGCCAGATACAAATAGTATAGCCAAAGAGATTTTAATACAAGTTCATACATACTATAAGCGAAAAGACTTTTTCCCCAACCTATTATATAAATTAACCCCTATTTCCCTTGGTCACGCCATCACGCGTGAACGGCTGGACCGATTTCGCTAATTCTTTTTTTGTTGTATTTCTTATTGCCAGGAGAAGGTTCATATGAAAGAAAATATTAAGAAAATTGCGCGCAAAATTAGAAAATTTAAGAATACTTAACCACCATATAAAATTATTTATAATCTAACCTTAGCGCTTTTATAATGTAACCTTATGAGGTTTAACATAGAATTGACAGAATGCGTGCTGCAAATATCGTCAAAGAGGATGTAAAAAAATGAATATCGTTTGAAACAGATGCTTCGGTCGGAGTTATCCCGAGATATTGTCTATATATATAAAAATGAATTGCTGTTCGTTAGTCTCGCTAAAACTCGAGAACGGGTGGAGCGATTTGGCTAATTTTGGTATTGAATTATTTGTGGAAGTCATTCATTTTCTCATACATAATGATGGCCGGGGACAACAATTAACAATTCTACCAGGGTGACGTATATTGACAGCCCGCGTTATATGCATGTCAAGGCGGTACGAATTTGGGCGGGTCCACTAGTATATAATATAAATATATACTGTCATAAAAAGCGGCTAATCAACTTATCCAAAAATGGACTAGGTAGGTAGGTACCTACACTTATTACTATATTAAGACTATGATAAAACTGTAACTGGGCCGGACATGAGCTTAACCGTTATAGTAGCCAAAACGATTATTGTCTGTACGAGTATCACGCTGAAACTACAGGATGGATTTAGATGAAACTTAGTCCTTGTAAGGCCTACCGTCCATACCAGTATTCAATAAAAATACTAATTGCAATGACCATTGAACCAAAATATGCCGTGAGCCTTACGAGGTTATAACAAAATAATGAACTAGCTGTGATGTGAATAGATAAAATGCTCTACGAATCCGATTTGCCGCACCAAAAGCCGTCAACTATTCTACTTGATTAAAACTTATCGGCATTACAAAAAATGCCAACCCTTATCTGAAGAATGAGTAAGAAGCGGCTGAATGTCTCGGGATTTCATTTTATTTAGAGATAAAAACTCCTTGGTTCAGGTAATGCTGTAGAAAAGAATTTTCCAGACAGAAGTTGGCGCCGCCGCCGCCATCTAGACGCACACAATGGTTGCGTTGCGACGCGTCCCTGCGAACCGGTTGGAGTGGCGTGTCGTGGCGTGGCGTGCGCGTCGAAACGGCACACGTCGCGGCGGCGGGCGCGGTCTGACATCTTCCCGAGCTACGTTTCCGACTGCAACTGCAGAAAGTCATACATAGTTGCCGACGCTTTTTCACAGATTTATTAATATCTGCCGTAGTTTCAGTCAGCAACTTCGGAATACGCTTCGGAACTTCGGAATAGTATCTTTAGAATTTCATACATTACAACCGCTGCGTGCACGCTGGCGCACGCACTAGCCACGCATATGGATTGCGCAGCTAAAGCGAATGCTGCAATTTACCTCTAAATATATTTAAATCTTTATCTAGATTTAAAGGCCACAGTCTCCATAGCGTAGTCTAACTGCCACACAAGCGCATAGTATACGTAGAACACTCTTTTCACGCCCATATACTTTGTCTAGAGCTGACAGCCACTGCACTGTTATCATTTCTCAGTATCTCTGATGCCTTCGCGTCTGTTGTTTCTATACTATACAGGATGTAAAAACTTTCATCATCATCACCCACAGCCTGACTTCACCCATTGTTGGGTATAGACCTCCCCAAGTTTGTACCATTCACCACGATCCTGTGCTAGTCTCACCCACTGACGGCTTTTACGATGTCGATGGGTGGACGACATCGTAAAAACTTTAGAAGACGTGAATTTATAACAAAGACTTAAGTACGGCAAACGAAACTGAAAGTGCAGAAAAAACATTTCCGTACGTTTGGCCGGAGTACATTGTACCTATATTACTTTCCACCCGAGACTTTTTGGATTTTCATAGGATCTTAGGTCATTAGATGATTTCTTAAAACTTCGTTATGGTGTCACTGTCGTTATTTAGAAAGAAAGAAAGAAAACATTTTATTCATCAACCACACAGTAATAAAGGAAAATAAAACACAACAGCAATAAAATCTAACCTACGCACTAACACACTTAAAAGCTCTGTGTGGAGATGAATAGGTACTCAGCTCAGCATGAATTAATGATTTAATTAAGGGGGCACCGGAGGGACAATCGCCCATACAATACGTACTACCAAGATCATTTCTAATTGGATCATATTTCTACCTTAATAAGGTATTATTTTAATTTGAATAGTATTTATCTAGGTTCCCAACCATATATTACATCAAAATACTTACCTAAAATGAAATAGAAGCGTATTCTGCATGTTTTACGTCATAAAAGACCTGTTTTCAACCTTAATGTTTCGTATTAAAAATAACAACATCTTACGTATCCTAGTCATAAGAACATAGATTATATCGTCTAGTTACAGAATAACAACACAATGAGAAAAATACAACAAGTTTTCAGTCATCATTTTTGGTATTACGGAACACGGTCAAAATCTAATCAAATTTAGAATCGTTCTATTGCTATCACTGTCGCTCTGCGTGGCTAAACTTCGTCACTAAACAGGGATAGCGATATTCAGGCCGAAGTTTTTGACGTGGCCGAATTGAAGTTGCGCTCAGTGTTCGCCGGCGCGTTAAACGATTCCAATAATACCTCATTTGTCAAAATTCGTAAAGTCATTATACCTACAGGATACGCCAAATGGACAGACATACATAAATAAGTACCCTAAAAACAGAACTCTCCTGCGCACAATGATCAATTCAATGAGTTATTTCTTGCATGAAGATTTTCGAGTACCTAGTAAAGATTTTATACATACCCGGAATTAAAATTAGGTATTTTATTCGTAAAATCCTTCTAGAGCTGCTCGAAACGATGAGGCGACGTGTGAGCCAAATGCTGCTTTATTCATGCCAAAATTTTCATTGCAATTCAGCGCAATGCAGTTAGGTACGTTTCCGTCTAGCTAGGGGATCAGTTATCGGTATATAGTACTGATATTTTTTTTTTAACTTTCACTAGGTGTGTTACGCTGTCCGTAAACCAATACACACGTAGAGTTCCTAGAGTAGACGGTCTATCCACAAAATAGTTGATAATGTAATTTTTTTGGTGTAAAATGTATACTCGTATAAATAAAATAAAGATATATATATATCTTTATTTTATTTATACGAGTATACATTTTACACCAAAAAAATTATATCTTTATTTTATTTATACGAGTATACATTTTACACCAAAAAAATTACATATATATATAATATAAATATGGTGGCTCCTTTACCGTTTATGCGGTGAAAATTTGGAATGCCCTGCCCCATGAAGTTCGCGCTAGTCCGTCGTTTAACATTTTTAAACGGAAAGTTAAAGAGCACTATCTTTCTCTGTAATTTTAATTTATTGTAGGTATATATTTATTTGTGTATATATTAGTCTATTTATTTTATTTATTATATTCATTCATTTTATTACTTTCTTTTGGTATTTTTCGTTTTATTTGTACATATTTAAGATTCTTGTACACGCACCTACCTTTAAAATCATCTCTCTCTCTCTCTATTCTCAAAGGTTTGCTGGAAGGAAACTCTTCATAGGGTTAAGCTCGCCTTTGTACATGTCCTCTATTTCTGTACTTTATAATGTATTTTCTTGTATACAATAAAGAATAAAGGATAAAGTGCAAGATGCAACATAATTCAAAATTAAAACTGTAAATAACTATAATACAGTTGACCCGCCGAACTTCGTACCGCCTTGACATGCATATGACGTGGGCTGCCAATTTTATGTTGCTGGTAGTAATGTCAATCGGCCATCATTAGCTCATAAGTACGAGAAATTAATTCTCTTTTTGCGTTAATTTTTTCGATATTTAAATAGTTATTCTGCTATTCGGGGGGGAGTCAAATCCAACAAATCAAAGATAATCAAAATCGGTCCAGCCGTTCTTGAGTTATAAATGGTGTAACTGACCCGACATTGTTTTATATAGTATATATATAAGTATTGTTTTATATAGGTAGGTCTATCCATACTTAGCTTATTGCTAGCACATTTTATTGCTTTTTTCCTAATTCTTGAACATTTTGGATAGGAACGTCAAACGTCGGTAATTTCAAGTTACATAAATCGGTCTTCTGATAAAACTCGCCCACAAAATTGCGAGAATCTTACATTTTTCATAAAAACTACATTTAAATTTTACAGACTGATTGCAAATCTTATTATATATCGAGTAAAATACGACGATTGACCGATTAGAAGCAATATGTGTTTTCGTTGATATTTAATCTTATCTTATCACAGTCTTGATAGGTAAGTATATCAATTTTTTGACAAAAACAATAAAATGTTACCATTTTTTTTTGGTCCAGATTTTATAAGCCCGCTGTGATTACTTTTTCTGGATCAAGTAAATAAAAATAAAGGATTGAAACGTGTGCTCTTCAATTTTGTTACTCTAGAAACTCAAACTTGTAAAAGTCACTGGACTGTAATAAATGATAAGTAAGTTATATTTTTATCGGATACTTCAGTTACATTAGAAATTAAATTATCACTAAACATTTAGAAAATTGCGGCGTTTATGTACCTACCTATCTACCTACGATAAACAGAGTGGCCGTTGGAGCCTTGGAGCGGTGGAGGGAGACCACACACTGGAAAGCGCAGCGAAGGAAGACCCCCCCCCCACTAGATGGAAAGACGACCCGATAGAACGTGCTGGGAGCCGATGGGTGTATGAAACAACAAACAAAATAAAAGCCCACTAGAACCATCATCCCCACCAAAAACTTGTTTAGGAGATCAAACCCAAATTTTCACAAAACTCTGACCTAATTTGACCCTTTGATACTGATTCAGTTTTGGTAATACTTAGAAGCTATTAAACTAATGGTTCGCCCCGAACTGGGATCTCGCAAGTCTCCCAAAACACAAAAAAAATATTCTTAGGGCTACTCGCGCAACTGTGGCTAAATATGATTTATGGAGTTGTCAACACCTAAAGATACGTCAAATTTAAACATGTTTAGTCGCTAAATACGTTTAGGGATGATTGTGTGACCCGGCCTTAATCTTTGACTATCAAAAAAGTGCCACGAAATATAAGTTCATTTAACTTGACCTACAGTTTCATTCAAATTACAGGTAACGGGAGTTCATGTAAACTGGTTCTTTTTTTTTGGGGTACAAATTGCAGTTATTCTGGATTTCAGACTTTTCCCTATATTTGTGTCACTAAAGCTACACGCATTTCAGCACTTTCGGGTCACTGGTGTACCCTGTGAATTTTGTAAAAGTTCAATTTTTAAAACGAATAACTTAAAAACTACAAAATTTAAACTAAAAATAAAAACGGTGTCAAAATGTACTCACATAGACCTTTTATTAGACGTGCCACTTGACTGTATAGTCCCATTTTGCTTTTTTTTTACCCCGCTTGAACTCCAATATCTCAACAACCCAACGGGAGGTCACACCGAAAGTTTTTAGAATAGTAGTAATAAGAAAAGCATCCGATGAAAAAATTATTTAACTAGTGGTTTGCCCCGAACTGAGATCTCGTGTCTCCCTTATAAACAAAACAAAAATATTAGGTATTCGTAATCTTTGACCATCAAAATAGGGCCACAAAATGATTAACCATTAACCATTGACGGCCTCCGTGGCGCAGTGGGTGATTAACCGGCTGAGACGCAGGAGGTAGTGGGTTCGATTCCCGTTGCGGGACAGATGTTTGCATGATCTACAGATATTTGTTCCGGGTCTGGTTGTTTTTCTATATAATATAAGTATGTATTTACAAAAAAAAAGTATATAAGTATTCTATGAGTTATCTGGTTCCCATAGAACAAGCTCTGCTTAGTTTGGGGCTAGATAGCGCTGTGTGAAATGTCCAGCAATATTTAATTATAATTTTATATTTATTTATTTATTAATATTAATATTTAATATTATTTACCTACAGTTTCATTAAAATTACAGGTAACGGGAGTTCATGTAAATTGGTTATTTTTTTGGGGTAGAAATTGCAGGTATTCTGGATTTCAGATTTTTGCCTATATTTGTGTCCCTAAAATAAAAACGCATACCAAATTTCAGCACTGTTTGGTCACTGGTGTACTCTGTACATGTTGTCAAAGTTCAGTTTTTATTATGGCTAATAACTTAAAAACTTCAAAGTTTAAACTAAAAAAAAACGGAGTCGAAATGTACCTACTCACAAATACCTTTTATTTGACGTGCCACTTGACCGGATAGTCCCATTTTGGTTTTTTGTGCCTGAACCCCAATATCTCAACAACCCCTCCACATTTTTAGCTCATTTAGTCACACCAAAATTTTACTATCACTAACTACCTATGTACCAAATTTCACGATGATCGGATAAACGTTTCGAAAGTTATCCCGGGACAAACAAACATACATACAACGCCGATTTGCCCAAGTTGATTTAGAGATCTCGCTTCGCTCTATCAAAGAATGGTTTTGAATGTTTTGTATTAATTTTAGTTATTGTTTACATTTAATATTGGTGGATGGGCAGGTTTTACTTATGAGTTCCAAATTTCATATCAATAGCTTCCTAAAGTCGATATCGAATAGTTCTAAAAACAAGACAATGATAATGCCACAAATTTAATGATAATGGTACTTACTAGGCTGTGATAATAGCGTTAACCAACACGCAATGAGGGACGATGTCGCATCATGCCAGTTCAACGGAATTGAACTCGTAATGTCAAGAATAACAATATTGTTTTCAGTTCGGAATTTTACCAAATATGTTTATTTTACCACGTTTTAGCCGACGACGCAGGATTTATTTACGATGTATTCCTGTAGGGCCTTGGCAATTTTGAGATTCAAGATCCTCTACTCTCCGTTCATCAACTTGTGCCAATAATTTCACCGTTAACCATACCCTTCAAACTGAAACGAAGCAATACTGCTTGGCAGCAGAAATAAGTATACTGCCCCGGGCGAGCCCTTTCACAAGGAACTTACAGTCATTTCATGTAATAAAATCAACTAAATTCGATCTATTTTCGATGACGGTTGATTCAACGTTTGAAGGTTTGCTGCCTCCATAGATCATTTATCCAAAAGTATATTAAACATAAAACTACAAAAAGGGAAGCTAATTAACAGTGACCCAAGACTGATAATTAGCTTGCCTGCCGCAATTTTTCGCAAAGCGGTTGTAAGTTATAAAACCATTACCGCCATTTATAAAACAGCTGGCAATAATACATAAACAGATGCACTTTACATCAACTGGAGTAAACTTCACATCCTGACAATCGCAATTTATCTCGGCTTGAACCTAAATACCTACCACGATAACAGCACAATAGAGCACAATAATGGAATAGTACAGAAAAATAAGAAGATTGGCGGTTATGTTAGTACTACTGTGGTTAGTAGGTACTAGGTAGATTGTAAAATGACCTAGAATTAGTAGTTACCTACATACCAACTCTAGGAACAATGAGACGTGTTAGCTTAGTGGGATGCATCCTGACTTATGATCTGAAGTTTGTTAGCTCGAATCCTGGCCGTGTACTAATGGATTTTAGATCTCAAAATTGTATGTGACCATTTGAAATAGTGAAGCAAAAACTGGCCCTGCACTGCAACACTTACATTATACAGCGTCTCAGTACTTTCAACTTTACTTGGGCTCATGCCGAAGAAAGAGATTGTGGCACCTACCTCCCAATAACGCTAAATTTCGTGAGTAGAATCGTTAAGAGCCTCTCAGGCAGGCCCGACGATACCACTAAAGTTATTATTATTACTTTCCACGTTTTGACTACTTTTGACCAAGTCTTTTCTGAGCTGACTAAGCGGAGAGGATGGTGCAGATTCTTGGAGCTCTACTTTGTCCTGGGTACTACAGCGGCCACGTTCGTTACCCAGCCCAAACTGGAACATTACCACCAGGCACTTTAATCATCTTTAATTTATTAAAGGCACACAGATATATTTATACCATAAGCGATTAGGCGATCTCCGTGGCGCAGTGGGCGAATAGCCGGCTGAGACGCAGGCGGTAGCGGGTTCAATTCCCGTCGCGGAATAAATGTTTGCATGATCTAAGGTATTTGTTCCGGGTCTGGATGTTTTTCTATATATTATAATATATAGAAAGTAGTAAGTATGTAAGTATTTAAAAAAAAAGTATATAAGAATTCTACCATAAGTTATCTGGTTCCCACAATACAGGATCTGCATAGTTTGGGGCTAGATAGCGCTGTGGGAAAGGGCCAGCAATATTTATATTTACATATTTATTTATTTATACCTACTAAGGTAAAAGGGTTGTTTTTCGAGACAGTATATAAAAAATTTGCTTACCTACAAAAGGATAATTTTACAAACCTCAGAGTTAATTTCCTCTGATATATTTATTTAAAATTGTGTCTGAAAATTATGGTAAATAATTGATCGAGTGAAGCGAGATCTCCAAATCAACTTGGGCAAATCGGCGTTGTATTCATGTAGGTATGTATGTTTGTTTGTCCGAGGATAACTTTCGAAGCGTTGATCCGATTATCGCGAAATTTGATATATAGGTAGTAATAGCACAATCCTGGTATGACTAAACGATCTAAAAATGTTGGGGGGTTGTTGAGATATTGGGGTTCAAGAGGGGTAAAAAATATCAAAATGAGACTATCAGGTAAAATGGACGTTTAAATCAGTACATTTTTTTATGTTTAAAATCTATTGAGGAATATGTTAGGTTGGGGAAAAAGATTCTTCGCATTTTTAAGAAAATTCAAAACATTTTTTCATATAGTTTATTCACATTTAACTAAAGTATGTAGGTACCATTTTGTTTGATATCTTTTTGCCATCTTGTAGGTAGGAACATGATCTCATTGCTATAGAAATTTTGGGGCTTCTGATCAAAATACCGCGACAAGTAGTTTCGGCAGTCCTCTCGTGATGTTAACCTGACACTGCCTAAAGAATTCTGAAGAGACCGAAACAGGTGGAAATCTGAAGGTGCAAGGTCAGGACTATACGGCGGATGCATTAACACCTCCCAGCCAAACTCTCTTAATTTTTGCTGAGTGGCTAAAGATGTTTGAGGTCTAGCGTTATCATGATGAAAAACCACACCCCTTCTGCTGATTAATTCCGGCCGCTTTCTCTCAACTTCTTGCTTTAATCTCATCAGTTGTTCGCAGTAGAGTTCAGAATCGATGGTCCTGCCTGGTGGTAACAGCTCATAATGAATCATGCCCTTCCAATCCCACCACACACACAGCATCACCTTGTTGTGAGTTAACCCGGGTTTCGCCACAGTCTGTGAAGCCTGACCGGCCTTTGACCACGACCTTTCTCGCACGTTCTTGTCGTACGTGATCCACTTTTCATCACTAGTTATCAGCTTCTTCAAAAATCGTTCGGTTTCATTACGTCGTAATAAAGAATCACAAATGAGTACACTCGGTAGGTGTGTAGAATGTATGCAGGTGCGTACTTGTCGATCGATATATCGAAAGGGTGCGCGCTTGCAACAGTTTTGCACACTGTGTAAACTAAGTTATGTTTATTTCAACTAGGAAGTTGTTTATTTTTAAGTTTGTTAAATTTATGATTTTGTCATTGTAGTGCTGACATAAGCATAGTTTAAAAATCCTTAAATAAAGAGAGAAAAAAATGAGTACACGTTTAATTAGGTTTCTTTCAGTGAGCTCGTGGGGTATCCAAATATCGAGCTTTTTTGTGTACCAGTTTAACTACTGATATGCCGATCTTGCTCCACTTTTTCAAAAATTGCATCAATTTTATCCGTAATAGGGCGACCAGAGCGACGTGCGTCTTTGACATCAAAATTTCCGGATTGAAAACGCTTAAACCAGATTTGTGCTACTCTCACAGACACTGCACTAGGTCCATAAACATCGCAAATTTTTTTCGCGGCTTGCGTTGCATTTTTACCTTTTTGTAGTAAAATTTTAAAATGTATCTAATTTCTTCATTAGATTCACTCATCTTTACAGTACGAAAAACAAATAAAAATCACACATTTTCCTTAATTGAATTTGGAATTATCTTCTTTAAAATTTAACCTTTGAATGATACCAAAACCAGCCAGATACAAATAGTATAGCCAAGGAGATTTTATTACAAGTTCATACATACTATAATGCGAAAAGACTTTTTCCCCAACCTATGAAAATCTATTGCAGGAAGTGAATGGAGAAAGAGAGCAACAGACAGAGAGGTCTGGAGCCAGCTGGAGGAGGCCTATCTCCAAGAAGGGGTTCCGATCAGCGGCGATAGAAATAGTAGCGATAGTGATTAAAATGAAACAAAATAATAATATTATTTTTTGTATAATATATATGTATAAAGAATTATTAATTATTATCATATTAGAAGCGATATGTATAAATTTATTAATAATCATTGTAATGAATTTAATTTAAGAAATGCATGTGTTAGTAATTGAAGATTGGATTTTTTTTATTATTATTATTAATATCAGTACATTTATACCCCGTTTTTACTTTTAGTTTATATCATGGCTAAAAACTACAAGGCTTAAGCCTTGTAATTTTTAGCCATGATATAAACTGAACTTTGACGAAACTCACAGGGTACACCAGTGACCCCACAGTGCTGAAATATGGTATTCGTGTAGCTTAGTGATACAAATATAGGCAAAAGTCTGAAATCAAGAATAACTGCAATTTCTACCCCTAGAAAGTAACCAATTAACATGAACCCCCGTTACTTGTAGTTTGAATGAGTAGGTCAAGTTATTTGGATGCGTATTTCGTGGCACTCTAACATTAATTCATTAGTCAAACATTATGAGTAATATTATTTTTTGGGAGACTCGCGAAGTCGCGAGATATCAGTTCGGGGCGAACCACTAGTTTTGTATATATTCATTCACTTTTCTCAGTCTTCTCATCTGTCCCAATACTAATTTACCTAATAGAAGACGCGTGATGTGATGTGATATCGATCGCGTGATGCCTAAATATTTTCTGGTCGATATCACCAACACTAAAAGTCGGAAAAATATTGTTATCCGAGCTCTTTGTTTGGGACTAATAACAAAATTATTCTCTATTGAACATCCTGACATATACATCGCGTGCACTAAAACCATTATATACCTACTATTATCTTATGATATGCGATAGTGGGTGGATTGTATCTGTCTGTTAACAATAGGGTCAATTAAGTGTCATACTAGATAAGTCTGATATAGGGCCCTTTTACGTAAATAATTGCAGGATTAAACGATTTCACCTGGACGGATGTTCTATTCTGTTTATATAATGTATCTACTTATTCTGGGATAAACTGATGTAGTATCGATCCTTCATGCTATATAATTCGCGTGTAAAAAGCTACTACAACATATTATATATAACAAAAATATTTAGATACCTGGAACATAAACACATCCTGTCATTACGTTCAGAGTTTAAACAATGTAGAAAGGGCAACCATATGCCTCCATAGCATTGGGAGGCTGGGAAGTTTTTATTCTAGAATGAAGTTGTTTGGTTTAAGAAAACTCTCTAAAAACATTTAATATATATTATATATAAAATTATTATTGTTACTTTAATATATGTAGCTATGGCAACTAACAATTAACTAGGTACTTTCAAAGACTTATAATATTTATATCTACTTAAAACCAAATAAAACTATGATAAAGGAACATCAGGTGCTTTAGCACATAAAAATCGAAGAGTTTATTGCTACATAAATAAAAAATGCACTATTTATATCAGGGGTAGAGGTAGAGAGTAAAGAGGGGCGCCGTGTGGCTCCTGTTTACCATTCTCCAGGAACTAAGACCTTGTCCAGAAGGGGCGAATACGCCGCTAATCGATACGCGCGTTTGCGAAATACTTGGCGCCAATACACTGCGTCCACAAGTATCGCGCGAATTTAAAATACGCGCGTAAATCACGTGCACTTCGCCAGATTTGACTCGCGCGTTATACGCGCGTGTTGCGCGCGAGTCGAGATACTATACTTGAAAAAACATAGCTTGATCTCTGCGACATTTGTTAAACTGACATTCCTAGGGTTGTTATGATACAGAAAAAAATATCGATAGTAATTATCGATAGAAGCTTTGCAGTAAGACCAATTGTTGGACTTTTGAGGGCTCCAACAACCCGTAACGACTGCCATTAGATATTCGTATGACAGCCGGGATCGACGGCTTAACGTGCTTTCCGAGGCACGACCAGACCAGTGCAAAAACCCATATTCATGTATACAAATATTTTTTACTATTTTAGTTTTTTTAATATAGGTAATTCGCCCCGTGTATAATAACCATATATGTACATGGTTGCGAATCGCAGCGGCGTCAAAGTCGACAATTTTTGTGACAGGAGCAGCCTTTCTTCATTTTTTATTTGGCGTTGAAATTTATTTTTCCTCGTCTTCAGTCAATACTGCGGTTGAAGATTCGCCATATTTTTCTTTACTGATGCGAATTACTGTCGCACGTCCAATGCCAAGAGCATCTGTAACTCTGTCACAAACTTTTGCCATGGGTAATAGCGGTCCACCATTTTGGTTTTCTCGCTCAAAATATTCACGCAAGCGAATCACAATCTCACGACTTTGACTGTTCAAAACAGTTTTCTTCGTTCTCTTTGGCATTATGCCAACAAACAATGAAAACAAACAATAAAAAAACAATAACAACAAAGAAACTAACAATAATAAATAAAATTAACAGCAATAGTAACAAAAACAAAGTGATGAGAACGTAAAACACGTGGCGTATACAAGGCGTTAGCACGCGTACTGAGGAGAGGAGAATGGATCATGTCAAACAAGATGGCGGCGCGTTGGCGCCATCTTGCGGAAGAAGACACGCCGCGGCCAAACTTCTCTCGAACCCCAAAGTTGCCGGAAGGAATGTTACGAGTAGGTTAGAATTTAGATTTAATTTATTCACTATTGTAAATAATGTTTGTTTTTTAAATATTCAATAATGTTATTTTTTTAAATTAAATGATAAATTAATTTTGAATTAAGTTTTATACAAAATATCGATAGTTTATTGTCTGTGGTCACGATGATTCATCGCGCATCACTATAATTAGCTCAGCATGCTCATAAAGTATGACATTGACTGGTACGTTTGTCCGTACTGTTAAATTCAGAACTTCATAGGCGCGATTTTACTGACAGCTGTCCCAGAGATCAAGCTATGTTTTTTCTAGTATAGAGTAGAGAGAGACGCCTTGTTGCGTCCAGATTACGTGCGAACTTCAAAGCGAGAGTACGTATCAAGAGAAATGAAGCGCCAAAATTTTGATACTGAATTGTTTATCCGTCCCCAAATGCTCGCGCGTTGGTACGCTCCTTCTGGATGCAACGGTCGCTCGTAATACGCGCGTGAGAATCGCAGCGAATGCGCCCTTTCTGGACAAGCTCTAAACTTAGGCATTCTCGGTTACAAAATGAACAATCAAAGATCAATGTGGATCAAGAAATGAAAGTAGCGGTGTCAAGCCTTATACATACCACGCTTAGAAAAAATCACCAAGCTCACGCGTCACATTGACTAAGTTGCCATTGTATTTTATTTCTTATTTTTCTTAAATAATAAATGTTTCCTTGTATATAAATAAAAAAACTCAGCTTCATATCGTGGATGTTTTAATTTTTGTGCCTATCTACTTAGTACTTATTAACATTGTACCCTATTTCAACTAGCTAGGGCGCCGAGACAAAATACTAAACTTGTAAGTGCGCCGTGAACTGAAAAAGTTTGGGAACCCCTGATTTATATAATTAAATCACAGGAAAATCCTTATCAGAATTTGCTTATATTTAACATAGCATTCCCATAATCAGAGGAGCTACAAATAGCACTTCAATTTTTTAAAAGTAGTTTTTTAAAGGTAGTTAGAGCTGAGAATATGGGTGACTTTTGGCGTTTATTTTTAAAACTAGCGCAAAGCTTGACTCTCATCATTGCCGAAAATGTTCCCTAATAAGAAAGAAAGTTCTGAACAGTAGCAGTAAGTATTGAATCACATTATTATATTATGCCTTCCTTTAAAAATTTGCTAAGGCGTACCAGAATCCTGTGTATACTTTGAAACCTTTCTGCTATATATATATATATATATATATATATATATATATACACTATATACATATACACTATATATATATATATATACACAGGGTTCTGGTTATATATATTTATTATATGTTCCAGGTATCCAAATATTTTTTGTTGTAGTAGCTTTTTACACGCGTATTATATAGCATGAAAGATCGATACTACATCAGTTTATCCCAGAATAAGTACGAAAAATAATATCATCTGTACTTATCTATACTTCTATATCTATACTAATATTATAAAGAGGAAAGATTTGTATTTTTGTGTGTATGTTTGTAATGAATAAACTCAAAAAAGTACTGTGCCGATTTCAAAACTCTTTCACCATTGGAAAGCTACATTAACCCTGAGTGACATAGGTTACCTATATTTATTGCTAGAAAAGATTAGGGATCCTTACTAAAACTTAAGTAACGTAACCCAAGGTGTAAAAAAGTGCCTTATAACGTACTTCGTCGCATGCGCTGCGGAAACTATTTACGATAGAACAAAAGTATGTTCTACAATATTAAAGAACATATCAGTATCTACAAAAATAATATTATAAAGAGGAAAGATTTGTTTGTTTGTTTGCATTGAATAGGCTCCGAAACTACAGGACCGCTTTAAAAAATTCTTTCACCTTTGGGAAGCTACACTATCCCCGGGTGACATAGGCTACTTTTTACCCAACTGCGCAGAAGGAGGGTAATATTTTTATTGAAAAACTAAGCGTGCGAAGCTGCGTATTGGTCAGCTAGTTACTTATCATTATACCTACTCTGCAACGGTTGGGCAAAGAAAATACATATGTATCAAATAATAAGGTTGGACTTGCAGAAGAATAAGAGACGTGAATGTATTACAGGGCTTAATAGAGTCGTGCAATGAGTTCTTCGTAATATTATTTTGAATCTGGAGTTAACGTACATGTAACATATATTGTGCCCTTATTATAAAAAAATGCCTAACTATACCCCACGTTGACCCATCTTTAGGTAGGTACGTACCGCATATAGGTAGGTATATGTCAGATATTATCAGTTGTACCTATCATCGTCTTGTATGCGAGACGCATCCCCAAAATAATGATATAATTATTGCCTCTCTGTCTATCTACCTAGGAGATCAAGAAAGCCCGTTTGATTAGATAAAATAAACTAATGCAATATTCAAAAGTTTGTAAGTACACGTTTTAGTAGTACCTACCTGTCTACTACCTACACTGTGTATAACAGATAAGGAAAAAATGAAGAAAATTGCAGGTTTAAGTAAATCGTGTCAATGTCAACAACAAAGACCTTGCTATGTTGTAAGCCTTTACATATTCAAATACTATGCAAAATGATCGCGACTTCTACATAGTAACAAGTTGTTTCTAACAATATTCACCGACGAGCAAAACATACAAAACACTCGTTTATTTTTAATCCATTGACTTCATCCTTAGACAGGTACGAGTCGCAGTAAAAAATCAACGTTAATGTAGACATTTTGCACTACATAATCGAAGAATGACAAGTAACTTTTTAACAAAAATATAGCCGACTTCAGATAACAGAAAAAACAAACTACCAGACCGAATTCGATAAAATTTCTATGGGACCAATCTGAAAGTAGGTGTATTTTTTATACTAATATGGCAAACGAGCATGCAGTCCACCAGATGATAAGTGGCTACTGCAGCCCATGGATATCCACATAGAATTCAAAACAAGCTATTATGTTGTTTGATCTCTATGTGGATACGTTGCCATACTATAGGACTTAGCTGTTATGCCTATGTGCCAGTAATTACAGGAACATACCATTACAATCTAACCGGAACACAGCAGCACAAGTACTGCTATTTGGCGGCAGATAATGGTAAGGCGGTGGTGCCCACTTCCTCGAGCCCGTTCACAAAAGCTCCACCACCAGTAAAATATATACCTATATACATAGTATATCCTTTCAAATATAAAAAGAATTTTGAAAATCGGTCCACAATTGACGGAGAAATCGGTGAATATACATAAAAAATATACACTCGAACATAGGACCTACTCCTTTAATGAAGACGGTTAGAAATACGCATAAATAAAATACCATCCCATTTCCATGAAAAGTCAGTGGAAATAAGCAGCGGTGAAGGCAGTAACGGCGTTTGTATTTTTTTTTTTGTTTTTACTGTGTACAATAGTGTTTTTATTCATTCATTCTATTCTAAGTTACCTACACATTCAGTAGCGTAACGCGTACGAAGCCGCGGGCAACAGCTAGTAGAATAAAAGACGTATTGTAGTATATATTAAAATCTAAACAAGATGTCATTCCAAAAGTTATAAGAGTTTGGGCAATTTAAGAATTCAAATGTAATTTGGCAAAACTTGGGTAGTAATTTGCAGAAGGCTTCGATAGCGCGTTCTAGGATTCGACACTTTTTAGCAGCGCCATCTAGTTCTGAACTTGTTAAACACAAGTGATGTTTTATCTGTAATAGGTAGTTTACGGCGACGACCGAGTACCGGCGTACCGGTAGTAGGTAGTAGACGTAGACCAGCGCAACGTAAAAGTAGAGTCTTGAAATCTCTGGATTTCTAGATCTAGTTGGCCTGTTCCACTTGTCCCGACCAGACAATCACCACTGGTCTCGATACCCTCGTCAACGACTGAAAGTTGATTTGGTAGGTGCAGCAAAAATTTACCATTGCTAGGTTCGAATTACTACAATCGTAAAAAGCATAAGGCAGTCAGAATTGGGGTACTGATTTATGGATTTATGCCATCATAACGCTCTAATTGCAAATTGTCTAAAGTGGCAGACTGTTCATTCCGTCTTTGGTTCTGCTGATTGGTGATTCGCTCAGAAAAATAATGTACTGGAGTTAGATTAGTTACAGTGAACTCCTAAATGGTGCAATTTATATTCTGTAGCATTAGATAAATTTAAAACGTGGACTAAGACGCGCTGGCCTTGCCAATGTCATGTTTACCATTGTAGTTATTTATATTCATTGGGAATTAATTTGAAGTTAAAACTCAAAGATGAAACTACCTTTGAAATACCATTTTTCCTGTGTCACGCCTTACCTTCTTTTAGCACGACCAGAATGACTGGTAGATAATGCTATTAGCATTAAGTCCTCCTAGCACTATTCTATTTTGTGTGAAAGTATTAAATAAATAAAAGATGAACATAATTAACATTACAATAATATAATTATGTTTGTATAAACTTGTCATACCTAGTTATTTTTATAATTTTTATCTCAAAAGGCAAATAAAACAACATCAGATGTGTCTTCACATTTGAACTCGATTCACGCAGCGACTGTTGATAAACGTATCTGGGGGCACGGTAGTGCCCCCTCCAAGTCAAGCGCAACGCAAAATGCCGTAAATACCTTTTCTGGGACCATTGCGGCCATAGACATGACTTCCCTCATCCGTGATTGCGGCCGATTTTCGAGCCTCTGTATATTTTTACTAGAAACGATTAAAACGTTGAAAGTATCTCTATCTAATAAACCATATATTGATTGATTCTCGTGCGGTTCACTATGATCACTGGGTCAACGCTAAGAGGCCTTTGTTCGTGTGCTGTTTGCTTGGACCTAAACTGAGGAGCATTTATTACAGTGAATCTTCATTAGAATAAGCATTAATTCAAATAAGCAATAAACTATGTCGGTATCACACTCTCCTCCGCGCTCAGACCTACAACTGAAGACCCCACCCATGATTCACTATGGATCGGACTCTGGCATCAACACAAGCTCGGCTGCTGAAAGATCTGGAAGCTACCTAAATACAACAAAAGGCCAGAAGCGCACATTAAACGAATTTTCCTCGCCGTCCCTATCGGATTCCAATGAAATAAAATCTATGTTCCTTGAAATGAAGACCCAACAGGATCAAAAATTCGAAGCTTTAGCCACGGCCATGAACACCATAATCACTCAGAATCAAGATTCCAAAAATCCGTCGACATCATGAGCAGCCAATATGAAGGGTTGTTATCCAAAGTTACTTGTTTGGAAAATGAAAACTGGGAATTCAAGAAACGAGTCTCGAAATTGGAAATTAAGGGGACACCGGAGGGACAATCGCCCATACAACAGGTACTACCAAGATCATTTCTAATTGGAGCATATATCTACCTTAATAAGGTATTATTTTAATTTGAATAGTATTTATCTAGGTTCCCAACCATATATTTGATCAAAATACTTACCTAAAATGAAATAGAAGCGTATCGCGTTCTGCATGTTTTTACGTCATAAAAGACCTGTTTTCAACCTAATTGTTTCTTATTAAAAACAACAACATCTTACGTATCCTAGTCATGGGAACATAGATTATATCATCTAGTTACAGATTAACAACACAATGAGAAAAGTACAACAAGTTTTCAGTCATCATTTTTGGTATTACGGAACACGGTCAAAATCTAATCAAATTTAGAATCGTTCTATTGCTATCACTGTCGCTCTGCGTGGCCAAACTTCGTCACTAAACAGGGATAGCAATATTCAGGCCGAAATTTTTGACGCGGCTGAATTGAAGTTGAGCTCAGGGTTCGCCGGCGCGTGAAATGATTGAAAAATGAATTGACCTGCTTGAAAAACAAGCGCGCAGCTCTACTATTGAAATCCGTAACATACCTAAACAGCCCAACGAAAACAAACAGCTGATCACAAAAATTGTCCAGAATATTGGCACATCTCTGGGTCTTAAGACCCCGATCCTGGATACGGAATTTAAAGACATCTACCGATCTAAGTCCGAGGCACTAGTAGTCGACTTTACCTGTATCCACAGGAAGGAATCTCTAATGGCTGCGCACAAAAAATTTAATAAGTCAAAACGTGAGCACAACGATTCACAACTTAACACTTCTCAAATCCAGCTGTTGGCTACCGGGCCTCCGCGGACCATCTTCATCTCTGAATATCTAACCATCAAAGCGCGTCGTATTTTCTATGTCGCCCGAGAATGCGTCAAGAACAAGAAGCTCGCTGCGGCCTGGACCTCGTACGGGAAGGTGTACGTTAAGAAGGAGGATGGCTCAGCGGCAGTTCGAGTAGATGAAGAAGAGGACTTGCTCCAAATATCGAAGTGACTAACTTTAAAACTACCTGCCACTTTCTCTTTTTCTATTCACGGTATTATTCCTCCATACTTAAAATAGTCATATTTTCAAATTATTTAAGTTTTCTTATGTTTTCTCTTATCATACAATACTACGAAACTGCTGCGTGCACATTCAGTCAACACAGACACCCTCAAATCAAACAACATAAATTAACCATGCAAACTTTAGTTCTGTTCATATTAATGTACAACTTTCCAAACTTTTTACATACCAATATACACAAGTCGCATCTATTGCTGCCGCCAAAAAATCGTTTACCAGTCCTAAATATTAATTATAAAAATCCGTCCTTGTTAGGGTCTCGTGACCTAAGGGTCCAATTCGTTATATATTAAAGTATGGTTAACGATAACATTGAGCATATTAACTTAGGTCTGGACTCACTGTCGGTAGCGAAAACTGTAACTTGTAGCATAGATAACTTAGAAACTCATTTAGATTGCTGTAATTCTAGTACCCCACTGAATCTTATATCATCAAGAATCATAATTTGTAATATACACAACTTTTCTACTCTGCTACTTAGATCCAAAATGGACTGGCACGTTATTATCTTAACAGAGTGTCGGTTACATACTAATGTTAACATCCCGGAACTAACAGGCTATAGTCACATTACTACAACCAGACATAAAACACAGAATGAAGAAGTAGTCATCTATTATAAAAAACATCTAAAAGTATCGTTTAAAGAACCCGATATTAATGATGCAAATTGTCTCTTACTTAAATTGAACTCGGATATCTGCATCCTAGGAATTTACCGCTCCCCTAGTATATGTAATACAACAGACTTCATAAACTCCATAGATGTACAACTCTCCAAACTTAGTAATTACAAAAATATTATCATGTGTGGCGACATAAATATTGATATAGCTCCCAACACTCGTGATAAGCGTTCATATGAATACCTTAATTGTCTTGCAAGTCACTGTCTACTTCCGGGTCATGATCTTCCAACACTTGGCATTCCTTCCTCGACCACATGATGATTAAAACCAAACTTGAGGCCGTGTGCTTTATTCATCGATCACGGATCACAAATGTGTCTCCTTGAGTATTAAGTTGAACTCGCAACTTGACTTCGCTAATAAACCATCTACACGTATAGACTATGAAAACTTAGACACTGCTTTTAACAAAATAAATTTTGAAAACATCCTAAGATGTGATAACGTAAATACGGCTACAGACCTTCTCGTCGGCTACCTCTCAGCCGCAATAACAGAAAGCTCAAAAGCACAAAAAACTCCCAATCGTCAAAGAATAAATAAACCTTGGATAACCAAGGGGCTCTTGCGCTGTATGAAAAATAGAGATAATCTTCATAAGAAATTGAAAAAAAATTCTGATCATGAAGTTCTTAAAGTAACATACAAAAGGTACAGAAACTACTGTATAATATTGCTAAAAAGAACAAAAAGAAGCTATGAGAAACACGAATTAGAAGTTGCTAAAGATAATAAGAAAAAAATATGGGAGGTGATTAAAAGTATTGGTGGTCTGAACAAAGTAGTTGATCACTCTTCAAGTCTTATATCTTTGACCAATCCTATGGGTAGTGTGAACGACGTTAACAACTTCTTTGCTAGTATTGGTAGAAAACTGGCTGAGAATACACCTTACCACTCTAACTTGTCCTTAACGCAAAGCTCTCTCACCCTTGAATCAATGACAACCACCCCTAGTAAATTACTTGTTCTTCTACCCACAGACGAGACGGAAATAAATATATTAATAAATAATTTGAAATAAAACTGTGCGGTGGGACTTGATCAAATATCTAGTATAGTAATTAAAAGATATTCACACCTACTCGTCATACCTATCACTCATATATGTAACCTCTCCATCTCATCCGGCATATTTCCACAAGCGTTCAAAATTGCTCTGATCAAACCTATCCATAAGGGGGGAAAGAGGGACTGTGTCAATAACTTTAGGCCAATTTCTATTCTTCCAGCCCTGTTAAAAATTTTAGAACGCGTTATGAACAAACGTCTGGTTGATTACCTTGAGTCAAACAACCTTCTCTCATCATCTCAATACGGATTTCGCTCAGGTTAGTCAACAAACGATACTGTTCACAAGCTTGCCAACTCGATTGTAACTAATCTAGATGAAAAAAGGAAGTGTCTAGCAATCTTCCTCGACTAAGCTAAAGCTTTTGGCACGGTCTCAATCCCCCATCTTCTAAAAAAGCTCGAACAGATTGGAGTCCGAGGTATCCCACTTAAGCTCTTCAAGAATTATCTGTGCGATAGAAAACAGCGAGTTAAAATTGACCAATGGACGAGTGACGAACAAACAGTGAGTTATAGTGTTCCACAAGGCAGCATACTTGGTCCAACGCTGTTTCTCGTCTACATAAATAACCTGTGTAATATGCGAATCCACGACGGCACAATCCTAACATTTGCAGACGACACGGCGCTATTCTTCAGTGGGAGAAGCTGGGAAAATGTTTTTAAATCTGCTCAACAAGGCATGAGCGAGGTCTGCTCATGGCTCCAGAGCAATGTCTTAACATTAAACGTCTCGAAAACTAAATACATTGCCTTTGCTCATAGAACAAACCTACTCCCTCCCCCTGCTCTTATCATCAGAGCTCATAATTGTCTTCCTGATACGAATAATTGCACCTGTTCCTGCCTTGGAAGGACAGTGTCAATAAAATATCTGGGCGTCACTATTGATCAGACTCTCACTTTTAAACAGCTTATTGATGTCCTTGTCACGCGGCTACGCAAACTCATTTTCATATTCAAAGCACTGAAGAATGTAGCCGACCGCAGGGTGATCAAAATGGTCTACCTGGCCCTCTGTCAAGCTATTGTCGAATACTGCATCACCTCTTGCGGCGGTGCAGCTAAAACTCATCTCATACACCTAGAGAGAGCTCAGAGATCTAATTTTGAAGGTGAGCGCTGGCCTGCCGTATCGTTTCCCTACTGTGGACCTCTATACTAAATGGGATGTCCTTACAGTCAGGCAAACTTTTTTACTACATATCACACTTAGTAAACACGTTCAGCTAAGTTACAAGCCAGAAACGATAAAAGGAAAGCGGAGGAAGGGTACTGTATGCCGATCTGCCTCCTATCGCACTAGCCTTTCTCGTAACTTTTTTTGCTTCCTAGGACCTTACATATATAATAAAATAAACAACTTACTCTCAATTTACCCCCTCAATAAATATAAATGAAAAAAAAATAAGTGAATGGCTTAAAACTCTAAACTGCGAAGAAACTGAAGGTTTCATGACCCCTCTGAAATAAGACTCCTTACTGAATTCTATAAATATGAACCTAGAAAAAAAAAACAAACCAAAAGTTTGCATACACACTGACCCACACACATACACACAGCACAGACACACCCTTACACATTTTCATAAACACACACCCACGCATGTATTCGTACGCATCACTGTCTAATATATTAATAAATGTAAGTTACGGAGTGGGGCTCTGGTGACCTGTATCACAGGTTTTATAAACCTATCACAGGCACCAGTCTCTCGCAAAACAGGTGTACCTCAGAATAAGAACCCTTAGATATAAGTGATATTTGTAAACCTTTTGTCGAGAGAAAATAAATAAATTTATTATTATTATTATTATTATATTATTAAATATATACTTAGGAGGGCCCTAGAATTTCAAGTTTATAGCTTTCATATTTTCGAAGATATATCTTAGAAAGTTCAGCTAATTTGACACTCACTCACTTATAGATCATCAAAATAGAACTAGTACTTCCCTTAAACTTAGAGAGCTGAAATTTGGTACAGGGATAGGCTTTAGTACCTACCCACACAAAGGAAAAAAAAACAAAATTTCGCCCCTCTTTAACCTGAGGATGAACTACAGTGGTATGCAATAAAGAACTTATCTAATCTAATATATAGTGGGAACAGCTAAACTAATGGAGATACAGAAATGTCTCTTTATTAAAAGTTGTTCAGTATGATAGGCATTTTCTGTAAACGAATAAAAATATAAATAACTAGCTGACCAATCCACAGCTTCACATGCATAGTTTTTCAATAAAAACATTACCCTCCTTCTGCGCAGTTGGGTAAAAAGTAGCCTATGTCACCCGGGGATAGTGTAGCTTCCCAACAAAGAAAGAATTTTTTAAATCGGTCCAGTAGTTTCGGAGCCTATTCAAAACAAACAAACAAACAAATTTTTCCTCTTTATAATATAGGTAGCGACCAGTTGATCCGTCCCGGCTTCGCATGGATTTAAAAAAAATAATGATCTAAAGAGAAAACTCTTTTGGTTTTTCTAGAATTTTGGAATTTCCAGCACAACTTATTAAAATATTCTTTCATACAAACCTTGTCCTGAAAATTACGAACACAATATACACGGTGTCCTTTAAATCACTGTTTTCCCAGAACAAACGTTGTTCAGACCGTTCTCTACTAACTGTTTATAACATCAAATTAAAAAACAACACGAAATCAATATAACTTTTGAAACTATCATGGTTATGAACACTATTTATACTAAAAACGGGATATTTACCATGATTTGTGAGTATTTGAGTATCCCGATATTTCGGCGCAGTTGCGTTGCAGAGACTAAGAAAGAGGGTAGATCGTTATATCTGCCAATAACTACCTACTCGCAAAGACTTCAGTTTACCCGTGATCATGGCGCATGCAACTGCGCCGAAATATCGGGATACTCAAATACTCACAAATCATGGTAAATATCCCGTTTTTAGTATAAATAACACGAAATCGGTATTAAAAATATAAAAAGTTGCGAATTTAAAACGTCTATTTTAACGTTACGTCCTACAACACAGTCAGCGCGCTGACCGGTAGCTACTAGATACCTAAGGAGTAAGTAATATACGCTACGGCTAGCGTACCCTTTATGTCACGGTTAGTTTTTGAACAAAGTTAGACATATTTGAGAAGCTCTAGATATTTTTGTTTTATTATCTTATTTGATGCTATAAAAAGTTATTAGACCATGGTCTGCGCAACGTTTGTTCTGGGAAAACAGTGATTTAAAGGACACCGTGTATATATCATACATACTGTAATAGATTTTTATATTACTTATTGTGCAAAACAAACTACAAATAATGACGAAAAATATTTTTGAGACCATAAAACACATATACGTATAAGAAGATAGAAAGTAATATCTGTATATGTATAAAGAAGTGAAATATATAATATATATAAAAATAAAATATATAAAAAAGAAAAATCAACAAACAAAAACATTCAGTAAAAAACGTGCCAAGTCTCGATTACGAGGGCTGCTATTTATGTATCCGGAATAAAATAAAATAACTATCATTGACTGTTAAATATGGTTTTATTGCTTTTCAAAATATTCGCCATGATGATCAATGCACTTTTGCATTCGGTGAAACCAGTTTTCATAGCACTTTTTCCAATCGGAAGACGGTATCTCCAAAACATGATTTTTGAATGCCTCAACGGCTTCTTCTCGGGTTGAAAATCGTTGACCACGTAATTTATTCTTCACGGTTGGGAATAAAAAGAAGTCGTTGGGTGCCAAATCAGGGCTATATGGCGGATGACCCGTTAATTCCACCGTTTCACCCTCCAAATATCGGGTCGTTTCACCCGAAGTGTGACAGCTTGCATTGTCGTGATGGAGAATGATTCTGCGTTGTGGATTATTCTTCCTGATTTCTGCAAAGACTTCTGGCAAACAAATGGTCGTGTACCACTCTGAATTAACAGATTTACAATTTTCTAGGGGTACAGTAGCCACGTGTCCATCTATACCAAAAAAACAGGCGACCATTTGCTTCAAAGTGCTTTTCGCACGAGCAACTTTTGTTGGGTTCGGCTCATGTTGGAAGACCCAAACTGTTGACTGTTGCTTAGTTTTGGGGTCATATGCATAAATCCAGGATTCATCACCTGTGTAGATATTATATACAGCTTTTGATGCACCACGATTGTATTTTTTTATCATTTTTTTGCACCAATCGACACGAGCCTGTTTTTGATCTATTGTCAAGTTGTGCGGTATCCAACGCGAACAAACTTTTTTTGCAGCCAAGTGTTCGTGTAATATCTTATGTATACTCGTCATACTAATGCCCAAGATCGCCTCTATCTCTCGATATGTCACATGACGATCTTGCATTATTAGTTTACGCACTGCGTCGATGTTTCGTGGCACAACAACTGATTTAGGCCGACCATCTTTAATTTCGTCCGTGAGCATACGACGGACGTCCACGATTAAACTCACTAAACCAGTGATACACAGTAGTCTTCGATGGTGCTTTATCCCCAAAAGTCGAACTGAGTTGATCGATACACTGCTGTTGAGTTAGACCACGTCGAAAATCATAAAAAATCATCGCACGAAAATTTTCTCGAGATAAATCCATTGTGATAATGACACGCAATTTTTGAAATCGCGCCACACAATGAAAACAATTGACAGACGGACGAAATAACCTGCATTCTACAGCCAAAGAGTTCCATTTTCAAACGTGATAATTTCTTTTTAAATATTATTTATGCAGTGGCCAGTTCCGGATTCTTAAATAGCAGCCTATGTAATTACTTGATAACTTGTTTAAATTAATTGGCCATAAAAAGTTGTGAGATCAAAAAAAGGTCCAAGTCTAATGGCGGGTTCCTATAAATTTGCCACTTTTCAAGGAGATACGAGTCGTAGTCCGTTGCCGACGGATATAGGAACCCGCCATAAGTGAATAAATTTAAACGAGCGACTTGGCCATTGAACATTTTTTCAGAGAAGTACCTACCGCAGCCATTTTTGCACCTAGATTCTTTAGTGATGTTCAGGTACTATGGCATCTGACAGAACTTCTTAATCCAGGATCTGATGATGACCACCATACATATGATGAACAGGATCTAGGGTACTACTGAAGCCAGAATTTAAATTTGATCTTAATTATCAAATTACTTACTGGCTATCAACAATAAAAAAACCGGCCAAGTGCGAGTCGGACTCGCGCACGAAGGGTTCCGTACCATTATCTATAAAAACGGCAAAAAATTTATGTCATGTCATGTCTGTTGTATGGGAGCCAACTATAAATATTTATTTTATTCAAAGCACAACTTTATTTATGTACCTTATTTGAGGTTGATGCTGATTAAGCTAGTCCTCTAAATTGTATGAGCGTCCATACAACTCAGCGGACTATTTTAATTGGCGTCAACTATGTACATATGTATGAGACACCCTTTTTTCAACTTGTTTTATTTTTTGGAAAATTTGTGCTGCTTTTTGCCAAATTTCATGATTCTAGGTCAACGGGAACTACCATATAGGTTTTCGACCCAAAACCGATAGGGTACTTCCAATTGACCTAGAATTGTCAATTTTGGTTAAAAGCAAGGTCTTACAGCACAAGTAAAGGAAAAATTCCGAAAAATGAAAAAAGTTGAAAACTAATGTAACTTTTGATACTTACAAGTTTTTGCTAAAATCTAAATTTGCCCATATCTTTTTATCGTGTTGACTCAGGACCTTGATTTTTACACCTAACATGGATTATATACCTCAATGTCTGGTATAAATTTAAAATTGCTAAGTCCACCCGTTCGTGAGAAAATCGGTGGTGACACACTGACAGACAGACGGACAGACGGACAAGAGAGTGATCTTATAAGGGTTCCTTTTTTATACCTTTTGAGGTACGGAACCCTAAAAAAATGAAGACATTAAAAAGTAAGGTTTTAAATGTACTCTTATATATGTGTAACGGCCAAGAAACTTGTTTTATTTTATTCACTTAGACTTGGTTCTTTATTTGATTTTAAAAATTTTGGTAGCCATAAGTATTTACTCTTAATCGAGACTTGGCCCGTTTGTACAGAATGATTTAGCTGGAATTTGCTTTAGGTAGATACATCGATCAACTAAAACTATTTATAGGTAAGGACTTAATTATTTTCACAATCGCCTAATTAGGGTCCTGTCATCCTTAAGAGACCCTTAAAAATCATTTCCATTTGTCGGCTACTTGCTATTATGTAGATAGGTATTTTGTGACGATTTTTCGTTGCCAAATGTAATTCAGGGTCACGTAGGGTCGTCGCACGACTAAGAAAAGTGACATCACATTATTATTATTGTCATTCAACGGCACACTGATTGAAATTCTTATATTATGGTAAGAATAGAATAGAATAAACATTTATTTGCAACATCACAGTAAATAATAGTAAGGCCAAACGAAGGTACTCCCAAGGGCGGATCCAGGGGGAGTGTCATGGGGGTCATGTCCCCCCCTGGGCTGGGTCCAGGACCTAGGTGGACCACTAATTAAAATTGTTAAACATAATGTTTTTATATATTTTTTCGTCACAATATAGGTTTTATGTAAGTACATTCAATATTTAATAAATTTAATTTAATATTTTGATTTGAAAAATTGATTTTGTTATTTAAATATAGGTATTTTAAGTACAGTATGTAAGTGCATTAATAAAATGCCTACTTTTTACTTGTATCTATATGATTATAAAATTAAATTATAACTTCTTGTGACTTGACCACGACTATGTGACCCCTTCCCCTGGCACCAAAGCTGGATCCGCCCTTGGGTACTCCAGTCTGCCAGTGACGACGCGTCGTCACGTGCAGACTGGAGTGCGTCGATTAGTGATGGCAGCTGCAGCAACTAACCTCGTTTGGTGTTACTAGTATTTAATGTGATTTTGCAAATAAATTTTTATTCTATGACGGCTGTTGCAACACAGTCGAAACGTCGGGATCATCATCATCATCATATCAGCCGTAGGACGTCCACTGCTGGACAAAGGCCTCCCTCATTGATCTCCAGGAACTGCGGTTGGAAGCGGCCTGCATCCAACGCCGACCTGCGGTTCTTACCAAGTCGTCTGCCCATCTTGTGGGTGAACGTCCTACGCTGCGCTTGCCGGTCCGTGGCCTCCACTCGAGAACCTTTCGGCCCCATCGGCCATCTGTTCTGCGCGCTATATGGCCTGCCCATTGCCACTTCAACGTGCTAATCCGTCGGGCTATGTCGGTGACTTGAGTTCTCCTACGTATCTCCTCATTTCTGATTCGATCCCGTAGAGAAACCCCGAGCATAGCCCTCTCCATAGCTCGTTGAGCGACTCTGAGCTTATTCATAAGGCCAATAGTGAAGGACCACGTCTCGGTTCCATATGTCATCACTGGTAACACACACTGATTGTAGACTTTCGTCTTAAGGCACTGAGGTATGTTGGACAAAAAGACGTTGCGAAGTTTCCCAAACGCTGCCCATCCGAGTTGGATTCGACGATTGACCTCTTTCTCGAAGTTGGACCTACCTAATTGGACTGTTTGTCCTAGGTATACATACGCGTCGACAACTTCAAGAGCCGAGTTCTCAACCATAACTGGGGCAGGGACGACATGGACATTTGACATGATTTTCGTCTTGTCCATGTTCATTTTAAGTCCTACCCGTTGGGAGACTCGATTGAGGCCTTCGAGCATCGTGCTGAGATCTTCCATCGACTTTGCCATGACCACAATATCGTCGGCAAACCGAAGGTGAGTGATGTATTCGCCGTTAATATTGATGCCCAGTCCTTTCCAATCCAGAAGCTTGAAGGCATCTTCCAATGCGGTCGTAAACAGTTTCGGAGAAATGACATCTCCCTGTCTTACGCCTCTTTTTAAGGGAATCGCCTTCGAGCTCTGTTCATGTACTCGGACTGACATAGTGGCGTTTTTATACAAACACTTCAACACTTCGATGTACCGATAGTCAATACGGCATCGTTGGAGAGACTCAAGCACTGCCCATGTTTCGATCGAATCGAAGGCTTTCTCATAGTCCACAAACGCGAGACATAGCGGCAAGTTATACTCTTCGGTCTTCTGTATGACTTGCCGCAGCGTATGTATGTGGTCTATGGTACTGTAGCCTTTACGGAATCCGGCTTGTTCGGGCGGCTGGAAGTCATCAAACCTGCGTTCGAGACGGTTCGCGATGACCCTCGAAAACAGCTTATAAACATGGGTCAAAAGCGAGATGGGTCTGTAATTCTTAAGCAAGGTGTTGTCACCTTTCTTGAAGAACAGAACCACCACGCCCCCGTTCCATGCTTTTGGCGTCGTACCTTCAAGCAAGGCGGAATTAAAAAGCTTCTGAAGGACTTTAAGTACCGGTGATCCACCCGCTTTCTGAAGCTCTGAAGTGATTCCGTCCTCACCCGTCGCCTTGTCGTTCTTAAGCTGCTTCAAGGCCATCCTGATCTCATACAGGCTGATGTCCGGAATATCTTCGGTATAATGTCGGGTCAGTTTGGCTCTTGGGTCGTTGGCCGCACTGCAAACAGGTTTAGTGACCGAATCGTAGAGCCGTCCATAGAACCTTTCGACTTCCCTTAACACTTCCGCTTTACTTGACGTTATGCTGCCATCTTCCCTCTTCAGCTTCGTCATGCGGCTCTGCCCAATAGAATTATCTCTCGCGAACACTTTGGAGCCTTTATTCCGCTCTATCGTATCTTTAATACGAGATGTATTAAAGGTACGAATATCGTGCCGCAAGGATTTCCAAATCTTTCTATTGAGCTGCCTATGTGACTGAGCATCATCGGGAGACTGCAGTTGCAAAGAACGTCGTTCAGCCATGAGGTTAAGGGTGTCATCAGAGAGTTTCTGAGGTCTATTGGTACGGGGGGTCTTAAAGAACTGGGACCCCACCGTATGGACGGTTTCTACGAACCTGTTATTGATCTCGTCCACTGATGCATCTACTTCTAGACAGTCAAAGCGATTTGCAAGTTCGAGTTGAAAGCTCTCGAGGTTTTGGATATGTACGCGAGTGGGTCGGAGCGTAGATTTCATCAAACGGGACCTTTCAAGTTTAACGTTCATATTCAATGTGGCTCTAACAATTCGGTGATCACTGCCGGTTTTCACCCTGTGAATCACAGAGACATCATTGAATATCCGTTTCTTGTTGGTCAAGATGAAATCAATCTCATTTCTCGTGGAACCGTTGGGACTCATCCAGGTCCATTTCCTGTGAGGCGGCTTCTGGAAAAAAGAATTCATCATAAAGAGTCCTTCTTTCTCCAGAAAATCGGCCAGCCTCTGTCCTCTGGGGTTCCGTTGCCCATATCCAAATTGCCCCACTCTCAACTCATCATCGCTTCTCATGCCTAGCTTTGCATTGAAGTCCCCCATAACAACAATAAAGTGAGTTTTGTTCGTATGTATGGCTCTACTGATGTCCTCATACATAGACTCTACTTCTTCATCTGGGTGTGAAGTGGTCGGCGCATATACCTGAACGACCTTCAGCGAATATCGCTTAGATATTCTGAGTGTCATGTACGCGACCCTGCTCGACACACTGTCGATGGTGATAATGTTGTTGATGAGTGACTTGTGAACGAGAAACCCAACACCACCTTGGGACTGTTGGTCGCCCTCCCGGTAGTATAGTAGGTTACCAGACTTAAGGGATATCGTGTCCTCACCCTCTCTACGAACTTCTGATAACCCCAAAATGTCCCAGTGTAATCTACTAATTTCTTCTTCCAGCTCAACAATCTTTTCGTCTGTCCTCAAAGTGCGGATGTTGTGTGTTACCAGGGCCAGTGGTCGTCGTAGGGTTTGGTAGCCGATCGTCTCCCGGGGATTCTTAGCACCCCTGGCCCCGCCGTTACCGTGACTGCTACCGTAGCCAGGATTAGCGGGGCCGCCGGGGACTCGGGGCCTGGCTTTACGTTGTAAATCCATGAGGGGGTTGTTGCCATACTCGCCACGCTTGGCAGGCGGGTTGGCGAGCGCAGTATAGGTGTTGAAACACGAAAAGACGCTGCTGCCCATCTTTCGGAGGTATCCCTTAGCAGACTCCTACTGCATCCACGGGCAAGAGCGGTGGGGCAACATTCTATTGCCGGCGCCCCACGGCATGTCGGGATAACAAAATAAAAAAGATACATTCGCGATAAATACCCGTTTATACCAATGAATGTTTTCAAACCGAACTGCGACATCGTTATCACCTAAGGGGAGATTTTTAGTGACATGACTATCCTAATGTTTCAATATATTAAGTATCTACCTTGATCCATATTTGTGCAAAGTTTTAGGTTTAATAACCCATTTGTCATACGCAAATGCAACACCTCTTTTGACCCATCCAGAGGGTGATTTTTGAAAAACAAAGAGTATCTCAGTTTTAATTTTGTAGAATAGATTTGTCGGATTTTGATACAAACTTAAACAACTTGATTAAAACTCACAAGTTTGTAGGACCAGTGGTTTAGGCTGTGCATAATTATGTCATTCAGGACTTTGATTCCTATGCGAGTATATTATAGGTATTGTCTACTACATTCAGTCTTACAAATCATTATCTGAGTTATAATTTTCACAAAAAACAATAGCTTTGTTAAAGAAAATAATGGAGGCACAACTGTCCGTGCGTCTGTGTGTTTTAAAAACTTCTAGTCACAGTAAATTACCAAAATTGACACTTTGAAAAGGGTTGCCAGTGTTTTAGAAATTTAGTTCCGTTTCTAAACATTTTTGCCAGGCTGTAAGTATTATATGCTGTATGTTATAGGCTGTATGATTCTATTTTCAAAAAGAACAGGGAGTGAACCAATACTGGAAAAAAATCCTACGTACCTACCGGGAATTACCGGTATTTACAGAACCGGGATTTGCCGGGAGCATGCCCTAGATGGGTACTAGGACATAATTTAGTAAGTAACATTTTGTGTAAACAACTAGATCGAACAAACAAAACAAGTTTGGACGCGCGATTGAATCATCGATACTATACAAATGCTGCAATATGCTTTTTGGCCCTCTACGGGGCGCCGAAAATGCGCGTCGGTGTTCTAAACACACAAAACATCTTTTTTTATTATATTACCTTGTCTGTACCTACTTGACAGCCACAAATTGTCGTGAGACGGTTAGGTACCTTACCTACCTACTACTCTTTTGCGTCTTAGGTAAAACATTTTACATGTTACAGTCATTAGCTGTTCTAGTTTAACCCCATTATCACTAATTAACAGTGCTTAACATTATTATATATGTATAACAATTAACATATTATAATATGGCTTTTGAAAACAGTGCAATTGTTTGAGCTGTAGGTAGGTATGTACGACGAATGACTTCAGAATGTTTTTGTTATTCTAATAACTAGTGGTTCGCAAAAAAATGTTATTCATAATCTTTGACTAATAAATAGTCACGCGTACACCATCAATGTTTAGTACATTGATCAGGCAGGTCTCAAAAACAAATTCTAAAACTGTCAAGCCAACCGATGAGTCTGCTATCTATAAACTTGTGAAGAGCAAACTTAGTGATGGTGACATCAAGGGTGCCTTCCGTGACCATTTTCAAGCGACACAATAGCACCAAATTCAAATGATACTCTCATATCTCTTGAGAGTAAGCATCCCGTTCTCCGGCCAGATCTCCAACACCCCGATGCACCGTAAGAGGGTGACGGCGCTGTCACAGAGCTTCTGCATGGCGCAAATCTTGGTGCCCCCAAAAAGAAAGACGGCGGGTAGGCGTGGGCACCACTTACCGCCGCCTAGCGTCTAAAGTCTGTTGTCGAAAAGAAGCCACTTATATAGGTGACTATTTTCGATCAGTTCAGCTAGGTTTTGGATCGCGTGGTAGTTGTGATGCCGCAATAGGTACATTATTTATGTACATTTTTGGAACAAAATTGTAGGGAAGTAGTTTTAAAGGTGATAATAGGAGCGCTCTGCTCAAAGAAATTAAAAACAAAATTCCCGAAATTTACCCATTTCTTTGGCAATGTTATGGTTCACCTTCTAAACTAATCTATCGGAACATTGTTATTTCGTGTGCCGTTGGCTGCCAGCAGGGCGACCCTCTTGATCCGGCCATTTTAAGCCTTGCTATCCATCCGAATAATCAACGTCTCAAATCCAAACACAATGTTTGGTATTTGGATGATGAAACTTTAGGCTGGGACACTTTAGACCCCCTAAGTCGGTCTTTAGGCAAACGTGGACACTGTTTTCTGTCTATAGCACAAGTGCTTTAGTAAAACAAATTCTAACCCCTGCTTCGGTTTCATCTGGCAATTCTTTCACAACATCTTTTCTTGACGAGGCGAGAATGACTTGGCAAAGTGCTTGCCCAAATGCTGATCCCCCCAATCGTCTTTCATCTCAATGGCAATGGAACGGGCCTCTGTACGAGTTGACACGGAATTGTCTTTTACAAACGTGTTTAAGCTCCACAGATCGTGTGCGTCTCCTTGCTGTTTCAAAATGGTAGTCAGGACTTTGACTTCTGGAGTCTGGACTCTTCCTTCTCATAATACTGGTACTTTAAAGTTTACGGTTGGGTGCGCGGTGCTGCGCCCCTCATCAGTGCCAGTGCGGTAAGGTAGTCGAACAGCTTGGTCACCATAGATTATCGTGTTCCAGGGCCGCCGGTAGGATTTTCCCTCACGTTAATAGCCTTAATGATATCATACGCCGGGCTTTTTGCAGCGTCAACGTTCCAGCCGTTCGCGAACCGAACGGTCTGATATTACGTGACGATGATATGACTCCTGACGGCATGACTCTTATACCTTGGGAGAAGGGTAGGCCTTTGGTGTGGGACGCCTCGTGCGTCAATACCTTTGCACCTTAACATCTGTCGGGTACAACAGTTGGGGCTGGTGCAGCGGCAAATTCAGCCGAAAATCTCAAGCAGCGCAAATATAGAAGTCTCGACAGAGCTTACGTATTTGAGACATTTGGGGTCGAAACACTGGGTCCATGGCATACCGGGGCCCACCATACCCACTATGCCCCGGTAAGACCGCATTACGAGGGCTGCTATTTATGTATCCGGAATAAAATAAAATAACTATCATTGACTGTTAAATATGGTTTTATTGCTTTTCAAAATATTCGCCATGATGATCAATGCACTTTTGCATTCGGTGAAACCAGTTTTCATATCACTTTTTCCAATCGGAAGACGGTATCTCCAAAACATGATTTTTGAATGCCTCAACGGCTTCTTCTCGGGTTGAAAATCGTTGACCACGTAATTTATTCTTCACGGTTGGGAATAAAAAGAAGTCGTTGGGTGCCAAATCAGGGCTATATGGCGGATGACCCGTTAATTCCACCGTTTCACCCTCCAAATATCGGGTCGTTTCACCCGAAGTGTGACAGCTTGCATTGTCGTGATGGAGAATGATTCTGCGTTGTGGATTATTCTTCCTGATTTCTGCAAAGACTTCTGGCAAACAAATGGTCGTGTACCACTCTGAATTAACAGATTTACAATTTTCTAGGGGTACAGTAGCCACGTGTCCATCTATACCAAAAAAACAGGCGACCATTTGCTTCAAAGTGCTTTTCGCACGAGCAACTTTTGTTGGGTTCGGCTCATGTTGGGAGACCCAAACTGTTGACTATTGCTTAGTTTCGGGGTTATATGCATAAATCCAGGATTCATCACCTGTGTAGATATTATAAACAGCTTTTGATGCACCACGATTGTATTTTTTTATCATTTTTTTGCACCAATCGACACGAGCCTGTTTTTGATCTATTGTCAAGTTGTGCGGTATCCAACGCGAACAAACTTTTTTTGCGATATGTCACATGACGATCTTGCATTATTAGTTTACGCACTGCGTCGATGTTTCGTGGCACAACAACTGATTTAGGCCGACCATCTTTAATTTCGTCCGTGAGCATACGACGTCCACGATTAAACTCACTAAACCAGTGATACACAGTAGTCTTCGATGGTGCTTTATCCCCAAAAGTCGAACTGAGTTGATCGATACACTGCTGTTGAGTTAGACCACGTCGAAAATCATAAAAAATCATCGCACGAAAATTTTCTCGAGATAAATCCATTGTGATAATGACACGCAATTTTTGAAATCGCGCCACACAATGAAAACAATTGACAGACGGACGAAATAACCTGCATTCTACAGCCAAAGAGTTCCATTTTCAAACGTGATAATTTCTTTTTAAATATTATTTATGCAGTGGCCAGTTCCGGATTCTTAAATAGCAGCCTATGTAGAGCGGCGCTGCGCAGCGCACCGCTGAACGTCACTTCACGTCACCTATCGCTCTACAGGTTTAAGAGCAGTGCAGCACTGCACGTCACCTTTTTTGCCTCTCCACCGAGCGCAGTACGCAGACTGACGCGACGCGCCGCTTGCTATGCTATGTCGCATTGAGCGTTGCTATACCACGCAGCGCGGGCGGCGTGTTGCAGCTTGTCACAATATTCTTTTGGAGGCAACTATGCCGTGACGCGCAGTCACGCCTACTGCAGCGCCGCTCTAGTGCGAAACGCGCCATTCAAAATCATAAAAACAACATTTTGACGCTTTGTGACGCGGTGTGCAGCACCGCGCAGCGCCACTCTAATGCGGTCTTACCTTTAGGTGAAACAAACAAGTCATAGGTAGTAAGATACCTCTTAGTCAGTTATATATCGCCACTTTACGTACCTTACGGTACGTGACGTGCCTAAAAATCAATCGGGCACCCGCCTGTCCTGTACAGCGTCGTTTCAATAATTAATTTGAAACGAACATAGGATAAGCTTCATATCATAAGTCACTGTGTAGGACGCATTTTGCATACCTATTTACAAGTAAATCGAATGGAAGATACCCATAGATTAGGTACGCAGTGTTTAAGCCATATTAATCATTATACCTACACCTTTAATTATAGCCGTTGTTCGTGTTAGGAATATTTTACGACATGACTCGCCATACGCATGATTATGTGTACAGTGTACCTAATACAGTGTATAGGTAACTCGATGACAATAATGTTATTCTATCCATTGACGTCACAGGAGGGAGCTAGATTGAGTTGGGAACTAGTGCAGTGAATAATGGAGGGTCCGAGGGGAAACAGCGACTCGCGCGCGACCTCGCCATCGCTTATTATGTAGGTAGGCAGGTGGTACCACCTCAAACAGCGGATACATCAGTCTTTATCATAGTTTTTCACTTTAATCTGATGATCTATATTGGTCTGGATATGGGCAGGCAGGAGCACTAAGGCACCTGTACTCTTTTACGGATATGTATCTACCTACGGACCTAAGAGAAGGTTCCTTGTAAAACACAACAGAACAAAGACAAAACGCGAAAAACTAAGCGTAGGCAGGATGCAAGATAAATATACTTATCTACTTTTTATTGATCGAGCGAAGTGAGATCTTCAATTTAACTTGTACGAATTGGCGTTGTATGTATTTTTTGTGTGTAGTATGTATGTACACATGTATGTATGTATGTTTGTTTGTCCGAGGATAACTTTCGAAACATTGATCTAATCATCGTGAAATTTGATGTTTAAGTAGGTAGTGATGGCGCAATCCTGGTGTGACTAAATGAGACTAAAATGTTGGTGGGTTGTTGAGATTTTGGGGTTCAAGAGGGGTAAAAAAATCAAATTAAGTTTATTAGATCACTGTACGTAATTATTGATTAAAATGGGTATTTATCGCGTATGTAAGTACCTTTTTTATTTGTTATCCCGTCCGTCGTTTATTTTGTTTGTCCACCCGTGACCACGACAGACTGTTGCAACACACCCGAAACGTCGGGTTATCAAATATAGTCAAATAAAAAAGGTATGCGATAAATACCCGTTTTAATCAATTAATTACTATTAGGTCAAGTGGGACGTCTAAATGAAAGGTCTTCACATCAGTGCATTTCGATCCCGTTTTTAGTTTTAGTTTAGTCCTTGTGACAAGGACCTTGTCATTTTTGAGATAATAGCCATAATAAAAACTGAACTTTGACGAAGTTCACAGGGTACACCAGTGACCTCATAGTGTTGAAATTTGGTATTCGTGTAGCTTTAGTGACACAAATATAGGGAAAAGTCTGAAAACCAGAATATCTGCAATATAAACCCCTAAAAAGAGTAACCAAATAACATGAACTCCCGTTACTTGTTACCTGAATGAGGTAGGTCAAGTTAGTTGGTTGTGCATTTTGTGGCACTATTTTATTAGTCAAAAATTATGAATAATATTTTTTTGTTTTTTTTTTGAGACTAGACTCGCGAGATCTCTGTTCGGAGATCATATTATTATGAATAAGTAGATAAAGTATTATCACAACAAACACGTCGTAGAAGTGTTATCTATGCAGGGCCAGATTATCCATCGGATAATCGGATTAAGCAACTGCCTAGGGGCCCCGAACCGACTAGGGGCCTATGGGGCCCTAGTCGATGCGGGCCACGCACCAAGCAAAAAACATTTAATTCGGGACATTCCCTATTATTTACATTCGGTAATAAAGATCGAAAAAATATTTTACTTAAAGGTCAACTTCCAAGATGTTTTAAAAAAATTTGTATCTAAAAAAGTTAGAAGAGTGGCTGTATACACTTATTGTACCTACTTTATTTTCTGTTTTCTAAATATTTTCTTTGGGTACACAGTATATTTTATTGCATTTGACAAGATTAAATTTAAAATAACCGCGTCACGTCTCGTTTATCTTTCCTACTCCATCATGTGACCTGGATCATAACACTTATCTATAACTTTAATCTATTCATTATGATCATTTCAATGAAAGCAAATAGCAGGAGTCGATCTGATCGACTCGACTATTGTAATAAAAAAAATATATTTTAAAAAGTAAGAAAAGGGTAAAGGAAAGGGGCCCTGAGAATTGCATTGCCTAGGGGCCCCGATATGGTTAATCCGGCTCTGTATCTATGAATGCCAACAATACTTTCTTCTATCGATCCACGGTTAGAGCACAAGATTTATTTTTTATCTAGTCTATTCTGTGCCACTGCTGGGCAAAGGTATCAATAAATGAGTATGCATGATATATTAAACAATGATTGACATACCAATCTGCAGTAACAGTCCCTTTATCTTTTATGTACAATTGTTGCTGAATGACCCGTCTCCGTCCAAAGACTGAGGCATTCATCTGTTTCCCTTGACTTCTTCCCTTCTTTAGGTACCTACTTATGTCGGAAAATCTTCGAATGGAAATATCAATTGCGCAGATTGTCTTTTGGTTTCGAATTTATAACAATATTAACCAGCTTTCATCACCTGTGACGTTTTCAAGCATTGAGCGGCACCAATCCAAACGACGACGGCGTTTTTGATCTTCCGTCAAAGAGATATCCATACAAAGCCAGACGCCTAAATGGTCATGTAAAACTTTTTGTGTATGACTCATAGCAATATTTAAAGCTGCTCGAATCTGATAATATATCTTCTGGCTATCTATCAGCTTTTATCATTACCGCACAGCACTAACGTTATTTTCATTACGTTATTTGAATTTATTTTCAGTAGTCGCCATCGCCGAAGAACGTCCTTCTCGCGAAGCATCAGTGAGTTTGCTTCGATCACTTTTAAACTCATTGTCGGGATGGGGCTTCGTCATGAAATGCTAATCGAAGTCTATCACAACGTTGTTGCTGAGTAAGAATGTAACGAAAGTCGTATTAGACCATTGAGTGAAAATTTTCTCTAGTCAAATCCTTTTCGACGCACGACCGACACTTTTTAAATTGCCGCCAATTTGTAAAAAGAAATGACAAGAATTCATTACACATTCTATCTACAGATTCCCAAAGAGTCCCTAATTCAATATTTGATCGATCGAAGCGAGATCTCCAAATCAACTTGGACAAATCGGCGTTGTATGTATGTATGTTTGTTTGTCCGAGGATAACTTTCGAAGCGTTTATCCGATCATCGTGAAATTTGGTATATAGGTGTTGGCACAATTTTGTTGTGACTAAATAAGCTAAAAATGTGGGGGGGTGTTGAGATATTGGGGTTCAAGAGGAGTAAAAAAAAACAAAATGGGACTATCCAGTCAAGTGGCACGTCAAACAAAAGGTACTTGTGAGTACATTTCGACTCCGTTTTTATTTTTAGTTTAAACTTTTAAGTTTTTAAGTTATTAGCAATAATAAAAACTGAACTTTGACAAAATTCACAGGGTACACCACAGACCCCACAGTGCTGAAATTTAGTATGCGTTTAGCTTTAGTGACACAAATATAGGCAAAAGTCTGAAATCCAGAATAACTGCAATTTCTACCCCAAAAAGACTACAAAATTACATGAACTCCCGTTACCTGTAATTTTAATGAAACTGTAGGTCAAGTACAATGGTTATTCATTTCGTGGCACTATTTTGATTGCCTAAGATTACGAATACCTAATATTTTTTTTTGTTTTTAAGGAAGACTTACGAGATCTCAGTTCGGGGCGAACCACTAATTAAATAAATTTTTCATCGATTGCTTTTCTTACTGGCCTATTCTAAAAACTTTCAGTGTGACCCACGTACATAGGTACATCAACGCCGATTTGCCCAAGTTGATTTGGAGATCTTGATTCGTTCGATCAATTAGCCAATAATATATATTATCGAAACTTTGACAAAATTCACAGGGTGCACCAGTAACCCCACAGTGCTGAAATTTGGTAGGTATGCGTGTAGTTTTAGTTTAGTGGCACTTAGACATGGATACATATACACTTAAATAGAAAAACGTCTGAAATTCAGACTGCAATTTTTACCCCCAAAAAAGTTTCCAATTAACATGGATTAACTAGTTACTACGTTACTTGTATTTGAACTGTAGGTCAAGTTTTTGTTGTTGTGCATTTCGTGGCACTATTTGAATAGTACCTATTTGAACGACTACGAATGACTTGATCGTAGGTATCCTGATGGAAAAAGTAGGTACTTAAAACATTACTCAGATGTAATTTTAACGTAATAAGTACCCCACCAAGTACCTACCTTAGGGATACTTACATGGTTATTACCTAAGGATATTATCTTGTGGATACATTAAGTGATATATATTACTTGAAGTGAGAAATAAGAAAATAAATAAGACCAAATATTACATAACTATGTGTCTTAAAATATTGATATTTATGTGATTTCGTGTCGCAACTATAGAAATATGAATTAATTAGGAATAGAGACTGTCAGCGACATCTGTCGACAATGAGTAGAATCAATTGGGTGAGCGACTGACTGACTGACGCGTGGAGCTCGGCTTAGTTTTGTCTTTGATTTTTAAAAGTGTTGCCTGGCTAAATAGTACTTTCCCGCAATATTTTCACGCAGTACTCGGTATCGCGATCCAGAATCGTGGAAATATTGATGGTATTGACAATATGGCGATAATATTGATATATTTCCTGATGTTCTTGAAATGCGCGATCCTGTGGGCGTGCGAAACTACTACTAATTAATCTGTGGCGCAGTTCAAGTTTTACAAGCAATCGTTTTGTTAATGTAATTAATTTATGGCAAAATACCTTATTTATCCCTAAAAACCCTACTTTCGAAATCAACTGAGTCATCATCTAAGATCATCTCTTGCATTACTAAACAAATACTCTGATTTCATTTTGAAATCCAATTTTTTACCGTCTTCGTCCTTTTTTAGATGCTAGATTTTTTAGATGCTTCTAACGCAATCGCAAATATCTACTAAAGCGACAGCTACTTTTTATCGGTTAACTGTATCTGACAAACACAATAATTTAACTCATTTTTTATATAACTCATAATTTAATAATTCATCTCAATATTTTGTGAATATTTCAAGGGTCTACCTGTTGCCGTTATCAATATCGAGCTAAAACGGGCAAACAAATTACGTCTGTTGTATGGGACCCCACCCCCCCCCCCCCCTATATATTTATTTTATTCTGTTTTTAGTATTTGTTGTTAAAGCAGCAACAGAAATACATCATCTGTGAAAATTTCAACTGTGTAACTAACACGGTTCATGAGATACAGCCTGGTGACAGACGGACAGACAGATAGCGGAGTCTTAGTACTAATGTCCCGATAGAACCTTTGGGTACGGAACCCTAAAATGAAATATGTAATTAGGTACCTAGTTATGTCTGGTAATAGTGGAAATACGACGCCAAAATTAGAAAGGCCCTACATAACTTATGTTTTAGCTTTTAAATTAATTCTATAAATTTTAACGTAGCAAGGGGGCATAACTTTTCCAAATGCCAAAAGGCACATGATTCCTTTCTGAGCGCTTGAAGCGGTATGAGTAAGAAAGAGGAGCGCGTGGCGTGTGGGCCACACATCACGCGCTCCTTCTACAGCTTCGCTTCATCATATCGCTTGTGGCCAATGGCCACACGGTGTGGCCAGACTACTGGCGTTCATGTTGCTGGCCCTTTGACTCGTGCACAAAAAACTGACAAAATGTGGAGCAGTAGGGCATGAGCATGAGAATGAGTAAGTAGTAACGTGGCTACATTGCGTTCCTGTCCACTTACCTCGCGCCAAGGCGCGTAATGTGGCTGGTAATGTAATGTAATGTAATGCACCCACCACAGATACGCAATGATTTGTTAGTCTGTGGTATTGAACGTCTAGAGTCTAGAGTCTAATCGTCGAAAGTCGAACGAAAGAAATGTTCACAAACTGTCAGCTCACTCAACATGATTAAAGTCATTTCGTTTTGGTTTATGCTAGCAGTAATTTTTAATTTCTCAAATTCGTTATAAATTTTGGTTATTGTTTATAAATTATTTGTGCCCGTCGTGCTTCACGTGTGTATACAACTTATTTGGTATTTGTTACTATTACTCTGGTTTTGGTTCCTGTTGCAATTATCGATTTCTGGTTTGCTTGTAGGGCACGCGATTGTTGGGTCAGTGCAGATCGTGATACCTATGTGAAACATGATTGAACTAACTGTTAAAACGTTGGATTCCAACAACCACACCTTTAACGTGGAAGCAGAGGTAAGCAATTTTCACATTGACGTGTTTCGCTGCTGAGCCGTGTGCGCGGGTGCTTCTTATCTAGGTATCTGGTGTGGACATGCGAAATAGTTGGAATTTATTGCTAAATTTTTCTTCCTACCCTCCTTTTCCTCCAATTCTCAGGTTGTCAGGTGCCATAGATTTACATATGAAAGTTATTTGCTAGCATAATTTTGCTCTGACTTATGGTCATTTTGGAGTTACATAGATGTGCTAAAACTAAATAATTTTAAAAGCAAATAAATAATACTGGACATTTCCTATAGTTCCTACTATCTACCCTCAAGCTGATTTTGTATTAACCAGATAACTGTTATAATATGTTTGTATACTTTTTTTGTGTGTTGATGTAAAACTATCTAGTCAATGGGATGATCAGAAAACAAAAACCAAATGTTTTTATCGAGCGGAGAGATACATTTCTCTTTAAAATTTTCATAGCTGTAAAATTGTCTCTGAAAAACAGAAATTGGGGGCGAGGGGGGGGGGGGGGAGTAAACAAATGCGATTTGTTTTATAACTATTTTAATCACGTCTTCGCATGCATTGTTTGTTAATACTACTTTTGCAGTCGGGTAAGAAGCCCGTGTCTCTATCCCGGTCATAATCTTTATATCAAATTTTATCTAAATCCGTCCAGTCGCTTGGTCGTAAAAACTTAACAAACAGACAGGAAGACAAAAAGACTTTCAAATATCACACTAATATTATAAATGCGAAAGTTTGGATGTTTGTTGGTTTGTTACTCAATCACACCATAACGGCTGAACCAATTTCGATGAATTTGGTATATGTAGATTATAACCTGGATCACCACATAGGCTACCATTTATCCCATAAATCAGTTCCATAGGATAAAAATGGGCTGTCAAGTCAAGTTGCAACATCGAGTTTAGCTTTATTTCTAGGTTACCCGTGATTTCGTATGTGTATGTATTTAGTAGTGTAACACTTTACACTACTAAAGATGTATTTAGTAGGATAACGCGTACGAAATCGCGGGCTACAGCTAGTTTATAATATCAGTAAGAATATAGCCTCTGCCTAGCTGCCTATATGCATATATTCACTTGATAAAGCAGTAAAATAAGTTTGTCAAAGCAATTGTAGTCATTTTTAAGTCATTTGTAAGCAACTGCAAATAAGCAAATAGTGGAAACACATTCATGTGTATATTACTGTTAAAGCTATTTAACTAGGTATGATGGATTTTAAAAATTACTTATGTTTGATCAAGTAAGTATATAACAGTTTCATATTCATTTCTTAAGGACTTGTACTTGTAAAAATGGATATCTATTTATAATTATATTCTACAATAATTCTTTAAGCTTTCATGGTTATAAACATGACTTTCACTAAAAACGGGGTATTTGCTAAAAATTGACTTTGTGGGTAAGTATAAATTTATCTGCCTTCCTGCAAAGATTTCCAGTTCAGTTTTCCCAGTGATCAGTAATAAAGCATGGTACTTAATGGTCCCGTTTTTAGTGAAAATATACGGTAACCAGTGGTGGATTCACACATTTCCCGAGTATAGGCTGTTAAATTTTTGCCGCCCTTTATTCCAACAAAATAAGTTATAGTTTTTGGTTATATTTCTGAGCGAATCGATTAGGCGGCTAAATGTCGTATGCTACTAGTTGGGAGCCGCGAACTGGGTGTTATACCATAGAATATAGAAGTTTGTGGTACTGTTGTTTGAATGTACAATGAAAGGGAAGAGGGAAAAGTCATCGGAAAGATGGCTTATAGACTTCTTTCTGCAAAATACTTATCAGAAAAAAAACGGTCCCCAAATTTGCCGCTCCTAAAATCTGCCGCCCTAGGCTCAAGCCTACTCAGCCTGTGGGTAAATCCGCCACTGACGGTAACAATCATAGGTAGAGTCAGTCAGCGACATATACCCCACCGCATATTAGTTTCCAAATGTTTTGTTTATCTATCTATTAATATTCGTAGAGAGGTTGTTTAATGACAATGAAAATACAACTAGCAATATAACAGACAAAAATGTTTACACAATAAAGATGGTTAAGTATTCAATTAAGATTTTGAGAATCACATTGTTAATGAACTTTTGTCGCTGACCGTACCATATATACCTTTAAAAAATCGCCCTATCTTCGATGTGGGGATGAGTGGCTCGTGTCCTATGCAATAAGCCTATGCGACTGACAGTTTTTCGCGACGTGATAATATAATTAAGCCTAACTATAGATGTATCCGCAGTGACTATTGTACACATACAACTACTAAACGTCTACAGTTTTGATTAACTGTTAAAAAGTGGTGCACTGTGATTTGTTTTACACATCAAAAATGGACGTTATCATAGCGTGTTACCCAAACATGACCCTTCTAGTTACAATGTCCTCCGTCTTTAGACTCAGGTAGACAATTGATGGATAAAATCTCACATAAACAATTTTAAAGAACCCATACACAACCCTTCTACTGTTTCAATATATGTATGTACCTACCTATCCATTAAAGAGTTCTGTAGATTCCCCCTGGCTCTATCATCCGACTGGTGATCAAACTATGATAAAATGGTTCATTTTTATCTTGAAAAGTTTATAACCTAATTAAACTATCCTATTTCCATATTTCAATATATGTACCTTGTTTAGTATTTATGTAAAGTTTTATGTTTATTAACCCAAAGAAACGTTTTGCCATACAAAATTCAATTCAACACCCATTTTCACATACCCAGGAGGTGATTTTTAAGACAAATAAAATAACATTTCTTAATTAAAAATCAGCTTTTGCAAATGTTTAAGGCAGTTAGAGCAAGAAGGTTGGTTCATCATACAGAGACAGCATGATGGAAATGCTTGCTAGATCACCTAAATGCGACATGATATAAATATTTAATAGTTGCATGTGTTTAATAAGGCAGGTTCCTTATTGAGCAAGTAATAGAATTACATTTCTTTCAGTCAACTGTTGAAGAACTCAAGCAGAAGATCAGGGCTTCGTTGGGCCTTGAGATTGATCGTCAGCGTCTCATCTTCTGCGGTCGAGTTCTACAAGATGATCAAAAGCTTAATGAATGTGGTATTTATTAATTTTCGTTCATAGGCACCATTCAATAAATCTTAATCGATTAAATTTTTCTCTAATAAACCATGAACCATAAAGAACAAAAAATCTGTTTATTTTGTTCAATTCAAGTTTTTATTTTGGTGCCGCAAGCTATTTTAGTATGAGATTATAGGAACTATTAATTCAAATTAATACAATTTCAGGAGTTGACGATGGCAAATGCTTGCATCTTGTGCAGCGTCCACCACCCAGTCCACCATCCAGACGCCGAACGAGAGAAAGGGAGAGTGAAATAGACAATGTTAGATTTGAGGACACGAGTAGATCAACCGTTAGCCTCCTAAGACGTCGTATAAGACATTTCTTGGTAAGGTTTCTTTCTAAGTGTTATGTACCATACTAAAAACATACATAAGTTTTATTTAGTTTAATTGTAGGTATATCAGGTACGATCTAACTCATGTCCCTTGATAATCCTGATTTGGACATTTCGGATTATGGAACAAAATTGCTTACTTGTATCGAAGAAGTAGGTATGCATATTAAAATATATTGAGGGGTACCACGAAAACATTATCCCTATGGTACCTATCCCAAGGGGAACTTAAGGGTACTTTTAGAAGTAAAAGAGTTCTTTAAAAGGGCTCACCCGGGGAAGTAATACCGTCATACATATTTCTGCGGCCAAGCGGCATTGTTGTGCTGTGTTTCGGTTTAAAGGCATTGTGCTGGTGAAATTACAAGCACATGAGATTTTACGCCTTGTATGCCTTAAGTTGATGGACGCAGGACAGTGCATCGTAGGGTATGTTCCGTGTGTGAGCTACGATGTATATCTCATCGCTTACTTATCACCGAACATCAGGTTACTTAGGTTACCATCATAAGGGTTGCTTGTTTAAAACGGTAAAAAAAATTGTTTGTAAAAAAAACGGGCATTACTTCATTTCCGTGGTCCCCCAGGAACTCCAGCCAGTCCCTCAGGGGTACTGTAGAGGGGGTGCCACAGGGATGTAGCGGTTGTTCTTCTGTTATGCATTTATCTAACTTGTCTTTCTTGTTTAGTCTGCTTCTGCTTCTACAAATGAATCAGTCGAACCGGTACCGGCAGCCGCTCGAATGCAGTTTATTGAACAATTGCTCACAGAAATAAGAGAATCAATGGCTAGACTTCGAACTCACACTGGGAATTTGGTAAGAAGTTTATATCTATTATTTATTTTATGATGGTCACCGGGACATTGTGAACTTTCGTAAAGCTAGACATGACATAATTTGTGAGTCCCATCCAGTTTTCTTTCTTATTATTCATGACAAAATTAGTTATTGGCCTAGCTTTCTTACCATCGCTTAAGAAATAAGGATGGAACATGTACTCACCAGTATTTAGAGTTGATGGGTGAAGTTATCAATTAAATAAAGAAACCGGCTATAGTGAAATTATCTGGTCTAAAATAGACTTACTATTTGAGGTGTTCATTTGTTCCCATTTAAATTCTATAAAGTCATAGTGTTGTACCATTATGTATACACACACTTAGACAAACGGAACCGTCATTACTAACACAACCACTCATGCTAGGAATGTATTAAGCGATGTGATATTATTGCATGGTTTTAGCAAAATGTTTTTTGCATAGCTCCTCTCTAATAATTTAATCAATCCAAAGCAAACAGGTCTTCTGAGTTTTTTTATTAAGTTTATACAGTATTAGACTAAAAAACGTAAAAAGCCAGGCTGCAGTTAAATCGCATCTGATTTTCAATATAATTTAAGTACTTTTCCCATTCATTCTGATACCCATGTTATTAATAAAGTTCAAACGTACACACGCGAGATAAACTGACGGTCGTGCAAAGGTTTCTTAATAGGTAACTCTTTCATTAGTAGTTTTTTGTATCTATATTTTTAAACCAAGATTTAAAATAATTAAAAATAGTGTCCCAGAGCTTGTATTTTATTTTGAAAGAGGTGATATTTCGATTGTCAACTTTGATTATTTATTTATTTCTTTATTGCATAGAAAAACATGAAAAAAGGAGGACTTAATGCTCAACAGCATTTTCTATCAGTCATCCGTGACGGGTGGAAATAAAACCGGCCAAGTGCGAGTCGGACTCGCGCACGAAGGGTGCCGTACCATTATCTATAAAAACGGAAAAAAACGCGATTGTTTTATGAGGGCCCCTCTTAAATATTTGTTTTATTATAATTTCATTATTTATTTTTAAAGTGAATATATAACTAAATATTCTGTGAATTATTCAAGTGTCTACCTGTGGCCGTTATCAATATCGAGCTAAAACGAGCAAAAATATCATGTTTGTTGTATGGGAGCCCCCTTAAGGGGACACCGGAGGGACAATCGCCCATACAACACGTACTACCAAGATCATTTCTAATTGGAGCATATTTCTACCTTAATAAGGTATTATTTTAATTTAAATAGTATTTATCTAGGTTCCCAACCATATATTAGATCAAAATACTTACCTAAAATGAAATAGAAGCGTATCGCATTCTGCATGTTTTTACGTCATAAAAGACCTGTTTTCAACGTAATTGTTTCGTATTAAAAACAACAACATCTTACGTATCCTAGTCGTGGGAACATAGATTATATCGTCTAGTTACAGAATAACAACACAATGAGAAAAATACAACAAGTTTTCAGTCATCATTTTTGGTATTACGGAACACGGTCAAAATCTAATCAAATTTAGAATCGTTCTATTGCTATCACTGTCGCTCTGCGTGGCTAAACTTCGTCACTAAACAGGGATAGCGATATTCAGGTCGAAGTTTTTGACGCGGCCGAATTGAAGTTGCGCTCAGGGTTCGCCGGCGCGTTAAATATTTATTTTATTTTGTTTTTAGTATTTGTTGTTATAGCGGCAACAGAAATACATCATCTGTGAATATTTCAACTGTCTAACTATAACGGTTCATGAGATACAGCCTGGTGACAAACGGACAGACAGACAGACAGACAGCGGAGCTTTAGTAATAGGGTGCCGTTTTACCCTTTGGGTACGGAACCCTAAAAACAGGTTGGCGTGCTAATACAAGAACAACTTTAAATGAAACAGGAAAATAAATGACTTAAATAAGTAGGATACTACTTTTTTCTAAAATGAAATGTGAATCAGTCTTTTTGTGTCCCTTGTACTCATCATAACTACACGATGTTGGACTTCGTTCTGAAAAAATAGGCTTTAGGTTTTATTAAATATTTACTAATCTTTAGATTAATTAAAATAAGATTTTTACCTATTTTATTAAGTATGTGTTTATAATTGCATCTTATTAAAATGTGTATTCCTATTGAGCTAGTTTGATCGCACTTTCGTCTACTAGCAAAGCATTTGGCATTGTAATTGATGTTGTTTTATTTTAATTACTGTAGGACGGTTCTGGAGAATCATCGGAAGGTCAAGCAGAGCCCATGGAGACTGATTCAGTTCCTGTTGAAGTGCCGATCAACGTAGAGGTATGTTTATGCCACCAGCTCCATTCACTAGTGGCCGGTTTCTATAAATATCGGTTACCGATAACGACATGTTCCTCCTTGAAAATAATTCATGGTAATTTTGAAATTTTTGACACTATCAAAGAGGAGTGTTGTTGGCGGTTAACTACGTTTTTATGAGCCATTTGTAATCTTTTCTTGCTATGTTATTGTGCACTATCTGCCTACAAAATATATTTCCACATTACACATAAGTCAACTGGAAGATTACCAGCATTAAGTTTGCCTGTGTACGGATATATTTATTTTGTGCAATAAATAATCTTTATTATAGAGTTTTATCAATACTTGAACTCTAAATGAATCCCTGTTTCCCTTGGTCACGCCATAACTTGAGAACGACTTTACCGATTTTGATGAATTCTTTGTGTGTTTGAGTGGGCCCTTGGTTGGCTTAGGTTCACCACAATTGGAGCCGGTAGGTGGTGTGATCCAGAAAATTGCAGACGAAGTCGCGGGCATACAAAAAGTTTTCATAAATCCATCTAAAAATTATTAGCCGTCACATCACACACAGTGAATTTGATTATTTGACTACAAAATATGACAGTTCATGCTGCTTCCGTCACAATAAGATTCGCAGTTTTTTTTAAATACTTTTATGTAAAAAAAACACATACTTAAAATACATAAAATTATTACACTTAAAAAACCTTAGTAGGTTTGTCCTAAGTGCAACTTCAACATTCCTCTTTAGTATATAACAATTTGTTTAAGTGTACGAAATTCTTATAAGTATGTTTATGTTCTGTACGTGGTACATGGCCGTGCGTGCGTCGGCTCACATTCCATCGTTATCTGCATGCACGAATAAACAGGATGCTCCAAAATGGCAAACTTTATGAAACAATTATTCAATTAGCAGTTCAGTTGTTATAAATGAATAAAATATTATATAACACTTTAATATATACTTATTCAATATGATATTATATATAGTTATAAACTTATAAAGCAATCAATAATGCAAATATCTTCTAAAATAATTAAATATCTTCTCTAATAGCAAAGCATCTTTTAAGAAACAAATTATATCTGTTTGTAGTCATATATAGGGCGTTCCATAAAATATTCATAAATTCACTCAACACACACTACACTCCCTCCCTCACTCCCTCAAGTATACACATTTACACAGCATCCCTACCTCTCTTTTATTCTTCAAATGCGTACCTACTAAATTACTAAAATCCTTGGAATTTTATTAATATACTATGTTTTTTAATCTTTTTCTCTGGGTGACTAATTTCTTGAAATTTAAGTCTATAAATTGAGAATCTGTTATTGGCATTAAGGGGACACCGGAGGGACAATCGCCCATACAACACGTACTACCAAGATCATTTCTAATTGGAGCATATTTCTACCTTAATAAGGTATTATTTTAATTTGAATAGTATTTATCTAGGTTCCCAACCATATATTTGATCAAAATACTTACCTAAAATGAAATAGAAGCGTATCGCGCTCTGCATGTTTTTACGTCATAAAAGACCTGTTTTCAACCTAATTGTTTCTTATTAAAAACAACAACATCTTACGTATCCTAGTCATGGGAACATAGATTATATCGTCTAGTTACAGATTAACAACACAATGAGAAAAATACAAGTTTTCAGTCATCATTTTTGGTATTACGGAACACGGTCAAAATCGAATCAAATTTAGAATCGTTCTATTGCTATCACTGTCGCTCTGCGTGGCCAAACTTCGTCACTAAACAGGGATAGCGATATTCAGGCCGAAGTTTTTGACGCGGCCGAATTGAAGTTGCGCTCAGGGTTCGCCGGCGCGTTAAGCATTAGTTATTAGGATTGTTTACATTGTTAACAAGTGCTGTTGATTCTGTAATGAATAATATTTTTTTTATTAAAATTAATAATTTAAATAATTCTATTTCTTCAATATAAATCAGTGAGTGTCTTTGTGGTTTTGCTTTATTTCTTAAAGACGTAGGAATAACTAGATAAATAATATGTTTAAACGCAGAGCTAAGGTGCTAAAGAGTTCGCAAGTATTCAAATTGATATAAATTTATCTTTACTTAGTTATTTTATTAATCTTTTCATTTTCAGTAATTCTTTATTTGTTTACTTAGCTTGAGTGGGAATGTTTGTTAAACTTCTGTTAACGGTGACGCACTGGATTATTGTACGCTAAAAACGTAATGCAAGAAATCTGTATACTACAGACTTAATTGCTGCTTTATCTTTCTAAATACATCAAAATGTTTGATTAAGGTAAATTATTAAATGTACGTACGAAAATCATTTATGTCATATACGATACGAAGTACCTACAATATACTTATTGGTAACTGTCCTTCCCAATCAAGCCTCACCTGTATTTCCCTGGAATCAATACAGAACATGCGCAGTACCGCCAGTGAATACGATATCCTATGTTAAACTGAGTTTATGCATTGCTGCATCGAATGAATGAAACTACGTTATATGATTTAGGTTGATATGTTTATCGCGGCGTGAGCCTGAATCATTCTACAAACATAACTTGGCCTCCAATCCTGATTCACGGCTCGGATTTGAGCTATTTCGAAGATCCTTTATTACCTTGTCTTTTACGGCTTCGGATTTCCCCCCAACTTCCCATTTCAAAAACATGCCTTCTTATTGTCGCGATAAACGTTCGCGACATCAAGAATGTAGAATATGTAATAGGAGGTCCTATTACGTACATTCTTGATTGCGTTTATCGATGATTTTAATTTTAAAGCTGTTTTATTTTCAATAAACAGCAACAGACACCTCATTTGCAAGCCAGTTCGAAATTTAACTAAAACTTTTTGAAATCTTACACTAAACGAATGGAGCATCACCCAAATGAGCTTACCTAAGCTAATGAAAAAAACTACAACCTTTAGTAGATTAAAGTAGACAGCCCCTCAAGACCTCATATAGCACATTATATGGAAGATGGAGGTGCCACTGTGCTTATTCCATACATGTCCAGCGCGAACTATTCATCAAACTCTAGTTCAATGCCTTGACGGGCAGATTGAAATAAAACAAAGAGACTAAAAAAATACATTAAATTAAATTACTGCAAATGTAATAATTCTTTTTAAGGAATTAAAATTATATTTTTATTTTTTAGGGCGTTGAAGTCGAAGAGGAAGAGGAGGATAATGTACTTTTATTTCATCCCTTTCGCTTCAGGTTAGTATGGATAAAAGTTCTGCCAAACTATAGTGGCCGATCTCTGTGCGGATGTGTGGGAGTGCTCCACCGAGGCGAAAGATGTTGCGGGTTCGATTCCTGCTGCATTCAATCAAACATTTGCAGGTGCTTGACAATGTAGAACTGAACGTTACAGATTTATTAAGGCTTAAGCATTTCAATTTTTTATCCAACTTACGTCACTGGTAATACCACAAAAGGAAACCAAATAAAACACTTATAGAGTTTACTCTTTCGTCTAGTCAAGTGCGTCCATTTTTATCCTAAACTAGCTGACCAATCCGCAGCTTCGCACGCGTAGATTTTCAATAAAAACATTACCCTCCTTCTGCGCAGTTGGGTAAAACGTAGCCTATGTCACCCGGGGATAATGTATCTTCCCAACAGTGAAATTTTTTTTTTAAATCAGTCCAGTAGTTTAGGATCCTATTCAATACAAACAAATAAATAAACAAATTTTTCCTCTTTATAATATTAGTATAGATATAGATTAAGTATAACAGAGATTTGATAAGTATTTGTTTTTATTTTGTTTATTAATTAACCTTTATTGTCCCACTGCTGGGCAAAGGTTTCTCCCAAGTCCTACCATCTGTCTCCATCCTGTGCGATACTCCACCACTCCTGCTCGAAGGCAACAAGAAGTCTGGCCAACGCTTTCTTGGCTGACCCCGACCGCGTAATCCATCAAGCCTCCAGATTGTAGCTAGATTAGCCCACCTATCGGGGTGCATTCTGCTAATCTGTCCCGCCCAATCCCATTTGAGCCTAGCTGTCTTGTCTCCAATATCGGCAATGCCTGTCAACGAACGCAGCGTGGTGTTTCTCACTCGATCAATCCGTTTGAATCCGAGAACGCTGCGTTCCATTCCCCGTCCCATTCCAAGTATTTGTTTCGCGTTTATAGTATAGCAATAGTCAATGATCCATACTGATATTATGAATTCGAAAGTAACTCTGCCTCTCTATGTATGTCCGTCTCTCTGTATGTCTGTTTGTAACGTTTTCACGTCAGGACCGGTATACTGGTTATTACCGGGAATGGAACATATGCTTCTTTTTATCCGACTGCGCAGAAGGAGGTTAATGTTTTCACTGACCAACCACGCGCGAGAAGCTGGGGTCGGCAGCTAGTTCTGAAATATTTGCCTACCCTAAGAAATTCTATACCCTTCTAAAATAAAAAGTAAACGAATCCACGGGGCGGTCTATGTTCAGCAGTAGACTTCCAGCGGTCGATATGATTACATAGATGAATAAAAAGCATAGTTCCGAACACTTATTCTTGACGACCTAATTATACAAGAGTAGCACGTAGGTATGTGCAGTCTTTCAAGGTTGGTTAAATGTCGACCAAGCGATGTTAACTCCCTCCCCGCCCGATGATACTCAAATAATAATTGTTTCCAGGCCCCGCCTCTCGAGGAACTCCCGTTGTCGCTACAACCGGCCCCGCGACCTCGGTTATTTGCTGGGAGAGATTGAAGTATTGCATGATGAGTTCGCGCCGTACCGCGCCCGGTATATCTCCATGCTACAGGATTTCACTCCTCAAAACGTAAGCGAAGTTACTACTGTTTTGGAGCGGTTATACACATGGCAACTTTTTGCAGTGATTCAGTCGTGATGCAGTGGCGACCCTAATCCTGTGGCTTTATACACACGCGCGACTTCAAGCAACGATACACTGATACACTCGCGATGCAGTCGCTGATCGTCTACGGACACGGCAGCTGCATCGAACTTAACACAGCCGCAGCACAGGAGATTTGAAATTGTTAGCATTCAAATTGTACGGGCTAAATCGCATAATTATTCGGCATTATCATTGTTTATGATGTACTTTTGAGTTTACAACTGTTTTAAACTAATGTAAACGAAGACATCGTAATTACTGTGTCCACCCATAAAAATATTGACGAGCGGCGCGTGAGTGGAATAAGAGCAATCTCGCAGTTGAATCGATACAAACGCCTATCAGCAAATATAAATCGATAGTGTCGCGATGCAGTTGCACGTTTGACAAACGCGCGTTTGCAATACTGGAAAAAGTCGCCGTGTGTAACCGCTTCCGATTTTGCTTTTGTTTGAAAAACCGTAGTCACTGGGTTTATAAACCAGAAACTGGGCAAACATAATATTCTTCTAACTTCAAGAATTGTAAATTACAAAGTGAAATTTAAGGTGGGTAAAAAGGGGTGCTGCATTTCGTATGGCAAAATATTATTCCTTGAGTAAATAAACGTTAAACTTGTTTTACATATTGGTTATATTGTTTTTTTTACGGAGTTATCAATTGGAGTCCTAACTTTTTTCCTATATTGTAGTTCCCAGAACTGGAAAGGGAGCAGCGCCAACGTACTGTGGACATGATTTGTGACCTGATGCACAGCTTCGCGCACGCATACCACTGCATCAGCGACATAAACTTTCACGTGGGGCAGAGAACCCCGCACCTTACATCCGATACGCTTACTCCGCGCCATTTACTGCCGATGCAGGTTAGACAATACCTTCGCACCAGCAATTCGTTGGATCCATAATATTTCTTTCAAATAAATTGCGTAGAATAAATCAAATACTACTATATTTTTAGACCGATATTGTCTTTACTAAGATTGCTGTCAGACTGATTTTCTTAGATTGCCTAGAGTGCCTAGAGTTTTTAGTCTTAAAGAATTAGAGATTTGTCATTGCTATTTTGGAAGGCATTGGCCTGTACAATGACGTCTATAGGTTTATTCACGATACAGTGCCAAAGGTATTGCATTCTACCATCACATTGAAATCTCTTTAATTTTTAGGGTAGACTATAATAATATATAAAAATAGTGATATAATTGTTGTTAATGTAGGCGCACATCAACGTGGTCACCACCATGGGTCGTCGCTCGATGTCGGGCGAGAGGCGCGCCGGGTCGACTCACCGCCGCGCTGCCGCAGCCGACGCCTCTGCCGCCCCGGCGGCCCCGGCGCCCGCAGCTGCACCTCCCCCCGCCCCAACCGTCGCGCCCGCCTCCGGAGGCTTTGAGACCCGAGACACGTTCAACGTACGCCACACATCTGCCTCCGACCACACGCCCATACATACTACCACGCGCAACTTCGCCCATCCCACCACCGACGGATCCACCCCGCTGCATTATCAAGTCGAGATCGAGACGAGGGGGCACATCGCGATCCCTTTCGACAACACTCTGCTAAATGGACTGGCAGCCGTGGCCTCCAACCTGCACCAGGCGCAGGCTCAGCAAGATCTAGCGGTGGCGGCACATCAAGCCGCTACTCAAGCTGCAGCTTCGGCTGCTACTCAGCCCTCAGCTCCTGGTCAGCCCTCGGCTGGGCCTGCGGCTAGGCCTCGGCCTGCGAGTCTGCCGACTGTGCGGCCTGCGTGTATGCAGTGGACTCGCTCAGTGACTCAGTCACCGGCTAGCGCTGCAACTCTACCGTCGGCTCGGGCTACAGCTCATCCGTTGCCTGTTGTTCAACCATTGGCTGAGGCCCAGGCGTCAGCTCAGGCTGCGGCTCACCTATCGGCTTCGATTCAGACAGAAGCTCTGGATGCGGCCCGGGCTGCGGCTCGGGCTGCAGCTTGCCTGGAGTCTGTGTTTCAGCCATCTGCTGCTCCCTTGGATCCGGTCGCTTCCTCGAGTGCGGCCGCGCCCTCGGCTCCAGAGCCAGCTTCTGCCCCAACCCAGCCGCCGGCTTCGGTCGAATCGCATCTCCTGAACGCTCAAGCTGGTCTAATCTTCAATGAACCTATTTACTACGCTGCGACGACTCGCGGTACTAACACGCCAGCCTATACCGAAGACATGCTCGCCGACGTGGATGACGAAAACCGCTTCCTCCCATACGGCGGCCCTCTTGGCACCAGCCCCAACGACGGCCCGGTCCCTGGCCATGGCCCCGAGCACGTCGGCAACAATGACATTCCGCCCAGTGTGTACTCATCTGTAAACGACGGACACTCGCCCGCACACGTGCATGAGCCAATGCCCGCTCCTGCACCGGAAGCGTCGGCGCCTGAGGAGGCAGGACGCCCTCGTGTTCTTATGGGTAAATAAGCTTTCTTTACTTCCTACTCCACAAAATATCTTGAAACAAAACTGTAGGCTCTTTTGGCCGGTGTACTGTTAAATCTACGGCATTGGATACAAAGTAACTATAAGTTGCCCATGACCTTTTCTCGTACTAATTTATGATATTTATTTTGTGGTTTATTATTTTCCTTGGCCGTAGATCTTGGGAACCTGTTGCGTGGGCTAACCCAGGGTGCGGGAGTGGAAGTTGTGATGAGCATGGAAGATTTTGCTGAGGGCTTTATTCCTGGCACTCCCACCGATGAAGACTTAGAAGAACATGGAGGTACAATATATGATTTTTTTTAGCTACTTAGCATTTTAGAAACTTGTGATTACATCCATTAGACACAAATTCAAAATATTATGTGGACAAAAAATACAATAGCTAGGTTTAGCTGATGGTAGGTTAATTGTTTATATTTTAAGCCTTTTTAACCCGTTTTATTATAATTTTGAAAACAGTATTTCTAGCCCCGATACTCACGAACCCGGGGGCGGCCCCTACTACAGAAATACTACAAAATGTTATAGCAAATGTTTTGCGTCAAAACATTGGTGATGCTTTACTCTTACCAAGTCAAAATCGTCCTGGAGCTCAAGAGCAAACACCGGGACAGAATCAAGTGCAATCTAGACGAGGGCTAAATCAAAATCAAGGACAAACGCTGAATCAACAGCATACCCAAACTCAAGGGCAACCACAGAATCAAGGGCCGACCCAGAATCAAGGGCCGACCCAGAATCAAGGACAAACCCAGAACCAAAGGCCTCGCCAGAGTCAAGATAGTAATGCAGATCGCCGGCAGCAAGGGCAAGGTATGATTAAGATCACAATATTAAAAAAAATCACTTATTTACAAATTCACTTTTATTAAAAGAAAGAAAGATATGTGTGTTTATTTGTGACACTTACTGAATTACATAATTATTGCACTAACTGCTGACATGTAGACATTACATTGTACAGCATATTAAGGGTTGCACGTTTGTGGCCTTGATCCATATATGTTAATATTGCACATGTGTATCTGTTTGTAGCATCGTACATCTCAAATAGATCCGATATTAGTGCTCCTTTTTTGGGTGAAAGCTTGTGTTGCGAGATGATTCTTAGCTAAGTTTGGAAATTTATACAGTTTTCTGCATCATTAGGCCTCAACATTTTCATTGATAATATTAATATGATGTTCAAAGTATTGATGCTCAAAACCTTGGGTAAATATTTGGTCGGGGTGTTAAACTTAGTATAGAATGTACTAATGTAATAAAATGATTGTTTTAGCTCAATACCGTACCCAGCGCCGCCGCGCCAACGATAACGCGTTTGCGATGGCCTGCATGGCCTACGACAGATTCTTGCCGTGCGATAACGACTATGGGCATGGACATCTGCACGAACGCAGGTTAATATCACTCTTTATTTATAAAAGCTTAACTGTGCGGTTTAAACATATCATGCGAACAGATTTTGAACCAGCTTCCGATCAATTGCCTTGAAATGTTTCATGCTTATAGGGGCCATACTCGTTACAACAGTCGCTCGGATCGGTCGTGTCGCAAGGTTCGTGAACAATTTCAACGGACCTGCGACAAGACCTAGGTCGTACAGTCTGCTTTACGACCAATACATATACGATCAAACTTGTCGTAATGCGACCGAAGTCCTTGGGACGGTCCGTGCGTCAGTTGTAACGTATAACCACTTTATTGCATATAGTTTCGTGTTGTTGTTTGCTTGACGACCTCCGTGGCGCAGTGGTCGAACAGCCGGCTGAGACGCAAGAGGTAGTGGGTTCAATTCCCGTCGCGGAACAAATGTTTGCATGATCTACAGATATTTGTTCCGGGTCTGGTTGTTTTTCTATATGTTATAAGTATGTATTTACAAAAAAAAGATTATAAGTATTCTATCAGTTATCTTGTTCCCATAGTACAAGCTCTGCTTATTTTGGGGCTAGATAGCGCTGTGTGAAATGTCCATCAGTTTTATTTATTTTATTTAAGTTAGTTGATATTATCATTACCAGCTGGTAGAGCTGCACAGCTGGGCCACAGCTAGATTACCTTACGCGTCGCTACTTAGCCGCCTTTATTCAACGCCAAAATATTTACGACGACCGCAACCTGATGGACTGATTACATTGTATAGGGCGCTGGGTCTATATTCTAAGTATTCATAAACATCAAATTTGGAAAAGTCTTAGAACAAACATAGTTCTCGTAAGTGAGGACGATCTTTCAGGTTAACATACAAAGGTTTGTCCACGAATTACGCTCATACAAAATGCTAGATATGTTTCTCCGAAACTAGCTAAATCGCCCGCGGCTTCGCACGCTTGAAATTTGCCTTTCCCGTGGGAACTTCGGGGATAAAATCTATATAAAACATTCTTGTCAAAGTGACGCGGCGTCATGTAAATGACTTTACGTCAATGAACGACGGTTAAATTATATGGATATTGTTCATAAAAAAAATACTAAAATCGCCATTAAAAATGGGGGGTGGGGGTAGGAGAATGAAAAAATACTTCACGACCTATTCTCATACCTAGCAAATGTACAAAGAAAAAATCATTAAAATCGGTCTAGCCGTTTCGCAGGAGTACAACCACAAAAACCGTGAGAAGAGGTATTTATATATTAGAATAAACCTGATATTAAACTATTTGATTTTGTTTAATTTTAGAGACCAATACACACAGCAAGCTCGGCAGCGCGCCTCCCTGCGACCCACGCTTGACATCGACATACTCATCGACAGAAATCCTAGCTTCACCCCGGTATGCAACTACAAGTACTATTTACATTATCTTTTGAACTCCCGACGCTAACAACGGAGGAATGTTTTATGTTGAGATTGTATGTTCCATTATGGGTAGTCGGAAAACTGAAAAAAAAACGAGTGTGCTTTAGACGACACGACTGAAGTAAAACATTTTTTTCAAAATATTAATTTAGAGCGAAATGAAATTACGAAATATAATCAAGAAATCACCGTTTCCGTAACGCTAGTAAACTAGCAAACGAACTACTGGTATATATATATATATATATATATATATAAATATATTTCATGCACTGGCTATGAGAGGAAGAGAGAAAAAAAATGTGCGCGCGCACTGCTCTCTTGCTCCTACAGTGTGATACAGACAATAAGCCTGCAGTGTCTTAGCTATACGAAACGTAACTGGCTATGTGAAAAAGAGAGAAAGAAAATGTGTGCTCGCAACTTAACTCTCTCTCTTTCTATCTTCATTAACTTATATTTCCATCTCAACTTCCGTTCGCCTCGTCAAATCACACTTTTCGTAACGCTCTCGTCACGTATTCACCAGCTTACTCCCCAAGTCACGCGTGCATAAAGAAGTTTTACTTGGTAACGGAGTTTATTTAAATTGGTTCCTCTTTTTTGGGGTACAAATTGTAGTTATTTTGGATTTCAGACTTTTGCCTATATTTGTGTTACTTACTGAAGCTACACGCATACCAAATTTCAGCACTCAGTGGGGTCACTGGTGTACCCTGTGAATTTTGTCCAAGTTCAGTTTTTATCATGGCTAATAACTCAAAAACTATAAAGAATTTACAAAAATTAAAAACGGAATCTAAATGTACTAATGAATTTTCTACTAATGTACTAATGAAATCTAATGAAACCTTTCATTTGACACACTTGACCTGATAGCCTCATTTTCATTTTTTTTTACCCCTCTTGAACCCAATATCTCAACAACCCCCAAACATTTTTAGTTCATTTAGTCACACCAAAATTGTGCCATCACTACCTACCTATGTATTAAATTTCACGATGATCGGATCAAATTTACGAAAGTTATCCTCGGACAAACATACATACAACGCCGATTTGCCCAAGTTGATTTAGAGATCTCGCTTCGCCTGATCAATAATTCATAATCCAATATTGGGGTCGGGTCTGCATATTTTCTGTATCTTCCTTATGTTATGGCTTGAGCGATTTTGATGAATATGGGGTCACCTGGATGGTTCTTAGCTACAGTTGGAGCCGGTAGGTGGTGCTGTTTGATGAGATTCAGTTATTTTTAAATATTCCTTCGCAATTTGTTACTATAGATAAAGAACCCGCCCAAGTGACACAATATGTACAAAAACCATTAAAATTAAATATTAAGTGAAAAAACAAAAACCAAGTCGTATTTTATTATTTTTATATGTTTTATTGATAAAGTAATTGTATTATTTTGTAATATTTCAGCGGCACATTGCTGTTATGATGGGTCTGCTCAGCGGGCCTGTTTCAGAAGAAGGACAGCTGAACGCGTTTATGCTCATCATTGTAAGCTAAATCATTATTTTGTATATCATCATATCATAATAATAACTGTTAATTAAACTTATTAGAGAACTTAACTTAACTTATTAACTTTAACTTATTATTAACTTATCGCCTTAAGATTCGCATACCATATAATTGTTGTATTTTTAATATTATTTTTTTATTTAGTACAATATAAGTACTATCAGCAAAAAGTCCGCTCTGCCAATTTAAGGGTGAATTTTCTACGAAGCGACTAGCAGTTACCCCGCCTTGAAGTTTAATAAAACCCGCCTTGAACTTTAATAAAACTCTAAAAGTCATAAAAACAAAGGGCTTTAACAAAAATAAACAGATGTTCAATATTGTTCATCTCTCCGATTGGCCAAAATAAAAGGACAAAAGAAAAAGGCGGTGTCAGCTAGCTAACTACTTGCAAGCGAAACTATTTCAAAACTGGCAGAGCGGAATTTTTGCCGACTGTACATATAACCTTAATATGATACCCTAAAAACCGTGCAAGGTTTGTCTGGGTGGGTACTCACATTCGTCGATAATATAGGTACGGATAAATTTTACACAATGCAGTACTAACTTTTCAATTAATTTTCAATTTAATCAATGCTTATGTAAATAATATTTCTTTCATCCCATCTATTCGAAAAAAGGCGAAGGGTTCCTCGATAAGTGCGCGCAAGATGGTTCATTCCGGCGCACTGAATAACAGCGAAAGAAAACAATTCAATAAAATAAAGTTTAAACGCAATTCGCTTCGATAAAAAATTATTAAAAAGAGCGCGCCTGCCAACGCGGCATTGTTTAATAAAATTAAATAAAATACGCGGGAACTTTTTTTATTACTTTTATCAAAATATTACTGACAATTTTAATTTGATTCACACAAATTGAATAAAAGATGAGTTCTAGCAGTGAAAGGGAAATATAACCACAAGAAAGTGAATTAATCGCAGAAACTGTCATAAACAATTTACCACCAAACAAATCGAGAGTAAAATATTGTTTCGGCGTGGTAATGAAACTTATATCATTAAACGCGACTCCACTTGCGGGCAAAGAAAGTAACTGGTACAAGAGATAGAAGAAGAAAATAAACTGACCTTTGTCTTCTTAAAACGCTGCACTTAACACGTTACGATCACCTCAATATGGATAAGTTGCCGTCTGTCCAAAAGGTTTGTTCGTTGATAGGCTTTCCGGACAGATCCTGAGCCTGGTAGCGCTTCTTCTCGGCTGTTCTTGTCTTCTTGTTTAATCCAGTAGCGGCTTTCTATATCTGTCAGCAAAAGAAGTAGACGCGGCGCGGTAATGACGTTGGATTGTCGAATTTGCTTACGACTCGATATGGGTTTGTTGTGCTCGCTCGATATGGGTCAATCGCGGACTGACTCGAAATTACGCGTAGTGACGAACGAAACCTGTTGGCGATCTGCTAAAAGTTGCGGGTAGTAAAATAAAAAGTGTCGAGCACAGTGGCGCGAACAAATATCTAAAAGCCTATGAAAATTTAATTAATGGGAATTTTATTATATACTGTGCTCGACACTTTATTTTCCTACCAGCAGTCATTTTCCATTGACATCAACATTATCATCAACCAGAGTCGGAAGTTATTACGAATACCCAAGTGATAAATAAGTCAACAACATTTTCTGTTCCCAACAAAACAGCTACAATATACTTTCAAAATTGCGAAATCGCATTTAATATTAATATAAATTTGTAATTTGGTTATGTAAATACAAATATTCGTAATATTATTTTTCTCATAGAGGGCGATGAAAAGCAGAGTGCCACACGGTACCAAAATTAACCTCGAGCGACGTACTTTGAGTCCCTCGTTACGCTTAAGATTCCACTTTAGACTCAGAATCCTTCGCTTCGCTCTGAATTCAAACAATCGTTTTCACCCTCAATACATGATTTTGGTCCCTTATGACACAATCTACTATCGTATTAACGCTATAGAGAATAGTGATGGCCAATTGGTAACAGAGTTAGAATTAATATCCGAAGCCTGGAAGAGTTATTGTCAGTCCTTATTCCATGACCCGCAGTCAAGAGATTTTCCAAACACAGAACCTGAAAATGAACAGCTTGAACCAGATATACTGAAGTCCGAGATTGAAGCCGCTATCAAACGGCTGAAAAATGGGAAATCCACAGGTAGAGATACTATCCCCATCGAAACCATAAGAGCTTTAGGGGGTCCCGGCATCCATATCTTCCACAAGATCTGCAACAGATATGGAAGACAGGAATATGGCCAACAGTTTGGACTCATACAGTCTTCATCCCTTTACACAAGAAGGGTTCAACGAAGAAATGTAGCAACTACCGTCTTATTGCACTTATATCCCACGCAAGCAAAATCATGCTACATATTCTTAACGAACGATTGAAGGCTTATCTGTCCAAGGAAATTGCTCCTGAGCAAGCGGGTTTTGTAAAAGGAAAGGGCACTCGTGAGCAAATCCTTATCGTTCGTCAAATCATCGAGAAGGCTCGAGAATTCAACAAGCCGACTTATATATGCTTTGTGGACTTCTCAAAAGCATTCGACTCGGTGAAATGGCCAGTTTTGTGGAATACCTTTTTGAGGATGGGCTCACCATTGCATCTCGTACACCTCCTGAGGCGTCTTTATGAAGAAGGAACAGCATCGGTACAGGCGGACGATACTGCATCGATAAACTTTCATCCAAGTGCAGGCGTCCGTCAGGGATGTATTATATCACCACTCTTGTTCAACGCTTATACAGAACTTATAATGCGAATGACTCTGGAGGACTGGACAGATGGTGTTACTGTAGGTGGCTACAATTTTGCAAATATAAGTTACGCAGATGACACAACTTTATTTGCGACTAGTGTTAGTCATATGGAGGAGCTACTTCTTAAGATGGAGCGTGTGAGCCTTGAGTTCGGATTAAAGATCAATCGGAGCAAAACCAAAATGATGATAGTGGATCGCTGTAATAACAACTCGCCAGAAGTGACACAGATCGCGAACTGCACAGTAGTCCAATCCTACGTTTACCTTGGAACTTTAATTTCGAATAATGGTGGTTCCATAGAAGAAGTCAATTGTCGTATGGCAATAACCAGAACTGCAATGGACAAGATGAGGAAAATATGGAGAAATCGACATATCACCAAATCTACTCAGATCCGGCTCGTTCGAACCCTTATTTTCCCCATATTTCTGTACGCTGCGGAGACGTGGACGCTGCGAGAAGTTGAAAAGAAAAAGATAGACGCTCTGGAAATGTGGTGCTGGGGAAGGCTTCTTGGAATATCATGGACTGAGTTTCGTACTAATGTCTCTATACTCCAGGAGCTCGGCATAAAACAACGTCTGTCAGCTTTAGTACAGACTCGCATTCTGAAGTTCTTCGGCCACGTCTCGAGGCGGGACACGGACTCTATTGAGCGTCTTGTCGTACAAGGACGAGTGGAGGGATTCAGACCGCGCGGAAGGTCGCCCATGCGGTGGACCGATCAAATAAAAGCTGCAGTGGGCGGCCAATTGCACGAGAATGTCTGTCAACACAGACAAATGGCGAGATATCGTGAGGCGTGTAACATCTGCCCCAAAAAACAATGATACAACATGTTGACCACGACCGCTCTGTCAAGAGCGTTACGATTGAGAAGAAGACTATCGTATTAATGTTTGGGATTTTTATTGTTAAGGTCTAATTTTATTTCAGGAATATTATTTAGCAGACTGGGTATTATATAAAGTGTGGGTTAAATTAGTCAACTACTGTACATCCTTTTTTTGCGAATAAATAATTCATTCATTAAAGATTCGGCTTTGCGTGAATGAATGAATGTAAATTCTTTATTATACCTTACAAGCTAGACACAACAGATTTAAAGAAAAAAACAAATAAAAGTAAGCATAATGGGCGGTCTTATCGCTTAACAAAGCGATCTCTTCCAGACAATAAAAGCGTGGTTAGTCAATAAAAGTTGCCAATGTCCTAATCAAAGCCTTAATCTATTTACACAACCTGTTTTGTTATGTGCATTAATTTAAAACTCGGTCATTATTAAATATTACTTGTCTTGAACCTTTTTACTAGATATAAGCGTTATATGTAAAAAAAACTGCGATTCAAATTTAGCTTAAACTAATATCTTGTTTCAGGCTCGTCACTTATTCTTGGGTCCAATGAACGAGAATCCTGACGAGCTCAGGCTTGTGCCGCCTGAGCTCGCATTCATCCGTGTTCAGCTACGTGAATACGCTAATTGTTTGCGAAGTGCCGGCGGCCCAATAAACAGCATCAGATTTGTTGAAACTGTCACCGAGCAAATCATCGCACGACATGCCGATTTCCTACTCAGAATTGTGAGTTTTTATGAACGTTTATTTGATTATTTTAATGCATTCAGACCGCGCGCACCAAACGCACCTTAAAATGTTGGGATTAGACCAAAAATATTGATAAAGTGTTATTAATAAAAATTTTTCTTAACCTATCTCGTCCCACTGCTGGGCAAAGGTCTCCCCAAGCCCCTCCAAGCATCCCTATCTGTCGCTATCTCCCACCATCCTCTTTGGAAGGTGTCGAAATCGTCCCGCCAACGATTTCTCGGCCGACCGATAATATTAAATATGTATATAATATAATATATCATATAATATTTTTATATATATTATTATAATTGCTGCCGGCTACTTACTATGTTTGCGTACATACTTTTTGTAACAGGTTATAGACGGTATTTTGGGTCGGTAGGTCGGTTGTAATTGTGTTGAGTATAAAATTGCGTTTATTAGTAAGTATATAAGTATGTGTAGCGGCTTGGGTGTCTCTAAGCAACGAGACAAACCACAAAAATGATAAAAAACCCGTCGTTCACTTGTTTAAAAAATTCTTACCAATTATTGTTAAGGATTTTTTTAAACAGGTGTTCAACAGGTGTAACTTTTTTGTGGTAAGGCCCCTGGGGTTTTACAGTGACGTATGTAATAATGTTAGTATGTATGTAACTTTTTAACGAATAAATAAATACAATAGTAGGACTGGAAAGTAGGGAGGGAGGCCTTTGCCTTACAGTGGGACAACACAGGTTAAAAATAAGAATAATAATAAACAATAATAGTAGGACAATCTTGTATTGCGTAACGTAAATACAGTCACAGTGTAATGGTGGCAAGTCTTGCACTCTGGCTGCAGTTTATACCCAGTGCTAAGGTCTGCATATAGAATAAAGTGTACATTACAGCTTAGACAAATGAGTATAAATACTAGAGGAAATTTTGTGAGCAAAAACTGTCACCACTCAGCATTGTGCTAGAGTAGCATAATTATACCATTATAGCGCTGGTGTTCCGTGGTGCCATTTTTGTGTGTGCAGGGCGGAAACTGTGCTTACAATTATCCATTGAAAGCGTATAACATAATACTAGTAGATATAAAATTTAGGACTCTTTTAAATAACTACTTACGAACTATTAAAACATACAACACATGAAAAGACAAAAAATAAAATAGTTAACAGACATAATTAATATAGCTTTGAAAATTAAAAATATAATACAGTTAACAGGCATAATAAAAGAGCTATAAAATTAAATAATTTGAATTATAAAAAAAATGCTAGAAACCAGGCCCAGAACAACCACCTACGTGTGAAAACTTTTGGAAATTCAACAAGTATTTTTTTAAAGATCGTATGAGCCGTAAGCTTATATATTTATATCGAGTCTATTACTATATTACATTTCAGCCAACCATCACCCCTATACTACCCGAAGTGGATCCAACAGAGTCGATTCGCGCGTTAATATTTTCCCGTCTGCCGACCATCACCGCTTACTTCTTGTCCGAAGCTAACAGTGAGATGTTTGCGGCTCGCTTTTACAACGTGTTAATGCGCTTCTTCAAGGACATGTGCACGCTCGTTCTGAACTTCTGTGAGGAAAGATTCGACGGACTGACGCGCCTTTTTGACGCATTTATGGCAAGTATTCTAATGGAAGAGACCTTGAATGATGACCACAAAGCAATAAACGGATTCCTTATCTGATGGATCCGATTATATTTGCGGGTAGTCATCATTTTTATATTACAAATGCCGTTACCAATGTTACAATGATAAATTGCCGATTTTAAAGAACTTTACTGGTGACAGCAAGCTAATCTCATAAAAGTACTGCAGATTGAACGACGGAACTCCTCGATCAATAAATAAATCAGCTGTTCCGATTGCTAATAAAATGAAACCTATAATATATTATTAAAAATTATATTTTAATAAAAATATTAATAAAAAAATGCTTAATTTTTTACTGTGTAAGTATATTTGTTATACAAGCATTTTTGTATTCAGGGCCATATCACCTCGAACTTTGGAGCGACATCCCGCGAGTGGCTCACCCTGGTCGGGCGCGAGAGCCTGTTGGCGATGCGCAATGATTTGACGAGTATGCGCAGAAACCCCGCCAATTATGTCCGCGGCAGTGACGGCGCCGTGATCTCGCCAGATGTAAGCCTGTGTTTTATTTTTTTGCCGGAAGCCATCCCGCAAAATTGCAGTCAAGTAGTAAACCATCCATCCGGTGATAGATCGGATGGCTGTTTTTTTTAGCTTTTCGTTTTTGTAGCTGTACGAACAGCCTAAGTGTCGTCTAGCATTGTCGCACAAAGCATGCACGATATCTGCCAACGAACTTTTTTGTTTACTTTGAGACCTGCCGCATAACGTTATAGAAGCCAAAATACACCGTTTTGATAACTGCACGCCGACGCGTGCTACTTCAAATAATATGTTTCTTCAACAGAATTTACGGATAAAGAATAATTATTTTCTCAAAACAAATAAATTCAAATACACGAGTAAAATATGAAACTTAAAAAAATATACATTTACGTGCTCTGGCATTACATAAATTTAATTTTTTATTCAACATATGAAAGTCCACTGCTGGGCAAAGGTCTCCCCCATTATTTTTCAGGATTTTCGTTCGCTTGCCATATCCCATCAATTTGCCATCGAGATAATCACGCCAGCGTGTACTAGGCCGTCGCCCGTCTCTAGGCACCCACTGCGTGTCGATCGTTGCCCATCTGTCCGGGTGCATGCGTCTTGCATGGTCCGCCCAATCCCATTTTAGCCTGGCAGCCTTATTTCCATGCGTCGGCAATGCCGGTCTTAAATTTAATAATAAGTAGGTTTAGTTCCTAAACTAACTAAACTATAATATCATACATGGGGGTGACTCGGGTGGCCCTAGCGGTCCTCTACCTCTTGTCTTCCGCTTCGCACTTTTTTTTGGGACAGCCTGTAAATTTTGAGAGAGAATTTCTGTTATTGTATTTTAATGAAGTGAAATAATCTATGTAAGATAACTATGTACTCAATAGTACATTATGAAACGAGGGGATAAAGCGGTGTCTTGCCTCTCGGGCGCTATATTGAATCCCGAACGTAACGAAGGATTCTAGAGTTACTAGAATCCTGAGTGCAGAGAGGGATATAAGGACGCGCAAGATGCAGACAGCTTTATTCACGAGGAGAATACTCTACTTTTCACATATTCTGCGAGACAATAAAAAGCAAATCTAGGTTGGTGCATTCTGTGCAGAGGTTAGGCCAATTTACGAATAAGTTCTTATTGTGTGGGTCTCCCTGATTCAAATTTTAATACAGATTAGGTTCCAAATTCAAATCACATTGTGCCCGCGAGGGCATAATGAAATTCAGTACAACTTTACTCTTAGCCGTAGGGATTTAATCACCTGCTTTTTCGGTGAAGCTTACATGACATATAATTTGACATTGTCGAGCAGGTGGTTTGAATAATAAATTTATAAAATGTATAAAGAACATCAAGATGACCCGCTCCGGCTTCGCAGGCATATTACGTACATACTACTTTCTGTTGGTTGGTATTCTTTATCAGAATATGTATAATAAAGCCTATGGTATTCAGGGATACTGTATTTACAAAAGATAGCGACAGATGTAAAGCTTAGTACAACGAGTGAAACCAGTCGCGCGCACACATTGACGCGCTTACGAGGATTTCGGATCAATTTGTTCGAGTCTTCGACCGACTTGACCCGAGATCTTAGTGTTTTGTTCGTTGTAATAAACTTTACATCCAAGCCTATCTAATTTGTGGTGTAGCTTTCTATCAGTGAAATCATTTACAGAGTCAGTTCAGTAGTTTCTGGGATTACTAACAAACATTCAAACTATTCGCTAACATTAAATTGTGCCTTGTGTTATGTCGGAATTGGCCTTTATAAATCCTTGGCCTAAAAGCTAATAAAAATTAGTTACAAATATTTTTGTTGCTATAATTTTCGGATACATTCAATCAATTCACGTGTTGATACCGTTGACAATGTACTGGCGTGAAGTTACTTTAGCGTTATGACGTCACAAATACGACGACCAATCGTGGCGCGTTCGCAGTCACGTGATTCTTTTTAAAATGTTATCAACTTTTAATTGTTTATATTTAATTAAAAAAATCATTTGTTTTTCAATTTTTCGCATCGATTATTAGTATAATGGGTGATAAAGTTATAAAATATATAAAAACATCGATATTTTTTTTTAAAACCCAATTGTGCGTCCCTTCACAGCATTCAGTTTTATGCAAGTTTGATCCTTTGCTATCCAAATGATCTGACTGAGCGACGGGCCGGTGGCCTGCTCTGCGGTCGATGTCCATCTCTTGGCCACCACGCTGTAACAATCCTTATTGATTGTAATGAACAAAGTTCGTTTTGCTTTTACGTATTGACGTGGGGCGCGTATTCTAAGACTGGATCTGGAAGATATCTCAACGTCGTCACCGTCTCAACTGTTATATAGTACTTGTGTGCTAGTAGTTATTGTTTATGTTTGTTTTATATATATACAATGTATTGTAATCGTCTGTAAACGGCATGTTTTGCTGCTTATTTAAATTACGTTGCGCGTTTCGTTAATCTTTATTTTATTCATTTACATTTCATTATTTTGACTAGAAGAACTATTGACTTTTTTATGATTTAGCGCGAATGAACTGCTTCCTGTCGATGTAGCAACTGTTACCATAACTTTGTTTATACGGTTATCATATTACGGTGGTCTTACCCTCCCCACGGTTTAATGTGATTCGCAGAGCTATATATTATAGGTTTAAGTGTATTGACATATTTCTACAATTTGTTAAAAAAAAACAATGTTTATCATACCTGAAACTTTGACCCCCTTCCGATATATTAAAAATATTACATTAATATTTGCTGCAAACATTAGACCGACAATCAACATTCTGTTATTTTTCACATATTTTTTTCTTATGTTGTTTTATTTTCTTGAACCCCTCCGATACTAAAACCTGGCTACGCCTGTGCTGATTAGTATCACTAAAGTTTTAAGACTGATGTTTTTAAACACGTCCGTCTCATATTTGATGATTATGAATGAAATCTGTGCATAGGGGAAATGATTGCTAGATACTCGTAGCATTCCTACTTTTCATACTAGATTTTTTGAATAATACTTACACCAACAAAATATTGATAGAAAGATAAAAGCGAATCACTTGAACCGGGGACGGGTATCAGTTGTATATAAAACACTGATTGTCTTAGTGCTGCGTGTATCGTGCGCTGCGAGATGGCAATGTAATCCGCACCGGTTTGGTGATGCCGCACATTTGCGAGCGGCACCTGCGGCTGACGATGCCGATCACGACCCCGCAGCTGCCCGAGCCGCCGTCGGGCTCCGGCTCGCCCATCTGGAGCAGGGTACGAACCAACAACCTGCCCTCCTCCAACCAACACGTTCTAGTGTAGATCATTCACCAAAACACTATCGTATTTATTGTTAAACTCCGTAAATCTTACACCAGCCGACCTTCCATCTACCCACGTAATGTAAGGTAAGGCGTGACACGAGAAAAATGGTATTTTAACCGTAAATATAATAATAAAAACAGATTAAATGACTAAATATAAACATAATAGAAAATGCCTAACATAATAATTACAATATATAGACATACATACATAAAAACATAAAAAAGTTAAGAAATTACAGAATTTACATTGGACACCTAAGTCAAACGCAATGATGTTATGAGTGGCTAATCTTTACATAGTATAAAATGAAGTCGCTTCTGCTGTCTATTACCTTAGATCATATGAACTACTCAACGGATTTCATACATAGTAACTGCGAAAGTAACTGTTTGTTTGTTACCTTTTCATAACTAAACGGCTGAACGGATCGTAATGCAATTTGGCAAGGAAATAGATTATATCCTGGGGAAGGACATAGGCTACTTTTAAGCCGAGTGCGCAAAAATAACATAAAAAAACATGACCCGTTTTTATTGAAATACCACGAATGCGAAGCCGCGGACGGGTCAGCTAGTTTATCAATAATTTAATAATTATTTCTTTTACAAAATTGTAAATTTTATAGTATATTATTAATTTAATACCAATACCTATTATTTTTGATAAAAGTGTATGACGTTTATTTGTATTTTGTTACCAATACATTTTTTATCTGTTTATCTGTGCGTTGTTTGTCAACAAAAAGTAGCCTGTATGTTAATACAGGCAGGTCATAATCTACGTACATATACCAAATTTCACCGAAATCGGTTCAGCCGTTACGACGTTATTGAGTAACAAATAAACAAGCATCCAAACTTTCGCATTTATAATATTAAGTGTGATTGTTCAAAACACAACATAAATAACTAGACTTTTTTGTTTTAAATGCCCGAAAATATATAGAATTTGTTGTCCTGTGGTATTAAATGAATACGACTAGATTGTAGTGTGCATATACTTGCTAATTATTTTCAGTTTACAGCAATGTTTGTTTTTTCCTGAAGTATGTATAATATTTTTAATGTTATCGTCTATATATATAAAAGAAAGTCGTGTTAGTTACACTATTTATAACTCAAGAACGGCTGAAACGATTTGGCTGAAAATTGGTGCGGTGTTGGTAGCTTAGAACCAGGAGACGGACATAGGATACTTTTTATCGTGCTATAAAACGTCAAAGAGAATACAAGTCACTATAAAACGTCGTATAACAAAAACGCATCTGACATGGAATAACAAAACGCAAATGACAGCAAAACGTAATTTTGTCTATGGTTAAGCATGGTTGTAAATATATACATATAAAATCGGGTTAGTAATGATAGCCGGGGACAACAATTGACAATTCTATCAGGGTGACGTATATTGACAGCCCGCGTTATATGCATGTCAAGGCGGTACGAAGTTCGGCGGGTCAACTAGTGTTATATAAAATTAAACTAGATATAACTAGATTGCCTTAAACTTGTCGTATGTAACAAATGCATTCGACATAACAAAGAAAGAGGGTGGTATTATCGAATCAATTTGTATTTTAGTGTGCGTTCTCAGATCTCAGAATCTCAGAACAAGGTTCTATGCTGAGGTTCTATGATGCATATCATTATTCTGAGAGTAATAGGTACTTGCATAGGGACTAATGTCAGTCAAACCGCGCGGTGCGGTGGTCGGTTGCTTAGTACTACGACGGCGCGGCGGCATTAATTAAATAGTTCTAACCTAACAGAAACATAAGTGTACAACAGATTTACATACACTTCATGATACACAAGTACATACCTAAAATAAACATAAATATATACTGTTTATATAAATAATAAATTACATACATATTAATATATATACATATTATATGATACATACAAATTGAGTGATGAAAACATTACCCTCCTTCTGCGCAATGAGGTGAAGCCTATGTCTCAATCCAGGTCATAATCTATCTATACACCAAATTTACTGTACTCGGTACAGCCGTGTAGTCGTGAAAACAGTAATAAACAGACAGACAGAAAAAAACAGGCAGAGAGACAGAGTTACTTTCCAATTTACAAAATGACGATTTGAAGAGCGAACTGTAAAAAAATAGCAGCATACTTCATTTGCCTGCTATGGCTAGCGACTGCTGAGACTTTGATGAGCAGCTTACGGAATGAAGCCTATAGTTTTTCAATGGTCGTGCGTGACCCAAGATGCCGGTTGCGATCATACAAAACGATAATTGATTATCTACCTAACTTTTTGTTTAACAGTATTTAAAAAAGTATGTTCAGCACTAATGCTCTTCTTCTTAGCGTTTCAATATCTCTACTTATACTGTGTTAGATATGTACACATTGATGGCGTTAGGAGAAGCCGTTTTTAAGTCAACCATTGGTTGGTTCTACAAAACAACAAACTCATGCTCTGAATGTTGGTCATTGCAAACTTGATAACGGTTCCGTAAATGCGATTTAAGACCCTAGGGCCGTAAGTAAATTTGAAAATAAGCTAAAATGAAAAACAATCTCCATGACAAATCTTTATTTCTATTTAACAATGAAAGAGACCACATTCATAATATGTTGTAATGAAATAAAACCTCCATGGCAAATCCTTATTTCTATTTAAACATTAAAAATATGGATAGTCAAATAGTGAAAAAAATGTGGCCGAAACAGGACACCTGGCAGATGTAAAACATCATTGATGATTATAGAAATGTATTTATAATATATATTTTAAATAAAACCGTTAACTTCTCGTATATCTTATCGTATACATACGCGTCATCATCATCATCATCAGCCGGAAGACGTCCACTGCTGAACATAGGCCTCCCCCTTAGATCGCCACAACGAGCGGTTGGTAGCCGTTTGCGCCCAACGGCTCCCCGCGATTCTTACTAGATCGTCGGTCCACCTTGTTGGGGGCCGGCCTACGCTGCGTCTTCCAGTCCGTGGTCTCCACTCGAGAACCTTACATACGCGTGATGGCAAATAACTCTTTATCCGTACTTTTGACATTTGAGTTTAGATTAGCGTCCTCGCTCGCCTTCGCGGGCATTTATAGATCGCTTACTGCCCTTTTATAACAATGTACTATGAATTATATCAGTTCTATTTATTTTACCCGTATCTTGCCTCTCTAATAAATAGTATCTCGCATTTTGATTATATATTATAATATGCGACATAAGTCATAATTAAAACCATGCTACTATAAATCGTAGGACATAAAAAATACGGACTAAGCAGGAATCGTACCCGGAACCTGTTTCTTAGTACGGAGGTGCAACGACTTCATTGTCCGCGACAGTCTTCACGCCTGATCTAAGTTATTGAGATGTATAAAATCCTATAGAACATTGAGCTGTCACGTTTGGATAATTTTAAATCTTAGTAATCTTGGTTCCGTTGTTATTAATATGGAATAATTTCGCTGAGGGCTGTGAAGCAGTGGCACAAGCTCAAAATGAATGGCCTGAATTGGGGCGGGTCATTGCCCAACAATGGGTCCACGTTTGAGTCACAAATGATCGTAACTCATATTTATGACCAAAACTAAAGCACTGCGCTAAAAGCACTTTGTTTGTAGATGAGCACGCCCTGCACTTCTGACGAGACGCCGTCGTCGCCAACCTTCGATATCTACGATGAGGACACGCAAGTTTTGGAGATAATCAATCCGACGGAACACAATCTCGGGTGTCCAGTTCATCGCGACGCAGAGAGCTCCTCCAGCACAATGTCGCCGAGCGAACCGAGGTAAACTCATTCGATAATAACTCTAATTATGTTATGTAACTTCTCATATGACCTTGTCTGCTCTGAGGTGCTATATTATAGTGAAAATGGCCGCTGTCCTCTGACTGGTCTACCACCACGGACAGAACTGTCGGCGTTAGTGCAATGAATAAATATTGTTAGGCCTTTGACGTATCGAAGTTATGGGTCGAGCAATCACAGAGATCTAACAGGCATAGTAATATATACATACATTAATATAAATAAATCGTACCTAAGTAATTAAACATTTAATATAAAAAAATAACATTACAATAGATTAGATTAAAAAAAAACGTGTGTGTTTTAGACACACGTACAACAATAATAAGTAAAACTTCTTTATCTCCATCTAGGCGCATACAGTAAGTACATAAGTTATTTTCTGCTGCTGCCTGCCATCTGTTGTGGAATAGCTGAATTTTTTTGCAAATCGAAGCTCGTAGATTCAAAATACGAAACGTCGTAAATACTTTTTTTATCTACTTAGCAAAATTAACTCTTTAATACAACATGAAGGAGTGTTTTGTTTTTGCAGTTTGTATACTATAGGCTAATTTGGGATAGAAGATATGCGACAAATTACCTCTTCAATAACCTCTCAACTTCCGTTCGCACTTTTTGTAACGTATTCACCTGCTTACTCCCCAAGTCAAGCGTGAGCAAAGAAGTTTTTACTTCAAAAATGTTGTTTTCGGGTTGTTTACATGTTAAAACCTTTACACAGGTGTATATCTAAAAACAATTTATTATATCGATTGGAAAAAGAAGTAGGGAACACATTTTTACTTAGGTATGTAAAACTAACTTGCAAATCGCAATTTTATTACCTAATAAAGCATTTAACTTGCCGCTATGTCAGTTGTTGTGTGAAATCCCTTGGATAAACGTGTTTTATTTGTAAACCACCACAATTTTAGTAATCAATCTCGAAAGTTTTTCTCACAAATGAGCTACGAGTACTTTTATTATTTACAATAATTTAATTTCAATAAAACACTTGTGTAGTATTCGAAAAGGAAACTCATCGGTTGGTCTTTGTTCAACTAAATGAAATAGGATAGATATGAATAGATATGGAGGTAGATCCGTTCGATTCGTCAGACGACATTGATTACTACTTTTAAATTTTGTCAGATACGCCATCTAGTTGTCTGGTTCAGTCTTATGTAAATGTTCATTCTTAATTCTATAGTATTGAAACATGAATTTGGCGTTTAGTTCAGATATAATCTAAAATATACCTAGCCAGGTCATAAATTCTGTCACATGTTTAATATAAAATAATTGAAACAAGTTTATTCATTATGTAACCATTTATATACCAAAATGAACTTAACAAAACATAGATTCTTATGACACTAAAGTTTATTCAAAATTACCTCCGTGATTTTGAATACAGGCCTTCAATCTGCGCGGCCAGTCGTCTATCGCAGCACGAACGAGGTCCATGTCAATATCGGCGGCTGTCTTAATCAAGGATGTCTTGAATGACTCCAAATTGGGATGAGGCTTTGAGCACGCCTTTTTCTCCAAGTGTTGCCATATCTTGTAATCTAACGGATGCAAATCTGGACTGGAGGAGGGCCAGTCTTCGTGCCGGATGAAGTCGATTTCACGCGCCGCCAGCCAGTCTTGTGTGCTCTTCGCTCTATGAGCTGGCGCCGAATCTTGTTGGAATACCCAGTGCCTGTTATTGAACATGGTATGAGAAACAGGTTCCACAAGGTTCATCAGGACTGTATTTTGATACACAACTGCATTCGTTTTTAGACCATTCTCACAAAAATGTACCTCTGTTAAGCCCCAATAAGAAACTCCCAACCATACCATGAGCGAGGATGGAAAATGACCTCGTTGGACACGCGGAATACTTCTTCACTACTGTGTGCGTACACCTTATCATTTTGTTTGTTGTAGCTCTCTTCTACGGTAAAAAAATGTTCATCCGAAAAAAGAATTTCCCGATATTTTTTTCCCGCGTACCGCTTCAACAAAGCGCGGCATCTCTTCAGTCTCAGGTCCATTAGACGAGCATTCAAACGATGTCCTGTTTTTCTTCGATATGCCCGAAGCCCTAAGTCTTCATTTAACATCCTTTTCACCGTGGTTCTGCTTAACCCCATCTGAAGGGCCAATAGTTTCTGCTTACGTTTGGGATTTTTTTGAATTCGCGCCCTCACAGCTTTTATCACTGCTGGAGTCCTAACAGACCGAGGGCGACCACTTCTTGACCTGTCATCTACACTAGAGTCTTCATTGTATCGTTTGATGGTGCGATAAACGAATCTTTTGGTTATATTAAAATTTTTCAGTATGTCAAAAATTTGAATTTGCGCGTAACCGCAACGATGCAACGCAATAACTGCAACACGGTCTTATTTAAGCGTCCACTCCATATTTAAAAATGAGTAAAATTCTAAGAAGTATACATTTTTATTTTCATGAACAATTCGAAATTCGAATTCAATAAACTTTTTTGTGGCCAGCATTCTAAAAGAAAAGTTTTTACTGTGTGACAATACTTATGACCTGACTAGGTAAGTGCGTAAAGGATTTCTTGTTTCTCACTCGTACCTGGTTTTTTTATTTCCGGTAATTATATTAAGTAGCGAGGTTATTTCCTTTATTCATTTGTAAACATTGGTTTATCAATTTTGCAGTAAACATCCATTTTATTTGTTATCTTCTATCAACAATTATCTACCGTATCTTATTTCATCGCAGTTCCAACCGGCAGTGCTCGGTTAAAATGAACCTTGACATATGATACAGATTTTGGTTTAAAAATATTTAGACAAATAACAAAGTCACTATAGTATTTCTAATACAAGGTTGATTTACTGTTTTACCTATAGTATTTATACTATATTATTAGAAATACTAGTCATTTTGTAATTTGAAAGTAAAAAACTAATTAACACACTAACTAATTTGTATTAGTTCATGGTTTGGCTTTTATGTAGTTTCAAAGGAAGAGCTGTAACTTTTCTTACCAGCCTTTAAAAAGTGAAACGGCTACAAGTACTGCTGTAAGTACTAACTGTAGTAACTCGTAATTGGGTTTGTCCAGCATATACGATGCAAGCTATAAGCATGTGTATGAGTGGCTTGACACGTGGTTTCAGATCGCCGTCAGTGGCTCAAAGCACGCGCTGCTGCTGTCGCTGGAGTCATTCCACGCCAGAGCAAAGACACCTTCCCTCAGAGGTCAGCTCTCCGCTTCCCTCTGGCAACATCACATTCGAATTGGCAGACCCCGACTTAACGTTGGTAAGTATTTGTAGCTTTAAAATAACATTGCTGGGAAAATAGCTACTTAGTTATAGAAATGTAAATATGACTTGACCCTTGAATTCATGAATGTGATTGAACCTTTTACATAATTTACTACTCACTCAGCACACTCAGCACACGACATTTTTGTATCAACTCCACGTCCGCGCCCGCGGGATATATTAGCAATAAAACACGCTGACTCTATTATTTACAGAATTTTTTGGTTTCGTAGCTAGTTATTAAATCTGAAATTAATGAGCGAGGTGAGAGGATTATTTATTAGCGGTGCTCTTATTGGGTATTTTTAGTTAATTATGTGTAATTTTTACTTGTGTTGGTGATCTAATGATAATTAGCTGCTTTATTGGAAGTATCTGGTAAGTTATGATTATTTTATTATACGTTTTATTTTTATCATTAGTCAGTTTTTTTTAAGAAATATGTGGTTGTATTACTAACCGCGACGGACCGGAAGCCAGTACATGCGTTTTGCGTAAGAGGTTGTTAGTGCATTAGTTTGTTTGTTAGGTATCTCCAAAACGGCTAAGTAATGCCATTTACATTCAATCGTTTCGCCTGTCTTCAAAGAAGGTTATTTTACAGATCATGTTGATGCGTGCGTGAAACGCAGTCCGGCAGCTCTCAGGCCGGCAATCATTTTAATTTAAGATGTGAAAACGTTTCTTAACTTTGCATAACGTGACATAACGATTGCATTCTAAAAAATACTCTCTAAACTAAAGGGTATATATAAATATATGAGTAGTATATGAGTATTAAGCTCTTATTTAGCTCTGGAGCTTATCGCAACACGGTACATTCATCGGCTAGGTTAATAATCCCCGATATCATTGAAGAGCAATTATGTTATAATTAGATCGGATGGTGTCTCTGTTCCAGTTTGAATCGGGCAACAGTTCTGATGATGACTTTCGAAACGACGCTGACTATGGGCTCCCTGCTTCAATTTTGAATAGACCACGCGATGTTCTTAATGAAGACGGAGAAGTCGATGATACCATTATAATAGATCCAGTTACTATACGGGTTAGTAACAGATTATTTCGCTACAGCGGCCTTGCAACGGCCGAGTCGGCTAGGCGCTTGACAGACCGTCCTACAGAAACTAAAATCAGGATATCAGCTGCAGCTTTGCGCCATAATCCGAATATTTTAACAGAACTGCGCATGGAGCAATTAGCCATGGAACAGAGTGCGATGGAGAGCGAAGCAGATACGCTACTGCGCACTTCTCTGCAACGCCTCGCGGATAGACAGCAAGAACGAGAAAGGCGCGAGGAACAACGAAGAGAAACGGAAGGTCTAGAAAATAAAGGAACGGAAAACGAAAGTCTGGCAATAGATGAGGAGAAGAAAAAAGAAGGCGAGAATTTTGCGGAAAGGGATGAGCTATATAATAAAACTGAAAATAAAGACGAAAGAAATAAACAACAAGAAAGGGAGAATAAAGTTGTGGATAGAGTAGCAAATGATAGTCTCGCAGAAAGAGAGGGTAAAAGCCCTGAAAAAAAAGAAAACGAAGTTCTAGCGCAAAAAGAAACAAGAGGGGGTCCCGTGGAAAAAAATGGCAGAAATTTTGCGGAAAAAAAAGGTGATAATTCCGAGGAAAAAGAGAGTAGAAATTATGTAGAATTAGAAAGGGAGAATGCCCCGGAACAAGAAAGTGAAAGCTCTATGGAGAGAGATGGTGACATTTTTGCGGCAAGTAAATATCATAGTTTCGTTGAAAATGAAAGTCAAAATCTCACGGAAAAAGAAAGAGATCTCGAGGAGTACGTGAGGAGTGAAACAAATTTGCGGATGGAGGAATCTCCACTGATGAGGGAACCAGCCATGCGCCTCGGCAACTTAGAAGAACGGGAATCTTCAGCGCTCCTAAACGAAGGCATAAACTACGCTGCCAATGTATTTAATCAACCTTGCGAGTCGTTATATTCGAGGCCCGCCATCAATTACAATGTTCTACCGGACGAGTACTTAGAGTCCCGTCTCTTGCGCCATCCTGAGATAAACATACCTTTATTAACTCCTACTTATCAAACGTGCAATTCTGAAATACATGAACCGGAATTTTTAACACCTATAACCTATCATCGTCCAACTGCAAATGAAGGTAATAATGACGAAAATTTGAATTCTATGTACAGTAAAAACGAACAGGATTCTTTAACACGAGACACTAACCCGCATCTCTTAAGCGATGATGAACTTTCTAGCAATGAAATCGACAATTTTTCGGGGTACTTGACACCGCGATCGCACCGTGCTAACACTTTGTTAACGCAGCAACGAATGCCACTGGTTGAGAGCACCACAATTCCTGATACACAGTTAGGTGAATGCGACGCTGCCTGTACAGGACAGCCTGATTGTATTGCACGTGTAAGAAATAGCTTGACGCTGCCTCGTGAACCATTCCCAAGCGAGCCAATAACAAAAACTGAGCTGGAGCGCCCGTTTGCGGAAGATCACTCGCGTATTGTAACACCCGCCACGTCTAATGACCCTAACGTAGGCGCAGAAAACCTCCCACCAAGTGACGTTGCCATAGAACAACACAGCCAAGCGTCTGTAAGTATACTGTTATTGTCGCACACTCCAGTGCAATAAACGAAAGCTTTACGAAACTGGAATGTACTCGAGCAAAGTGAAAGCGTCATACCTACAACTATGAAAACTATGCGGTTAACATCTTAGATAGAAACAAAGAGGGAAGATACGGCACAAGCGTCTCGCAAGTGGGCAGTTAAATTTAGGTTCATGCACACAATTTCGCTTCACTTACAATCGTGTGCTCGTACTACGGCGACTCGGCGCCGCAACTGACACTTGATTCTCTCTCGCTTGCACTAATCATAGGCTCTTCGCTCTGTCTCGCTCACCGGGTTGACACTCCGCGTAATAACGTGATGTAAGTTACTTTATAAACGTGTGCGTGAGATTATCTATGCATTGCAGCAGCGCCTTGTTTGACTATTAGCAATATAAGCGCGTATCTTCCATTCTTGTTTTTATCTAAGGGGTAACATACATTAAATAATCGGGTTAAAAAATACTATGTTTAGCATTTTTATACATCCGATTTATCTAATGCATACAATATGTTTAGTACATTTAGCTCGATTATATTTCACGTATTATGGCTACAATGTATACACGGTTGATTTTATTTTCGTGTATTTTAAATGTGATATTATATCGACGATGGCCGCCGATCAATAAATGTTCGTGTATATTTCTGTGGTCTAAGCTGACGCGTGGCCGTTTGCCCAAAATACTGAAGAGAGAACATAAATAATAATTAAAATGGAACGGTGGTTATTTCGTACCAGCAAATAACGCAAGGGTGGAGCCAGATCAGAGTTTGGTGGCTTTGTTTTGCGTCGAACGACAAGACTCAAATGCGAAGGATACGTTCTCGGGGTCAAGCGGTGTTGCGTTGCCAAACGTTGCCAAACGTTGCTAGATTATTTTACACAAAAATATAGTAGCTGTCTGCTCTACTGTTCAAGACGCGACTTAGTATCTTACTACAAAAAAATTAAACACCCGCTAAACAGTGCTTGAAAAAATCCTAAACAAAAATTAGTAAGGATTTTTTAAACACGAGTTAAACAGTGTTTAACTTTTTTATGGTAACAAGGTTACTGTTTTATTATTTTAAAAACGCCACGAATTTTAACAAAGTTTTAAAATAAATAAAAGTATTTTAGGTACTTAATAGGGAGATCTTAGCTCACACACGTAATAAAATACTAATTCGTTTTCTATGGAGAGAAGATATTTAATAAAAAAACATTTTCTTCAGAATATTTTCTTCGAAGAATGATTACTTGTAAGTTACTGCTAAACCGTTACAGTCGTGTTTTTAATTAATTTTGCGTGTATCGAAGGTTAGTTAGCCTTCTAAAGTATGTGCGCGATTCGACACATAATAATGATCTTATAACCCAATGTTTCCAGATGTTTCCACAGTTTTTGAAAGACTAGAAGAAGACTTTTCAATTTAATCCCACCATCTCCATTCTATCATCGGACAACCAGACGCTCTGCGGTGCGCAACCGCTATATGGTAGAAATACCTCCCATTCGCACAAAGCGGTTCTCTTTGAGATTTATTATGCGCACCGCAAAAGAGTGGAACGCCTTGTCACAGAGTCTGTGTTTCCTGATAGCTACAAACTGGGTGTCTTTAAATCACGAGTGAATAGGTTTCTTCTAGGCAAGCGTGTACCATCGTAGACTGCATCATCGCGCGCCATCAGGCGAGATCGTGGTACAACGCAAGCCTATATGTATAAATGTATGTTAAAAAAAACGTGGCCTTACTCCTAATCAGTGTTTCCGAAAGTGTTGAAGTTCTAGTAGAAAACACCATTGTATGTTCGCAGCTTTAGAAGCATAAATCGGGTTTGTTTAAAAAAATGTGATATGATAAGGAGTTTTCTTCGAAAATGGTTCCAAGTGACTTGCTAGAGAGCGGTACTAACCGGAACTGCAATAGAAATTGTTTGGAAAACTTTCGTGATTGATTTCAATCATTATTATAAATACGGGATTTATCACGTACCGTCTTATCGGTCGAAACATTGTCGGTCGATACACCGATATGACGGGACGTGATAAATCCCGTATTTATAATGATGACAGAAATTGTTTGCTTTGCACATGTATGTGCATACATAGAATTTCCCACACTCTCGTTGTTATGACATTTAGTTTGTTGCAATAAAGTTACTTGGGAACTTTTGGACTATTTGTTTTGTCATGTAGTTTAGAAGGCTTGAAACGAAGATATTCAATTGCTTTTCTCAAACTATTCCTTTTTGTGGAAGCTATGTCATTTTAGATTAACTTTAGGTCTCAACAATAGCGAAGTTTATGCAAACTAAACATGTTTTGGCAAATCTGTCACCTGTGGTTGTGGTTCCGGCTCGTCAAGCGCCATCTAGTAATACCTCTGAGAAATATTATTTCAGCTGCTGTTATAGTTTTGTATTAGATTCACACAAAATAAAGATTTACTATCACAAATTATTTTTATTTTATGATTTTTAAATATAACTTTAGTGCGCGAGCCTGTCTTGCACTAGACCGAGGTTTCTTAAGTTATATTATTTGTTTATGTATGTAGACCTCCCGAGCTCATTTATGGATGATTGGTTTTTGTACTATTGCTACATTTTTTGCATTTTATGCCCCCGTTTTGCTAAGGCTATATTATAAGTTGGTATTGCCTAGCTTTATTTAGCAAAGATGCCACTAATCATTAATAGATCCATTAAAGCTGTAATTTTGTAATAATGCTGTTCACTAAATCTTAATCTGGCTCGCCCTTTAGTTATTTCCAATTAAAATAACTTACCTCTTTCCCATCCAAACGTTTCTAAATAAACCGGTTTCATATAAATGCAATTAAATAGTTACCTACATAATTTTCAATTATCTATTAACAATTTGATACTAAGAATTGGTTATGTGTACAATATATTACTGAAAATAAATATTTAAGCAGTCATGTTTTTTGGCCAAAATACTTTAAAAATATCCAAATTATTATAATATATTGTTATGTGTTCGATGCATGATTTGTTGTTAGTTTCTTTACTGTCTCGCACATAATATGTAAATTAGAAAGTTAGCGCTTAATCGTGTTCGCACTTGAGTTGCATAACGTTTTTCGTGCACCACGGGACATTGCATGCACTAGTTGGGCGGGTTTCACCGAGACAACGTTTTTTAAAAGTAGTTTGTATTTGTAGCAGCCATCGATAGAGACTGTGTTCGCGCAGTACGAGAGCACTTGGGAGCCGTTGTTCACGGCGGATGGGGCAGCGCAGGAGGCGAGGGGGGCACGGCCGCAGGAGCCCTTCAGCGACGCTTACCTCTCGGGCATGCCGTCCAGGAAGCGGCGCTGCGTGCGTGAGTCGCGCCCGGACGCCACCTTAGATGGACTCATGACCGGTAACATTACCTTATTACGTGTATCGTACTTTTTAAGTATTCCGAGTTTAGTACCGACTATACTCTTGCCGTTCTAAGAGGCCCGATTTAACGTTGTCAAAATACATAGAGTAGAGAAGGGAACTAGAGTAGAAATAAAAAATCGGTTAGCTAGAAAAACCAATTTATTAGACATTTTGAATAATTGTACTAAGAGTTTGTTATCGTTTAGTTTCACTTAGGTTAAATTAATATCGAACTAGCTTGGCTACATATACATAAATTGTATCGTTTTTTATTCAAGAAAATATTGACGATGTTGATAGGATAATATTAGATTTAAAAAAATCTTTTTTGCACTGATAAAATAATTATGTAAACCCCTTATTGTGGGTGCATCAACATCTATAATCGATTCTTATGAATAAAACATTTACTTTTCTGTTTTTATAAATCTATTTTTATAAATGTTGTATTATTGGGTTCAATGCCGTAGAGTTGCTATCGTTTTAACCACTTGGGAACCTAACGAAATCGATTATTACAAAAAATCTAAACATTTAGTAAACTTAAAATTGTTGCGATTGTTTTTAACCACTTCAGAACTAAACTTAATCGGTTATTAAAAAAATCTAAACAGTTCCAAACTTTAGATTTATTAAAAAACAAACGTATTTTTTTAAATGTATTATTCATAAAAATCGATTATACAGGGCGTCCTAAGACTTTGCGACATGAAGGTAAGGTAATATTTTAATTAGAATAGTTTGTTGAAAGGTGACTATTTTATTTTTAAAACTTAGTAATATTGCATTTCAAGATTTTTCTAACATCTACATGCTTCGTCTGGGAATTGAACCGACTCCAATGTAAAAAAACCGTATTTTTGTAATGCCAATCGAAAGAATGGATAAAAAGTAATAATTTCTCTTAAGTAACATAGTATCTTATAAAGTTATAACAATAATAACAAAAATAACGTAACATGTTTGATTCGACGATTTGCATAAGACAAGAAGAATCACATTTTTGGCATTTAATTAATTAATTTACAAAAAAATACTCAATTGACTTCGGCAGTTTCAAATAAGTATGCTTTTAATTTGATTAAAATGATTAATTTTACATTATTCCTTTGTTTTAAGATACTATGTTCATTATCATCATCAGCCGGTAGACGTCCACTTCTGAACATAGGCCTCCCCCTTAGATCGCCACAACGAGCGGTTGGTAGCCGTTTGCGCCCAACGGCTCCTCGCTATTCTTACTAGATCGTTATCGGTTCTACGAGCAATGTGACCTGCCCATTGCCACTTCAATTTGCTATTTTTGAGAGCTATGTCGGCAACTTTAGTTCTTCTGCGGATTTCCTCATTGCGGATTTTGTCACGCAAAGAAACCCCGAGCATAGCCCTCTCCATAGCTCGTTGAGCGACGTTGAGCTTGGTCATGAGGTCATGTAAAGGACCACGTTTCAGTGCCATAGGTCATCACTGGCAACACACACTGGTTGAAGACTTTAAGTCTTCAGGCTCTGGGGAATTTATGTTACTCAGGGGATACTATGTTACTCAAGGGGAATTATTACTTTTTGTCCATTCTTTCGATTGGCGTCATAAAAATACAGGCAGTTTTTTTTCACATTTAAGTCGGTTGTATTCCCAGACGAAGCAAGTAATTTATAGAAAATCTTTGAATGCAGTATTACTAACTTTTAAACATAAAATAAAGTCTCCTTTCCGCAAAATATCCTATCTACAATATTTAAGGTACTCTCCCTTCATGTCGCATAGTCTTGGGACGCCCTGTAATGTTGATGCACTCACAATGAAGAGTTTTCATAAATATTTTATCAGTACAATACAAATTTTTTTAATCTAATCTACTTATCATTATCGTTAATATTTCTTTGAATGGAAAACAATACAAATTATGTATACAGCCAAGCTAGTTCGATATTAATTAAACATAACTTAAACTAAACGATAACAAAGTCTTAGAACAATTAATCATAATGTCTCAAGAATCGGTTTTTCTAGCAACCGATTTTTTATTTCTACTCTATTTCCCATCTCGAGTGTCCGTATTTTGACAACGTCAAATCAGGCTTCTTAGAACGGCAGGAGTTTACCTACTTACTTGTATTTTCTTATGTCCAAATCATACTAATATTATAAATGGTGAAAGTATGTTTGTTTGTTTGTTACTCAATCACGTCGTAATGACTTAACCGATTTCAATGAAATTTGGTATATACGTGTATACCTGGATTACCACATAGGCTACTTTTTATCACATAAATCAGGTCGCATGGGATAAAAATGGGGTGTCAAGTCAAGTTGTAACAGCGAGTTTAGCTTTATTTCTAGGTTACCTACACGTATAGAAGTGTAACGCGTACGAAGTCGCGGGCAACATTTAGTAAATAATGATTTGATTTGATTATCTGACAGAGGGTCTTCGCGCGGTGTCGGAGGGCGTGACGGCGAGCAGCGTGCCTGCCGAGAGCACAGTCGACCTGCACCACTTTTTGCGGGAATCGGTGCGCTCGCTCGTGCGCCAGCGCACGCAACAGGAGCCGCAGGACTTCACTCCGGAGCAGTACCAAAACACCGCTGCCTTCATCGAGAACGCACCTACGTAAGTACCGCCTCTAACGACCTTGAGGATCGGAGGTAGCGGGTTCGATTACCGCCGCGGAACTAATGTTTGCATGATCTACATATATTTGATCCGGGTCTGGATGTTTTTCTATATATTATAAGTATGTACTTACAAAAAAGTATATAAGTATTCTATCAGTTATCTGGTTCCCATAGTACATATGGCTACACATCAAGCTATAAATTACCAGTATAAGCTGACCTCGCATTGTGTAGGCTTTTCGTAGAATGAGAGGTCAGCTTATACTGGAATTTTATAGCTTGATGTGTAGCCGTGTGTACAAGCTCTGCTTAGTTTGGGGCTGGATAGCGCGGTGTGAAGAGTTCAGCAATATTAATTATAATATTAATATATATTCTTCGTATTTTTTTTTATTTTACAATGCCGCCGACCACTTGGTAGGTCCATACGGTGATCGGGATAAGTTAGACTCTTAAATTAAGAATCGGCCTAGAATAACTTAACGTAAGGATATGGAAGTCTTTGCCCTTTGGAAACATCAGACTTTTTAACAAACAAATAGTCGTTTTTATAATATGTCTAAACTTTTCGGGAATTAATTTAGTGATCCTACGTTTTAGACAGTGGTTTTTATTAAATACTTTTACTGTTTAGGCCGCAGAGTCAGGAGCCAGAAGAAAAGAATCCGAAAACACCCACTAAGGACGGACCTCCGGAGTAAACATGCCCACTCGCGTACCTAACGGTTTCAGAAACAGTTACGGTTTAAATTTGAATGCCGTTATGCAAATTTTTTGAATACTTTGCTAATTATATTATTTTACTGAGCTATCTAAAAATATTTACGTTTAATGTGGGCGGTTCACTTATTATTTATTCATTTTGCTGTTTTCCTTTTGTTCAATGTAGTAACTTTATTTGACGGATAAAAATCATTCTCTGTATGTTTTTATGTGAAAACAAAAGACATATATGTATATTTTTTATCCGTTTGACAGCGCTACTCAAAAGTTATAAAATAAGCACTTAGACTAATCTTCTTGAAATGTATCAATTGTATTGGCGATTGTACAAGTCAAAAAATTACCATTTAATGACTTACGACTTTAGTCGCGCAAGCCGCGATCCTCTGAACTCCGATCCTTCTAGTGTAGTTCGTTTGTGTGCGATCGATTGATAACTCGCATGCCTACCGTAAACACCTGAAATATGAAGTGAAAACTCATGAAATTCTCTACTTGAATAAGAAGTTTATACTCGAGGGAATGAACGGGAAGCATGTCACTTTTCGGTGAACCGTCTGCATTATTTTTTGTTACTATTATGTTTGTTCGGAAATAGGCGCATTTGTTGTTTAGCGGTGCGAGTCATTGTTACTGATTCGAATTGTACTTGCGATGTTCTGCGTCTGCCGATGATGATAGACAAACATATTTGCGACGTTTGTTTACTAGTCGTCAATTGTATTGTATTCGTGTTACTACACCTATGGAATGGACACATTAAGAGGATTGTAATAATTTGCGCGATATTCCTTTGAAATCCAACTCGCAAAGCGCTAACACACGCGGTGATAAGATATGAGCTAAGTGGTAAAGTTTTGGGGTAATTTTATTATATATATTAGATACAATTTATTCTTAAAATATATTCAGTATGTGTTAGGATAACTTTCACATTTATAAAAGGGAACATAATAATACAACAATTCCATCTTAACTGAAGGCTTACGTGGCTTGATTCTACCCGTCTCAATGTTTGGCAGGAACCGGAATTTAATTCTGCGCATTCTGTCACTGCACTGTGCGATACACTGACAGTGGTAGCAGAGGAACTGACTAGTGCTACCACGGCCAATACATTGATAATATGTGTAGTACCCGTCCTAATTCACTTTGGCACTGTACGAGTATAATCTGTTCCTTTTTATATAGGTCATAACTATATTGTGTAAACATTAGATACTTAAATAGTAAAATTTTGGTGTCTCATCTACTTTATTCAATTATCAATATCGGGTAGAATATAACCTGTTAACTAACCACATTCTTTACAATAATACATTTTTAGTATAAAAGGTGGCGTATTCATACGTGGCATAGTTTGTATTATTTTACTTTGTATCAAAATTGTATGGAAATAAACATATCTGTATTACTTATAGACAAAATAACCAATATTCAAACGGGTCAGGTTGGATCTAACCTCTTTGTTAATTACTCCCATTAGCAATTCTCTTCATGTATGGAAACGCGACCTTTGACGATGAAAGTACGTAAAGCGCAGTCTGATGTAGTGTTCTTGAAGCACATAGAAACGATTACATACTGGGACGGGTTTATTGTGTGGATGGAAGTGTGTTAGTAAAGGACCGCTAGTGGTTGCAACTATCATTCGGAACACTACTTCACGCGGCGGATCGCCGCACGTATCTTTGCATCGATTATATGGGCAATATTTTGTACCAGGATATATATTTATCAATTTTTTAGACGTCTGAACGGTAATTTAGACTTTAATTCTTTTAATCTTTAGACTTTTAACTATTTGGACTCTGATTCGTGTTCTTTTTATTTTAACCAATGAAATTGTTTTATGTATTAACTTGATTACAATGATTATGCATGGATTCAATTATTTTATCTAAAAACACAATATTCAAGTTCTAAGCTCCCAGTAAAAATATTGCCGATGCGTTGATATTAAATATAATAGCTGTTTAGAACTAATTGCGCATGCGTTAATTAAAGGCTCGAATACACTAGGGGACGCGCGGAGCGACATGTTGCGGAACGTGTTGCTCGACAACTACGTGAATGTCCGGAGGGACGATGCCGCGTGCGCTCGCTCACGGAGCGGGAGCAAGCAACATGTCCCACCCGCGTCACGTAAACTGTTGCGGAACTTGTTGCGGGACACTTTGCAACGTTGCAGCGACACGTAGATTGTGTGTTGCGCGTCATGTTGTGAGACAAAATGTCCCCTAGTGTGTCCAAGGCTTAAATATCTCATAAGACACTTATGAAATCGTTTTATATATAATAAGTTTGTTATCTAGAGCTAGTAGTCGTTGTGCAAGCTATCATAGATCGCACAAAGTACTTATCGTATGTTTTAAGGAAAGTTTTTTGTTTTACTTTCTATAAAATTTACTTATTTGATCTTTAGTTGATCGCCACCTTGTGCGCCTTAAATCTGAAGCTATCTATAATGGTGGTGATTCTGTTGTTTACACTTACTAACTAAAATTGTGTAAAATAAGAACGTTTTTATTTTGTTTACCATAAAGATCAAATTAGAATGACATTTAAAGTGACATTTCTTAAATTAAGTAATTTTTACTAAGACATCGTGTTTTGACTGCTGAGTAAAACTAGCACAAAAACACGCCGTCTTAGTAAAAATTACTTAATTTAAGAAATGTCACTTTAAATGTCATTCTAATTTGATCTTTAGCGTAAGCAAACTAAGACCGTTCTTATTTTACACAATTTTAATTATTTAGCGTAAACAGAATCAACAACAGAATCGCCACCAATATATATTTTGAGAACCTTTAATCCTAAACTATTCATATCAAATTAGACAACCGCAAATCGTTTTATTAAGGTTATACAGATCCCAAAACATGATCTAATTGTTTGTGAACCTTAGGTTGAAAAATTATAAGTACTTACGCGCTAGCTCTAGACGTTATAGCTGATTGAATCAAGCTCACTTCTTAATTTTGATTTGGAAATCTTTTGCGCTGGATCACCATTATTACCTTACATCATGAGCGTTCACCAACACGTGTCGCGCACAACTCACAACAAAGTGTTGTGTGCACGCTCCTGATGTAAATGAAAGTAATGTTTATGATTGGTCAAAACTTGTAATCGCGAACGGAATGGTAAGCTCTTGTTGTTTCAGCAGCTACCTTAGCCTAGTCACGGGTTGCGTTTATTGTGGACCCATTAGGATAGTTAAGTACCGATATAAGTTTTGAAGAAATCATATTTACAGCAAGCAAAGGGTTTTGATATTATATTATGATGTATTTTTATATGATTTTTTTTATGTAAAGTAAAAAAAATGAATTTTTGTTCCACTATAATATTGAGTTAACTAGTTAACTGGCACGCTATTGGTGGCGATTCTGTTGTTTACGCCGACTAACCAAAATTGTGTAAAATACAAACGGTCTTATTTTGTTTGTACGCTAAAGATCAAATTAGAATGACATTTAAAGTTACATTTCTACAATTAAGTAATTTTTACTAAGATGGCGTGTTTGCGGGCTAGTTTCAATCATCACCAATTTGTCTGCTGACTAAAACAAGCTAGCTAACGCGCCGTCTTAGTAATAATTACTTAATTTTAGAAAAGTCACTTTTAATGTTATTCTAATTTGAACTTTAGCGTAAACAGAATAAGAACGTTTGTATTTTACACAATTTTAGTCAGCGTAAACATCAGAATCGCCACCATTATTATCTCGTTACTCTAAATAACTCAATATTGTTGTTTCATTTGATAAAATGTTTGTTATTCAGTTTGATTTTGTAGTTTGGAAAATCTGAATCAAAAACTGATTACATCATTATTTTATTGTTTTATTAGATTAAGCGTACCTACACACTGATACTATAGGCAGTTATTTCATGTTGTAGTGTTTTTTGGACTTGTAATAAAATCATAAAAATCTATTTTTGTTTTGTTTAACTCTTTCTTAGATGAGTTAGATCAGGGATTCCCGAAGTGGTATCAATCCCTTGGGGTAGAAATCGGTTTCGCCAGGGGTCGACATATTATTTTTTTATCTATACTTTGCCATTTTTTTGTTTTTTTTTTTAAATAATAACCTACTTAAGTATTTTTACGTAATTTGTATTCATAATTATTAATTACACTTGATATTTACTGAATTTTATGTCAAGTGTACTCACTTAATCAACCGCAAAGTTTTTACATTGGTAAGTACAAAATCAATAGGTAAGTACAAAATCAATATTGATACCAAATCAATAGGAAATAACTAAAGATATGATTTTATAGTAATTTGGCTATAGGGGTCTGAGGTATCGGTTCATGTTGGAAAAGGGGTCTCTTGCTCCATATAGTTTGAGAATCCCTGAGTTAGATGGTTTAGTTAAGAGCTGTGTTGACCTAGCTAGATGATATTTTATTTTACTTTATACGTCTTGGAGATGAGACAAGCATATGGCCCACTTGATGTTAAGTCCCAGCACCTATAACAAGTAACTACTCCTTCATATTGTTACGCCGAGGCTGTTACAGAATAAGTAATTAGTCGGCTTCTCAAAGTTATACCTACTGTGTCACAGAATAGGTAATACTTGGTACCTATCACGTTTTGACCTACAGTTGCACAGATGAAGAAATAGTAGTTAATCGAAATACCTACACTGTCATGTGTTACATTTTGATCCTGTCCATACAAAGGTTGTCTGGAAGAGATCGCTTTTAGCGATAAGACCGCCCATTGTACTAAATCTATTTGTAAGAATGATGTTCTGTATTTTACTTTGGTGTACAATAAAGAGTTATCTTATCTTATCTTACACTTTTCTAGTAAGTAGTAGAAACATCGAGAAGGTTCTAGAAATAATGCGCGGTATCAATAGTGCGTAGAGACGCTCGAGGAGTCAGTCTGGATTTGGCTATACCTACGTGCGAAGATTTCAGTGACTTTTAGTGGTTTCTTGCGCGATAGTGTGGTGAATTAGTGTGTTGTGATTACCTACTTGTGATTAAGTTCGTGTATTTATCATTTCAGGGTTGAATAAAAGCGTTATTTTGGTTAGATTCATTTTAATTATTTTATCCCGAACCCTCAGCTCGTAACAATATGTAATTTCACCAGTAACCTAACTGACACAGCAGTGCTGCTCGGCAGCAGAAATATGTACATATGGTCGTAGCACTTCGGGTGAGCCCTTTCGCAAGGAACTCTACTACCCGGGTTTTGATAAGGGAATGCAATCCCGATCTCGCGAGATCTCGTGTAATTTTTCGGGATCAATCCCGACTCAAAATATGACGAGATCCCGTTCGAGATTGACGGGATTGGGCGGCAGTGGTCAGCGACGCTACACACGCCCACTCGGGGCGCAAGCGGCGCGCTGACTGACGGCCGCGAGCGGCAGGAACGCCAAACAGCGTTAGAAAACTATTCCGACTATTTCCGAATATTAGCGACAGGTGACGATAATTATTTAGTTGGTAAGATTAAAGAATAAAGATTTTTATTTTCTTTCGAGTAATATGTTATTTTAGTTAACCTCACTATCACAAACAAGCAGTTATTAGCTTTTTCAGTCATCCGAATTTAACATTTTTTTTAAACTAGACGGGATCCCGAAAATTCCGGGATCCCGCGGGATTGATATTTCAAATCCCGCGGGATCTCGAATTTGCAATCTCGAGTCGGGATTGCATTCCCTAGTTTTGATACAGTGGTTGTGATGTGAGTTCGAATCCTCACTAGGTTATTATTCTTATTATTTAGAGCAGGGATTCCCAGGGGTCGATATCGACCCCTTGGGGTCGATATCAGTTTCCTAGGGGTCGACATAAATGAAAACTGATTTTGGGGGTCGACGAGGTCTAAAAATCGACCCGTATTTAATTAACACAAGTTCTTATTTAAATCTTTCAAGATAGGTAGGTACTGTATTGTTTATGTTGTGTTACGTGTACTAAGAATAATTAATATTTTTGTAGGAAATAGCATTGTTGTAGTAATGTAAAGTCTGTAATGTAATGTAAGTTCGTACAAGATGAAAAACTCGGCAAGTCAGTGTGGACAAGTTTTATGCAAGATAATGAGTTCGAGCGTACGTCTTTCAGGCGCGTTTTGACTTGCTCTCTATTTGACGCTTACGCGATTATACGAACGATTTCATGATTAAGTTGCAAGTACAAACATGTTCCCGATATTTTACTATTTAACGAGCTTGCACTTAGGTTGAAAGTTCATTTGCGTTTTGAAATTCGTTGGAAATTGAACGATAATAACTCATATAAGTACTCATTTATTTCAAGAGATTACAAAGTTATAACATAGCTAAATTAAGTTAAGTAAAGTGATTGAAAAAGAATTTACAAAATGCTAAGCTCCCTACGCGAGCTAATAGCGTAACCATACAATATCTGCAGTTTATGAAAAACTAACAGGGTAGGTACCAAACAGTTTTTATCCGGCACAGCGCATCAGCATTGCCATACAATGGGGCAATGCAGCCAGCGTCTTGGGGACGCTGTCTGCATTGCCCCACTGTGTGATAGTGATCAGTTGAGCTATGTGTAGATTGTTTGCAACAGTTTGCAGTTGCCTCAGTTGTTTCAATTGTAAAAAATTACCAGTAAATTTCACAGTTTATTATTGTTTTTTTATTTAGGTAGTTTCTTATTTTTTTATTTGCAGGATTACTGAGAGTTTTACGATGGCGGTCACGAAAAAAAAATGCAGACAATACAGTTTGGACTACTTGAAGTTCGGATTTATTGCATCTCCATCAAATCAACACTTGCCGATGTGTCTAATGTGTGAAAAAGTATCCAGTAACGATGCCATGAAGCCTTCAAAAATGGATGACCACTTATTAAGCGTACATGCTGTCAAAAAAAGTAAGCCCTTGTCATTTTTTCAAGCACTTAAAGAAAAACTAGACAAAAGACCATCCATAAGATCGATGTTAGCGTCATCATCTATTAAAGACGATGATGGTTTACGAGCGTCCTATAATATATCTTTACTAATAGCGAAGTCGGGGAAACCCCACACAATTGGAGAGCAGCTTACCAGCCATTGCGGAGGTCCTTAACAATGTATTGCACAAACCCGCACATGATATTTTAAAGAGAATACCTTTGAGCAATAACACCGTTCAGAGACGCATAGACGAGATGGGACCGGACGTGGAAAACATTTTATGCAAGTTCTTACAGACCAACAGTTTCTCTCTCCAGTTGGACGAGTCTACATTACCCGGCAATGAAGCTCTGTTGTTAGGATATGTTCGATATATCAAAGATGAAAATATGTGCCAAGAACTGCTTTTTTCTACATATTTAAAGACTGATACCAGAGGAGAATCGATTTTTCAGGCCGTGGAACATTTTTTTACTGACAAAGCTATTCCATGGAAAAACATTGTTTCTGTTGCGACTGATGGTGCACCGTCTATGGTTGGTCGTCATCGTGGTTTTATAGCTCACTTAAAGCGACAACTGCCTGATGTACTGGTCATTCACTGCGTGATTCACAGGCAGCATTTAGTAGCAAAAAAGCCGAGTCCTAGATTGCATAAGTCTTTACAATATGTAATAAATGCTATCAACAAGATTCGAAGTAATTCTTTGAACTCTCGGTTATTTGCTCAGCTATGTGAGGAAAACGGCGAAGACTTTACTCGATTACTTCTGCACACTGAAGTTTGCTGGCTATCAAGAGGCTCTTGCTTAGAAAGATTTTCAGGCATTTATGAATCTGTGTTGGAGTTTTTACAAGAAAAAGATCCGAATTTGAAAGAAAATCTCAACAATTGTAAAACAGATATTTATTACGTGACTGATATCTTTGAAATATTCAACAAAGTTAATTTGCAGCTGCAGGGTGACGATCTTAACTTGATTAAAACAAAATCAATAATATCGGCCTTCGTGGGTAAACTAATCCTGTATAAACAAAATTTAGACAGAAAAGAATATTCGCAGTTTCCGCATTTGTCAAAATTACCAGAAATGCTTCAAGATGATGACATTTTATTATGTCACTAATTACACAAGGATATTACGGTGAGGTTTGAGGATCTTTTAAATTTACAAATTCCTCAATGGATAATAAATCCGTACAATACCACAGCCATAGAAGAAGCCAATGTGATAATGCAAGAAGAGTTGATTACCATCAGCACAGACGAAGAGCTTAAGCAGAAGTTCAACCAAGGCTATCAGAAATTCTGGTTGCAACGCAACATTGAAACACAGTATCCTACATTGTGGAACATTGCTGAAAAATACCTTATCGCTTTTCCATCATCATATCTAGTTGAAAAAAGCTTCAGTGTGGTAACAAACATTTTGACGAAACAAAAAAACCGTTTGAAAATCAACGAACGTGGAGATTTAAGGCTACAACTCACCAATATTGAACCGGATGTAGCTAGATTGGTAGATAGTCACCAGGTTCATCCATCACACTGAATGTTTTATTTTCTCTTTGCGAATTAATACTTTTTTAAATATAATTTCCTACCTACTTAAGATTCTTTAAGTACTTAATTTGTAATAATCAAAAAAATTGTATGTCTTTTTATTTTGTTAAATTTTGATGAAGTCAACTTTACTCACTTAACCAAGTGCAAAGTTTTCCAATTGGTACCTTAGTACCTAGGTATTTTGTATCAATAGGAAAAACGAAAGATAGGCCCCCTTATTCATAATAGTCTACTAACTAATTTAAAGCATTGCTAATTCTCACTCTGTCTTCTTCTATTGACCTAAGTCAGAATGAAAAATAACACTCTGTATCAGCTGTTTTAAGTTAGCGGACCATTATGAATAAGGGGGTTGATCTTAAAAGTAGGTAATTTGGCCATGGGGGTCTGAGGTAACAGTTCATTTTGGAAAAGGGGTCACTTGTCCAAAATAGTTTGGGGATCCCTGATTTAGAGTGTACTGTCCCACTGCAGGGCAAAGGCCTTCCTTCCTTCCATTCCACTCTATCATGCGCGTGTGTAGTCCAGTCTTCCATATACGAGTCGAGTTAATCTTTCGATCGGCGTCGTGGTCTACCACGTGGTCGTTTTCTGTCTTTTGGGATCCACTCGGTGGTGGATTTTGCCCATAACTCCTCCGACATGCAGACGGCAGAAATGGCCCGTCCAGTCCCACTTTAACTTGCCTACTTGGTGCCTAACGTCCGCAATTTGTATTTGGGCACGCAGTTCACTGTTTCTAATGCGGTCTGTTAATTTGACTTCTAGGATACTGCGCTCCATGGCTCGCTAACAAACCCCGAGTTTGGACTTTTGTTGATCCGGCAAAGGCCAGGTTTGAGTGCCATAGATAGGTAAGGATGGGGAGAATGCACGCGTCCATGAACTTACGTTTGAGTGTGAGTGGAAGGTGATTCATCATGTTTTTCATGGCCCAATAGCCCTTCCAGGCGTTTTCTGTGCGTCTTGTAACTTCAGCATCTTGCCTGCTCTGGAAGGATACTATTTTAGGTATAAATACTAACTGACGTATGCAATCTCCCCACTACTTACCTACAACCTGTGTTGTGTGGTGTTCGTCATAAGTTTTGTATTTGACATGTTCATGCTGAGCCCAACCTCGAGGCTAGCGGTGTTCAGGTCGTTGAGCATGGTTCCAAGTTCTGTGGCGGAAGACGAAAAGAGTAATATGTCGACGGCAAAACGAAGGTTGGTAAGTTTGTAGGTTATTATTACTCGAAAAAAATATAAAATATCGTGGTCATACCGGTAAAGGACAAAACTTTAAGCTTACCTATATAATTTCAACAGATGTTGTAGATAAATATGAGGTAAAAAAATTTAGGCTTTTAGCAGGTTCTACGGTTTTCTCAGAGATAGGAGCTATTTTCGTTTTTAGGAAAAAGTCCACCCAACGCGCAACGTTATACCCCAGCACGAATGTGTCCACTGATTTATAAGACGCGGCGTGCGTTTACTGAATGGGTCACAATTATTATAGTAATTTTACCGCAAAGGTTGTCTGGTAGGAATCGCTATTTAGTGATAAGACCGCGATTCGTATCACATATTTCCATTGTTCTATCTATGGTGTGAAATGAATTATTTTTTACTCTTTGAATGTTCTATTCTAAATTAACATTGGCTAAACTGACTTCATGTCGTAGGCATCATTAGTCAATCGCTTGTTGATCAAAATATGTGTTGATAACAATACGTTATTGATATTTAGAGTTGATCATTATTATAAATACGGGCGACAACGAAGATAGACCTATGCTCAGCAGTCTGTTGAGAAGAGCCGACGACGATGATGATAAATACGGGATTTTTCACGTACCGGTTTATCGGTGTTTCGACCGATAATGTTTCGGTTCAATTCGTGAACCTTCAGGGTGAGTGCGACCCGCTCCGCACTACCACTTACTAGGTATTTAGAGTTGAATGATTTTAATTATTTCAGTAACTTTAAATTTAGCATTGAAATTCAGAATTATAATCCGTTTATGGTTAAAAGATTGTATCGCTATCGCAGTAGAAAAAGCATTTTAAATACTAGATTTATTAAAGGGCCTCTGTGCGTTGACTTTAAGTCATCCTACGACAGATTAGGCGGTATGGTCAAAAGACCCTGCCCGAAAGAGGGATTGATTTTTTAATAAAGTCTAAAACAATAATAGATAGATAGTTAACACTTTATTGAATTACCACACAAACAGGAATAATACAAAAATAAGTACACACGGCTACACATCAAGCTATACATTTCCAGTATAAGCTGACCTCGCATTGTGTAGGCTTTTCGTAAAATGATAGGTCAGCTTATACTGGAAAACTATAGCTTGATGTGTAGCCGTGTGTACTAGGCTAGAATCAATATGGCAATACAACTCCAGGCGATCTCTTCCAGGCAATCTTGAAAATGAAAATTACCTAGCCTTTGCACACCAAACATCTAACGATTTTAAGGTGCTACCATTCGTTTACTTACTTATAGGATAGGGTAAGTCAAATAAAACATATTTTAAATAGATATTCCATTTTTATTTGTGAAATAATACTTTTACATGAGATACTTATATAGGTAAGTAGTTATAATATTCGATTTATAAACACAATTATTGTAGTATAGTTAAGTGGGTAGGTATATAGTACTTTTTATTTCAGTTTAAATAGGTTTAAATAAACGAAATGAAGAGTTTTTTAGTAAGGAGTTCAGTAAAGAAAATCACTTAGAAAACCGGTACTTACTCTATTTATTTACATAAACACCTTTCGATTGATAAAACAGTAAATAACTCCATAAAATTTGGCTTTTCGATTCAACATTTATATGAGTTATTGTAAGCTACTTCTACAGTTAGTATCTAAGTACCTAAACAACATCTTGGTTGATAAACATTTCTATTGCCTATATTATGTGTAGTAATTTCAAGAGAATCGTTCAAAGTGAAATAACAACATCAATATAATTTTAACATCAATAATTGTAACATCCAGGTTAAACTAACAACCTAAACATGTATTTACTTACTATTTGTAGGTAGGTAGATATATTGGAGATACCCCTAAGATTTCATAAATTTTAGATGTCTTACGATCAATGAATTACGGAACTGGATAAAAATGTTATTTATTATTTAGAGGGAAATAATGTGGAATACTGTTGGTAATTTGGCATATCAGGGTTTCACATCTCATGATACCTATGTGCGAGAAATGTTTGAAAAAGCTCTATCCCCCTATCTATATAATCAATTATTTAATCCGCCACCTTTCGAAGATGCTGCCCAGAGATCAAATTGTGAATTCCCAAGTTCCCATCGCTAAATCAACGTTATATTATTTAGCTTTATAGTTTAGGTAGGTTAGGTACTATTAAATAGATAATATTATATTTTAACGATTTGTATATTTATAATAATTACAGTATATTGAGACTATGCCACTGTCCGACTGTGTCCTGTTGCTTATTTGGAATACCTACGTAGGTCTACCTGATGTGATAGTAACTTATATACCTCCAATCCACTATAAACTAGACTGAAGGTAATGATATCAAAATGGTATTACAAACTACCTACCTTCACTCAGGTAAGATAGGTAATTAATTACAGATTTAAAAGAGTGGCTCTTTAGGATATTATTTGCAATAATAAGTCTTAGGTAAGTACAAGTAGGTACATATTATTATTCTAAAATAATGGCGAGCACTGTGAATATATCTCATTTAGAATTGGTACGAACTGGTACTTTATAACCTGTTCAGCGTCTGGAAAACAGAAATAGGTCAATTTGAGATCAATCTAAAATTTTACACAGTAGTTGTGCTCTGGTAACGTGTTGTTTAGTTTTTCATCATCATCATCATCAGCCGGAAGCCTCCCCCTTAGATCGCCACAACGAGCGGTTGGTAGCCGTTTGCGCCCAACGGCTCCTCGCTATTCTTACTAGATCGTCGGTCCATCTAGTGGGGGGCCGGCCTACGCTGCGTCTTCCAGTCCGTGGTCTCCACTCGAGAACCTTTCTTCCCCAACGGTTATCGGTTCTACGAGCGATGTGGCCCGCCCATTGCCACTTCAACTTGCTAATTTTGAGAACTATGTCGGCAACTTTAGTTCTTCTGCGGATTTCCTCATTGCGGATTTTGTCACGCAAAGAAACCCCGAGCATAGCCCTCTCCATAGCTCGTTGAGCGACCTTGAGCTTGGTTATGAGGCCATGAGTAAAGGATCACGTTTCAGTGCCATAGGTTTAGGCCAGCGTTTAGTTGTTATATTAAATTTATTTATCTCGCTGATTGATAGTACCTACCTACCTACCTATTGACAAAATATTGATTTGATTTCTTACGGGTTTTATTTCTTTACACCTTAAAAAGTTGCCTATACTTACTCCTGGAAATAAGTATATTAAGTCGGATTTGATAAATGTCAAAATACTACTAACGAAAAAGAGAACGAAATGATACAACATTGAAATATCGTCCTGTCGAAATATTGATTCAGATTTAATTGTTTCCGAGTGTAATTGTTCAATATAAAGTGAAACCTGCTGTTTAATAATTATAAGTACATACTTATTTGATATTGTATGAAAAATGTTATAATTATTTAGCATTTTGTGGTTGATTTTTCGATTTCTTGTGTTGTCGTACAAAGTTATCACGGCATGCAAAATGTAAGACGTCAAATCGGATCAATTAGATTAACAAAATGATTTTATTTCACCTACTAACACTAAACAGCTAATAATTACAATATGATATGATTATCTAGTTAGACAGATTGTAATAAATATATCTAGGCATTTAAAATACCAGTTTTTAGGATTTTGAAAATAAAATTATTTGTATTTACTAGGTAATACACTTATAATAAGGAACAACTATGCAGGTAAATTCAACATCAACTCTAGAACATTTATAATGTGGAAGTTGTATATATATTCATAAATTCAATTATCTTTGATGACAAAAATCGAAAGTTTAGCAAAATAGATTTTATTAAATTTATCACAACAATAACGAAACTTATTCACTTTATGATAAGATGGATTTATCTACGGTATGTAAACATTGTATATAAAAACATGTGTTTACCTAAAGTGGCTTATACTTATAATACTAGTTTGAATGTATAGGTCTGAGAGAGAGATCTAGTTGTCAAATTACGAAGGCACCGCGTTGCGCGCTTACGGCATCGGCAGATGCAGCAGCGTACGATGCCGTGAGACATAGCGTAGAGTCTACGCTTCGTAATCGCTTACCTACACGGTAGGCATAGAAACCCAGTTCTATGCCTTAGATAGGTACATTTTCCTTCTTACCACTAAAATTTGAGCTAGTGCCACAACCTCAATAGTAACATAACGTAAGTACACACATAAAAAAATCTAAGCAACACATGACTCTGCCGGAATAAAAAAAAATGTACTTTGCTATAAACTTTAGTTGAAAACCAACCTTCTTTAAATATCTAACTTCCTTGATAAACGAATGAATACTGGTTATTTAATAAATTGTGATTAAAACAATAAAAAAAATCTTTTAATCAACTCGAAAAGTACCGCGAATTAGTTGTTGTGTGATTAAATACAGTAGATCCCAATAATTGTGAAAATGGGACCCGAGTTCACTTTGATGCATGACAATGCCGTACGCATAGGTACAGCGAGGCGGACTCAGAAATTGAAGAGATAACATCCGCGTTTCATCGTGGCCAGCTCAATCGCCTGACTTAAAATGAAAGACTTCGATGGGGTTTTAACGTAACAACAACTAAGAGACCTGTTCAAATTCCAATGGGCTCGACTGCCTACGGAGGATATCAATAAAGCTATTGACTCCATGCAGAATCGTTGCAGAGAAGTATTAAACAGCCGAAGAACACGCTGTAATAGATATTACCCAACTGCCGAAGAAAGGCTTTTACTTAAAAGTCCATTTATGCTCATTTGTACCGAGGAGCGAGAGTCACAGTGCGTATATTTATTAACGAATCAATTTTTATAAACAAATTAATGTGTTTCATTCCCTTATACAATGAAGAATAAACATTTGTTAAAATAAAAAGGAAAAACAAAAAAAAAAACTAATAAAAATATATATTCAGAAATCATTAGGTGTTGCTCAGACTTATCTGCTGTTTGTATGGAATACAAACAAAAGCTACAAAGACGAGAAGAACTTCTATCAAGTTTTATACAGTTTAAACACATAAAGTAGGTCGTACGAACTACACAGGTAAATAAAGTAGTCCCTAGAGAGACGGTAGGTGTAGTGCAAAGGGAATACATAGATCCACAAGTCATCCCTAAAGAGATCACAAATTAAGAACACAAATTATTTTTACTAGGAATAACAATTATGACTTATTTTATCTAATAGAGAAGCGCTCAGCTCTTATACCACCATCTCTTACTCCTTACCTATTTTATTTTATTTCAATGTGTGTTTGGGTGGTAAGATAGATATTTTCATAGCCACATTCATTAGTCACTTTCATTTTGAAGTTTTTTTTAAGTTAAAAATCTTGATCTAACGCTTTTTTGTGCTGATTTCATAGCGCCATAACCATCCATAACACACGATATATTTTTTTGTAACTACTCGTAGGTTTACAAAGACTGACAACTCATGACATAACTTTATAGAAAACAACTATAGAGTTGTAACTCTAAGTAGTTATACAATATACAAAAAGTATTAAGAAGAGTCTTTCAAGTGATATATATATATGTATATAGAACAATCCCTTGTCTACCTAGAGATAGGTACCTACAGGTGGCTACGAGAATAGATCCTGTTCAATGCAGGATATTTTATACATAGATATAAAATATTAGTCTCTTATCCCTACTTTAAAATATTGTTACAGCTCTTAAAATAGGGAAGAAGTTATTTTAAAATGTTTGATATATTTTTTAACTATGTATATAGATAAAATCTTACTAAAAGGCAGATTAAGGTCAGAGATAGAATCTTATTCATAGGAGAGAATTATATATTAAATAGGAAATAGGATCCAACAATCACAACATCGATAAAATATCTACTAGATTATTTCAATAAATAAGTACATATATAAGTAATACTTAATAATCTTATAAACAATAATAATGATGCGAATCTTACAAAGCTAATTCTCACTTTCTGGACTTTCTTATATTTATACCATAAATAGATGTTTTGCTCTTCGATACCATAACACGCCAAAAATTAAGTAATTAATAAAAATAAATCTAGCATATTAGTTTTAAAAAGGTGCAGTAGATCATTCAGAACATAATATTTAACCCAAAACTCTAAGCTTGTGGGAAATAAACGGTATTTAATTGAGTTAGCTTGGTAACAAAAATGTTATTGAGTGAATTAACCTTTTGTAGGCACTCGTGGAGTCCGGAAGACAATATTAACAAAATTAAAAAAGAAAAGTATCTTGATACTTTTTAGATCTCGTTTTGAGAATTGTTCGAATTGTACAAGACCACGCGTTCTCTAGAGTTCTGGAGTTTTTATCTTGTACCGTGCGTTTATATGAACTTAGCTTTAAGCAATGACCCCGAAAAACAGAAGCAATTTTTTCTTAAGCTTACATGACAGCAAAGTCTGAAGTTAGGTACCAAATCCACTACCTTTAGCATAGGTATAGGTTTTGCATGACTCTCCGTTCAGGGAATGGTTGAGTTATGTCGGTTAACTTAATAATATGAATAAAACTGTAACTAACTGATTAATTTTTTTGCGCCTAAGCGCTTGTACTTAAGTAAATCACATTTTCATACGTCCAACTATTAATCTTAGCCTTAGACTTTCATCGTTCATATAGTCATTGACTGAGTATTAAGCACATTAAAATGCAACGAAAAACGGTTTGATATGCATATATGTTTTAATAATATATTACTCAATCTCATTCAATAAATAAATAATACGTGAATAAAGTAGGTCCCTAAAGTATCCAACTACTTTTGGCACCAATTGAATTTTTCAACTACCGGTAGACCGACCGACGTCCTATCACAATTCTTAAACGTTTAAGTTCGAGTAAATTCTCACGATATTTTAATACTAGCTTACAATAAATCCCTCCATTCATGAAACTTTTATTTTCACTCGTAGCACACTTTCATTCATACCTTCTCCGCCTCAGTTCACGGTCTCCGCGCTCGTGTGACCTCGCCTGACCCCACTCGCACTGCTCAGTTGTATCTACAGCGTGCAAATAAATACTCCCGAATACTGGAGACCGAGGTGCAGCTATACATACAGAACAAGGACTGCGGGACTTAGTGTGCGAGTGCACACCATGAACTCGCAAAGTTAGTTTACACACTATTTGGCGTAGGCTTCCCTTCTCGGTCCAGCGCTTCCATTGAAGTCTGTCACCATGTGACTTTTTTGCAGGAGCACTGGCAAAGCTATAAGCACATGCCCTCCCAAAAAATATATTTTTTCATTTCAAAACTTCAATTTTGACAAATACTTAAATAGAAGTCCAAAAATTATTTTTTTAGTTTTCCAGGGGTAGGTCGTAGATCTAATCACGTCTGAACGCTTCCTTTAAGTTTTCGGGAGCAGATTTTTCACCTTGTTTTTAGTAAGTAATATTAAATTTTACTCATTATATTTTGTTCCTATTATATATAATATAATATACAATACAGTATATAAAATATCTATCATACATACATATAAAAATAATATTTACTTTTAACACGTAATTTTGATAATTTCAAGACTGAATTTAAAGCCAATATTGCGAACGTTCTTAAAATAATTTATAAATTTTAAATAAACATTGTTTTGACCCGATATACAATTTTAACGACAAAAATGAGACGGTTAGATGATTATGGTTTGATTATTTGTAATGTGGTGCGCTTGCGGCGAGGAGAGCGTTGCTGCCGCCGGCACTGGCTTGTACGCCTGTTTCCTTACGCCTCGTCACGCAGCTCGCGCCCTACAAGCGGTCACCGGGCGCGGGCACCACGCGACTACCACACTCCTTCATTTTATACCCAAAATAATAACTGCTTTTGTCACAAGGTGCACGCGCCTAGTTTCAACTTATAAGTCGCGATCTACGTTCTAACGTTATGCAGCGCTTACGTGCGGCCGGCCAGCAGCTGAGACTGGAAGTAACCAATAAAAAATGAATAAAGGTTGAAGCGTCGAGATTTGAGGTGGAGAAAGGACGATCAACTTTCTCTTGGCAGCCCACGAGGTACGAAACTGATCTACTCTACATGGTCGAACGTGGTGGCTACACGAAGCCCACGACCGAACCACATTCCAAAAAATTAACGCAAGCAAACAAAGGGTTAAGCTACTACACTGACCGGCAGGAAACTTGGCCACTCACAATTTTCACCCACAAAAAGTTTAATTTTTGAATTTTTCTTTTCTATCAATTATAGTCAGAGCTTCAAAAACAATTAACGGTATTCTTTATTGCCTTTAGAACTGTTTAAGGCCTTCCGATAACAAATAAAGCATGCCATATGAAAACCAAGAAAATTCAAACAAAAATTAAGAAATTATAGCTAAAATTGAATTTGATTCTAGAAAGAAAGAACATTGTTTTTCACTTGTTTTTGTGCGAATTAATAGCGGGTGTTTCCTCCTCTAGCCCTGACAACTGCCTGCTTCCGCTCAGGCATGCTCTGAATTATGTTTTTGACGTCTTCTTGCAGTATCGTTTGCCAAACGGCCAGCGCTGCAACGCGGAGCTCATTTAGTGACTGTGGTGGATTGGAACCCGACTTGATCTTTCTTTTTAACATGTCCCCGATGTTTTATTCGGGTTCAAGTCCGGGCTACGAGCTGACCACTGTAACTTCTGGATCCCAACCTCTTCAAGATACTCCTCGACGCAGCGAGCGACGTGGGGGCGAGCATTATCGTGCATTAACAAAAAATCGTCGTACCCAATGAACCCCGAATAGGGTACAGCACGATCCTGGAGAATTTCTTCGATGTATCGAGTAGCGTTTAATCGGTTGTCGACGACCACTAACTCGGTACGAGCCTCGGAACTCACTCCTCCCCAGACCATTATAGAGCCACCATGATGACTCACTATTTGTGTAGTGGTAATGGGTAGGTACCTTTCTCCTCTTCTTCTCCATACCCTTTCACGACCGTCTGGAGATCTTAAGGCAATACGGCACTCATCTGTGAAGAGAACTCTGGCCCATTGCTCGTGTGTCCAGTTTACATGTACTTGGGCGAAACAAACACGAGCCACTCGGTGCTGTCTGAGGAGTTCAGGGCTACGCGCTGGTCTACGAGCTTTTAAATTGACTTCCTCCATTCGTCTTCTTACCATGCGCTCGCTCACATTAATGCCTCTGACGTTTTGGAGCCGCTGTCGTATCTCAACGGCTGTAAGGTAGCGGTTTCTCAAAATTTCCAAGACAACAAACCTGTCGTCCCGAGCTGATGTGCATCTTCTACCACCACTACCTGGTCGCCCGGTGTAGTTCCCTGTCACTTGATGTCATTTCAGGGCATACTGGATTGAGGAACGTGGTACGTTTAACACAATAGCCACTTCACGCTGTGTCAGTCCCTGGTTGATCAATGCGACGGCTTGCGCGATCTGTTCTGCTGTTAGTGGTATTTTTTTTGTGATACAGGTCGTTAAGATACACAATAACACACTCAAAATCCAAAAAATGTTATCTTTTATCTAAAGATTTTTTAAACACACAAAATTGAAAAATCGTCTCAATCGCTGAAATGACCTGTTTCGACTAAATCTCAAAAAGTGGTGTCAAATTCAACTAAAACTTAACAAATTACCCTCAAAAACGTTAACTGATACTTTTTTTACCTACCTTCATAGTAACATTCATCAGAAACACTTGAATAGTTTGTTATCGCAGGTTTAGAGCTTGGCCAAGTTTCCGTGCCGCTGAGTGTAATATCTTATTTAAAAAAATATATTTTTGTATAAATCGATTTGAATTCAAACGATTCAATTTGCTTTGATAAATACGAAAAATATCTACATAATAATAATATAAAAAACTAATGTGTATAACATACTAATAATATATCGATAAATAGATACATAAACTTAATAAATATATATAAATATTGCTGGACAGGTCACACAGCGCTATCTAGTCCCAAAACTAAGCAGGCTAACTAAGCTTTAACCAGTAACTATGGAAACCAGATAACTGATAAAATACTTATATACTTTTTTTTTGTAAATACATACTTATAATATTATATAGAAAAATATCCAGACCCGGAACCAATATCTGTAGATCAAGCAAACATTTCTTCATTAATAACTACCTACATAGATATTAAAAAGGAAGTATTTTAATGTAATTTAGATTTTTAGGTGTTTAAGCTAGATTAGGACGTCTAAACAAATACTCCTAGGTACTGGACCGATTTTTAAACTTTTTACTAGACGTTAAACTGTTCTCAAATTTACGTACTTCTATGTAGATCGATAAAAAAATGTGTTTTACGATAATGTATCTACTATTGAAGGAATATAAAGAAATAATCCCTGTGAATTCATCTCTACATATCACATCACACTAATATTATAAATGAGAAAGTTTGGATGTTTATTTGTTTGTTACTCAATAACGTCGTAACGGCTGAACCGATTTTGGTGAAATTTGGTATATAGATAGACTATGACCTGGGTTAAAACATAGGCTACTTTTTATTGACAAGTCACGCGTGTAAGCCGCGGCCGTAAGCTAGTATAGAATATATTATTGAAAACACGAGTCACGAACGCTTTTTAAAATACACGTTGAGACTTATTCAAAACCCTCAGCTATAATTTTTAGTATTTTACCCAGGACTTTTTTGTATGTACTTCTAAAATACATGTTTTGCAAGTACGTCAATAAATTCGGAAAAAATAACACATTTTATCAGTCGTCATCCACTTTTTAAGAAGTGCATAGAATATAAATAATATATCTATGCCTAAAAATTGTCACATTCCGCGAAGACATTTCCCTGCACATCCTATCACAGTACGACGTCTGTCCAGTTGGAAACTAGTCAAGACCAACTCCCTTTAAACTTTACTTTATAATCATTACAAAAACCTACTTTACTTATATTTTGGCCAATTATATTTTATATTTTTTTTGGCACTGGCGTTTTTACAACGAACACTGTGCCATAACCGCCAAAACTGCTTTATAAACCAGGATGTATTTAGATTTATAAAATGCACGACTAAACTCTTAGGATTAGCCACACAGCGTACCTAAGTCTGGATAGAGGATATAATATTTATAGAGTACAGAAAGACGTAATTGAATAAAAATAACAGTGCTACAAACTAAGATCTAAGGAACTAGGATCTTATAAAATATATATGAAAGGGAAGGAACTCGAAGGACAGGCACACGAGCATGAGAGAAAGTGTTTAGCTATAAGCGCACACTTTCTCGACTACCGAAGAAGTGGACGGAAGACTTTCCGTCATCTGCGTCAATGCCTCAGTGGTGCTGCTCGCGAGTCGCTCTATATGATCCGTCAAGCTCCTGGCCCTGAAGCGCATGAACGGCGTCGGCTCTAGGACGTCGCGCCGCACCCTGCACGCGGGCTGGCGTCTTACCGCGTTCGGGCTGCACTGCGCGAAGTCAGCACCCTGCAGGCTGGCGGCGGCGGCGCCGGACGACGCGCTGGGCGGGCAGCCGGAAGGGCGGCGCGCGCGCGTTGGGGTCACACGCACCGACAGCGCCACGCGCGCCGCGAGTGCAGACTGCGCCGAATGTACCGACTGCGCAGACCCCTTGTTTGGATCCAGGTACGTGGTGCAAGATCCCGGCAGTGACCCACCCTATGCACCAAAATCAAATTACTATCTGAAGCGATACGAAAGCGAAGCAGTTCAATTACAACCAACTTAATTATTAAAAAAAAACATAATTTTGTCATAGAAAGCTTTTGTTGATTTCTTTTCATGGGTAAAATATACCACGCTACTAGTTCCTTTGACAAAGTAGTTAGTATTACTAGACATAGTCATGAACACAAACAAGCATTATTCATTTCAGTGATTTCGGTGACAGTGAACCCCCGGTGCATTAAGATAGGTGTTATAAGTTTGACGCTTATATGACTGTCGGCCTAACTGTCTGTGGCAATTTTTTTAATGGAAATCTAGTTTATGTGGGGTGGTTCTAGCTATGTGTGAGTAGGTTTAGCACCTTTTTTATTTATTTTTAAACAATTATAGGAATAACACAATTTAGATCCGTATTAAAATAAATTAATAATTAAATTTTAATTAATAAATTAACAATTAATAATTTTTCTTTCTTCATATCCAAAAGTTATGTTTTGTGTACTATCGATTAAATTGACATTGACAGACATTGGCATAAAAGGAGTATTTTGGGTAATTTTTCCAAATTTCGTCAATTTCGAACTGACATTGACATTTATTTTCAAAATATGTATCTCAGTAGTGAAAAAAGTAAAATAGTACAAATTAGAAAGTTTATTTAGGACAAATCCAAATATTTGACAAAATCAAGACTTTGGCACCCCGACTCGAGTAGGTTAGGTCTAGTTGATTGGGATAACCGAGACGCGGCACCTCGACTCTGGACTCTGGACTTGTGTAGGTACCATTAACATAATATTAATTCATGCGATCCCTTATTTAATACGTTTCTCTAAATTTAGCAATAAAGCGTGTAGGGTTCATGGAAAACTTTGTGAATAATAAGTTTATGCATATCTACACTACAAGTGAGTGATTTCTCACGAAGATGTTGCCAGAACACATTCATGAATTTGTGACATTCAAAAATTAGAAGTAACTTCTAACTTTATTCAACTTATGTCTAAAAGGCAACATCCGAGTGCAAAACATGTACTACGTACAATGAAAAATGTGGCGCTCAAAGAAATATCAGAAGTAGTCTCGCAATTTGCGCGGACAATAAAATAACCATACTCACTATCATGCTCCGTGCAAGCTGCGTAGAAGAACAAATAGCAACAATGAATGAAGTAGCGTCGTTATTACGTTTCTACGGTCCGAAGACTCATGAGAATGATGTTTAGTTTGATCGTAGTTGACAGACGCACATTAAACATTTAGATATACATTTTATATAGCTATACCATCGCAGGGGTGTTACGTCATCATTGTAGTTTATAGCCGATGAAAGATATTTTTTGAAAAATACTTAGTACCTTTATGTACTACACTGTCTTATCATCTAAAGCCAATTGGGTTTCGAGGAATTTGGAAAATACAACAATTTAGGTAACAGTGCCGCTGTGGTAGGAGAGCCGTAGAACGGCGCGTGAGTTGATATGGGAGGTGGTGCGCAGGCCCGGGGAGGCAACTCGCGTGCGTTCCGCCGGCACCGCCGCACATGCTCGCGGCGGCTCACATAAAACATGCGCGTGCGTCACTCACGCGCCTGGTACTCCCTTCTACGGGTTGAAAGCAAGTAGCGCGGCGCAGCGAGACGTTCGCGACGAGGTGATGTGATCGCCAACCAGGTACGTGCACACAATATGTAAGGCGGTGATAGTGATGCGACATTATCATCCCAGTCAGCATGGGGAAGGACTCAGCCGCAGAAGAAGACAATGTTGAAGCCGATAACACAGAGGGTCAGGGTCGAGGCGAAACACGCGGACGTGCGACGTCACTTACAGCTGGATGTGAGTGCGTTGGCACGGACAGGCTCGAGCCTGAGCCGGCTCCGCGTCCGCGGCCATGATGAGCCTGTCAAAATAGGTAAAATGATGTAGTGCACTGTACCGACGTTGACGTCGTCAGGAACTAGCGCCTACCATAGTGTCGTGTGTGTGTGATGGGGCGGTTGAGAGGGTACTCACTGTGGGCGGGGAGAGGTTGGCGTGCGAGGGGCGGCGCTCCTGTGGGCCGATGCTAGAGTGACGACGCGTGGGCAGGCCCGCCTGCGAGCCGCCTGGCGTGCCGCCGGGCGAGGAAGCACATGACGGCGCTATCTTGATCTTCGGAGCCATCAGCGTGTTGTCGGAGAGGCGTCGCCCGGGTAGCAGGTTGGCAACGCGCAGGAAGTTCCCGCTGGTGGCGGCCGCCACGCCACTCGTGCCAGCCCCAACGTTCATGTTGTTCGAATTGGTGGAGTTGTTCGACCCGAAGAACCACTGACTTATCCCTGTTTTGTGGGTTGTCAAAAAATCTATACTTCTATAAGTACAACTATTTCACAACTATTAGACATCCTACCTGCCTATCAGCGGCAAAGGGGCTAAATTTTGATAATTAAGGTAACTAATTTTCGTTTCCTTTTGACGATTAACCAATTAGAGCAAATTGGAAATGTATTTTATATAAAAGATGTTTAGTCGGAGTAATAGTTTGATGTCGGTATTTTTCATAGCAACATCGCGCAATCGGGCGTCCCAGCCCAAAGGGCAGAGTTTTAGCTTGGAATACTGTAAATTTAACTTCTTACGATCAATCATTTATCTATTTTGCAACATATTAATATATATTTATTTAGAATAACTAAAGACGAATGCCTTCGCCACTGCCTAACTACCTACATTTGCTTATAGTTCATGAACTCCTGTTAGGTACTTGTTAGTTGATTGAGATTGAATTTGATTCTGAACTGATTCTTTACACGGTTTTTTGTATCATGTAGGGAATAATTTGAAAGGGCTGCTTTTAAGAATTCTATCTTTTTAGGCAATAAAATTGTATTTTTTATATATATAAATATAAATAGTATTAGCCCATATTGTACCATTGTTGGATCTCATGAAAGTAAGACATGCGCAATTCGAATGCCTGACCTCTCCTACTGAGTTTCTTCTTGGTTGGTCTACAGCTGATAGATACAAGATTGGCGTTGATATAGATCTGCCGTTATATCCACCCTGCACCTGTGAACTCAAATATCAACTTGAGAAAAAGAAAAAAATCTTTAGTGTAATAAGGATAGCCGTACTTCTAATATTGCCAGTGACGCTGGTAGTGCTGACGCTCGGTTGGGCGGCTGCTTCAGAGTTCTTGCGAGCCACCTCTTCGGCACTGGACGTCTTACGCTGAATCTTCAGGTTAGGGATGCAGAAAGCCGGCGCCGGCTCATCGATACTGATCTGGCGGCTTGCAAGGTTCCTGGGTGGAGACGGCGGCCTGTTTTTGTATTCCTCTATCACGATACGTTGCTTGCGCTCGATGAACTTCAGCATGTGGTGCAGCATCTGTTTAATCGATAATTTGAGTGCATAATCACGATGTTTTGATTTATTGAGAGTAAAGTAATTATTTTAAGTTTAGAAAAGTATAGCTCACATCTTTCTGTTACCTTTTGTATTGGCCAAGACAAAACCCTACCTACATAAAAAAGTGGCTCTCCGGGAGTACCGACAGAAGTGAAAAATTTTGCGCTCAATATTTGGGTATTCAAAATTTAAAAGCAGACTACACTACATATACATATATACAGAGGTGTCGGCATCTGTCGCGATTGTCGCGAGTTCAATGTTTTTTTTCCCCATCTCAAAAAATGCCCGACGCGCCTAAAGAAGTTTTCATCTCAAAAAAAAATCAATAAATTAAAAAAAACAGCCAAGTGCGAGTCGGACACGCGCACGAAGGGTTCCGTAATATTATCTATAAAAACGGCAAATAAATCATGTCTGTTGTATGGGAGCCCCACTTAAATATTTATTTTAATCACAATATAATTTATTTACCTTATTTGAGGTTGGTGCCGATTAAGCTAGTCCTCTAAATTGTATGAACGTCAATACAACTCAGAGGACTATATTAATTGGCGTCAACTATGTATGTATGGGGACACCCTTTAATTTTCATTTTTTTTTATTATTTCTAATTTTTCCTTTATTTGTGCTGTAAGACTTTTGCCATATTTCGTGATTCTAGGTCATTGGGAACTACCATATAGGTTTACGACCTAAAACCTATAGGATACTTCCTGTTGACCAAGAATTGTCAATTTTGGCTAACCAGCATAAGTTAAGGGAAAATTCAAAAAAATAAACAAAGTTGATCATCTAAATTTGCCCATAGTACATTTTTATCGTGTTGACTCAGGACCTTGATTTTTATACACCTAATAGGGACCTCAGTATCTAATATAAATTTCAACTTGCTAGGTCCACCCGTTCCTTCGGTGTGTCACACGGACAGACAGACGGACAGACGGACAAGAGAGTGATCTTATAAGGGTTCCTTTTTACCTTTTGAGGTACGGACCCCTAAAAATAGACATAGTCGTCGTCTGTCGTCTAGGGACGGAAAATGTTTTCTTACGGGAGTGTTATCGTTATTCTTTTTACGTCTGGTTATGTTGTCACGGGAAGGGCAAAAGCACGATTTTTTTTAACTGGTTTATATTGGTTAGTTTTTTTATTATTTATTTATTTTTAAAAAACATATACTTATAAAATTAATACACTTATAAACCTTAGTAGGTTTGTCCTAAGTGAGAATTTGACATTCCTCTTTAGTATACATATTTGCGAATTTTTTTTTATAATTAAGTTTTGTTCTGTACGTCATTTGTGCGCCGGCTCACATTCCATCGATATCTGCACAAACATACAGGTTGCTCTAAAATGGCAAACTTTGTGGAACATTTATTCAAATATCAGTTCAGTCGTTATGAATGAATAAAATATTATATGACACCATATTATACATATACTTACTTCAGTATGTTATTTAGTTATATTTTATATATTTGTAAATAGTACAATAGTCACAGAGTTATATACCTACTTAAATATGATGTAAAGTTATATACATATATTTGTTAATGATATAGTAGTAGTAGTTTTTTTTGTAATCTTATTATTTAAAAAGTTTATTGAGTATGTTTTTTATATTTTTATGGTTAATTTTATCTCTCAGTTTTTTAGTCTAGGTATAATGTAGTCTGTAGTTCTTTCTCCGTAAAAGTTATTAGCTGAACTTGTGTATAGTTTTTTTGTTTATACTTGTCTTGTCATTATGTTATGAGTTCTGTATTTTTCGTAGGAAAAGAAATTAGATAATATGCTGAAGTTATGTTTATCAGGAATAGTTATTTTTTTCTAGGCAGTGAGTGGAACGAATTATTTCTCCAGCGTACACTATTTTTCGATTGCAGGCTGAGCAATTCCCATGTACACACGGCTACACATCAAGCTATACAGTTCCAGTATAAGCTGACCTCGCATTGTGTAGGCTTTTCGTAGATTGAGAGGTCAGCGTATACTGGACATGTATAGCTTGATGTGTAGCCGTGTGTACAATTCCATGAGCCCATTGTACTATTTGCTTTATATTTTCTATTTTGTTTGTATTTTTTTGTTTATACTGTGTACAATAAAGTGTTTTCATTCATTCATTCATTCAATTCGTTGAATGATTGTTTTCGTATCATAAATATTGTAAAAACAGATTACTATTTGCAGTTTGAGTCAATTAGTTGGTTCTCTGCGGCTGCGTAGTCCGTTGTTTCTTAGAACGATGACGTAAAAATTAAAAAATACGTTCAATAATTTGTTAGTTAAATATTGATTCAGTTGTATCTTCCGCAGTTATTTCCAGATTTGAATGTTATGTAGATATTCCGATTCGTTAGGACGTTGGCTTTCCTTCAATTGATGTTTGGTCAGAATTACGATGATTATTTGTCAATTTCGAAGTTTTCAAGCTTAGCGTCGTAGATTGTGATGCTATGTTACTGATTTCATCAAACTCTTCGCTAAGTGTTTCTGTCAGATTTTTCTCAATTATCTCTTATATCTCTATAAGTGTCTCTATTGCACAATTTTTTTCAACCGTACCTCCATGATTCCCGTCAACTGAGCTTGATCCATGTTCTTGTTGATCATGTGCGGTGCTATCGATGGCAGCATCTTTGTGGCCATCAATTCATGAGGTATCCCCAACCTCTCGTCCGTAACCATTCTTTTATAAAGGCCTGCAAATTAACTTTTTGTAGAGCTGCCAGTTGTAAACAGTTCTAGATGAAACATAGAATAACAATTTCAGAAATACGATCGCATAAGCTAATTTGTTGCTTGGCAAAATGCAATTTCGCTCCGCTAAACACAAAACATCCAAAACCTGATTACTTTACACAAGTTTGAACAGAAAAAACTAAGCATTTAATAAAGCTAATGCTATTCATAACAATGCATTAAATTATAAGTATTATAATTTATAACACTCACTGACGAATCGTTCCATGACTGTCGGCTCGTTAAGTTTCATGATGAGTATAGACGGAACCACATGGACGATAAGATGATGTTTGTCGAGCTTTCCCATAATCATCTCGAATAAAGTCAACACAGTCAAGCTCATTTTCAAGTCGTTGTAGTGCCTTTCGAGCACGGGTCTTATGTTTGGCAGGGCTTGATTAAGCACTAAATCATCGTCGAGCCAATCCATACATCTCATAAGGCACTCAACAGCGCTTGCCTGAAACAAATTCACCAGAAACAGTTACACTATTGATATTTACAACTCTTATGTAAATTGATATGCTAAAAACTTATATAAATGAAATAATATTTGGTCGAGCGAAGCGAGATCTCTAAATCAACTTGAGCAAATCGGCGCTGTGTGTATGTATGTATGTATGTTTGTTTGTACGAGGATAACTTTCGAAGCGTTGATCCGATCATCGTGTAATTTTATACATAAGTAGGTAGTGATGGTACAATTTTGGTGTGACTAAATGAGCTAAATATTTTGGGGGGCTGTTAAGATATTGGGGTTCAAGAGGGGTAAATAAATGAAAATGAGATTATTAGGTCAAATGGGACGTCAAATGAAAGATCTTCATTAGTACATTTAGACTCCGTTTTTATTTTTAATAAAGTCTTTTTAGTTTTTGAGTTACTAACCATAATAAAAACTGAATTTTGACAAAATTCACAGGGTACACCTTTGACCCCACAGTGCTGTAATTTGGTATGTGACACAAATACCTACAGACAAAAATCTGAAATCCAGAATAACTGCAATTTGTACCCCAAAAAATGTTCCACATAAAATGAACTCCCGTTACGTGTAATTTGAATGAAACTGTAGTTCAAATTGGTTGGTTAATTCGTGGCACTATTTAGATAGTCAAAGATTACGAATAATTTTTTTTTATTCTCGCGAGATCTCAGTTCGGGGCGAACCACCAGTAAATAAATAATATTTATTTCAGACTCATCAAGCCCATAATGACTTTGACGACCTCCGTGGCGCAGTGGGCGTATAGCCGGCTGAGACGCAGGAGGTAGCGGGTTCGATTCCCGCCGCGGAACAAATGTTTGCATGATCTACAAATATTTGTTCCGGGTCTGGATATTTTTCTATATCTTATAAGTATGTATTTACAAAAAAAAACATATAAGTATTCTATCAGTGGTCTGGTTCCCATAGTACAAGCTCTGCTTAGTTTGGGGCTAGATAGCGCTGTGTGAAATGTCCAGCAATATTTATTTATTTATTTATAATCTCAACATATTTACAATACAATACACATAACTATCAATAAAAATAAAAAAATAAAATGTATTATTAGCTACATACGTCATATGGCAGTCTCCACCCTACGTCTGTACATCTTAGAATGTGGAGATATTTTTGCCAGACTTCTAATGATAGCGTTATTACAAGTGTCAACTCTAGACATGAAAGACGCTATTCTCCTACGCTGAATAGCGTTGAACATTCAAATTCAAATTCGTTTATTTACACTTAAATATAACTTTACAGAATCAATCTAATACGCATAATATATAACATAATAGCGTGTGTTTCGGTAACCATTTCGGAGGCACTACAGTAGTGCTTTAAGCCCATCAATTGTCGAAAGATGTTATTATAGGTTACCCTAATACCGTCATGGGACTTTATAGTATACTTTGTCCAGAACTGACACGTGTAAAAAGTCTGGCAGAAAGACCTAAACAGCGTCACTTTCACGTGAGCGACACCTCACCTCTTGCAGAATTTTCTCGCAATCCTATTGCACACAACTATACACAGCGCTGGCGATCTACATCCGCGCCATCTTTCAGGCTGGAAGTCACGATGTGGCCAAGGTAATTAACACTATCCCCTACCCCTACATGTTGCCTGCCAATACAAACCGCTGGTACGTACTGGGGACCCTTTCTCGATCTGAATATCACCAATTTTTAACGTTATACTTATATCAAATCGTCATCATTCGCGTATCTTTCACAAATCGCAGTGAGCTTTCTTCAGTTAGCATAACTTGTTGACATATCTGTCATCCAACCTGAGCCCCACCGGGGTGCTGTTCAGCTCCACGATCAAGCCTAGGTGTTAAACAGATCGGGAGAGGTGATCCTCCCTGCCTCACGCCACACGACAGCTGGTAACTATCCGACTGCTCCGTGCCCCACCTGACGTTGCTGGTCTGATTTCGGTATGCGAGTAGATCAAAAACCTCAGCCGGGACGCTCGAGTCAAAGGCAGCAAGCAGGTCATGATTTATTGTGTCAAATACACGACTCAGATCAAGGAAACAAGCGTATACTGTAGATTCACGTTGTTTACAGTAACTGACAACCTGCTTTAGAAAAAATGTTGCCATATCTGTCAAAACCTGAGAGCGGAAACCAAACTGTCCATCGTCATTACAGTGTGCTTGAGTTACTCGTTCAAGCACCTTTGCCCCAATAGTGGCTAAAGAGATGGGTCTATAGTTTGCCATGCTCGAGATATCACCTGCCTTGTTTTTGGTAATATGAACTATTACCGTTCTGATTAGTTCCTTGGGTTATTAGCAATGTCTCACGCGGAGATTGAAAATCCGCGAAAGCACTTCACAGATATGCTGGCCCGCATACAACAGAGGGCTTAGCCAAGTTACAGTCGATTATCGATGACGCTAGTTGATAAGTCCGAAAATGTATGGGATTTGGCACATGCTATGGAAATACCACGTGATCTATCGACAACAAAGCGATGTAGAAATCGAATCGACTCGAAGCGAATGTAATTTGGCTACGGGCCCAGGTGTTCTATGCTTAACTCATTATGGCCCGGAGACTTGTTCCCTAGCCTTTATATGTAGACTCCTGACGTGAAAATTCCACCCTGAAACTCTTCGTCTTTTGTTTTAACTCAAAACTACATTTGCAGCTGACTGCAGCGATTTAACTATTTTACTGTACAAGTCGTCTATGTATTTGAAGTGGTATCTATTTTAACCACAAATCTTTAAATTGACGTATTACAATTATTGAAGTAAAACTTCTTTACGCACGCTTGACTTGGGGAGTAAGCTGGTGAATGCGTTACGAAAAGTGTGAACGGAAGTTGAGAGGGAGATATAAGTTAGTGAAGATAGAAAGAGTGAGAGAGTTACGTTACGTATATTTTTAAACGCTATTATGCGAGTGCGAGTTGCGTCTGTCTAGAATGAACATAGACTGATAGACCTACAGACGTGTGGACTGTTCCGTAATTGAACAATTTTATAAATTAATATTTTGTAAAAGAAGTTTTACTTCAGTCGTGTGCTCTAAAGCACACTCGTTTTTTATTCTCGCAATTACTTATTATATCTACCAACATTTAATCGCAACCTTTAGCGTATATTATCTTTCTTAATATTCCCATAGATGTTTTGCATAGATTTCTTAAATTCTATTATTTCAAAAAATTAAATCCAGACAAAAAAGGAATTCGACATGAGTAGCTATATTTGAAATATACATTGTACATAAAGAAACAACATACCAGAACGGCTTTGTCACTGTTCTCGAAGGAGACTAGCAAAATCGGGATAATTTCACCACGTAAATGTGCCTTTTTTTCACATTTGCTTAAGAATACGTGCATCGCGTTAAGATAAGAGCAGACTGCTATTGCGTGCCTGGAGATGAATTGTCTGGTGTATACGCTTCTGAAACATATGTTTAAAATTATTATAATTGTTACGATGACAAAGTAATAAATGTTCAAGAAAGTAGCCAACGAACTAAATGGCAAGAACAGAAAATTGCATATAATCTAGTTTACATAATCAATCAATTTATTTATTTAATCAATTCGATGACCTCCGTGGCGCAGTGGGCGAATAACCGGCTGAGACGCAGGAGGAAGCGGGTTTCGATCCCCGCCGCGGAACAAATAATTGCATGATCTACAGATATTTGTTCAGGGTCTGGTTGTTTCTTATATTATAAGTATGTTATTTTTTATGTTATTTGTGGGGAGACAGGCTTACGGCCCACCTGATGGTAAGCGGTCACCGTCGCCTATTGACACCGGCAACACCCGGGGTATTGTCGATGCGTTCCCTACACTGTAGAAACCTCTTTACATTTATCTTGAAGCGTGCCAAATCGTAGCCTAATGGGAAAACCTCAGATGGTAGCTCATTCCACATCTTGCAAGTATGGGGTAGAAAAGATCGCGTGAAGCGTGTGGTGCGTGATACCCAATTGTCGATGATATGTGGATGAGCTTTATTATGTATTTACAAAAAAAATGTATATATGTAAGTATTCTATTAGTTATCTGGTTCCCATAGTAGAAGCTCTGCTTAGTTTGGGGCTAGATAGCACTGTGTGAAACGTCCAGCAATATTTATTTAATCTTAACCGATGAATAATTAAGCCATGCGATGCCCGTAATATTCAATCAAAATATCTATTCAATAAGTTTTATCACTTCTGGTAGGTGATGTAATTTATAAATTTAAGTAATCAGTATATTATTAATTTACAAAACCTTATATAAATGCTGTAGCCTTCTGAATGAATACTTACTTAATTGCGGGGTATACGAGTTCTGTGAAAAGCTCCTCTGGCTCATCTTTTATCATGTATACTATCATTGGTAATCCGTAGCCCAGCCCTTCTGGAGTCCTGAGCTCAGGTCTCATCGAGTCAAACACGAATGTGAATCGCAGTTTCTGAAATAAAGCCAAAACGACACGTAACAGCAGCTTTCAAAAGGATGGGCTTAAAAGAGAAAATCGAAACAATAACAAGCACAATGTTAAGTCTAGGTTCCATACTGATTTTATGGCAACAATACTTTATGATTACAAGATAAGTCATTACAAGATAATTGAATCGTTATTAAAACGTTAATTATCGCAATCTTATACATCGCTGTTATGCTTTATATGGGTTATTCCCAGTCGTCCCCACTGAGGAATGGGGCGGGTAGAAAATATCCCACTGGTGCCCACCGGGGAAATTTTTGAGTAACATTTTGTCCTCATTATAATACTGTGATTTTCTTAAGATAATCACTGCAGGTAATTGATATGAGAATTATTATTCAATTCTTATTAACTATCATATATTATTTTAATTAATAAATTGCGTATAACAAAATAATCTACATTTTTTAATTTTGGACTAGGCGTGGGGACGAGCAGGAATAACCCCATTATATAGTCGCTGTTTGCATCGTACTTAAGAGCCCTTTGACTAAGTAAAATAATCAGAGTAAGTAATGTTAGTTCTCAAATAGTTATGAAGCAAACATATTTTACCTAAAGTTTGCCATTTGCCAGCAAAGTACACAAAAATGGTCGACCGAAGAGCTTTTTTTTATAATTTATAGGCTAGCGTTTGACCATGATCTCGCCTGATGGTAAGCGATGATGCAGTCTACGATGGTACACGCTTGTCTAGAAGAAACCTATTCACTCGCGACTTGAAGACCCCTAGATTGTAGTTATTAGGAAACACTCAGGCAAGGCGTTCCACTCTTTGGCGGTGCGCATGATAATGGTCAAAGAGTACCGCTTTGTGCGTATGGGAGGTATGTCTACCATGTAGCTGTGGCGCATCGCGGAGCGTCTGGTTGTCCGATGATAGAATGGGGATGGTGGGATCAGCTTTAAAAGCTCCGCAGCATACTCTCCAAAATGTATCCGATAAAAAACCGAGAGGCTTGCAACCTTTCGACGATGCTTGAGGCTGTGTGGCCTTGCATCTGCTAACTCGTCATTGCAAATGAGCATTTTGGCTCTTCTCTCAATTGAATCAATGAGCTCAAAGAAACTACCTTTTTGATAATCCAATTTTTAATTGGTTATCGATTTTAGTGTTGTTTATTATGGCCATTCTTCCATGATTTCAAACTTTTAGTTCATTTTATGCTAGAAGTTAAATTAATATCAAAAATAACTTTAGTACATCAGCGAAATAACTCCTGTACTCTCTTCTTTATACTGAATATAAGCACAATGAGGCTACTCTATATTATTAAGACAGTTTAAGTTTAGTCTGATAGGCAACAGCGAAATGTTTATTAGTCCTGTTAATGCTATGTTATGAAGGTTGTAGAGAAGTTTGTACAGAATGAATTTGCAATTACCTGCAATAGGTCGCAAGCTCGCAATTTCTTGAAATAAAGTTAAATCTTACAGGAAATAGTTAAAATTTTTTTCCTTAGGTTGCCTTAATAATTTACTCCTAAAATATTTTTGCCATGCATTGTTACCTTCGGTAATTGATCGATGGTTGACGGAACGACTCCTTTCAAAAACTCGATCTTTTCTGCTCTATCCATATTTTTGAGCTCAGCGAAACCCTGGAGCGCCCGAATCACCGGATCGCCTGTTGTCGTGCTTTAAAAAACAAAATTAGATGGTTATTATGTTATTTACGTTGTTGCATAATAGTTCTAGCAAATATATACCACCCTTAAATAATATTCTATCTCGATGTACCTATATTTACTGTGTTAATGACACGATAAAAACTAAGAGATTAGGACCTCAAATCAACCATTTTGAAATAAGTTATAAGCCTGAATTAGTTTATTAAAGTTGGGGAGACCCTTGCCCAGCAAAGGAACAAGGTAGGTTATTAAAAAAAAACAAATTGAGCTTATTTATTCGTTTAAGTAACATTCCAGTCCACTTAGGTAGTCCAACTTCGAAAGAGAGGTCAGTCGACGAAACCAACTCGAAGCGGCGCAGCGTTCAGGTAACTTCGTGACGTCTTCTTATCCAAAATACCTCAGTGTCTTAAGACAAAAGTATCTGATCAGTGTATGTTACTAGTTATGACATTTGGTAAGGAAACATGGTATTTCACTATGTGCCTCATTAAAGAGGCTCAAGGTTAATCGGCATCCTATGGAGAGGGCTATGCTTGATGTTTCTCTACGAGATCGAATCAGAAATGAGGAGATTCGTAGACGAGCCAAAGTCACCGACATAGCACAATGGATTAGCAAACTGAAGTGGCAGTGGGCAGGGCACATAGCTCGAAGAAAAGACGGCTGTTGGTGCAGAAAGCAGGAAAGCGCAGTGTAGGACGGCCCCTCACTAGATGGAAAGACTACCTCTTAAAGGTTGTTGGGAGCCATTGGGTGCAGGCCGCACAATCGGTCTACAAAACTATGGGGGGCCTATGTTCAGTAGTAGACATCCTGTTGCTCATATGATGATGTTAATGAAATAACATTCTAAAAAAAGGGAGAAAAAAGGTATACGCTTTTTGTTGTAGAAGTAGGTTACCGTTGTCTTAAAAGTGAGATCTGGGGAGTACCTGAAGTACTTAGTGAGCGGCAAAAGCGCAGTGGGCGGTCGCGGCTCGGGGTCGCGGTTCAGCATGCGTTCGGCCGCCTCCTGCAGCGTTATCGGCATCTTGGGCAGCACGCGCAGCACTCTGTGCCGCAGCTGGACAAACATTCAACGCGAAAACATTATTGACCGAAATCGTTTATTGGTCTCAACAGGATAGGCTTACAAAGCGTTGGCGCTGTTTTTTAACCAAGTCTTAGGCTGCTTTTCCATCCAAGATGTGCTATGCTACGTTGCTATGGCTGCGTTTGATATCCACCAATCATATTCATTGGTCCACATAGCATAGCACTGGTGGAAATGGATTCAACTAAGCTATGTTTTTTATATGCAAGGATGCGTACTATGGATGCGTGCTATGGATGCGTGCTATGGATCGTCGCGAGTGGTAGTTATGTGAAGAGCAGAGGACTCAGTAGACCCGCGTTTGTCACTGAAAGTAGACATGCCATCGTCTTTTGCTGCGCGACAGCTGCGCATCTTCCTCACACAGCTACTTTGCGGCGGCGCATCTTCATAGCACATCTTACTTGCTGCGATACATAGCTTATTAACAGTGGAAACGGTCACATAGTTTCATAGCTTAGCTTTTACATCCTTGCAGCATAGCTGCATAGCACATCTCTGGTGGAAAAGCAGCCTTACTGTGCTATTTATACTCGTAACAGTAACAGCACATTTTATAAATTATAACCTACATTACTGAGCATTAAGTCTTCTATTATAATATTTTATCCTACGATTCATTTTAATAGGCGTAAACTTTAAGTGATCGAGCGAAGCGAGATATCTAAATCAACTTGGGCAAATCGGCGTTGTATGTATGTATGTTTGTCCGAGGATAACTTTCGTATCATTGATCCGATCATCGTGAAATTTAATACATAGGTCATTTAATACATAGTGATGTCACAATTTTGGTGTGACCAAATGAGTTGAAAATGTGGGGGGGTTGTTGAGATATTGGTGTTCAAGTGGGGTAAAAAAAAGAAAATGAGGCTATCAGGTCAAATGTGACGTCAAAGGAGAGGTATTCATTAGTACATTTAGACTCCGTTTTTATTTTTCGTAAATTCTTTATAGTTTTTGAGTTCTTAGCCATGATAAAAACTAAGTATTGACAAAATTCACAGGGTACACCAGTGACCCCACAGTGCTGTAATTTGGTATGCGTGTAGCTTAAGTGACACAAATATAGGCAAAAGTCTAAAAACCAGAATAACTGCAATTTGTACCCCAAAAAAATATCCACCGTACATGAACTTAACTTAGTCCTTTAACGTTCTCGTAAAATCCAGTCAATCCAAAGATTGTCTGGAATAGATCGCCTTTAGCGATAAGACCGCCAATTGTACTATCGCGTGTCTAGTTTTAAGTGTTTTAAATATGATTTGTAAATTTAAGTGAGTTATACAATAAAGCGTTTTCAATCTATCAACTGCCGTTACCTGTAATATGATTGAAGCTGTACGTCTGTGCAAGTAGTGTGTTTAATTTTTCGTGGCACTATTTTGATAGTCAAAGATTACAAATAATATTTTTGTGTTTAAAAAGTTTATATTATATGAAGTTATAACAGTTGAGAGAAGTATAACAGAAGAGTTTTTTGTAAATGCACGTAACAAATAAAAATTAAACTTTATACCCCGGCACATAATTTTCCATTTTACGCCTGTGTTCCCTTCAGCAACTAGGAAAAGTGCAAATAATCATCCACTGGAGACCTTCTTTACCACCTGAGCTTCACTACACATTAACCTCCTTTTAACTAGGTTTATAAGGAATCAGTCACTACTAAGTTATGAAAGAAAAGCGTGTTTTCTCAGGGTACCTCTCCTATATGAAAGTGGGGTTTTTACTCACTCACCCCATCGTGTGAGGGATAGTTGAATAGGTCTTCTATAAAAACTATATTGTTTCCTGAATACCTTTTTAATAGAGAAATCCGTTTATGAAATATGTAATGCCTCCTTGTGAACATATAGCTGACCTTTAACGTTGATAAAAACGACGATAAAAATGCGTTGTGATCGGATCTGCACCAACATATCAAATTTCAACTACGTAGGATAAGAACAAGTAACTTTTTCACAAAATTATAACCGACTTCAGATAACAGTAAAAACCAAACTACGCTACCAATTTTGATGAAATTTCCATGGGATTAAGCCAAAAGTATATCCTTTCAAATAAATTATAAATTTTTCAAATCGCTTGATATATAACGGAGTTCTGAGCTAACAAACATAACATATCATAACAATTAAACAAATTTAAGACTTAAATGGTTTCTCAAGAATGTAATTGTCAGAACTTGACCAAATGGAAATGGGACTACACGGGAAGCACCAGCTTTCAAATAAAAAAAGAATCATCAAAATCGGTTAACCCGGTCGAAAGTTCCGAGGTATAAAACATTAAAAAAATACAGTCGAATTGAGAACCTCCTCCTTTTTTGAAGTCGGTTTAAAAGTGGTTCTAATTCAGCTCACAAGATATACTAACCATAATCAACTAACCATAACCAACTAACCATAACCAACTAACCATAACCAACTAACCATAACCAACTAATCATAACCAACTAACCATAACCAACTAACCATAATCAACTAACCATAACCAACTAACCATAATCAACTAACCATAATCAACTAATCATAACCAACTAACCATAACCAACTAACAAACTAAAACGTTTCAAATAACAAACAGAAGGGCATAACTGGGTCAATGTATAAGAGAATTGAAATTGAGCGGGGTAATGTAGCCAGTGCCTTGGAGAAACTTCCACCTGGTATTGATCTAGAACAGTTGAGCTATCTATAGATCGTTTGCAAATGTCTTTAGATGATTCAACTGTATCTTCAGGTTTAAGACATTTATTCTCATAAGAATTTACAATTCACTTAAATGAGAACTTATTAAAATATTTTTTTTTGACAAATATAATAATCGCATACGATAATAATAGTAATAATAATAATAGCGTGCTACATATCACTAAAAATAAACATGTATACATACTTAATATTACCTAATTATCACAATACAATAACTAAAACATATTTTACGAACATAAACGTTATATATCAAGTGTGTCTTCATCAATCAAGTACATCAAGTAGTATATTTCTGTATTTTACTTTGGTGTACAATAAAGAGTTATCTTATCTTATCTTATATCTTCTGTACTTTAGCCTTGTAAACAATTGTATTTTATTTTAAATGTTCTATACTGTATTGTCTAATGTACATTTCTGATGCAAAATAAACGATTTTATTATATTATAACTAGTATAGCCCCGAACTGAGATCTCGCGAGTCTACCATAAAAAATATTATTCGTAATCTTTGACTATCAAAATAGTGCCACGAAATAAATAGCCATATTACTTGATCTAAAGTTTCATTCAAATTACAGGTAACCGGAGTTCATGTTAATTGGTTACCTTTTTTGTGGTACAAATTGCGGTTATTCTAGATTTCAGACTTTTGCCTATATTTGTGACATGCTACACACACATACCAAATTACAGCACTGTGTGGTCACTGGTGTACCCTGTGAATTTTAGTTGAAGTGAAGTTTAGTTTTTATTTTGGCTAATAACTCAAAAACTACAAAAAACATTACTAAAAATAAAAACGGGGTCAAATGTACTAATGAATACCTTTCATTTGACGAATAACTTGACCTAATAGTCTCATTTTAATTTTTTTACTCCTCTCGAACCCCAATATCTCAACAACCCCCCAACATTTTTACCTCATTTAGTTACACCAAAATTGTGACGTCACTACTTACCTATGCATCAAATTTCACGATGATCTGATCAAAGCTTCGAAAGTTATCCTCGGACAAACATACATACATACATACAACGCCGATTTGCCCAAATTGACTCGGAGATCTCGCTTCGCTCGATCAATAATAAAAAAATTAAAGAAAATGGTGCTGAGACCCCACCGCTTAGTAGGTCAAGGCCGACTCCTGGGTCGTTGAGCCAGCCAGTAGCGTAGTAGGTAAATTACGTGATTGCGAGTGGTGTTACTACATATTAAATAATACCAGCCCTGGGGCAAATCATTATGTATCATTATTATAAATACGGGATTTATCACGTACCGTTTTATCGGTGTTTCGTCGACCGACTATGTTTCAGTTCAATTTGTGAACCTTCATCGGCGTGAGTGCGATCCGCTCCGTACTACGTCTCGCCAATCATAGTGATTGAAATAAATCACGAAAGTTTTCATTAAATTTTACAATTTCTAAGTAAAAATTATTTTACTTAGAAATTGTAAAATTTAATGAAATCGCACGGTACTGTGCTCGGTATTTAAGTTATTGTTTCGTAAGTTAGGTAAGCATAATATTTTATGGTTTTTGAACGATGGCTCTAAAGTTTTTCTGATACTTTAACAATTTTGTTATTTTAATAATATAATACTTCTTCAAAAGTATTGTTTCGTAAGTTAGGTAAGCATAATATTTTACGGTTTTTGAACGATGGCTATAAAGTTTTTCTGATACGTTGATAATTTTGTTAATTTAATAATATAATACTTCTTCAAAAGTATTGTTTCGTAAGTTAGGTAAGCATAATATTTTATGGTTTTTGAACGGTGGCTATAAAGTTTTTCTGATACTTTAACAATTTTGTTATTTTAATAATATAATACTTCTTCAAAAGTATTGTTTCGTAAGTTAGGTAAGCATAATATTTTACGGTTTTTGAACGATGGCTCTAAAGTTTTTCTGATACTTTAACAATTTTGTTATTTTAATAATATAATACTTCTTCAAAAGTATTGTTTCGTAAGTTAGGTATGCATAATATTTTATGGTTTTTGAACGATGGCTCTAAAGTTTTTCTGATACTTTAACAATTTTGTTATTTTAATAATATAATACTTCTTCAAAAGTATTGTTTCGTAAGTTAGGTAAGCATAATATTTTACGGTTTTTGAACGATGGCTATAAAGTTTTTCTGATACGTTGATAATTTTGTTATTTTAATAATATAATACTTCTTCAAAAGTATTATTTCGTAAGTTAGGTAAGCATAATATTTTACGGTTTTTGAACGATGGCTATAAAGTTTTTCTGATACGTTGATAATTTTGTTAATTTAATAATATAATACTTCTTCAAAAGTATTGTTTCGTAAGTTAGGTAAGCATAATATTTTATGGTTTTTGAACGGTGGCTATAAAGTTTTTCTGATACTTTAACAATTTTGTTATTTTAATAATATAATACTTCTTCAAACGTATTGTTTCGTAAGTTAGGTAAGCATAATATTTTACGGTTTTTGAACGATGGCTCTAAAGTTTTTCTGATACTTTAACAATTTTGTTATTTTAATAATATAATACTTCTTCAAAAGTATTGTTTCGTAAGTTAGGTATGCATAATATTTTATGGTTTTTGAACGATGGCTCTAAAGTTTTTCTGATACTTTAACAATTTTGTTATTTTAATAATATAATACTTCTTCAAAAGTATTGTTTCGTAAGTTAGGTAAGCATAATATTTTACGGTTTTTGAACGATGGCTATAAAGTTTTTCTGATACGTTGATAATTTTGTTAATTTAATAATATAATACTTCTTCAAAAGTATTGTTTCGTAAGTTAGGTAAGCATAATATTTTATGGTTTTTGAACGGTGGCTATAAAGTTTTTCTGATACTTTAACAATTTTGTTATTTTAATAATATAATACTTCTTCAAAAGTATTGTTTCGTAAGTTAGGTAAGCATAATATTTTACGGTTTTTGAACGATGGCTCTAAAGTTTTTCTGATACTTTAACAATTTTGTTATTTTAATAATATAATACTTCTTCAAAAGTATTGTTTCGTAAGTTAGGTATGCATAATATTTTATGGTTTTTGAACGATGGCTCTAAAGTTTTTCTGATACTTTAACAATTTTGTTATTTTAATAATATAATACTTCTTCAAAAGTATTGTTTCGTAAGTTAGGTAAGCATAATATTTTACGGTTTTTGAACGATGGCTATAAAGTTTTTCTGATACGTTGATAATTTTGTTATTTTAATAATATAATACTTCTTCAAAAGTATTATTTCGTAAGTTAGGTAAGCATAATATTTTACGGTTTTTGAACGATGGCTATAAAGTTTTTCTGATACGTTGATAATTTTGTTAATTTAATAATATAATACTTCTTCAAAAGTATTGTTTCGTAAGTTAGGTAAGCATAATATTTTATGGTTTTTGAACGGTGGCTATAAAGTTTTTCTGATACTTTAACAATTTTGTTATTTTAATAATATAATACTTCTTCAAAAGTATTGTTTCGTAAGTTAGGTAAGCATAATATTTTACGGTTTTTGAACGATGGCTCTAAAGTTTTTCTGATACTTTAACAATTTTGTTATTTTAATAATATAATACTTCTTCAAAAGTATTGTTTCGTAAGTTAGGTATGCATAATATTTTATGGTTTTTGAACGATGGCTCTAAAGTTTTTCTGATACTTTAACAATTTTGTTATTTTAATAATATAATACTTCTTCAAAAGTATTGTTTCGTAAGTTAGGTAATCATAATATTTTACGGTTTTTGAACGATGGCTCTAAAGTTTTTCTGGTACTTTAACAATTTTGTTATTTTAATAATATAATACTTCTTGAAAAGTATTGTTTCGTAAGTTAGGTAAGCATAATATTTTATGGTTTTTGAACGGTGGCTATAAAGTTTTTCTGATACTTTAACAATTTTGTTATTTTAATAATATAATACTTCTTCAAAAGTATTGTTTCGTAAGTTAGGTAAGCATAATATTTTACGGTTTTTGAACGATGGCTATAAAGTTTTTCTGATACGTTGATAATTTTGTTAATTTAATAATATAATACTTCTTCAAAAGTATTGTTTCGTAAGTTAGGTAAGCATAATATTTCATGGTTTTTGAACGATGGCTCTAAAGTTTTTCTGGTACTTTAACAATTTTGTTATTTTAATAATTTAATACTTCTTCAAAAGTATTGTTTCGTAAGTTAGGTAAGCATAATATTTTATGGTTTTTGAACGGTGGCTATAAAGTTTTTCTGATACTTTAACAATTTTGTTATTTTAATAATATAATACTTCTTCAAAAGTATTGTTTCGTAAGTTAGGTAAGCATAATATTTTACGGTTTTTGAACGATGGCTATAAAGTTTTTCTGATACGTTGATAATTTTGTTAATTTAATAATATAATACTTCTTCAAAAGTATTGTTTCGTAAGTTAGGTAAGCATAATATTTCATGGTTTTTGAACGATGGCTCTAAAGTTTTTCTGGTACTTTAACAATTTTGTTATTTTAATAATTTAATACTTCTTCAAAAGTATTGTTTCGTAAGTTAGGTAAGCATAATATTTTATGGTTTTTGAACGGTGGCTCTAAAGTTTTACTGATACTTTAACAATTTTGTTATTTTAATAATATAATACTTCTTCAAAAGTATTGTTTCGTAAGTTAGGTAAGCATAATATTTTACGGTTTTTGAACGATGGCTATAAAGTTTTTCTGATACGTTGATAATTTTGTTAATTTAATAATATAATACTTCTTCAAAAGTATTGTTTCGTAAGTTAGGTAAGCATAATATTTCATGGTTTTTGAACGATGGCTCTAAAGTTTTTCTGGTACTTTAACAATTTTGTTATTTTAATAATACAATACTTCTTCAAAAGTATTGTTTCGTAAGTTAGGTAAGCATAATATTTTACGGTTTTTGAACGATGGCTCTAAAGTTTTACAAGTAGTAAGCATAATATTTTACGGTTTTTGAACGATGGCTCTAAAGTTTTTCTGGTACTTTAACAATTTTGTTATTTTAATAATACAATACTTCTTCAAAAGTATTGTTTCGTAAGTTAGGTAAGCATAATATTTTACGGTTTTTGAACGATGGCTCTAAAGTTTTTCTGATACTTTAACAATTTTGTTATTTTAATAATATAATACTTCTTCAAAAGTATTGTTTCGTAAGTTAGGTATGCATAATATTTTATGGTTTTTGAACGATGGCTCTAAAGTTTTTCTGATACTTTAACAATTTTGTTATTTTAATAATATAATACTTCTTCAAAAGTATTGTTTCGTAAGTTAGGTAATCATAATATTTTACGGTTTTTGAACGATGGCTCTAAAGTTTTTCTGGTACTTTAACAATTTTGTTATTTTAATAATATAATACTTCTTGAAAAGTATTGTTTCGTAAGTTAGGTAAGCATAATATTTTACGGTTTTTGAACGATGGCTCTAAAGTTTTTCTGATACGTTAACAATTTTGTTATTTTAATAATATAATACTTCTTCAAAAGTATTGTTTCGTAAGTTAGGTAAGCATAATATTTTATGGTTTTTGAACGGTGGCTATAAAGTTTTTCTGATACTTTAACAATTTTGTTATTTTAATAATATAATACTTCTTCAAAAGTATTGTTTCGTAAGTTAGGTAAGCATAATATTTTATGGTTTTTGAACGATGGCTCTAAAGTTTTTCTGGTACTTTAACAATTTTGTTATTTTAATAATATAATACTTCTTCAAAAGTATTGTTTCGTAAGTTAGGTAAGTATAATATTTTACGGTTTTTGAACGATGGCTCTAAAGTTTTTCTGATACTTTATCAATTTTGTTATTTTAATAATATAATACTTCTTCAAAAGTATTGTTTCGTAAGTTAGGTATGCATAATATTTTATGGTTTTTGAACGATGGCTCTAAAGTTTTTCTGATACTTTAACAATTTTGTTATTTTAATAATATAATACTTCTTCAAAAGTATTGTTTCGTAAGTTAGGTAAGCATAATATTTTACGGTTTTTGAACGATGGCTCTAAAGTTTTTCTGATACTTTAACAATTTTGTTATTTTAATAATATAATACTTCTTCAAAAGTATTGTTTCATAAGTTAGGTATGCATAATATTTTATGGTTTTTGAACGATGGCTCTAAAGTTTTTCTGATACTTACTTTAATAATTTTGTTATTTTAATAATATAATATTTCTTCAAAAGTATTGTTTCGTAAGTTAGGTAAGCATAATATTTTACGGTTTTTGAACGATGGCTATAAAGTTTTTCTGATACTTACTTTAATAATTTTGTTATTTTAATAATTTAATACTTCTTCAAAAGTATTATTTCGTAAGTTAGGTAAGCATAATATTTTACGGTTTTTGAACGATGGCTATACAGTTTTTCTGATACGTTGATAATTTTGTTATTTTAATAATATAATACTTCTTCAAAAGTATTGTTTCGTAAGTTAGGTAAGCATAATATTTTATGGTTTTTGAACGATGGCTCTAAAGTTTTACTGATACTTTAACAATTTTGTTATTTTAATAATATAATACTTCTTCAAAAGTATTGTTTCGTAAGTTAGGTAAGCATAATATTTTATGGTTTTTGAACGGTGGCTCTAAAGTTTTACTGATACTTTAACAATTTTGTTATTTTAATAATATAATACTTCTTCAAAAGTATTGTTTCGTAAGTTAGGTAAGCATAATATTTTATGGTTTTTGAACGATGGCTCTAAAGTTTTACTGATACTTTAACAATTTTGTTATTTTAATAATATAATACTTCTTCAAAAGTATTGTTTCGTAAGTTAGGTAAGCATAATATTTTATGGTTTTTGAACGATGGCTCTAAAGTTTTACTGATACTTTAACAATTTTGTTATTTTAATAATATAATACTTCTTCAAAAGTATTGTTTCGTAAGTTAGGTAAGCATAATATTTTATGGTTTTTGAACGGTGGCTCTAAAGTTTTACTGATACTTTAACAATTTTGTTATTTTAATAATATAATACTTCTTCAAAAGTATTGTTTCGTAAGTTAGGTAAGCATAATATTTTATGGTTTTTGAACGATGGCTCTAAAGTTTTACTGATACTTTAACAATTTTGTTATTTTAATAATATAATACTTCTTCAAAAGTATTGTTTCGTAAGTTAGGTAAGCATAATATTTTATGGTTTTTGAACGGTGGCTATAAAGTTTTTCTGATACTTTAACAATTTTGTTATTTTAATAATATAATACTTCTTCAAAAGTATTGTTTCGTAAGTTAGGTAAGCATAATATTTTATGGTTTTTGAACGATGGCTCTAAAGTTATACTGATACTTTAAAATTTTGTTATTTTAATAATATAATACTTCTTCAAAAGTATTGTTTCGTAAGTTAGGTAAGCATAATATTTTACGGTTTTTGAACGATGGCTCTAAAGTTTTTCTGATACTTTAACAATTTTGTTATTTTAATAATATAATACTTCTTCAAAAGTATTGTTTCGTAAGTTAGGTATGCATAATATTTTATGGTTTTTGAACGATGGCTCTAAAGTTTTTCTGATACTTACTTTAATAATTTTGTTATTTTAATAATATAATATTTCTTCAAAAGTATTGTTTCGTAAGTTAGGTAAGCATAATATTTTACGGTTTTTGAACGATGGCTATAAAGTTTTTCTGATACTTACTTTAATAATTTTGTTATTTTAATAATTTAATACTTCTTCAAAAGTATTATTTCGTAAGTTAGGTAAGCATAATATTTTACGGTTTTTGAACGATGGCTATAAAGTTTTTCTGATACTTTAACAATTTTGTTATTTTAATAATATAATACTTCTTCAAAAGTATTGTTTCGTAAGTTAGGTAAGCATAATATTTTATGGTTTTTGAACGGTGGCTCTAAAGTTTTACTGATACTTTAACAATTTTGTTATTTTAATAATATAATACTTCTTCAAAAGTATTGTTTCATAAGTTAGGTAAGCATAATATTTTATGGTTTTTGAACGATGGCTCTAAAGTTTTACTGATACTTTAACAATTTTGTTATTTTAATAATATAATACTTCTTCAAAAGTATTGTTTCGTAAGTTAGGTAAGCATAATATTTTATGGTTTTTGAACGATGGCTCTAAAGTTATACTGATACTTTAACAATTTTGTTATTTTAATAATATAATACTTCTTCAAAAGTATTGTTTCGTAAGTTAGGTAAGCATAATATTTTATGGTTTTTGAACGATGGCTCTAAAGTTTTACTGATACTTTAACAATTTTGTTATTTTAATAATATAATACTTCTTCAAAAGTATTGTTTCGTAAGTTAGGTAAGCATAATATTTTATGGTTTTTGAACGGTGGCTCTAAAGTTTTACTGATACTTTAACAATTTTGTTATTTTAATAATATAATACTTCTTCAAAAGTATTGTTTCATAAGTTAGGTAAGCATAATATTTTATGGTTTTTGAACGATGGCTCTAAAGTTTTACTGATACTTTAACAATTTTGTTATTTTAATAATATAATACTTCTTCAAAAGTATTGTTTCGTAAGTTAGGTAAGCATAATATTTTATGGTTTTTGAACGATGGCTCTAAAGTTATACTGATACTTTAAAATTTTGTTATTTTAATAATATAATACTTCTTCAAAAGTATTGTTTCGTAAGTTAGGTAAGCATAATATTTTATGGTTTTTGAACGATGGCTCTAAAGTTTTACTGATACTCTAACAATTTTGTTATTTTAATAATATAATACTTCTTCAAAAGTATTGTTTCGTAAGTTAGGTAAGCATAATATTTTATGGTTTTTGAACGATGGCTCTAAAGTTTTACTGATACTTTAACAATTTTGTTATTTTAATAATATAATACTTCTTCAAAAGTATTGTTTCGTAAGTTAGGTAAGCATAATATTTTATGGTTTTTGAACGATGGCTCTAAAGTTATACTGATACTTTAAAATTTTGTTATTTTAATAATATAATACTTCTTCAAAAGTATTGTTTCGTAAGTTAGGTAAGCATAATATTTTACGGTTTTTGAACGATGGCTATAAAGTTTTTCTGATACGTTGAAAATTTTGTTATTTTAATAATATAATACTTCTTCAAAAGTATTGTTTCGTAAGTTAGGTAAGCATAATATTTTATGGTTTTTGAACGATGGCTCTAAAGTTTTACTGATACTTTAACAATTTTGTTATTTTAATAATATAATACTTCTTCAAAAGTATTGTTTCGTAAGTTAGGTAAGCATAATATTTTATGGTTTTTGAACGGTGGCTCTAAAGTTTTACTGATACTTTAACAATTTTGTTATTTTAATAATATAATACTTCTTCAAAAGTATTGTTTCGTAAGTTAGGTAAGCATAATATTTTATGGTTTTTGAACGATGGCTCTAAAGTTTTACTGATACTTTAACAATTTTGTTATTTTAATAATATAATACTTCTTCAAAAGTATTGTTTCGTAAGTTAGGTAAGCATAATATTTTATGGTTTTTGAACGATGGCTCTAAAGTTTTACTGATACTTTAACAATTTTGTTATTTTAATAATATAATACTTCTTCAAAAGTATTGTTTCGTAAGTTAGGTAAGCATAATATTTTATGGTTTTTGAACGGTGGCTCTAAAGTTGTACTGATACTTTAACAATTTTGTTATTTTAATAATATAATACTTCTTCAAAAGTATTGTTTCATAAGTTAGGTAAGCATAATATTTTATGGTTTTTGAACGATGGCTCTAAAGTTTTACTGATACTTTAACAATTTTGTTATTTTAATAATATAATACTTCTTCAAAAGTATTGTTTCGTAAGTTAGGTAAGCATAATATTTTATGGTTTTTGAACGGTGGCTATAAAGTTTTTCTGATACTTTAACAATTTTGTTATTTTAATAATATAATACTTCTTCAAAAGTATTGTTTCGTAAGTTAGGTAAGCATAATATTTTATGGTTTTTGAACGATGGCTCTAAAGTTATACTGATACTTTAAAATTTTGTTATTTTAATAATATAATACTTCTTCAAAAGTATTGTTTCGTAAGTTAGGTAAGCATAATATTTTACGGTTTTTGAACGATGGCTCTAAAGTTTTTCTGATACTTTAACAATTTTGTTATTTTAATAATATAATACTTCTTCAAAAGTATTGTTTCGTAAGTTAGGTATGCATAATATTTTATGGTTTTTGAACGATGGCTCTAAAGTTTTTCTGATACTTACTTTAATAATTTTGTTATTTTAATAATATAATATTTCTTCAAAAGTATTGTTTCGTAAGTTAGGTAAGCATAATATTTTACGGTTTTTGAACGATGGCTATAAAGTTTTTCTGATACTTACTTTAATAATTTTGTTATTTTAATAATTTAATACTTCTTCAAAAGTATTATTTCGTAAGTTAGGTAAGCATAATATTTTACGGTTTTTGAACGATGGCTATAAAGTTTTTCTGATACGTTGAAAATTTTGTTATTTTAATAATATAATACTTCTTCAAAAGTATTGTTTCGTAAGTTAGGTAAGCATAATATTTTATGGTTTTTGAACGATGGCTCTAAAGTTTTACTGATACTTTAACAATTTTGTTATTTTAATAATATAATACTTCTTCAAAAGTATTGTTTCGTAAGTTAGGTAAGCATAATATTTTATGGTTTTTGAACGGTGGCTCTAAAGTTTTACTGATACTTTAACAATTTTGTTATTTTAATAATATAATACTTCTTCAAAAGTATTGTTTCGTAAGTTAGGTAAGCATAATATTTTATGGTTTTTGAACGATGGCTCTAAAGTTTTACTGATACTTTAACAATTTTGTTATTTTAATAATATAATACTTCTTCAAAAGTATTGTTTCGTAAGTTAGGTAAGCATAATATTTTATGGTTTTTGAACGATGGCTCTAAAGTTTTACTGATACTTTAACAATTTTGTTATTTTAATAATATAATACTTCTTCAAAAGTATTGTTTCGTAAGTTAGGTAAGCATAATATTTTATGGTTTTTGAACGGTGGCTCTAAAGTTTTACTGATACTTTAACAATTTTGTTATTTTAATAATATAATACTTCTTCAAAAGTATTGTTTCATAAGTTAGGTAAGCATAATATTTTATGGTTTTTGAACGATGGCTCTAAAGTTTTACTGATACTTTAACAATTTTGTTATTTTAATAATATAATACTTCTTCAAAAGTATTGTTTCGTAAGTTAGGTAAGCATAATATTTTATGGTTTTTGAACGATGGCTCTAAAGTTTTACTGATACTTTAACAATTTTGTTATTTTAATAATATAATACTTCTTCAAAAGTATTGTTTCGTAAGTTAGGTAAGCATAATATTTTATGGTTTTTGAACGATGGCTCTAAAGTTATACTGATACTTTAAAATTTTGTTATTTTAATAATATAATACTTCTTCAAAAGTATTGTTTCGTAAGTTAGGTAAGCATAATATTTTATGGTTTTTGAACGATGGCTCTAAAGTTATACTGATACTTTAAAATTTTGTTATTTTAATAATATAATACTTCTTCAAAAGTATTGTTTCGTAAGTTAGGTAAGCATAATATTTTACGGTTTTTGAACGATGGCTATAAAGTTTTTCTGATACTTACTTTAATAATTTTGTTATTTTAATAATTTAATACTTCTTCAAAAGCAAAGATGCAAAGATATTATAATAAAAAGTACCTACTTAAAATTAGTTTGACCCGAGAAAACGTAGAAACAGGCATGTTTCAACGAAATATAAATGTCCACCTAGGTAACGTAAATGTAGAAACGCTTTTTCATTTTCCTATACATAATGTAGCTTTCTTTGTTAATAACGTCTTTGTTGTCTATTTGCAGGCATCATGATTTTCAGTCTTTGTCACATACACTTTAGTTCTAATTTTACGAAGAACAAGCTGTTCCTTGTTTGTTATAATATAAAATACTTACTTAGGTTGAACATTGCAAATTGACAATGGCGGCGATTCTGTTGTTTACTTACACTGACTAACCAAAAATTGTGTAAAATATGAACGGTCTTATTTTGTTTCCGCTAAAGATCAAAATAGAATGACATTTAAAGTGACATTTCTAAAATTAAGTATTTTTTACTAAGATGGCGTGTTATTGAGCTAGTTTTGGTCAGCAGTCAAATTGGTGCTGATTAATGGCGGGTTCCTATATCCGTCAGTAACCAGCTACGACTCGTTTCTCCTTGAAAACCTGTCAAAAGTTTGACACTAGTTTGACTCTTTTTCAAGGAGATACGAGGCGTAGTCGTTTACCGACAGGTATAGGAACCCACCATAAAACTAGCCCGCAAATACGCCACCTTAGTAAAAATGACTTAATGTCAGAAATGAAAGTTTAAATGTCATTCTAATTTGATCTTTAGCGTAAACAAAATACGACCGTTCGTATTTTACACAATTTTAGTTAGTCAGCGTAAACAACATAATCGACACCATTCCGTACTGAAAGACTGAAAGTATTCCCTCAATGTAATGTACACACGGCTACACATCAAGCTATAAATTTCCAGTATAAGCTGACCTCGCAAATTGTAGGCATTTAGTAGAATGAGAGGTCAGCTTATACTGGATAGTATAGCTTGATGTGTAGCCGTGGGTATTAAAAACCTTGACAAAATTATAACCTAGGTTCTGGTAATATGATGCAAAATAACATGCGAGTAGATAGCCCACATTAATTTTGGTGCAATACAAAACCACCGCAGAGTGAACTTGTCATATTTTGATTGCAAGCGATTTAAACCAGTGCTCCGTGATCACAACCCACGCTTACTAAGCGAGGGTTGTGTTTGTTCTATTGTTGAAAATTAGGATGCAACGTACACGAAGCGCCTTTCAATTAAAGTAGCAAATAGTTACTGTTACAAATAAGACAAGTGCTATCTGTCTTTCTGTTCTATCTAGACTTCACTGGGCCATGATTGGTTATTAAAGTTTTTATATTTTATGTAAAAACTAGCTGACCCCGCGAACTTCGTACCGCCTCAGAATCAATAAATTTTGTGTTGCTAAGCTGAGTTAAATAAAAATGTTTTTTTCTGTGCCCACCCATTTTAAGTAATCAACTATCTCTTTATTCAAAGTATACAACTATTAACGTACTAATATCCCTTTTTTAAAATAGGGGTTGGTGGTAGAACGGTGAAGATTTATAGTTGTAGGTATGTATTTTTTATTGCCGAATCATAAAATACAATATAAAATTTTGGGGAGGACCACCCTTATCACATAGGGGTATGAGAAATAGTTTACGTCCTTTTCTCAGACCTACCGAATATACACAAAAAATCTATATAAAATCGGTCAAGCCGTTTCGGAGGAGTTTTGTTACAAACACTGTGACACGAGGATAAATATATAATTATATATTAGAGAAGATAAATTGTTTTCTATGCATAGCTTAGTCTGGCATATTATTTCATTCAATAACAATCAACAAAGGCCAGGGCTATCCAACTTTAAAACATTTTCGTTTTCATGTTTAGAATGAAGTTCAAGGAAGGACGTAAGTCCCGTTCTTTGGGTTAGTCCTATGTCTTTAAAAATCATTTATTTTATGTAACATAAGCTTTGCACCTTTGAATAACGTAGGAAGGTAATTTATTTTTTATAGGTTTGAAAGTTATTTATTAATATCCATATTATTTTTTAATATTTAGCCAAGTATTTATTCAAATAAGTGGGTATTACCAATTTATTATTTACAAGCCTGAACGAAGCTTGGACGCTTCACGAAAAATAAAATTTATGGCAGTGTCCTGAAATACTGGTAAATGGTGGACAAATCTATTAGTCCCTGGTATTAGCAAAATCTAAACAATGGCCACGCGTCGCTCTTTGCGACTGTAGGTAACTGTGTCTAGTGGTCATTCCTTTTAGGTTTATTTTAAAGTAAGAACGCCAACCTATGTTTTTTCAACTCTTCCTCCATTAAATATTATTTTTGTACATATTTTTTAAATCAAGTATGGATATACAGCATAATAACTTTGGGAGAGTTTTATTTATCATGCAGCAAACTGCTCTACCTACAGCTATTTTTTGATATTTTCGCATGTCGCATAGCGTTGCTCTGCCGCGTTTGACACTCACGTCTTACTTTCTCTAGTTGGAGAAAGACACTTTGATAACGTGTTTTTACAGGTAACACTCTCACTACATTCCACTGAAATTTATATTAACCAGTGGTTCGCCCCGAACTGAGTTCTCGCGAGTCTACCATAAAAACAAAAAAAAAATATTATTCGTAATCTTTAACTACCAAAATAGTGCCACAAAATAGATAACCAACTATCTTAACCTACAGTTTAATTCAAGTTACAGGTAACTGGAGTTCATGTTAATTGGTTATCTGGTTTGTGATACGCTACACGCATACCAAATTACAGCACTGTTGGTTCACTGGTGTACCCTATGAATTTTTTCAAAGTTTAGTTTTTATTATGGCCAATAACACAAAATCTACACAAACTTTACTACAAATAAAAACGAGGCCAAAATTTACTATTAAAGGCCTTTCATTTGTCGTCTCATTTAACCTAATAGTCTCATTTTAATTTTAGTTTTACCCCTCCTGAACCCCAATATCTCAACATCCCCTCCGCATTTTTAGTTCATTTAGTCACACCAAAATTGTGCCATCACTACCTAACTATGTATCAAATTTCACGATGATCACGCTTCGAAAGTTATCGTCGGACAAACAAACAAATATACATACATACAACGCGGATTTACCCAAGTTGATTTAGAGATTTCGCTTCGCTCGATCAACTAACACAAAAGGCAGTTCTTTTGTGTTTTCTATACCCCTGTTGACGAGCGTGAAATTAAATGTATGTTCGTGCAATAACATACACGGTGACCAGATTTCCCGTATTCTAACAGTTATTGATTTAGGATTATCGATGCATCGCACAGGGCCACACCGCGGCATTGAAACAACAAAGGCCGGCTTAGGTTAGTTAGTTCCTACGTAATTACGTAGTGAAGCTTACAAATAATCTGATTTATGTGATGTTTCACGCAGCCAAGTTCTCCAGTTGGTCTTCACTTCTCATCAGTAGGTAAGAATCATCACCTATCTAACGTAGATACACCCTCTTGTTGGAAGTCCAGATAAAGGCGTATTTTTTAGATTTAGCGAAATCCTTGGCTAGTTTGTGGAGATTTTGGCAACAACTTAAATGCAATTGGACAAATTGAATAATACAATCTAATAAGAAAAGAATGAACTATAACTGAATGTCTTTAAGACATAACGGCGATATCAGTTTTTTTCAGAGATAATAGTTATTTGTTATACAAGAGTGCAAAGTTGCTTTTAAACCGCGTGCTCAATTTTGATGACCGAGCAAGCGAAAAGTTCTAAAATTGAATCACGAGCACAGCGTGTGAATGAAAAATTAGAATCCTGAGCGTTAGCGAGGGAATCAAAAGAGCACGAGGTTAAAAATCTTTGAACTCGAGTGCAACACGTAACTTTTCATTCCACCTCAGCGAGGAAATGACTGAATGCAAAAAAAAGTAATACACCAAGAAGGTTCGAGTCTGAGTTTTTAACAAATTAAAAAAAGGTTGTATGATAAATTCGGCACCATGGAAGTAGAAATAAATAGGTTTAATGATGTTTTGAATTCATAAACTTAGTGTACACGATGTTCTAAATTCAATTTACTTTATCATCTAGCGGATAAAAACAGCTTTTGCACTCAGTTATCGAAGAGCAAAATACTCTTTCCGAGATGGGGGGAAGAAAAATAGTTTTATACTAAAGAAAAATACGTAAGTTTGATGCCAGGTTACAGGATCCAAATGAAATGTATACCAATCTCAGAATCAAACTAATATTATTAATGCGAAAGTTTGGATGTTTGTTTATTTATTTGTTTGTTACTCGAACACGTCGTAACGGCACAACCGATTTCGATGAAATTTGATACGTACGTAGATTACAACCTGGATTAACACATAATCTACTTTTTATTGACAAACCACTCGTGCGAAGCCGCGGGTAGAAGCTAGTAAGTATCAGATAATTTAAGAAGTCACGAAATTATTTCATAATGCAGATCAGTTTTCTTACTCGACCGTATAAATCAGAGACGTGCGTTTTGTATGTGAGATTATCTAATATTGATTCCTTACTATAAAGAGGAGTTTCGGTAGATAGTGCTGCAAGAACAGGGGGTGGGGAGGGGAGTTAGAAGTATTGTTCGTGGAACATGAATCAATGTGTAAGGCGAGTGAAATTGAGGGGCTTGGGGTGAATTGAGCTATCGCTTTGAGAAATCGATACATTTGAGTAGGTTGTAACTGAGTGCTTTACATACAGTAGATAGTTTCTCCACCGCAAGTGAATAAACGCTCTCACAACTGTCGCCATATAAAATTATCGCTGTATCGTCGACATATGCTATCTCTTCAAAGTTATTAAGAGGAAGTTCGTCAATTATATAGGTTAATAAGGTTGGGCCAAGGACACTCTCTTGCGGAACACCAATGAGAATGGGAAGTTAAGATAATGGGAAGCTTTTCACTGAACTGATTGCAGATTTTGACATAATGCATACGGTCCGTTAGGTAGCTCTTAAACCATTCGTTCTTTTAATTTTAACAGACATGATACAAAAAAGTTATTTTTATGAGAATAAAGTTTATTTACCCTTATAGACCCGTTCTAGTAGGATATATCCGACTACCGATCATCAAATACCAAACATCCAGGAAGACATCGTCAGGAAATGCACGACTTAGTCAGCTCTGCTTGTATTGAGTTAACCGTGACTGCGAATTAAGGCTCACTAAGCTGAGAGGATGATATTATGCACTGGTCAAGCCTACTCCATCTAAAATCTTATCTCAGGCACTACAACGGCTGCGACCTTCACCCAGTTGGAGCTGCAGCTTGCTAATAAGCGTTTTTTAAATCATCTTCAATAGGTAATAGACTTACAGTTTCGAGTTGCTTGAAATACAGCATCGGGTTATCGTGGGCGTCGAAGAGTGATTTGCCGTTGTTGTAGAAGGCGAAGATGATCATCCCGAAAGAGAACATGTCTGAAAGCACGTTGATTTGCGAAGTCGTCTGCACCTCGGGAGCTGGAGGAAATTTATAATCATTTATTATCAGCATAACAGCTTTAGCACGTTCACTGCTGGAACTAGTTTTAGGCTCCCACATGAATTCCCGGAGCGACCGATCTCGTTAGGCCTGCAGCCAGTAACTCCTAGAAACATAAGTTAAGTTGTCTTTCCATTTGATTGAAGGCTGAGAAACCTTTCTGCCCCGACTGTCGTCTATTCTCTGAGCCACATAAACTATCTAATTTAAACACATAACTATTCAAAAATATTAGCAGCGAAATGCTGTTCAAACTAATAGGATAAGACATTATTAAATTTATTTACTAATTTTAGGACGGGGTAGAATAAGAATAGGTATTGTTGAACGGCTATTGGGTAGAAAATTTGCGGTTTCAAACGCAAGCTCGGGTATAACAACGGGTACAACTAACTGAGAGCTTCCATATTTGAGAAGGCAATTTAGTAAATACTCCGAACTGCAATATCAGATTTATCCTCTAGCATTCGTTTACAGCAGATGAATTCAAGTTACTATAATAAATTAAATACGATTGAGACACAGCCAGCTGCATCATGATAAGAATAGCCAGATTTACCACATAAACAATTTATATGAAAACAAATAAGTACAAAAAAATTAATTGTTTGTGTAAAAGATCTTGCATCCTGATTATTAAAAAACAGGCGTTTATTTCAATGCCTACCTACTTATTTTTCTTTGCTTATCAAGGCTTGACGTGGTTGGAATATACACTGAAAAACCGAATAGGTTGACTCCTCCTGTGAACTCTATAATGTCGATTCCATTTAAGTGCGTTAACTTAATATTATTTCTACAAACATAAAATTGTTAAAAATTAATAGGTTAAATCAACCACTAAAAGTGGATATTACAACACAACGTTTTGGTATATTCGAATCTAAGTAAGTCTAACGGATAATTTATTAAAGCCATGTTAACAAAGTAGAGTCAACAAAATAACTAAGTTAAATATATACAGGGTGTTTGGTAATATACTGACGATATTCCAGTGACGGTTTCAGAAAACATAAATAAAGAATTCTCAAAAATAAAGTACTAGTTATATTATCAAATTTTAAAGAAAATCGACTAAGTTTAGGCGATTAATTCAATATAAAACTTATTGCCTACTCTTGCAATCGACATCCAAAAATTTGATTATCTAATTTGATATCTCTTTCGGAAATGGCTGCGGGTTTTGAGTTAGAAAGGGACAACAAGAGATATTTCGAGACGTCACCAAGACAGTATCTGTGGTAGGCAAGCTTTATGCAATAGCACAAAATAAGTTTAATAAAGTGTTTGTTTTACATGCCTATATAAATTTCACATTTCTCTGTTCAAATTTCAATTTCAAATTCTGAAATGTTTACCTTTCACAAATTTATTTATTAGGCTCATCATTATAACCCCTTTCATTTTTGTGCGTATACTATCAAACATCCTGTATAATCAGGTCATTTTTAACTTTATAGGTAAACTATTTTTATTTTGTTAATTCAACAAATCATGTCGGTAGGTGTTATATTAACTTATTAAAATATAGGTTGACAAAGGTTAAAACAACCTATTCGGTTTTCCAGTGTAGGTACTCACCCGAATAATCGAGATCAGATTGAGATGCATTGGTGAACTTGTTGTTAAATGGTTCATGCGGCATCAGAGCACTGGGATCATCTGTTGTAATAGGCTCTGTTGATGAAAGCAAGGTGCAGTGAGAATCAAACTCGCGCGTCGAAGGTTCTGTAACTCGCTAGATTTATATTGATCTAGCAGTACCAACTAGTTAAGTGAGCGTTAAACCAAGAACATTTAGGCAACTTTTTCTAAAAAAAAAACTATTATAGATAGATACTATTTTCCCGTAGACGACCTTCGTGGTGCAGTGGGGGAATAGCCGACTGAGACGCAGGAGGTAGCGGGATCGATTCCCGCCGCGGAACAAATGTTTGCATGATCTACAGATATTTGTTCCGGGTCTGGTTGTTTCCCTATATATTATAAGTAGGTATTTACAAAAAAAATGTATTTAAGTATTCTATCAGTTATCTGGTTCCCATAGTACGAGCTCTGCTTAGTTTGGGGCTAGATAGCGCTCTTTGAAATGTCCAGCAATATTTATTATTATTTATTTATTAACATACCAGAACGGCTTTGTCACAAGTCGTACCATAAAGCATTTCTCTCGCGAGGCTATTTAAAAGCGAATGTGATTTGGTCCATTGGTCAAAGGTTTAAGAAAATTTCAATGTCAGTTTCGTGTCAATTTTCAGAGTCATACGTCTCGTTGTTTGCAGAACGTAGTCAAATTCTATGGTGGCTACTGACGAGTGACTGGTACACACGGCTACACATCAAGCTATACATTTCCAGTATATGCTGACCACGCATGGTGTAGGCTTTTCTTAGAATGAGAGGTCAGTTTATACTGGAAATTATAGCTTGATGTGTAGCCGTGTGTACCATACGCGTATGAATGTCGAGTCAATTGTAAATAGTCCTGTGAAAGCAAGGCCTAAGGGTTCCATTCCAAATATTTCGTTCCGGAAATATAAATTGAGTATTTAGGTAACAATTTAAAAGAAAATCTATATATTTTTTTATCACAAAGTTCAAATAACAGCTGATGACCGACGACGTCCGTGGCGCAGTGGGCGAAGAGCTGGCTGAGACGCAGGAGGTAGCGGGTTCGATTCCCACTGCGGAGCAAATGTTTGCATGATCTACAGATATTTGTTTCGGGTCTGGATGTTTTTCTATGTATTATAAGTATGTATTTACAAAAAAAAGAAGTATTTAAGTATCCTATCAGTTATCTGGTTCCCATAGTACAAGCTCTGCTTAGTTTCGGGCTAGATAGCGCTGTGTGAAATGTCCAGCAATATTTATTTATTATTTTTATTTAAAGGCGTGTTATAACGACACCTTATCGCGTGTCAGACCACACACAGCGAATGCTTAAAAACAAAGTTATTGCAGTTGATTTTGGTCAATTCGTATGTTGATTATATGAACTTTTTTAAATGATCTAATAAAGCCTGCTCAGCATTGAAAATTCTTCTTATTGAGCAATAGATCCTACTATTCTAAATACTTTACAAGCATACAAAATAGCAGATAAACAGAGAGCGACTCTATTATAAGGAGAAGTTGTTCGATTGGATAGGAAGAATCACTGCCCTATCGGCCTAACAGGTAAAACAAACATAAGACCAAGTTTTATAACCTTTTAAGTATTCATAAAATTATACTTAAAAAATGTGGCCGTCATGGATTGCCCGGCAGATGATAGATATCTAAATTGTTGGTTATTTAAAGATTTTATAATTAAAGAGACCCATTTCTAATCAACTTATCTATTAGGCAAAGTTCAAATGACCGCGCGGAACTACTAACCGCGCGGTACAATATCAAACTAAATAGTGTTTATCGTCTACATCAGTGTTCCGCAAAGTGGTGCCGCGGCACACTGGTGTACCGTGGTCATTAATTGATGTGCCGCGGGAAAATCAATTTCTTATAAAATTATAAAGGCGGACGGAAATGCAGTCCAGTCGACGATTAAGTACTCCAAATTTGGATCGCCTTTTCTCAATAAAACAAGCTCATGTTTCGCATTAAATACAACTTATGCTTTAAAATTATGTGTAAATTTCTGAATGGATTAAAACTTAAGAATAAACGATAATTATATGATTAAAACTTGATTTTTAATTTATGGTGTTCCTCTGACATTGCCCGATTTCGTAGGTGTAACTTGAACACAAAAAGTTTGCGGAACACTGGTCTAAATTACCGCGCGCTACTCGAATAAACGAACAAACGATAAACACTTATTTTGATCTTGTACCGCGCGGTTAGTAGTACCGCGCGGTCATATGAACTTAGCCTTATTATTATCATGCGCAATATAAATACGCGCGACGGCAAACACTTATTTATCCGTACTTTTGACTTTAGACCATTATTGATACTCCACATCTTGTCCAGACAAATGGCAATAAAATAATATTAATAAATATTACCCTGTGTTTTTTTGTCTTAATTGTCTTACCCCCAAGGTGCGCCAATAGATGTTTCACGTCAAAATCATTGAACATAGGTGATTCCGAAATGTAATAATCTAACACAACACTTCTTTGGCACTACTTTAGACCCTAAATATAAAGAACTTACCTTATAGCCAATCAAATAAAAGTGTAAGTCTACAAACGAATATAGAAAGGTTACTTGATAAAAAGCTCTCTGATCTTTGTAAACACGTTGTAATCTCGCAAACAACAGAAAAGCAATAGTAGAGAATGTATAAAACCGACTTACAACTCCTCGAAGCATGTTCTCTATGCTATTTTACTTACTGGGTGGTTCTGAGACTGACGCTTATCCAACAGTTTTCCTTTCATTTTCATTTTGGTTGGCTCGGCGCATATTTGTACCATTTACTATACAGGTCGTAAAAGGTAGTAAAAAATTATGCCCTCAGCAACAGATGACGAATATACCGTGAATCACCTTTGAATAGTGCACTTTATAGGTTTCCGTACCCAAAGGGTAAAACGGGAGCCTATTACTAAGACTCCTCTGCCTGTCTGTCTGTCCGTCTGTCACCAGGCTATATCTCATGAACCATGATAGTTAAACAGTTGAAAATTTCACAGATTTTGCTGTATTTCTGTTGGGGCTATAACAAAATATACTAAAACACAATAAAATAAATATTTAAAGGGGCTTCCTTACAACAAACGTGATTTTTTTGCTCGATATTGATAACGACTACAGGTAGACGCTTGAAATATTCACAGAGTATTTGGTTGTATATTTACTTTAAATATATATTTAAATTAAAATTAAACAGATATTTAAGGGGGGCTCCCATACAACAGAAATGATTTTATTGCCACTTTTGTAGATCTCACTTAGTTCGGAACCCTTCGTGCGCGAGTCTGACTCGCCAGTTTTTTATTTAATAATACCACTTAGGTGGCAACCAAGTTACCCTGCTGGAACATTTCCAGCTGGAATATTTCCAGCGTGAACCTATAGTGTGACCATTAGTGCTGTGCACTCCCTGAGGTATGCGCGTGGCGAGACGGGGGGGAGAATCGGCTGCTGCGTTCTGTCAGTTCGCCGTCAACGCTCGTGGCGGCAGGTAGTGTTATTTGTATCGGACTGTCTATGTTAGACGCACATGAGATAAATATTCAAAGATGGGTCGTGCGTTATCTCGTGATATGAAATGGAAGATGAAGTTGAAACAGAATCTATGTCAGAATAACTTTCGTTAGAATATATAATTGTTTGTAAATATAAAAAATGTTCGATAAAACAAGTCCTTTGAATTATAAGTTTAGTTCTTATTTATCACCTGCATATTTTTAATAAAATATGAGTATATTTAAGTTACATTTTAATCAACTAAGTAAGTATAATATATTACAGATAGATAGCCTCCGACTATCGTCCCGCCACAAGTCTTGCCTTAGAAATGCAAACTGATATCGTAAGATATGTCCGACATGTATTGATCTCATGTGAACTCATGCAGTTTTTTCTTTGCCTCCCACCTCGCCGCGCATACCTCAGGGAGTGCACAGCACTAATCTTCACACTATAACACAAATGTTCTTTAGATACCTACCGTGATGTTTGACACTTAACTAGTAATTTTATTTATTAAGATAACAAGTTATGCAAGTAGGAGGACTTGGTCTTTGCCCAGCAGTGGCATGAGATAGATTAGAATACTAAAAACTTACATAACTTGTTTGGATATATCATTCATTTCTATAAGTTTATATTACAAGTTAAGTTTACTTAATTTTATTAGCTCTTTAAAAAGTGTATTATTATATAATTTTCTCTTGATAACATAATTTTAGACACTTAATTGAGTAGCACTTATATATTAGGTTATGGAAAAAGTTTCTCCGCATGTTTTAAGAAAATTCAAAACATTTTTTAATATAGTTTATTTACATTTAACTAAAGTATGTAGGTACCATCTTGTTCGATAACTTTTTGCCATCTTGTAGGTAGGGACATGATCCCATTGCCATAGAAATTTTGGGGCTTTTGAAAAATACCACGACAAGTAGTTTTGGCAGTCCTCTCGTGATGTACCTGTAACCTGACAATGCCTAAAGAATTCTGAAGAGATCGAAACAGGTGAAAATCTGAAGGTGCAAGGTCAGGACTATACGGCGGATGCATTAACACCTCCCAGCCAAACTCTCTTAATTTTTGCTGAGTGGCTAAAGATGTGTGAGGTTTAGCGTTATCATGATGAAAAACCACGCCCCGCCTGTTGATTAATTCCGGCCACTTTCTCTCAACTTATTTCTTTAATCTTATCAGATGTTCGCAGTAGAGTTCAGAATCGATGGTCCTGCCTGGTGGTAATAGCTCATAATGAATAATGCTCTTCCAATCCCACCACACACACATCATCACCTTGTTGCGGGCTAACCCGGGTTTCGCCACAGTCTGTGAAGCCTGACCGGTCTTTGACCACGACCTATTTCGCACGTTCTTGTCGTACGTGATCCACTTTTCATCACCAGTTATCAGCTTCTTCAAAAATGGTTCGGTTTCATTACGTCGTAATAAAGAATCACAAATGAGTACAGAGCTCGTGGGGTCCCCAAATATCGAGCTTTTTTGTGTACCCAGTTTTTTTAAATGCGCCAAAACTGTTTTGTGGTCAATTCCCAGTTCTTCAGCTACGTCGTAACTACTGATATGCCGATCTTGCTCCACTTTTTAAAAAATGGCATCAATTTTATCCGTAATAGGGCGACCAGAGCGACTTGCATCTTTGAAATCAAAATTTCCGGATTGAAAACGCTTAAACCAAATTTGTGCTACTCTCACAGACACTGCACTAGGTCCATAAACATCACAATTTTTTTTTGCGGCTTGCGTTGCATTTTTACCTTTTTTTGTAGTAAAATTTTAAAATGTATCGAATTTCTTCATTAGATTCACTCATCTTTACAGTACGAAAAACAAATAAAAATCACACATTTTCCTAATTTGAATTTGGAATTATTTTCTTTAAAATTTAAACTTTGAATGATACCAAAACCAGCCAGGTACAAAAAGTATAGCCAAAGAGATTTTATTACAAGTTCATACATACTATAATGCGAAAAGACTTTTTCCCCAACCTATTATTTGGACTCATTAAACTGACAATGTTGTGTTCGCCTGTAATTGGCAAAAGTATTAGAACAAAACAAATAATTTACTAATGTCTATTTATATTTTATTTAGATATTAGTTGCACTCCTTTCATCCATATCTTAAGTGCACTCCCGACCATCTTTGACATTACTATATCCTCTCCATCCAAAAGTTGTTTGGAAGAAATCGCTTCAAAGCGATAAGACCGCCCATTGTACTATTTGCTTTGTGTCTGTAATTTAATTTTTTTTAATGTGTACAATAAAGTGTTTTTATTCATTCAAAACCAAACCACATATTGTAATAAGCGTCCCCATTTTAAACAAATAAATAAGTAAATTATTCCTTCCATATTTTTCCAGATATTTTGTTTATGTCAGGAATGATAAAAGGTATACATTTTATACAAATATTTTTTTCGTTTTATTCATATTAAGGTAATAAGCAAGTAAAAGTTTTACTTGTATGTAGGAACTTAAATTTAAACCTGATATAAAAAAAAACAAATGCCTTATTATTTTTCCTAGTAAACTAAAGAGATTCAGGTTAATTCCAGCTCTGGTCGTGACATTTTTTTTTATACTACTTATATGGCAAACGAGCATGCAGTCCACCAGATGTTAAGTGGCTACTGCAGCCCATGGATATCCACATAGAATTCAAAACAAGGTATTATGTTGTCTTGATCTCTATGTGGATACGTTGCCATACTATAGGACTTAGCTGTTATGCCTATGTGCCAGTAATTACAGGAACATACCATTACCATCTAACCAGAACACAGCAGCACAAGTACTGCCTACATTTAAACCAGTCCTTGCAAACTTTTAGGTTATCATGTATGTATATGTAGGTATAGTTTGTAGGTATTATATTTAATATGTATAAGTATTGTATTTATTATGGTATATATATTATGTATAACTATAGGTATTTATTAGTATTTTACTCCAATGCCCTTTTCTGTGCACGTACACTATAATAACTATCTCCATCCTCAAAGGTTTGCTGGAAGAAAGCTCTTATTAGGGTTAAGCTCGCCGTTCTACCATTTTGTAAGCTGTTTCTGTCTGTAATCTATTTGTGTACAGAATAAAGGACATTAGGCGAGTATGCCAAAGCGTAAATGAAAGTACTTATGTTAATGTAAGAAGGCACTGTGGGAGGATTCAGCCGGCGGGTTAACTCCCGTACTCTATTCAGCTCAGTTCTTCAATCAACTTTAATTTGGTAGACTACACAATCATGCGAAAGCCTAATAACGTTATGGGTTACGCTCATCTAAGGAGCTCTATAGTCATCAAAATATATATATTTTTAAGTACCTAAAGTACTTAATAGTAATATAATTTGACGGCTAGCCGGCTGAGAGGCAGGAGGTAGCGGGTTCGATTCCCGCCGCGGAACAAATGTTTGCATGATCTACAGATCCGGGTTCTACGGTTCCGGGTCTGGTTGTTTCTCTATATATTATAAGTAAATATTTACCCAAAAAAATGTATTTATGTATTCTATCAGTTATCTGGTTCCCATAGTACAAGCTCTGCTTAGTTTGGGGCTAGATAGCGCTGTGTAAAATGTCCAGCAATATATATTTTATTTTATTTGTTTAATGGGCGGACAAAAATGGTAAGTATAAATTTTTAAACATCTATAAAAATATTAACAATTGCAAACGAAAACAACACACAGGCTAATAAATATAAAGAAAGGTAAGGTATACACAAAAAAACAACAGATTATGAACGAACATTATGTAGGTGCCTATTACTTTGAGCACTAATTTAAAAAAAGTAGGCAGTTAGGTACCTACCTATCTACATACACATCAACCTATGTACGCAGATGGGAGCTAAAAAGCTAAAAAGTTCTGCATGGTGTTCCAAAAAGGACAGAGTCTCACCTAAATATTGGTCCACGCCTAAGCACAGACGAACGCTGGTTTTCCGACTGGGTCTGTTACGGTGACCTCACGATCAGAGAGATCGGGAATGAAATCAGTGGTAGAAAAATACATTCATAAATAGAGCATGATACGACAGAACTGGAGATGGTAAGAATACAACAAAAGAGCTGATTGACGGACGAGTAGTGTGAGACAGTTAACTGCCACTTCTGCGCTCCGCCTGGCGAGTGGCGGCTATGAATGACATATGAGTTTGGATAATAACTACTCCATGTATCAGTTCCCGGACTAGTTTACGTCCGTGATAATAACAACTAGTAGTTCGCCCCGAACTGAGATCTTGCGAGTCTCGCGTAGAAACTAAAAAAAAAAATTGTAATCTTTGACTATCAAAATAGTGCCACGAAATGATAACCCAAATTACTTGACCTACAGTTTCATTCAAATTACAGGTAACGGGAGTTCATGAAAATTAGTTACTCTTTTTTGAGGTAGAAATTGCAGTTATTCGGGATTTCAGACTTTTCCCTATATTTGTGCCACTAAAGCTACACGCATGCTAAAATCAATAAACATCAAGCCTGGGGGTCACTGGTGTACGCTGTGAATTTTGTCAAAGTTCAGTTTTTATTATGGCTAATAACTTAAAATATACAAGATTTAAACTAAAAATAAAAACGGGGTCAAAATGTACTTACTGTGTCTTTTATTAGACGTGCTATTTGACCGGAGCAGTTTTGGTTTTTTAACCCTTTTTAACCTCAGTATCTCATCAATCTCCACAAATTTTTTGCTCATTTAGTCACACCGAAATTATGCCACACCTATATACCAAATATCACGATGATCGGATAAACTCTTCGAAAGTTATTCTCGGAGAAACAAACACACATACATACAACGCCGATTTGCCCAAGTTGATTTGGAGATCTCGCTTCGCTCGATCAAAAAGTATTTTCATTTAATAAAATAAAAAAATGTTTAAATTTTATAGACCGTAAGTTAAAGAGTTTATTAGTTTGGAATAAAAAGGACGAATAAAAAGGACACAAAGAGCTGTTGGAGCAATGAAAACGAGTGCAAAATATCTCAAGACTATTTTTTCTGTTTGTTATATCTTGTAATGCAGAGTAGAGAAATGCAATGAAACCCTGAGGATGCAGAACGGGCCGACTCCCGACCCAGTTAATAAAACAAAGGTCATAAAAGTATAGAGAAAGTAAGAGGTTGTTTCTAGGTCATGATGATAAATTGAATCGTCCTACATAATTACCTACATCTTAGTCTTATAGTCCTATATAAAACTTTTTAAATTCGACCTTTTACTTTTAAAACAACAACAAAACAAACTTTTTAAACAGACTGACCTTCAAATGTTTCATGCATAATGCATTTGCACTGCTGTTTTGAATGATAAAGCGCACTTTCCAAATATTTAATGAGATCTCTATTGTAAGGAGCTTTGCTAAGCAACATAGATCACGAGAAATCTCTATATACATAGAACATGGGTACGCTTTAGCGAACTTAATCGGCTCAATTTCTATTGAAAGTATTAAAAGATTTTATAAAGCAAAATAATTTTCAATAGGTATTTACAGCTTTTGTGGTCTTTCATTGGCGATATATCATTATGATAACACTAATAGTTTCCGAGCTCGATAAAGTTAAAGGTCACTTTAGTTACATTTCTGAATAATAGAGTTTATATCGCTGATTATCGAACTGCCAGACAGTTCATGGGTAATATTATGTATTTATTTATGAGATGGATTGGCGTAGCCGCATTGCTACGCGCACCGTAGACCCACGCTACGCACGGCGACATGATGCTACGCTTGCTAGGCGCGAATAACAAAACTGTATTACACAAAAAACTAAAGATATTCTAGAATAAAATAAAACTTACTGAGGAACTCCAAGCCAATTAGTTTCCAGACGCCTCTTCGCGTGATGATGACATTCTGTGGACAGATGTTGGTGTGCACCATGTTCATCTCGTAGTGCAGGCAGCTCAAAGCATCGATAATCTATATAAACAAAGTGTACGCTTTAATAACTAGCTTCCGTAAGCGGATCGCACGCATGGTTTGTTAATAAAAACCATCTAAGTGAAAAAACATATAGATATGCCAACTTTCATGGTGATCGGTCAAACAGTGTCGGAGTTTATCAATCTCAAGGTGTAAGGGGATCGAGGATGGCAGGTGGGCAGGGGACCGCACGGCCCATTGAATCCCTATGTATGTTCAACCAATTTGGATAGTTTAGAAACAGGTTAACTAGTGGTTCGCCCCGAACTCAGTCTTCGAAAACACAAAACAAAATCTTCTTACAGCAAATTCAAATTCGTAAAAAATCTTCTTAGGGCTACTCTCGCAACGATGCCTAAACGTATTTAGTGGCTAAATGTGATTTAAGGAGTTGTCAAACCATACAAATACGTACAATTCAAAGATGTTAAGTCGCTAAATACGTTTAGGGATAATTGTGCAAGCCGGGCTTAATCTTTGACTAATAAAATAGTGCCACGAAATGAGATTTCAATTTACTTAACATACAGTTTCAATCTAATTACAGGTAACGAGAGTTCATGTACTGTGGATACCTTTTTTAAGGTACAAATTGCAGTTATTCTGGATTTCAGTCACTACTCAGATGTCACTAAAGCTACACTCTACACTAATTAATTTCAGTACTGGGTTCACTGGTGTACCCTGTGAATTTTGTCAAAGTTCAGTTTTTATTAAGTCTAATAATTTAAAACTACAAGGTTAATCCTCATGAACCCCAACATCTGAACCCCCACTACCTATATACCTAAATTTCACGATGATCGGATAAACGCTTCGAAAGTTATCCTCGGACAAACAAACATATTTACATACATACAACGCCGATTTGTCCAAGTTGATTTAGAGATCTCGCTTTGCTCGATCAATTAAGCGCATAACTTTTGCTCTTTTTATAAGGACGCATAATCAAGAATTCATGATAAAGAATTTGGATTTGCCCAATTAATTTTTCAGAAAAAGGTAGACAGTAAAATGAGGTAGTTTTTCCTTTAGAAACAAAATTGTTCCTGTATTTTTTTTTTGTAAAAAGCTTCCTTTAAATTTACTATTGAATCACTAATGCAGAGGAAACACTAATTAGTCTAATTAGTGTTACGTAGTTTAATATTTTATTAAGTATGTTCTTCTTTGATGTATTTATGGTTATGGGCACTTCTATTGATATTTTTTGTTGAATTTTTTGTGTCTATCTAATAATGTAATATATCGTATATTATATTCCATAATCAATAACTTTGTAGCGCATAATTTTTATGCGCTAACGAACCATAGTTCATACCCATACCCACGTGTAGAACACACAGATGAGTGATTCGGATTGACCGTGTGGTCTTCTACCCGCCTGATACTGTCTATCCAGCACTCTTGTTACACCCTGTCTAAATCAAATCAAATCACGGTGTTTTATCATTTTTGTTAGCTAGTCTTTATTTTTCCAGGCAAAGGCCTCCCCCAACTCCTTCTTCCTATCGCGATCCTTGGCAGATAATATGTGGTTATATAGGATGTTTGATAATATACGCACAAAAAGGAGAGGGGTTATTTTGATGAGAATAATAAATAAATTTGTGAAATTTTTACCATAGAAATGTGAAATTTATTTTGACATGTAAAAACAAACACTTTATTAAATTTATGTTGTGCTATTGCATCTTACCACAAATTGGTGACGTCTCGAGGTATATCGTGTTGTCCCTTTCTAACCCAAAACTCGCAGCCATTTCCGAAAGAGATATCAAATTAGCCTTTATTTTTGGATGTCGATTGCAAGAGTAGGCAATAAGTTTTATATTGAATTAATCGCCTAAACTTAGTCGATTTTTTTTAAAATTTGATAATATAACTAGTAGATATTTTTATCGAGAAGCCTTGTTTACACAGTTTCCTTACCTCTCTTTTGTTCTTCAAATGCGTACCTACTAAACCACTTAAATCTTTGAAAATTTAATTAGAATACTATGTTTTTTAATCTTTTTCTTTGGGTGACTAATTTCATAAAAGTTAAGTCTATACATTGAGAATCTGTTATCGGCATTAAGCATTAGTTGTAAGGATTGTTTACATTGTTAACAAGTGCTGTTGATTCAGTAATGAATAATAAAAAAAAAAGTTTTGAGAAAACGTCACTTGTCGTGAGTACATAACAAAATAAGTTGTATACCAACATCCATTTTTAGGGTCGAAGGTTCCTTAGTCGAACTAGGAACCCTTATCGTTTCGCCATATCTGTCTGTTCAACCAGTTACAATCGTTTTATTCGTAGAAAAATAGTGCCTACTGCAAAGCTGAAATTTTGCATTTTAGTACGTTTCAGTAACAACAAGTTATGAAACAACAATATTTTTTTCATCCCATCTATTCGAAAAGAAGCGAAGGGTTTCTCGATAAGTGCGCGCAAACTGGGTCATTCCGACGCACTTAATAACAGTGACGAAATGACTTTTGTATTTGGAACACTATTTAATTAAAAAGTTTGAATGCAATTAGCTTCAAGCTGCAATAAAGTGCTGGCCGGTAGTAAGACAAGCGCGCTTGCCGACGCGGCACTGTATAATTAAATTGAAAAAAAATAAGCAGAAACTTCTCATTCGTTTTTTATTACTTTTATAAAAATATTACAGATAATTTTAATTTGATTCACACAAATTGAATAAAATATGAGTTCTAGCAGTAAAAGTGAAACATTAACAACAGAAAGTGTAAAATTAATCGCAGGAACTGTCATAAATAATTTATTCATCATCATCAGCCTATAACAGTCCACTGCTGGACGTAGGTCTCTCCCAGGGTACGCCATTGAGTGGCAAGGATTGGATGAGAAGAGCTAAGGATCGGGTCCTTAGCTCTTCTCATCCAATCCTTGCATGTCACAGCGCGCAGATCGTCATTTCATCTAGCCGGAGGGCGTCCTACATTACACTACACTTGTCCCACACTACTACATAAACAATTTATTACCAAACAATTCGAGAGAAATATGTCTAAAAGCCGGTGAACATTTAATTACATGGAAACATGAAAATGAAGCAGTCAAGAAACTGTATTCAAAGCAACGTAAAATGTCACCATTGACTCAACATGATCATCAACCAGAGTCTGAAGTTATAACGAATACCCAAGTTATAAATAAGCCAACGACAATTTCTGTTCCCAACAAAACACCTACAATAAACTTTCAAAATTGCGAAAACTTATCTAATATTAATATAAATTTGTAATTTCGTTATGTAAATATAAATATTCGTCACTACTAAAAGCATCTCTTATTTGTTTTCTCATAGAGGGCGATGAAGAGTGTGCCACACGGTACTAAAATTATTTAACCTCGAGCGATGTACTTTGAATCCTTCGCTTTGCTCTGGATTCAAACAATCGCTTTCGCCATTAATACATTATTTTGGTCCCTTGTGACACAATCTACTATTGTCGGTTACCTCCCCTTTGGAATTTGGGGGTGATTTATTTTAATTTTAAAACCTAAAATTACTGTTGTACGTCGCACAATTTATTTGGTAATATTATTTTATGTTGTTAATTGATATAAGTTAAACTGTTACAACTAGACTGTTTTTATTATTGGATATTTTTTGCAATTTGTGATTATTTTTAGTATAAACTTTTCGGTTATTTTGTTATGTTTGATTTTATTAGCAAAATACTATAATAAACAGTATTACCTAACGTTGGCGCGACGATATCTGTCGCCAATCGGCCTATACACAGGCCAAATAAATCAATGTCGGGTACTACAGGCTGTCAAAGTGAGAAAATGGAGGGGGAGTTGCTTTTCTTTCGGCGTACAAGAGAGTTGGTTTTTGGAGAAATAAATGAGATAATTCTACAACATCAGTGGATTCGAGAATGGTGGGAATCTGCCAAGGATCGCAATAGGTGGAAGGAGTTGCTGGAGGCCTTTTCCCAGCAGTGGAAAAATATATTCTAGCAAAAAAAAATATTCGTTTTTTTATTCATAAATGATTATAACATATTTGGTGGTTTTGATAACTAGGATCCACTATAAAATCTTTTTGTAGTATTCCTTAACGCTTTTGTGATGGTGTTGTATGGTAATAACTAGTTAAAAGATACGTTAAAAGTGTTAGAATTCCACCCCAAATTGATTGTACCATTCTATTTGAATATTACAGCATTTAGGGACCCTAACTTAACGCAGTGTGACTGCACATACTACTGTGCCCTTTGTGCTCGAACACCTGCACGATGGAGGACCTAACAACCGCCTAACCTGATGCTATTGTTGTGGCCAAACACATGTCCAACATAGTATAAAACAAAACGTAGAACTTTTGACACATTAAGAATATTAAAGTTTTGAATATTTGCAAACCCTACTAGTTTATAATAGCCAGAGAGCTGACACATTTAGGGAAAGTGTTTTAGACCACGTCTAGGCCAGTTCTAGTTCATACGCTCTGTGAAACGGACACGTCATATTTCTTGTACGCAAATAAGATTTAAAAATCCTACAATGGAATTGGCAATAATTTTGTCAGATAGTTCTTCTGATGACTATTCCGAGTGTGAATTTGATCCAATAATATTATATGAATCACAAAGAAAGAGAAAACACCGTTTTTGGATTAAAATCATATTAAACTCAGAGTAATAATAATATTATTAGAATAACCGAAGCATAGCTAAAATGGCGAGAAGTAACCGGTGTCACCTGCGACAAAAGAATGCCAGTAAAACTTAAAGGTCTTAATTATAAGACTATCATAAGACAAGTCTTAACGTATGGAAACGAAACTTGGGCCGTAATGCAGAATAACATACATACCATCCAAGTCGCCGAAATGAAGATGCTAAGGTGGATGTGCGGCGTCACCAGGCTCGATAAAATCCGTAACGACCACGTGCGAGGAAGCCTGGGGGTGCGCGACATCGCTGACAAGATGCAGGAAAGTCGGCTGCGATGGTACGGTCACGTGAAGAGGAGACCACCTGACTACGTAAGGAATTTAGCACTACATCTTTCCATCCCCGGTCGAAGATCTAGAGGTAGACCCAAGACAAGGTGGAGAGATGTAGTGTCAAAAGACATGAGAGAGTGCCAAGTTTCTGATGACGACGTCGAGAATAGAGCGAAGTGGAGAGGAACGACCAGGAAAGCTGACCCCACCACTATGTGGGATACATAGCTGGGAAGAGAGAGAGAGAGTAATAATAATATTAGTTATATCGCATTTTTTTTATATATTATAGACTCGCGTTTGATCACGATCTCGCCTGATGGTATGCGATGATGCAGTCTACGATGGTACACGCTTGCCTAGAAGAAACCTATTCACTCGCGACTTAAAGATACCCAGGTTGCAGCTATCTGGAAACACAGACTCTGGCAAGTCGTTCCACTCTTTGGCGGTGAGCATAATAAAGGTCGAAGAGAACCGCTTTGTGCGCATGGGAGGTATTTCTACCATATAGCGGTGGCGCACCGCAGAGCGTCTGGTTATCCGTTGATAGAAAGGAGATGGTGGGATCAGGTTGAAAAGTTCCGCCGCACACTCCTCGAAATGTACTCGATAAAAAACCGAGAGGCTAGCAACCTTTCGTCGATGCTCCAGGCTGAGGAGCCTTGCATCAACTAGCTCATCGTTGCCTATGAGCTTCTTGGCTCTTCTCTCAATTGATTCCAGAGCTTCAAGTTGGTACTTCGCTGATCCGTCCCAGAGGTGAGAACAGTACTCCAAACACGAACGGACTTGTGCTTGGTACAAGTTGAGCAACTGTCCCGCTGTGAAGTAGTGCCTCACCTTTGCGAGTATACCAAGCTTTTTAGCAGCAAACTGGGCTTTCGACTCAATGTAGAACCGAAATTGAGAGTCGGAGTTAATGTGTTACCAAGAAGCTCGAGGCGGTCAGATATCGGCACGGATACATTTCGGAAAGTAGGAGTCAGATTAAATCGCATTTATTATTTTTTAATATTTGGTATGATTTTTTTAGGATTTAGTTGACTTTAACACTTTCCTCTAATGTGTCATTGGCTCCCCGGCTAAAAGCTACGTGGCCGTGTTCCAAATGTATCGCTCATTTCGCTTATTTTCACTCTCTAATAATGACATGGTATTTTATTTTGGGAAACAGCGGCAGATGCTAGCAGGGTCTTTGCAAAAGCGAGGTAAACGCTATATCTTGGGAATAGGTTATATATAATCATGTAGAGAACAATTTAAGGAACTTTAATAATTTAACTGAACATGACAATTATTGGAGAATTTATTTTCTAAAACATGCTTTATGTTAGAGAAAATTAACGTAACATGAAAAGAGCTACAGATGTCCACAATATCAATCTTTACATAGTATAAAATGAAGTCGCTTCCGCTGTCTGTTCGCTTAGATCTTTTAAACTACTCAACAAATGTTAATGCAATTTTCAGTAATAGATAGTGATTCAAGAGAAATGTTTATATGTATAATACATACATAGTTACTGCGAAAGTAACTGTTTGTTTGTATTACTAAACGGCTTAACAGATCGTAATGAAATTTGGCAAGGAGATATGACTATATCCTGGGGAAGGACATAGACACTAGCAAGTCACCATTACTATTTCATCAGCCCGTTAATTTATAATAGATTAAATAGACACCTAATTATATATCCTCTCCCTTTATTTAAATGCAAAATTAAATGCCTGGAATGGCTCCAATCATTGTCCTACAATGAAACGGAAGAACTCATGGTTGTCTCTAAGTAGCATAGCACACACACAAACATACACACACACACACACTTACAGGCCCAGACTAATTAATATATACATACACGTACATTTTGTATCTGTAACTAATGCACCTGGATTTGGAGCTACTGTAATATTTCCCGGAGGAGGGCGTTGATGTCTGCGACACAGTTTAATACTTCTGCAGATATCATCGTTTTTCACATCATTTGTGCCATTGGTTATGTTCCAAATAAAGAATTTATGATTATGATTTATGATTGAAGTACCACGCATGCGAAGCCGCGGGCGGGTCAGCTAGTACTAGATATAAAACGCGTTTGTTGGTGACGTCATCAAGCCATGCATTCGTGTATAACGTGGCCGGGGGCTGTCGTGGATGGACCCACCTACATTTTCATACAAAGCAAAACTAAGCCCACTTGCACGTCCACACGTGGTGGTGCGTAGCACTGGATTCGCCGCTTTTTCGTATTGGTCGTCTCAAGTCGTTTCTTCTCCCCCTACCAACTAAACCGCTATTCTCGGAAACTTATATGTATCCTAAATAGCACATACTGTATTTTTCTGTACATTAAAACACCTCAGTGCGAGGCGAGACGTTATTCGGAGCGGATCGCTCTCACCCTGATGAAGGTTTACGAATTGAACTGAAACATTGTCGGTCGAAACACCGATAAGACGGTACGTGATAAATCCCGTGTTTATAATAATGATTAAAACACCTGTTGAACAAAGATCAAAAATGTTTACACTCAAAACATCATAACATAAATCTATGGAGATACCCTTTCAATTGAGATTTACGACCGAAATATGTTTAAAATCCGGACTGAAAGGGTTGTTTTAATATAATTCAATAGGTAAGGGTGGCAAAATTCATGCAGGGTTATTTTACATGTAAACCCGAAAGGGGATGATTCCAGCCATGAAATTTAACAACTTCCCATAAAACAATTCAGTTTTATCAAAATTTATACTTAAAAACCTATTAAAAGTTTACATCTGATATTTTTTCACAGACTATTATTATTATCGCACATAGTTATGAACCACCCCAGTCAAACTAACTTGAAACCGTCACCGTGTAGATATCATACTCAGAAGATCGCGTCAATGGCCTAAAATTAATAACAAAAAAAACCCTGACACCTAAAATACGTCAAACCTTGATAAACTAGCTTAATTGTTCGCCGCCAGGCAAAATCTAGCGCTTAGATAAAACCCCTACCACCTAACATTGTACATAGATTTACAAGGAATAAATGAATTGAGTAGGTTTCTATTCAAAAAATCACGTCCAAATTTGTCCATCCGTTCTGGAACGGATGTACAAATTTGGACTGCGGACTGATATCTACAAAACTTATTTTAATCGTAAAAAGAGGGTAAACAGCGCACAGAACAGTATTTCTAAAATATTTCTAGAGTATTTCTAGAACTGATAAGTATGCCCCTACTAGAGCCGTGGAGCTTAGTGAGATATTTTCCGAATTGTTGTTCCTACTCGAAAAATGATGTGTACATTTACACGCGCTCAAAACGGTGATAGAACCAAAAACTCCGTGTGTCATCGGGTTAGTATTCTAATAAGCGGCTATTAGCCCAGGAATATTAGGGGTTTCACCTCGGAATGAGAGATAGCCAGCTATAAACTTGTGTAAGCCTTTATTTTGATAGCCTAAAACTTGTCTCAAAACCTACTTATCGTAGGGTGTCCGCGACTACGGATATTTCAATGTCAAAGGTAAATATAATTGATTTTTTGCAAATTTATTGCAAATATCTCGTTTCCTATGGGTTTTATGCTATTTGTAGCTATAATTAATATTGTAGAAAATTCAATTCTCAATTCTCTACAACTTTTGTTTAGATATTTTTTTATATCTTGATCCATTTTCGGGATAAAGAGCAGAGCGCGCGCAGTATTTAACTATTTAGAATTTAGAGTACCTATCCTGGAGTATCCGAGGTCAACCTGTAGTCCCGATTAAAAACACGCCTTAAAAAGTTTATAAATTAATGATAAATATTTAATACTAAATAATTTGCATTTTTTATTAACTATTACGTTATAATAAATAATTTTTAGGGTTCCGTACCGAAAGGGTTAAACGGGACCCTATTACTAAGACTTCGCTGTCTGTCTGTCTGTGGTCTGTCACCAGGCTGTATCACATGAAACGTGATAGTTAGACAGTCGAAACTTTCACAGATGATGTATTTCTGTGGCCGCTATAACAACAAATACTAAAAACCGAATTAAATAAATATTTAAGGGGGGCTCCCATACAACAAACGTGATTTTTTCGTTCTCGTTTATCTCGATATTGATAAAGGCAACAGGTAGATGCTTGAAATATTCACAGAATATCTAAATACAGACTACAGGTTGACCTCTAATGCTAGTCTAAATAGTTAAACACTGCTCGCGCTCGGCCCTCTATCTCGAATATAATTCAAGATATTAAAGAATGTATAAACAAAATTTGTAGAGAATTTAATCTTCTACAATATTTATAGTAAATACGAATAGCATAAACCCACAGGAACCGAGATATTTACGATAAATGTGTAAAAAATTGATTTTTAGACCTTTGACCTTGGAATAACTGTAGGCGCGGGCACCTTACAATAAGTAGGTTTTGAGACACGTTTTAGGGTGTCAAAATAAAGGTTTAAACAAGTTTATAGCTGACTATATCTCATTACGAGATTCTTACCCTCATTTGACTAATTTTCTTGGACTATAAGGGCTTGCAACCTGTCACGTGAATGAAAACGTGGACATTTATCAAAAGTTATGTTTAGACTGGCCTCTGACTACACCCTTATGGGATATTCTCAAGGGTCTGCATACTGAGTAAGTGATCCCAGGATGTCCATCATGGGGATTCATATAGTCGTGAGATATATACTTAATTTATTCTTCATTTTGTATTATTGATAAGATGCATATACAGGGTGTTTGATAATATACTGACGATATTCAAGTGACGGATTCTCAAAATATTAAAAAAAACTTCTCGAAAAAACAAACTACTAGTTATATTAACAAGTTTTAAAGAAAATAGACTAAGATTCGGTGATTAATTCGATATAAAACTTACTGCCTACTCTTGCAATCAACATCCAAAAATGAAGGCCAATTTGATATCTCTTTCGGGAATGGCTGTGGGTTTTGGGTTAGAAAGGGACAACAAGAGATATCTCTAGACGTCACCAATACAGTATCTGTGGTTAGATGACAAGCATTATGCAATAGCACAACATAAGTTTATTAAGGTGTTTGTTTTAAACATGCCCAAATAAATTTCATATTTCCATGGTAAACATTTCACAAATTTATTTATATAGCTCATCAAAATAATCATTCATTTTTGTGCGTATATTGTCGTGAGATACATTGAATTAAATAGCAAATGCAATACCATATTTCTAGTGATAAAAGAGTATAGCGTTATTTAAACAGCCCCTGGGATTTTCATTTCATATTTACTCCAAAAAATCATGTCATTTATAGGAATGAGGTCTATTTTATATTTAATAAAATTTGGTAACGGGCAGACGTCGGTTTAAGCGGCTTTCTAGCGGTTCTACCCGAACTGAGATCTCGTAAATAAAAAACCAAATGGATAAAAATAGCAATTCAATTTTATAATTCATATTGATAGCTCACCTGGGCGCAGTGAATGAATGGGCTGAGACGCAGGAGGTAGCGGGTTGGATTCCCGCCGCGGAACAAATGTTTGCATTATCTACAGATATTTGTTTCGGGTCTGGATGTCTTACTATATATTATAAGTAAAATAGTAAAATTCAAGATTCGATCTAGTCTCGATATAGTACTCGTAGGTGTCATAACCATACAATGGTATGAGTTGACTGACATGCGATTATAAACTTCATTTACGTCAAGATGATATTGTAATATTAGTGGAGCAGATAATGCCAAAATATATTGAATTCATAAGCCAATCACTTTTGGGTTAAACATTTTATTACGATAATTCATCATCATCCACAGCCCGACTTCACCCACTGCTGGGTATAGGCCTCCCCAAGTTTGTGCCACGATCCTGCGCTAGTCTCACCCATTGACGGTCCACGACTCGAACGATGTCGTCCACCCATCTCGCTGCCGGACGTCCTACCCTTTTACAGCCATTCCTTGGCCAACATTCAGTTGCTACCCTGTTCTACCTGTCATCACCACGTCTTGCCAAGAGCCCTGCCCAAGACCATTTGAGCTCTATAACTCGATTCCCAACGTCATGAACCTTCGTTCTTCTACGGATCTCAACGTTTGGAACTCGATCTAAGAGTTTGATGCCGAGCATTGTACGCTCCATGGCTCTCTGTGCAACTCTTAACTTATTTTGTGTACAGGACACAGCCTCCTGCGTGAGCGTCCCTGTCTCGGCACCGTAAGTCATGGTAGGCAGAACACATTGGATAATTAGTAATGCCCAAAAAACGTTTTTTATTTATTCCTTAATTAAACGATACTAAACGAACCAAAACATTTTTAGGTGTGTACTTATTACAACCATAAAAAAAACTTTATTGAACACAAATAAATTACAGAAACCTACAAATTTAGTTGAAATTATGTTATTATTTTGTTAATTAACTCAAGAATTACAAGGTCTAAACTAAAACTGAAAACGGGGTTGAAATGTACTGACAAAGATCTTTCATTAGAATTCCCATCTGACCAGATTGTCTCACACTGTTTTTGACCCCTTTAGAACTCCTATACCTCAGTATTTTTCAAACTTTCCCGATCACTGTACATAATTATTGATTAAAACGGGTATTTATCGCGTATGCACCTTTTTTATTTGTTATCCCGACGTTTCGGCTGTGTTGCAACAGTCATGGTCGCGGGCTGACTCTAAAAATGTGGAAAATAGGAGCTAAACATGTGGTAGGGTTGACGAGGTATATACTTCGTCAACCCTACCACATTTTTAGCTCCTTTAGTCACACCAGGATTTTGCCATCACAACCTAAATTATACGAATTTGCCTAACTTCGAGATTATCCTCGGACAAACAAACATACATACATACTACGACGATTCGTTAGGTCTGATAGACAAACGTAATATACTCGTAAATAGATTTTACCTATTTCTATAAAAGAATAACCCAGGAGCTGATTGGCGGCTTACTTTACTCCAATAAGATTTACTGTAGGTATAGGTGCAGAGTTTAGACATATCTGCGATTTATACTTAGGAATAATTGAATAATAGTAAGCTTAAACGGCTTTACTAGCAAGCGAAGCTTTGATTACCTCCTCTGTGGCGTAGTGAGTAACTGATTGTAACGTAAGAGGTTGTGGAATTCATAGTTCTAGATACATACATACGCTACAGGAAACACTAGTGCTGCGTCAGGACTATACCTGTTTGGTGCTAAAAAAATAAGTAAACTTTCAAGGTATAGGTCTAATTGAATGAATTCATTTGAATTGAATGAAATATTCATTAAATTATTGTATTTTTAACTTAAGCAATTAAGTGATGTCGCAGTCAACTAGCTTAATTAGCCGTTCAATCAACAGCCTAGCCTATACTAACAGCGCCGTTCAACTAGCCGCCTGAATGATATTCAGCGTTTGTTACAACATTTAAATTCTAGTTGAAGGGGTTGTTCTCTCTGAGACTGCGCTCTTAGTTTTCATACATAATAAGGTACATAAATCATAATTCTTTTTTTTTATTAAAAAAAAAACTAACGACCACCTGCCATACGTTGTGTCTGTGTATTATGTACCTCAAAACCTGTCTGAGTAAAGAGGCTACGCTGTTGATTGAAAGGCTAATTAAGCTAGTTGGCTGCGACATGTAGATGCATTCCATTGTTTTCAAATAATAGTTCCCACATTGATTTAGTACAACTGCCACATTAACGCATCAATGAAACGAATCAACCTGAAAACAATACAATACAATATCTTTATTGATACCACCAAGTTAGAGGTCAAGTAAGTACTTTATATTATACCTATACTTACTTTATCGTAATAAATTCAGGATAAAAATCATAGGTAAATTAATTATTGATTTAATAATAATAACATATAGATTTATTTATTAGCAGTAGGGTAAATTTAGGCATTATTATTATTAATGAATTGGCAGTTCGTGAAACTCGTTTATAGAGTAAAACGAGTTTTCGAGGAGGCTCTTTCTTTGCCTCGAAAGCCGTCGTGGATGTTGCATCCCTTCGGATTGTGTCCGGCGGCCTGTTTTAAACAAAGGGACCTCTCCGATTTGTGCGACTAAAAGTGAATGGGACTAAAAGGTGGGCTAGTTTAGAAACGATTACTTGAATACAATGGAATGCGTAAACACACGTAGTTAGTGCATTTTTAATGATTGCGATTGTTCTCATATGGCGATATTTACCTCCCCTATACCTCGAGAACATAATTCTTTAGGATACCATATTACTGTAATTTTTAGGGTTCCGTACCTCAAAATGTAAAAAAGGGACCTTTATAAGATCACTCTCTTTTCCGTGTGTCACCACCGATTTTCTCTAGAATCTTCATTTTCTTTAGAATCACAAAGTTTGGCAAAAAGCAAGGTAGCACAAATAAAGGAATAAATCCAAAAAATAAAAAAGTTAAAAATTGAAGGGTGTCCCCATACATACATAGTTGACGCCAATTAAGATAGTCCGCTGAGTTGTATGGGCGCTCATAGAATTTAGAGGACTAGCTTAATCGGCACCAACCTCAAAAAGTTAAAATAAATAAAATTGTGCTATTGAATAAAATAAATATTTAAGCAGGGCTCCCATTTTTTCATCATTTTTTTGCCGTTTTTATAGATAGGTACGGAACCCTTCATGCGCAAGTCCGACTTGCACTTGGCCGGTTTTATTGTTTGTTTATGTGTCCTCTTTGCACGGAAACATTTAAATAAATTAAAAATAGCGGCGGGTGGCCAGCTTCCATAGAAAAATGTTTGAATGCCTTTCCTAACGATCCTGTCTATTTACAGATGTTCCGGACGACTGCCTTCTGTAATTGGATGCAGGTGTGTTTTGGCAAATCTTACTACAATCTAATAAAAATCTACTGATATTTATGTCAAAATGTTTTTTAAAACCATACACTTATAAAGCGATCGACATAGCTTTTAAGCATCCACACAGAGCTTTTAAGTTTGTTAGTGATTAGGTTAGATTTTATTGTTGTTGTGTTTTATTTTCCATTAACACTGTATGGTTGTTGAATAAAATGTTTTCTTTCTTTCTTACATAAAGAATATTTTTTTTTATAACTTTTAAATTAGTAGGCAGCATGTATTATCCGGTTCATCATCATCATCATATCAGCCGTAGGACGTCCACTGCTGGAGAAAGGCCTCTCTCATTGATCTCCAGGAACTGCGGTTGGAAACGGCCTGCATCCAACGCCGACATGCGGTTCTTACCAAGTCGTAAGAAGTACCAAGTCGTATCTTGTAGGTGGACGTCCTACGCTGCGCTTGCCGGGCCGTGGCCTCCATTCGAGAATTTTCCGGCCCCATCGGCTATCTGTTCTGCGCGCTATATGGCCTGCCCATTGCCATTTCAACGTGCTGATCTGTTGGACTATGTCAGTGACTTTAGTTCTCCTACGTATCACCTCATTTCTGATTCGATCCCGTAGACGAACTCCGAGCATAGCCCTCTCCATAGCTCGTTGAGCGACTCTGAGCTTATTCATAAGGCCAATAGTAAAGGACCACGTCTCGGTTCCATATGTCATCACTGGTAACACACACTGATTGAAGACTTTCGTCATAAGGCACTGAGATATATTGGACGAAAAGACGTTGCGAAGTTTCCCAAACGCTGCCCATTCGAGTTGGATTCGACGATTGACCTCTTTCTCGAAGTTGGACCTATCTAATTATCCGGTTACTCATAGGTATATTTTTATTCAAGCAGGTTATGAAAAGAGTGCTTGAGAGATGATAGCGCATGCGAGCTCCAAATGACGGCCATTCAGCCATTACTAAGTATGAGGGTAAAGCGCTTGCAAGTGGCACGTTTAATGAATTATGCACAAAGTTTTAATGAGTTAAGTGAACCAACTGAAATATCTAAGGCTTACTAAACGAACACCTAATTCCACAAAGAGGTACTTGTAATCTACATAGGTAAATTTTTCCATAGCCATTAGCAAACCCAATATCTGTATAACTAATATATCTTACCCACCATGACTTACGGTGCCGAAACATGAGCGCTAACTAAGGAAACTGTGTACAGAGTACAAGTCCCACAGAGAGCCATGGAGCGCGCCATCCTTGGCATCAACCTGCTGGATCGAGTTCCTAATACCGAAATCCGACGCCAAACGAAAGTCCAAGACGTTGGAACAAGGGTAGTGGAACTCAAGTGGAACTGGGCAGGATACTTGGCTAGACGAGATGATGGCAGGTGGAGTAAATCATTAACCGAATGGTGACCAAGAACACACCTAAGAAATCCAGGACGTCCGTCGGCGCGGTGGGTCGACGACATAAAGAAAGTCGCGGGCAACTCCTGGATGCGCGCAGTAAGGGTGGCGTTTAGAAAGGGAGGCCTACACCCAGCAGTGGGTCCTTATGGGCTATGGACGATAATGATGATGATTGGCAATACCACTCTAAAATTATGGTACACAATATATTATAACGTTTTCAAAAGTTTTTCTGGGCATCTGGTCGAAGCGACGTTTGATCCGAGAGCTGGCGCTTATCTGGATCAACGCATAAGCTTTGCAATTCAGCGGGGAAATGCAGCCAGTGTCTTGGGGATACTTCCGCCTGGTAGTGATCTGGAGCAGTTGAGCTATCTATAGATCGTTTGCAACGGTCTTTAGATGGTTCAACTGTTTCTCCTGTAATTTATTATATTTTTTTTTAACAGAGCCGTGGTGGCATAGAGGGATTTACCCTGACTTCCGATTCGGAGATTGTGGGTTAAAATACCGAAAACATTAGGAATTGCATCTAGTAATTGAAACTAGGTTAGGTTTAATCACAACACGACTAAATTCCTAGAATATCGCAACTAGCACCGGCAGGTAGCAAAAGCTATTATCTGTCATGTACAGTCAGCTTTGTATTTTGATTAACAAAATCAGTTATTTAGCCCCGTTAACTATATTTCCATGAATAACTCAATCTAAAGATCGATATTGGCTGTGCCATTATCGTACCAAAACATGCCGTTATTCTATAACACAATTAATTTAACTATACTAATAGACTAACCTATACTATTATTATAAAGAGGAACGATTTGTTTGTTTGTATTAAATAGGCTCCGAAACTACTGGACCGATTTAAAAAATTCTTTCACTGTTGGGAAGCTACACTATCCCCGGGTAACATAGGCTACTTTTTACCCAACTGCGCAGAAGGAGGGTAATATTTTTATAGAAAAACTACGCGTGCGAAGCTGCGGATTGGTGAGCTAGTTGTAAAATAACCTGATGGATGGATCCCTGTGGATGGCAAGCGACACCGTGGAAGGCCTAAAAAGCGGTGGCTCGATGATTAGGACGCTTTTTATAGGAACTGGCGGGATTTGGTACAAGATCGAGAAAAGTGGAGAGATGAGGGGGAGGCCTTTGTCCAGGAGTAGGACAGCATAGGCTAGATAAAAAAAAACCTGTGTTATCTCTCGATTATTTATTATCTTGATCTTATCTCCCACCTATTCCACAATTCCACCTAATACCCACCTATTATTACAGTTTGGAATGCAATAAACAATTAGTTTGGTCCTTAATCTATCCTAAATTAATTTTGCTCTTTAACCTTACCTTATCAAATGCCACGAGCAGTGCGGTCTTGTGGTTATACAATCTGTCCCGGTATGTTAACCTGACCGGGGTGACTCTGACCATGAAAATTAACTTTCCATAGAAAAAAATCAATTTGAACATTTCCAGCATAAATTTTTTAGACTTTTTATTTTGACGTTAAATCAGCCGTTTTATAGGCGTTTAGCCTTCCCAAGAACTTACCTTATACTAAAGTAATGTTTGACTTAAGGTCTTCCATAAAAATTATTGAGTTCACAAATGTCATAGAACATTGACGACCTCCGTGGTGCAGTGGGCGAATAGCCGGCTGAGACGCAGGAGGTAGCGGGTTCGATTCCCGCTGCGGAACAAATGTTTGCATAATCGACAGATATTTGTTCCGGGTCTGGTTGTTTCTCTGTATATTATAAGTATGTTTTTACATAAAAAAGTATATAAGTATTCTACCAGTTATCTGGTTCCCATAGTACAACCTCTGCTTAGTTTGGGACTAGATAGCGCTGTGCGAAATGTCCAGAAATATTTATTTATTTGTTGTTCTCGAGTTGCCGAGAATCGCTCTCCCACGGGATAACATACTAGTTCTGGGACACCCTGTAAGTATATGAAGAATAAAAAAACATACCTGCAGAAATCCGTAGCGCATTTCTACTTCCATGAAGAAATACTCCTTCGCGTACATTTGAAGACGCGGTCTCTTGTACTTCCGTTTCTTAGAAGATGACGCCAGGACAGGCTCTTGGTCGAACATTGACTCCTGCAAAGGTGAACCAAATTAATAATTTGATTCCACGTTTGATACGCTTCGAAACATCAATATAATTCTGATACAACCCCACGCCACAAACTATCTAGATAACATCTACTACAGAGTCTCTTCATACCGATACAGGATTTTTGCGTACAAAATATTATAAAACTAATTTATTCATATATTAATGTCATTATTAAACGAGACTGGCATTAAGTACCATAAAACCAATCTCATTTGTGGGTGGTTTAATTAACCGTGATGTGATCGCAGGGATCAATAACCATGACCGAATTCCAATACTCTTAACTTTGAACTCGTCGCACTAAACCTCCGAATTTATTCTGTGATTTTTGATTTGTAACATCTGTCCTCTTGGTTTGTGGGAGTGATTTTGGCAAAAGGGACGGATATGTGTAACGGGAAACCGGGGAAGCGCGCATTATTCGATTTGACTAATGTAATGAGCGCGCGGTGGTCAGATGTTACACATCATATGCGACTACTGTAAGGCTCGTAGTTTTTTTTATCAAATAAAAAATAAATTATAGAGGAAATTGTGTTAAAGTGGCCATGAATGAAGTCGAACCATCGACTCAATATTAGAATTCATTTTAAGCTTTTCAATGTTATTTTCATTTGTTATGTTACAAGCTTCTGTCTGTCTGTAATCAAATTTTGCATGTTAAATTTGACCCACTTTCCGGTTTCCTATTGACCTGAAATTTTGCGTGCTCATGTAAATCGGATCACAATGCAATATAATTATGACACGGTGCTAATCTGATGATGGAACCGGAAGGTGGGCATAGGAACTAAGTTATAAAACGACGCAACCCCATCGAGTTGGGCTCGTTTGATTCGTCTTGACAAGTACTCTGGTCCTAGATAATATCCAGGGCCTGATGATGGAATCAAAAGGTAGCCACGGGAACTCTGTAATAAACCGACGCAACTAGTGTTGGGACTTATTTGAATCTGCTTGCGGTTCTGATTATGAATTTTATAAAAGCTTTCTTTTTTTTAACTGGATTAATCTTCGTTTGACCACAATCTCACCTGATGGTAAGCGATGATGTGGTTTAAGATGAAGCACGAAGATTTAGAAGAAACCTATTCACTCTTACCATAAAGAGGCCCGGATTGTATTCTTTAGAAAAAACAGACGACGGCAAAGTGTTCCATACCTTAGCTGTGCGCATCAAGAATGTAGAACGTGTGTGTGTGTGTGTGTGAATGGGTGGTATATCAACTAGGTACGGTACTGAGCCGTGGGCCCGCTTGACATTTCATGGAAGGGAGATGGTGGGATCAGATCGTATAGTTCCTGGGCACATTCCCCGAAATGTATTCTGTAAAAGATCGATAGGCTTACACTTTAACCGCGGTGTTCGAGACTTTGGTTCTTAGTCTCCGCCATATATTGCTCACCTAATAAGCCTAACGTTCTATCGAGTCTAAGGTAGCGAGCTGGTATTTGGCCAAACCATTCCAAAGGTAGCAGCAGTACTCCATACCAGGACGGACTTGTGCTTTGTAAAGACTAAGTAGCTGTCCAGGTGTGAAGTATCTCCTGACCTTGCTTGAAGCTTATTTTGAAAAAGTAATACTTCAACAAAAAACTTATTTTCCAAAATAAACTAGTACACAAGAGTCAATAAACAAACTAATACATTTCTATGCGCGTACCCACACCAACTAATCAACTAACTATAATCAACTATCTCTATCTTCAAAGGTTTGCTGGAAGAAAACTCTTATTAGGGTTAAGCTCGCCTTTGTCCATGTTTATTTTGTAAGTTGTTTTTGTCTGTAATCTATTTGTGTACAATACAGAATAAAGATAAAGAAAGAATACTGGATTTAATTAAATTATGTTAAACTTTATCAATTCGAATTGATCAACGTGCCAGATAGACGAAACTCAATTTCTTGTTCATTTAAATTGAAGGGCATTATTTGTTTGTTAAATTATTGACTGACATCGTGGAACGTCGTAGCTCGCTACCGTAAAAGCTTTATTTAAAATGATATGTACAGATTAGCTGACCCGATTCTGCTTCGCACGGATTGTTTTTGAAATAATATCAATATAACAGAGCCGCGGTGGCCTAGAGGGATGTGCTTTCAATTTGGAGGTTGTGGTTTCCAATCCTGGACGTGCACCAATGGATGTTTCTAATTGAAACCTTTATGTGATCTTTTACACGTGCTCAACCGGCATGTGCTAAAACCAAAAATTTGAGGCCTTGCCACGTCGGGTTAGTGTTCTAGTAAACGGCGATGGCCTTGCAACATATCTCGTGAAAACTTCTATGTAAAAAGTGGGTATGAATAAAACGTAATGTTTAGACTTGCCTCTGACTAGCACCATGGTAGATATCCTCACGGGTCTGCGTACTGATCCGAGGATGTCCATCATGAAGATTGATATAGTCGTGGGATATATTATTATTTAGTCTGTAGCACTCAGGGATAGAGTATCTAGAAGGCTACAGAATTTTCAAAATCGATTCATTAGTTCCGGGTATTATCAATTATTTCAAAATTGTTGAGATGGTTTTAAAAATTTTGGAATTTTCCGTAAGTTTTAGGATAACACTATAAAAATAAAAATACTATTATCCATTAAGTTAAGTTTCATCAAAATCCATCCAGTCGATCCAGCGTGATGCGCGTACAAAGGGTAGATAGTCGTTTCGGCCTCTATACCGTTATCAATATGTAATACTATTAAAAATATTTGATCTACAAAGGCCCAGTTACTGTTTTATTATGACCAATGCGAACATCACACGCGTAGTTTTTCAATAAAAACATTACCCTACTTCTGCGCAGTTAGGTAAAAACTAGCCTATCTCACCCGGGGATAGTGTAGCTTCCCAACGGTGAAAGAATATTTAAATCGGTCCAGTAGTTTCGGAGCCTATTCAATACAAACAAAAACATATTTCCTTTTTATAATATTAGTATAGATAAAACATAGACAAAGCTTTTACGTTAAATTTAAAACAAAACGGAATAGCATCAGCTTTTCTAACGTCAAACCGGAGCGGCGCGGCGCGCGGCGAGAAGCTTGTCTCGGCAGTCATTTGTCTGTAATTGTGACCGGATCCGACATCTAACGCAGATATTGCGCAGGAACATTTAGTGCACTATCTCAGGTTCAGCTTTAAGTTTCACATCTCTTTTATCCTCTACATTCTTCTAAAAAATCTTTTTACCATGACTTTTCTCGGTATTAACAATATTTGCTAAATCAATGCCGGAAATATTATGCTCTGCTCTTGAATCGCTGACCGTGACCGCTAGCAACGGGAAGTAGGCCTCATCGTGATTTTTCTTGAAATCTATTAAATCCAATCTTAGAACGGTTTCAGCAATAAATCAATAAGCTCGAGATTATTCCCGGAATTTTCCGTTCATTTGAACGGATTACTTAGGGTGTGTACAGATCTGGCGAATGCGCTGCATACGTGCCGCGCGCGCGATGCCCGCCTGCGGCACGCACGTCAAAGTTTTCTCTTCTCTCTCATGAAATACAAAAAAAAAACAAAACTATATGAAATACAATAAAACTTCTTTCTTCACTTACTCTTTCACTGTGACTGCTATCTGCTTGTGGAACTCTCTTCCAGTGGAAATCCGCAAGGCCGCCTCTATGGGAATCTTCAAGTCCAAACTCTTTAAATACTTCATCTCTCTTCAAGATACCCAACAAAATTGAGCACTTTATGTAGATATATTTGTGTATTTCGTTTATGTATGTGTATTATTATTATTTTTAATTTTTGTAAGTTTATTTCTAAGCTAAAGTTTGATTAAATTTCCTTTTTCTGGCACTACCACTTTCTCCACACTACACAAAAGTTAGCTGGAAGAAAATACTAATTAGCATTAAGTTCGCCTATGTATCTTTTTATTAGTGCAATAAAGAATTTTCTAATCTAATCTAAATACACGTCCGCAGCATACACGCTGCTCGCGGACAGCACGCGAGTGGCGCATTCGCCAGATCTGTACACACACTTCAGCTGTCAGCTGTCGATTCCGGTATATTTTTTTATTCACTTGAACCTCTCACAGCTTTGATTAAATGAAAAACTATCAGGCAAGCAGTGGTTTTGACAGGCTTTAATAGGAAGGAAACAAATTGCTGGTTTTTAGGGTTCCGAACCAAAGTGGTAAAAAACGGAGCCCTTATGGTGCGACTTAGTCCATCTGTCCGTTCGTCTATCACGGCTGATTATCTCAACAACTACTGACGATATTGACTAATAAGGATAAAAAATATCCTTATGTTTTGAAATATCCTAAACCGAAGAGTTTCATGTGTCAAAGACATAAGTCAAAGTGACATAAGTCAAAAGTACGGAGAAATAATTGTTTGAATGAATGAATGAAATACTCTTTATTGCACACCAAACAAAAATACAGTAACCAAGGAAATAAACAATAAATAAAGGTACAATGGGCGGTCTTATCGCTAAAAGCGATATCTTCCAGACAACCTTTGGATGGTCTGGATAAACAATATCAAAAGACGGCGGTGTAAGAGTACATACATAAACAGAAACCACAAAATAAAATATACCTATTGATTATACTAATAAATATAACTTAAATACATACAAATAATATATAAATAAACTTCACTACATATGGAGGATAAATAACATAAACACTAACTAGCAGTTACGAGACAACGAAAGGAAATGGTTTTATGCCTTGACTTTGAAAATAGGAAGAGATTGGCACGGAGAAAGTTAGTAAATCGTTTAAAGGGCAAGGTGCTCGCTTTTATAACAAACTTCCAAGTGATGTCCAAAAATTGACAATTAACAAATTTAAATACGCAATTAAACAAAATCTTTATAAAAAAACCTACTATCGGATTATTTAGATGATAGAGAAGCTTGGGATTGAAATAGCTCCAACTCGTTCAAAATTTTACAATTTAGACGTAATTTATTTCCTGTATTGTAAAAGGATCATTAAAAAAACAACGAACTTTGTTTCTTGCCTTTCTTTCCTGGCTTGGTCGCGAAGGAACAGGCAGTAAAATTGACGTTTCAAAGTGATCCTTGTGATTTTAATGAATACAAAATGTTGACTTTGACTTTGACAACCTTAAGGGCGTTGGTAAGGCGTTCCACAGTCGCACAGCTTGTACTGTAAAGGAGTCACCATAAAATTGTGAACTATGGACGGAAGTTCGAAGCTTTAGAGCTTCGGAAGAACGAAGATTTCGAGATTGAGTGTTTGTTTGCCGCGACGCGTAAGTTACGATATGATGATTATAAACGGTTTTCTATAATTATAAATTCATTCAATATTAATTTAATGATCTTGATATTATATTGAATGACACGTACAGCTCATACTGTTGAAAAATATCTCATTGGAGATCGCGAGCGTTCTGCCATCTCTTCCAGAATCTCTGCAATGATGCACTCGTTTTCCGAAACAACATCGGAACACTTATTAGTTGTATTAGTCTGTTAATTTAGTTATGTAGGTATATATAAAAGTACAATTATATTTTCACCGTCGTTGGCGAAAGTTGTATACACCTGTAGTTGGTGCACGCATCAGAATAGTGTTTAGGACAATCGTCATAAATCTGGTAACAGCTATAAAGAGATAAAATATGTGTACTGTTGGTGTATCATTAAATAAATAAAAAATACCCATCAATTTGGTTGCTTCACATCTGCCTGGCGGCTCGTGATGGTCCAATACTTTCCGTATACATATACCTAATATCAATAACAGCAGTGTAACGCAAATGAAATAACTATTTTAATGTTAAAACCGAGGTTGCGGTAAAATCAAATAACAAACCGTGAATATTTTTAACTGAAAATAACGGACAAATAACGGTGGTATGTACTCTGTAAACGGAAGGGTAGGCAGAAACTGCTGGCTCACATAAAACAACCCCTATTTTATGTTGTAAATATAAACATTATTTGCTTACATTTTGTAATAAAATAGTTATTGAATAAAACAGTCAAAGTGCGAGGCGAACTCACGCACGAAGGATTCTGTACCATTATCTATAAAAACGGCAAAAAAATCACGTTTGTTGTATGGGAGCCCCCCCCCCCCCCGAAAATACTAATTTTATATTAATTTAATTATTTACTTTTAAAGTGAATAATATAACTCAATATTCTGTGAATATTTCAAGCGTTTACCTGTTGCCGTTATCAATATCGAGCAAAAACAAGCAAAAACATCACGTTTGTTATAGGGGAGCCGCTCTTAAATATTTGTTTTATTTTAATTTAATTATTTATTTACAAAGTGAATATATAACTAAATATTCTGTGAATATTTCAAGCGTCTACGAAAAAATCACGTTTGTTGTATGGGAGCTCCGTTTAAATATTTATTTTATGCTGTTTTTAGTATTTGTTATTATAGCGGCAACTATCACGGTTCATGAGATACAGCCTGGTGACAGACGGACATACAGACAGCGGAGTCTTAGTAATAGGGTTCCGTTTGTCCCTTTGGGTACGGAACCCTAAAAAGGTGAGTACTGATGTATAGTATCAAGCGGTACAGATTCCATTAATAACATATGGCAACCATAAACGATAAATAATGTATGACATGTTTAAAAGCTTCATTAACTAATGGTTCGCCCCTAACTGAGATCTCGCGAGTTTCCGATTAAAACAAAAAAATATTGTTCGTAATCTTTGACTATCAAACTAGTGTCACGAAGTAAATAACCATCTTACTTGACCTACGGTTTTATTCAAATTACAGGTAGGTAACGGAAGTTCATGTATTGTAGTTTTTTGGGGTACAAGTTACAGTTATTCTGCATTTCAGACTTTTGCCTATATTTGTGTCACTTATACTACATGCATACTAAAATAAAGCACTGTGGTGTACCCTGTCAATTTTGTCAAAATTAAGTTTTTATTATGGTTAATAACTCAAGAACTACAAAAAAATTACAAAAAATAAAAACGGAGTCTAAATGCACTAATAAACCTTACTAATAAAAATACTAATACCTTTGATTTGACATCGCACTTGACCAGTTAGCCTCATATAAATTTTTTTACACCTCTTGAACCTCAATATCTCAACAACCCCCTAACATTTTTAGCTTATTTAGACACACCAAAATTGTGCCAGCACTACCTACCTATGTATTAAATTTCACGATGATCGGATCAACGCTTCGAAAGTTATCCTCGGACAAACATACATACATACATACAACGCCGATTTGCCCAAGTTGATTTAGAAATTTCGCTTCGCTCGATCAATGATAAAAGGCATAATGGCATGACTAAGCGAACATTTACATAGAATAAGAGATCTTTCGCAGAAATGTATTTTTTACTATCACTTTACCTAAATAACGTATAGGCCGAAAAATATTTGCAGGTACATTGAGGCTGCTAAAACAGTAATTATCAGATGCTAATTGATGTTACCATACAAAAACCAGACTTTTCTAATAATTAGTCACTTAGTACAGGTCCATAGAAAGTAAAATATTACTTAAATACATCATGTGACTTCCACTAAAAGTTGAAAATTTCTATTTAAAAAAAATATATCTATTCGATCAGTTATCTGGTCTGGTTCCCATAGTACAAGCTCTGCTTAGTTTGGGGCTAAATATCTCTGTGTGAAATGACCAGCTATATTTATTTATTTATTTAGCAGTGAAAATATTAAGCAAACTTACAAGAAAAACTACCAAAATAAACGGCAAAAGATACAAGAAATAGAATAAAGATTATGGTCACAGGTGACCAGCTATTTGAAAAAAACTGTAGGTAGGTATTTGTATAAAGCTCGCTATGTGCAATAAGCTGCTGTTAGAAATAGCACGGCTTCCTTTAAATGGGTATAAACTAACTAGAAATATTTTTCAAAATATTTTACTGAAAATCACCCGTTTCATTATTTAAACGAATACATGAGGTGTTTATTTTTTAATCTGTGTGAGTAAGTACCTGCTGCTGCCGTGGCCAATTTGATTTTAATTAATTATTTTTCATTTATTTATTAATTATAAGGTAAGGTTTAATTAGACACTAGATCCCGATTACAACGTAATTTTTTTAGACAATATATTTTATTAAAATACAATTATTTACAGAAGAAACAGTGGAATCATCTAAATACCGTTGCAAACGATCTATAGATAGCTCAACTGTTCCAGATCACTATCAGGCGGAAGTGTCTCCAAGTCACTGGTTGCATCGCCCCGCTCAATTGCTATGCTTATGCGTTGACCCAAATAAGCGCCAGCTCTCGGATCACAAGTCGCTTCGACCAGACGCCCAGAAAGAGTTTTGAAAACGCGATGGGCCCCGGTACCCCATGGACCCAGGGTCTCGACCCCAAATGACTCAAATACGTAAGCTCTGTCGAGACTTTCATATTTGCGCCGCTTGAGATCTTCGGCTGAATTTGCCGTCGCACCAGCCCCAACTGCTGTAGGTACCAGACAGATGAGATGGCGCAAGGGTATCGACGCACGTGGCGTCCCACACCAGGCCTACCCTTCTCCCAAGGTATAAGAGTCATACAGTCAGACCTCTTACCATCGTCAGGTATCAGAACGTTCGGTTCGAGAACGGCTGGGACGTTGACGCTGCTAAAAGCCCGGCGGATGATATCATTAAGCCTAGCGTGATGGGCAATCCTACCGGCGGCCCTGGAACACGATAATCTATACTAATATTTTAAAGAGGAAATATTTGTTTGTTTGTATCTTTCACTGTTGGGAAGCTACTCTATCCCCGGGTGACATAGGCATATTGAAAAATATACATATTGAAAAACTACGCTTGCGAAGCTGCGAATTGGTCAGCTAGTTAGTTGATTTATAATTTTAATGTAAAATAATGCTTAGTTTATTTACTTCTATTTTATTTCAACTGACAATGACATAAATCTATGTTGATGGGGGTGTACGGCGTAAGTTTGTATGTACGAGTAATCTCCGGAAATACTAAACATATTTTGAAAATTATTTCATTGGTACACTATTCCTGGTAGGCTATATTTTATTTTGATAAAAATCCGTGCTAAGCCGGAGCAGATCAGCTAGTAAATAAATACCTATGTGAATGACCGTCCAGTGATATTTGTTTTAGATACTTACATACCAAGAGAAGATGTGATGGAGGCTCGTCATTACCGGCTCCGTGGCGAATGCCATTGTGTTCGGGCCTTCCTCCAGTTTGTGGACAACAGTCAGGGTTTGCTTGTACTCCCCCGATTGCAGTCGTTCGATGCCATCCCTCATTTTGATAAATATTTCCTCCTTCCGTTTTGGCTTGAACAGTCGGTCACCTTCGCGTTTGTCGAAGAAGAACACCGAGCATTGCTGTAAACAAAAAAATAAATCAATAATCGAAAATCACTTTGTTCGTAACAGGCTGAAATTTGCAAGTCCAATGACCAACTAGCAACGGGGAGAGAGATGTGTAAATTCCTCAGAGCATAAAGGATGGAGAAACCACAAGCGCAATATTCCTAACAAAAAACTCTGCCAGCCGGGAACCGAGTAACCGAGTGTATTGCGCGCCCTATAAGGAATGTCATGTCAGTAACATTGATTTTTTTCATCGATATCTATCCATATCGTGTTTGACAAAAAAAATTAAACAACTGATATAACAAAAACAAAACCGGCCAAGTACGAGTCGGACTCGCGGACTAAGGGGTTCCGTAACATTATCTACAATAAAACCAGCCAAGTGCGATCGCACGAAGAGTTCCGTACCATTATCTATAAAAACGGCAAAAAATATACGGGGGCCCCTTAAATATTTGTTTTATTATAATTAAATTATTTATTTTTAAAGTGGCTTTATTTTATTTAAATATTCTGTGAATATTTCAAGCGTCTACCTGTTGCTGTTATCAAAATCGAGCTAAAACGAGCAAAAAAATCACTTTTGTTGTATGGAAGCCCCCTTAAATATTTATTTTATTCTGTTTTCAGTGTTTGTTCTTATAGCGGCAACAGAAATACATCAACTGTGCAAATTTGAACTGTCTAACTGTCACGGTTCATGAGATACAGTCTGGTAACAGACGGACAGGCAGACAGCGGAGTCTTAGTAATAGGATCCCGTTTTACCCTTTGAATGAATGAATGAATGAAATACTCTTTATTGCACACAAAACAAAAATACAGTAATAATGGAAATAAACAATAAATAAAGGTACAATGGACGGTCTTATCGCTAAAAGCGATCTCTTCCAGACAACCTTTGGGTACGAAATCCTAAAAACTAGTAAAACCAAAAAAAAATTTGAAGTGATAAAAAACGTTACTTGACGTCATCTTTCGTTAGTAATTGAACCTACACTCGATGTGCTGCAGTTTACGAAATACGAAAGGGGGTAGATAAAACTGGGAAAAGTGGGGTTTTCGGCTTTACCTGGGAGCTTTACTCACTCTACACACCTCTACACGACATTTTACCAAACAACGGGCACACACCTCTACTCTGGTATATAAGAAAATATATCAAAATGTACCAGTGGTAGTCTAGTTTTATTTATTGTATACAAAATAACCTGATAATAATCCTATTATTAATTGTTTTACATTATTTGGCCATGTATATTGGATTTAAGAATTATCTTTATTGTACCTATCTATACCTTTATTCTACAAGATATAGCGAGATAATGTAATGACAACGAATAGTGTAGTGCGGAGGAATCAATTTGAAAGTAGTTTTTATAAACGCGGTAGATCAAATGATCTTGTACTTTAACAAAAGTGGAAATGATCGTAAGAAGCCTCGAATCTAAATGCTCTAAGGTAAATTCAATGTATGAATATATATTATACGATAAATGCGTGAATGGATAAGACTAGTGCAGGATCGCGGTGGATGGCACAAAATAGCTCCATCGCGACATAACCATTAATTCATATCCGTTAATATTATTTTTTAATATTCAATTCAATGTGGAAGTCGATAAAAGTTCGATAAAAGAAATATTTCTTTTTTAAATTTGATAGAACTTCGTTTGACCACAATCTCACCTGATGGTAAGCGATGATGTGGTCTAAGATGAAGCACGAAGATCTAGAAGAAACCTATTCACTCTTACCTTAAAGAGGCCAGGATTGTATTCATTAGGAATAACAGACGACGGTAAAGTGTTCCATACCTTGGCTGTATGCATCAACGTAGAACCAACACGGTGTGTGCGAATGGGTAGTATATCAACTAGGTACGGATGGTACTGAGCCGTGCGCCTGCTTGCCCTTTGATGGAAGGGAGATGGCGGGATCAGATCGTATAGTTCGTAGGCACATTCCCTAAAATGTATTCTGTAAACGATCGATAGGTTTGCAACTTTACGGTGGTGTTCGAGACTTTGGGTCTTAGTCTCCGCCATATATTGCTCACCTATAAGCCTAAAATCCCTACGTTTTATCGAGTCTAAGGTAGCGAGCTGGTATTTGGCCGAACCATAACAAAAAGATACACCATAAATTGGTTGGCAGCGTTACCTCAAAATTGATTAGTTTAATACACTCTTTTTTTATCAATTGTTGATTTTGATTTTTTTGCATTTTGGTCATACATATTATTGAAATCACACTAATATTATAAATGCGAAAGTTTGTATGTTTGTTTGGATGTATGTTACTCAATCACGCCGTAGCGGCCGAACCGATTTCGATGAAATTTGGTATATACGTGGAATATAACCTGGGTCACCACATAGGTTACCATTTATCCCATATATCAGGTCGAACGGGATTAAAATGGAGTGTCACAGCGAGTTTAGCTTTATTTCTAGGTTACCTACACATTTAGTAATGTAACGCGTACGAAGTCGCAGGCAACAGCTAGTATTATAGATGTGAAAGTTTGGTTGTTTGTTTGTTACTCAAACACGTCGTAACGGCTGAATCGATTTTGATGAAATTTGGTATATACGTATATTATAACCTGGATTACCTTAAAGGCTACCTTTTATCTCATAAATCAGGTCACATGGGATAAAAATGGGGTGTCAAGTTAAGTTGCAACAGCGAGTTTAGCTTTATTTCTAGGTTACATACACATTTAGTAGTGTAACGCATACGAAGTCGCGAGCAACAGCTAGTACTAATTCAAACTTCATTTCTTCAAATGTTTTAGTGAAAACTATTATTATGCTACTATCTACGTAGTCTTGATTTAAGTTAATTCAGACATTTGTTTAGTATGCAAACGTACAAAATGACAAGACTGGTAATTCAGTTTAAACTAACTACTATGAATATCTTTCAGTAGGTATCTGTGGCTATTTGCCGCTATCACCCCGGAGCTAATTCAGCACAGTCATGAAGTATGCCTAAAACAAGGGTCTTTTACAAAAGGGGCATTATTAATTAGCAATAAGCTGACAAAGATGTGTTGAAAGTATGGGCGAATAGTTTGATTATCTTTACATCGTATAAAATGAAGTCGCTTCCGCTGTCAGTTCGCTTAGATCTTTTAAACTACTCAACAAATTTTAATGCAGTTATGCGCAATATATAGAGTGATTCAAGAGGAAGGTTTATATGTATAACACATACATAGTAACTGCGAAAGTAACTGTTCGTTTGTTATCTTTTCATAACTAAACGGCTGAACAGATCGTAATGAAATTTGGCAAGGAGATAATAATAATAATAAATATTGCTGAACATTTCATACAGCGCTATCTAGCCCCAAACTAAGCAGAGCTTGTACTATGGGAATCAGATAACTGATAGAATACTTATATAGGTACTTTTTTTTGTAAATACATACTTATAATATATAGAAAAACATCCAAACCTGGAACAAATATCTATAGATCTCATGGAAACATTTGTTCCGCGGCGGGAATCGAACCCGCTACCTCCTGCGTCTCAGCTGGCTATTCGCCCACTGCGCCACGGAGATAGATTATATCCTGAGGAAGGACATACTTTTAACCCGAGTGCGCAAAAGAAGGGTAATGTTTTTATTGAAATACCACGCATGCGAAGCCGCGGGCGGGTCAGCTAGTCAATACTAATATTATAAAGAGGAAAGATTTGTTTGTTTGTATTGAATAGGATCCGAAACTACTGGACAGATTTGAAAAAATATTTCACTGTTGGGAAGCTACACTATCACCGAATGACATAAACTACTTTTTACCCAACTGCGCAGAAGGAGGGTAATGTTTTGATTGAAAAACTACGCGTGCGAAGCTACGGATTGGTCAGATAGTTTAAAATAAATTAACAATATATAAAAATGCTTGTACCTTTTTGTACGTATCAGCGATTTCAGAGGTTCATAACCTAATATGAGGTGGACAGTTTTACTTAATATTTAGCTTGTATGAAAAGAAATTCTGATTTGGACTGATTTAAAGAGAAATCATGAAGAGATCTGTTTCAATACCTTACGTGGGACGAGCACATACTATCGTGCTCGCTGTAATGAGCTACCTACTGTAGTAGAAATGGTAGAATTTTTAGGTGTTCCAACATTGTTTTTTACACTGAGTGCAGCTGACCTACATTGGCCGGAGTTATATCTTCTCATAGCATCCCACATAACTTTTCATGAAAATAAAAAATAAAAATAAGCTTTTGAACGAAAATCCATGGATTGCGTCCTGGTTCTTCCAACGAAGAGGCTTTTTTAATTAAAAATACATGGAACCTCACTTTTCCGTGAAATACTATTGAGAAAAAACGGAATTTCAGCATTTTCGGCAGTGGTAGTCCTCACATTCATGGTATTCTATGGCTAGGTGGAGCACCCTATGTATCACACAACGATGAAATTGAACATTAATAAATCTATACTAATCATTCACCCATGTCAGCATCACTACTCAGAACTGGATGACCATCAAGACATTATATAAAATTGTCAACGACACACTCGCCACGAAAAGCGTTGCTTAAAAGTAAACAAGACTACTAAAGTTCAGCAGTGTAGATATAACTTTCCATTTTTATCGCGTTAAGAAAATGCATGATCAAGGAAAATGAGGAGTGGAGACAATGCACGTAACGATAGATAGATAGATAGAACACGCTTTATTGTAAATAACACTTAAAATTAAAAATATATATATAAAACAAATATCAATACACGCAGAAATACCAGTGGCGGTCTTATATTATAAGAACAGGGGAAATACCGGCATGCAGTGTATATTATTATCAATAGCATTATTGAACTATATTGCTGAATACGAAAGCAAATCGGAACCGAGATCAAAGGTATCGGAGAAAATGTATTATGTGCCTTTGGAAAATCATACAACAGGCTCAGCAAAGCGAAAGGCACTTCAAAAACTATTTCTAAAAATTTGTGCTAACTGTGATATATAACAGCATATGAGACATTCCATATTTTTATTGACCTTTGTATCACGCCCGTAAATCTTTCGTCTAAATGAACATCGACAAGTCGACAATGATCCACGGAAGACTAAGGCCGTTTACAGAAACGCATTTTTTAAATTATTAGAAAAAATAATGGTACTAGGTTAGGTCTTTGCACGCATATTTCGATAGTTAAGATTAAGAAGATTTTTTTTTTAGTTTGAGGCGGGAACGAAAGACCCTCCGTTATTTTCTGTATTTAATGACTATCATTTGAATGATGCCGACAATATATTCATATATTTTATGTTTAATTAGTTATGAAGATTTCGCACAAAAGGCGCAAGAAGTATCGTCTCCACATACCTTTCTTCTCGATTTTTAATAACTAGTGGTTCGCCCCGAACTGAGATCTCGCGAGTATCCCAAAACACAAAAGAAAATATTCTTAGGGCGTCTCGCGCAACGATGCCTATACGTATTTAGTGGCTAAATATAATTTAAGGAGTTGTCAAATCAAACATATACGAAAAAATTTAAACACGTTTAATCGCTAAATACGTTTAGGGATCGTTGTGCAACACGGCCTTAATCTTTGACCAATAAAATAGTACCACGAAATAATTAACCAACTACTTGACCTACAGTTTCATTCAAACTACAAGTAACGGGAGTTCATGTATTTTGTTACTATTTTTTGGGGTATACATTGCAGTGATTCTGGATTTCAGACATTAGCCTATATTTGTGTCACTTAAGCTACACGCATACCAAATTACGGCACTGTGGGGTCACTGGTGTACCCTGTGAATTTTGTCAAAGTTCAGCATTTATTATGACTACTAACTCAAGAACTACAAAGAATTTAATAAAAACAAAAACGGAGTCTAAATTTACTAATGCAGACCTTTCATTTGACGTCCCACTTAAACTAATAGTCTCATTTTAATTTTTTTTCCCTCTTGTTCCTCAATATCTTAACAACCCCCCAAAGATTTTTAGCTCATTTAGTCACACCAAAATTGTACCATCACTACCTACCTATGTATCGAATTTCACGATGATCGGATTAACGCTTCGCAAGTTATCCTCGATGTGCCTTCGATGTGCCCAAGTTGATTTAGAGATCTCGCTTCGCTCGATAAATAAAATTCTCAAAATTGTATACCGATTTGTTACCTACCGATACGGGGTTTGGGATTAAAAGATTACAGGATCTATTTGTTATTTTGTATGTGCCAATAGCTGCTGGATATTTTGTAACTCATCTTTTCTATGCATGTTCGTTCTTCTAAACTGAATATAAAATGTATTATGTTATCATGAAATATCAATGAATAACAGATATATGATCTGCTAATTAAACAGGAATAAAACATTTAATAGAAAAACAAAAAACTGGGTTGTCTGGTACAAATTGTTACAATCCGCCGTTCACTTGCTGACGCGAGGGTAAAGTTCCTAGTATATTTATGTTTATTCGTATTATTATTTATAATTAACACTCAAACATTTCTTATCATTATTATTATTCCTTACATAATATATTTATTTCTTCTATCTACTTATCATAATTATCTAATTAAGCCTATCATAATTGTATGCAAACACATTCGTTCTTACGAGTTCTAATGACTTGCCTAAAAAAGGTTTCTGCAGAATAACAGCGCCGAGCTGTCGATCGGTGGCGAGGCATAATGCTGAGCTGGAACCCATTTGCTGCAGTAGCACATACACACCTACTTGCCTCTTTTTAATTTTTCCCTGACTACATTGTAAATTTATTATTTCATTCTATTGTTCCTATGTTTGTTGAATGTAACTTTTGATTGTATTGTGTGAATTTTTGTGTGCTGTGGTAGCAAATAAATGTATGTCTATGTCTATGTCTAATTGGTTGGGGAGCAACAGTCGCGAGATCTCAGCTCGGGCCGCACCACTAGTATGTTATCACGTATATAACATCCACTGATAATATGATTGCAAGTGGGTGTCTGTCAACGTGTCTGAGCAATTACTGCCTGATACACGCGGTGTTTCCAAATAATGAGTTTATGCATAGACGGATACGGTGATTTCGCTTCAACGCAAAGCCTAGATTGCTTCCCCGATTTAATTATTTCTGCATGTTTAACTATGACCTACAGCGTGTCAGGTAATCAACGCTGTGTTGAAGTCCCGATTTAAAATTAATTCCATATTATGAAACAGTAATCTAGTGGCGACCGCAGTAATCAAAAAAATATCTTAGACAATACAATTTATTCTTTGTATCAAAGAATTAATTGATCGAGCGATGCAAGATCTCCAAATCAACTTGGGTTAATCGGCGTTGTATATGTGTATGTATGTATGTTTCTTTGTCCGGGAATAACTTTCGAAGGGTTATATTCGATCATCGTGAAATTTGATACATAGGTAGGTAGTAATGGCACAATTTTGGTGTGACTAAATGAGCTAAAAATATTAGGGGGTTGTTGAGATATTGGGGTTCAAGTGGGGTAAAAAAAAATGAAAATGAGGCTATCTGGTCAAGTCGGACGTCAAAGTAAAGGTCTTCATTAGTACCTAAATTTTAACCCTGTTTTTATTTTTAGTTTAATCCTTGTAGTTTTTGAGTTATTAGCCATAATAAAAACAAACTTTGACAAAATGCGCAGGATACACCAGTGATCCCACAGTGCTGAAATTTGGTATTCGGGTAGATTTTGGTGAAACAGATATAGGTAAAAGTCTGAAATCTAGAATAACTGTATTTTGTACCCCAAAAAAGGTTAACCATATTACATGAACTCCCGTTACCTGTAATTTGAATGAAACTGTAGGCCAAGTAGGTGGTTGTTTATTTCGTGGCACTATTTTGATAGTCAAAGATTACGAATAATAATTGATCGAGCGAAGCGAGATCTCTAAACTTGTGCAAATCGGCGTTGTATGTATGCATGTTTGTCCGAGGATAACTTTCGAAGTGTTGATCCGATCATCGTGAAATTTAATAAATAGGTAGGTAATGATGGAACTATTTTGGTGTGACTAAATGAGCTATAAATATGAGGGGGTTGTTGAGATATTGGGGTTCAAGAGGGGTAAAAAAAAATGAAGGTAACTGGTCAGATCGGACGTCAAATGAAAGGTATTTATTAGTACATTTAGACTCCGTTTTTATATTTCGTAAACTCTTTATAGTTTTTGAGTTATTAGCCGTAATGTAAACTGAACTTTGACAAAATTCACAGGGTAACACAAATATAGGCAAAAGTCTGAAATCAATTGAATGCAATTTGTTGGCCAAAAAATTAACTTTTTTTAACTTTTTCTTAAGAATTTTTTTTTTGTTTTGGTAGACTAGCGAGATCTCAGTTCGGGGCGAACCACTAGTATATTTGTTTTAAAGGGAGACTCGCGAGATCTCATGGTTATTTAAAACACACCCGGAACCGTATTTACAGATTTTAGAGGTGGATCTAATACCAGTACCTTGATAATTTATCCAGCAATCGATGCTTATACCGATGCCGCTTAGTTAGTTTAACAGGTACACACGGCCACACATCAAGCTATATATTTCCAGTATAAGCTGACCTCGTATTGTGGAGGCTTTTTGTAGAATGAGAGGTCAGCTTATACTGGACAAAATAGCTTGATGTGTAGCCGTGTGTACCTATTTACATGATGAATGATTATGATGTGTTTCATTGACATTTTTAGGATTTGATATATTGTTTGTTTGAAAATATTATTTATTATATCTAACGAACTTGAAACAAACCTGTTTCACAATAGTACTAACCGAGCCTTAGCCGTGTTTTCATTTAATGTCGCACAACCGATGAGTGGGATTGATCGTTATTATATGCAGGTTTGCCTGATCGATATTTTCCCATCATTATGGCAATTGAACAATCGTGTAATTTGATAAATGCTGTTTTCATCAAGTCAAAGTTACTTGACAATACTTGACATGGAAGTCAAGAAAGACTCGAAGAAGTTAGCGGCGCTGCATTCGCATCGGGAAATAAGTGCTCTTGTAACACTATGCCGAAGAAAAATGGCGGTTCTTCAACAAAATCAAACAAAAAGACAGATACAAAAACCGGCTAAGAGCGAGTCGGACTCGCGCACGAAGGGTTCCCTATCATTATCTATAAAAACAGCAAAAAAAAAACCCGTTTGTTGTATGGGAGCCCCCCTTAAATATTTGTAATAATTTAATTTAATTATTTATCTTTAAAGCGAATATATAATTAAATATTCTGTGAATATTTCAAGCGTCTACCTGTTGCCGTTATCAATATCGAGCTAATATGAGCCAAAAAAACCCGTTTTTTGTATGGGAGCCCCCCTTAAATATTTACTTTATTCTGTTTTTAGTTGTTGTTATTTTATTTGTTGTTATAGCGGCAAAAGAAATACATCATCTGTGAAAATTTCAACTGTCTAATTATCACAGTCCATGAGATACAGCCTGGTGACAGACGGACAGACGAGCCTCAGTAATAGGGTGCCGTTTTACCCTTTGGGTACGGAAGCCTAAAAACAGGTACATCAGGATTGAACAAAGATCCGTATGAACTGTGGTATGGATCAAACCACAATCGTTTATTTGGGAGCAAAGTAATGGACAATCACATATCCATATGGATAAAGTATTAAAATGGGACAAGAAAGCCACACAGCACATCTTAGTCACATATGGTGAGGATGTAAAAAGTTATCGAGTGTATAACACGTTCCCAGCGGCACAGATTTATCTGTACACGTTTCCATTACTGCGTTACGGGTCGTTTTAAACCTTGTTCTAAACCAGAGATTGTGGCGGCACGAGGCATATTAAACCCCACCGCCCCTAGGAGGCCAAAATCCTTCTTTTTGGCGCCAATTAAGACAAAGTGTATGGTGTTTTTGTTTGCGGCACGAGGTCTAAGAAACCCGGCATTGAGGTTGGTATACTATAGAACTAGAAATCTATAGCACATCTCAGATATACAGGGTGTGGTGTAATGAGTGGATAACCTGCGGGTAGGGGCCATTGTGGCGGTTCAGAAAAATATTTGTTATGCTCAGTAAGAGTGCCTCGGTTTTCGAGATATTCGACATTTTCGAAATTTAAGAAATATTTCACCCTTCGTCACTATTTTTGGCGCCAAGACTGCAAATGAAATTTTTTTTTCTATCTGTTTTTTCGATAGTATTTTTGGATAGATGAGCTATCGAATGGAAACTATTATTTTTATAACACAAGCACAGTTATGGGTTTAAAATAAGATTTCACTAAAATTTTACTTGCTTTCGTTTGTTTTCCTGACCTTTACCCTTCTGTGGTGTAAAAAAAATCTATGGTCACTTGAATGCCAAATTCTAAAAAAAATTAGCCTATTTCATCGAAATTCCGAAATGGTATATTACATATCATTGTCACAACTTGATTCAAAATTAATTCCTACCAAACTTATCAAGGCGTAATTTAAAGAAATATTTTTAACTATTATTAGCAATAATTGTCTACTGTTCGCAGAACTACTAGTAATTCTTGGAACAGATTGGTTCCCGGCCCAGTGGCAATCGACACTATGTCTATCTTACTCTTTCATGCTATGAGTGAAAGAGAACTATCGTTTCGCGTAACGCATTTTTATGATTTTCGAGTCAGTGTGCTATCATACTACTCCCGTACAACAACGTGTTATCCTGTTTTGGATTGATACTCGTCGATTTTGTGCAGTGATTTCGGACTTTGTTTTGCCTAGCGATTTGGACGTCTTAATTTTGTGAACCTAACGATTTTGTGCTGTGATCTCGGACTTGATTTGCTTTGTAACTTGGATTTTTTGGTATTGCATATTGATTGCAATGCCTCAGCTATACACTGCGTCTGAATATACGCAAATGCATTTAATCTACGGCGAGTGTGGTGGTAACGCCAATCGAGCAGCAGCACTGTATCGGGAAAGATTTCCCAATGCACGCCATCCCGATTATCGTGTGTTTATTCGCGTACACAATGCTTACATGGAAGGTCGAATTCCTGGAAGTGGCATCGGTGGCACGAGTTCTGGGAGACCACAAGTACATAATGAAGAGGACGTACTTGATGAAATTGCTGCTGATCCGACCACATCTGTGCGCGTAATAGCCTCTAATACTGGCATGTCAGCAAGAACAGTGCACCGAACTTTAAAAAGAGAAAAATTACATCCTTTTCACTACCAGCGCGTGCAATGTTTGCAGCCAAGAGATTACCCTGCACGAGTTGCATTTTGCCAAACAATGCTGAGAAAAATGAACGCTGATCCCGATTTCTTCGATAAAATTTTGTGGAGCGACGAATCCACGATGGGTATTTTAATATGCATAATCTGCACAGTTGGCAGCGTACAAACCCTCATTTGGCCAGAGAAGACAGGTCCCAGTACAAGTTCAAAATTAATTTATGGACTGGAATTCTAAATGGCAAAATCATCGGACCATTCGAATTGTCTGGAACATTGACTGCAGAAACGTATTTAAATTTTTTACGGCACGAACTTCCACTTTTATTAGAAGATGTTTCATTAGAAGGTAGAAGAAGAATGTGGCTGCAGCACGATGGTTGCCCCGCTCATTACGCCCGAAATGTTCAACAATACCTAGGTATTGTTGAACATTTCGGGCGTAATGAGCGGAGAAGTGAAACATATCGTCGACGATGAATCGGTCGTTTGGGGACAATTTTGTGGCCACCTCGTTCACCAGACCTCAACCCATTGGACTTTTTTTACTGGGGATGCCTTAAAGAAAAGCAGCGTGTGTGATTAGCTGCTCAGAAAATCACAGAGCAAAGAATTGCGAACAGGATTAAAAGATCTTTTATCAAAAGGTGCAGAGCACGCATCAGAGCACGTGGTGGCCTTTTCGAACACCTTTTGTAATAGTAAATTTAATAAATGAAATGCATTTAAAATTTATTGTTTCGTTTTATTTCATTACCGAATTTTAAACTAACGTTTTTAGGTGATTTTAAGTAATGAAGTAAATTTTAGTACTATTTATAATTTTATAATAATTAGCTCTACCCGTTTTAATAGGAATTACTTTTGAATCAACTTGTGGAAATACCATGTAATATACCATTTCGGAATCTCGATGAAATAGGCAAATTTTTTTAAAATTTGGCATTCAAGTGACCATACATTTTTTTACACCACAGAAGGGTAAAGGTCAGGAAAACAAACGAAAGCAAGTAAAATTTTAGTGAAATCTTATTTTAAAAACATAACTGTGCTTGTGTTATAAAAATAATGCATAAGGCACTTTTACTGAGCATAACAAATATTTTTCTGAGCATAACAAATATTTTTCTGAAGCGCCACAATGGCCCCTACCCGCAGGTACCCTATTATCCACTCATTACGCCACACCCTGTATAGTTATCTTTTTCCTACACTGAACCAGAAGTTATGCCTCCCGCACGATAGAGACGTTTAAGTTTTTTCTTACTGCTATAAAGACGAGACACGGACAGGGTGTTTCAAGCCCTGTGTCGCACTTATCGTGATAATCCTTTCAAGAACATATTTATCTAAGATGTCATAGTGATGGGAAATGAGATGAATGTCAAGGAAACTAGTGAAGAGTTAAAAACACCAGCAGTGTAGAAAAGGGGGGTACTGATTCAATCAGGGAATCTTCTCTGCATACTCCAGAACCTGAGGACAATTCTAACTGCTGCATTTACTGAATGTAACTAGTCTGGGGCGAAAAGCTGACGTGTTTAAATAAATAAATTAAGAGTTGACTATACCTCAGCCCAAACTCGAATGAACCCCACTTCTCCGATCGCCGCTGCACGTCCTATCTCGCCGTGGTTCACATGTATGCCGGTTTTTTTTCATTCAGTCCCTTCATTTTCTTGTTGTGTATATTTCTCATTACTGCGTCTTTACAAAAACCAACTTAATATAAATTCTACCTGTGAATTACGTGATCGTTTGGAGCGACCAGCGTCACGGGTACCCCGTCTGAAAGCCGAGGCCAGACTGAATCGCGGACCGGGCGTCCGAAGCAAATGGTTTCATTAGTGCAAAAGTTAGGTATTTTCATTTTATGGTAAAATTAAAAGGTATTTTGAAAATTTAAAACACAGATGCACTTATTTATGTTGTATAGAATTACTGTATAAAGTTTCAAGATCTGAATTGAAATATTCATCGCATAAGAACGGTTTTAAGATAAATTTGGAGTCATCTTTAGATTTTTTCGAACGAGAAAATTTTACGGAATTGTGTTTTTACAACACAGGCGTTCTAGAACATATCCTTAACTATAACATGTATAAATTACAAATTTAAAGCACAACATTTGTTAAACAAATAATTGTTTCTCAATAAGCAATTTATCGTCTCCCCAGGTACTCGTATAGTGCGCCCTTAGATAAGTACACTGAAAAACCGAATAGGTTGTTTGAACCTGTTTTCAACCTATATTTTAGGTTAATATAGCACCTACCGACATGATTTGTTGAATAAACATAATAAAAATAGTTGAACTATAAAGGTAAATTTGACTATTATCTATATATATTTAACTTAGTTATTTTGTTGACTCTACTTCGTTAACACGTTCATCATATCAGCCGTAGGACGTCCACTGCTGGACAAAGGCCTCCCTCATTGATCTCCAGGAACTGCGGTTGGAAGCGGCCTGCATCCAACGCCGACCTGCGGTTCTTACCAAGTCGTCTGCCTATCTTGTGGGTGGACGTCCTACGCTGCGCTTGCCGGTCCGTGGCCTCCACTCGAGAACCTTTCGGCTCCATCGGCCATCTGTTCTGCGCGATATATGGCCTGCCCATTGCCACTTCAACGTGCTAATCCGTCGGGCTATGTCGGTGACTTGAGTTCTCTTACGTATCTCCTCATTTCTGATTCGATCCCGTAGAGAAACCCCGAGCATAGCCCTCTCCATAGCTCGTTGAGCGACTCTGAGCTTATTCATAAGGCCAATAGTGAAGGACCACGTCTCGGTTCCATATGTCGTCACTGGTAACACACACTGATTGAAGACTTTCGTCTTAAGGCACTGAGGTATGTTGGACGAAAAGACGTTGCGAAGTTTCCCAAACGCTGCCCATCCGAGTTAACACGTTGGCTTTACTAAATTATCAGTTAGACTTATTTGGATTAGAATATACCAAAAATTTTGTGTTGTAATAATCTCTTTTAGTGGTTGGTGTAACAGTTTAATTGTTAACAATTTTATTTTTGTAGAAATAAATCTACTATAATATATTAGTTTTTTAAACATATAAGATAACACAACTTAAATGGAATCAAGATTATGGAGTTCAACCTGTTCGGTTTTTCAGTGTAGTTACCACAAAACACAAAGTAGGTAGGTACCTACCTAATTGACGCGAAGCATTTATTTTAATTTTATTTTTTTATTTATTTTTTCTCAAACAATAAAATATTGTGTTGGAATTTTGGTCATTCTACAATTAGAAAATATTTTACAAATAGGTAATTAATGCGAAAGAACAACGGTTTTGGTAAGTACATAATACAAAATGATAATTAATAACCAGTCAAAAAATTTAAAATACATTATGATATAACATGTCAACGAAAAAGATACTAATGATTAATAATATGTCAAGTAAATTCTTAATACTAAATGGTATGATAGTCAATATTTAAGGTTAAATTTTTTTTACAATTTCAAAATAAAAACTAAGTTAGATATAACAGTATAGTGAAAAGTATTCCGCTATGCTTGAAAAACCTTGTAGGGTAACCAGCTTTTTCCCAGAAATAAGTTAACAAATCTAGCGATTACTTACCCGCCACTAGAACCAATTTTTATTTAGGTACTAAGCCAACCGAAATTGCCTTTTATTATGAGCTGGAACAAAAGTTTTCCAGTTTATTTTGTTATTTTATGGCTAACAGGCATTTTATATTATATTTTATACAACAACCCGTCACGCTATTTACGACATTAATTTAAATTACCGGTATGGTTAATAGCTAGTATTATTGAATAATTTTTTTTTCACATTTTTACATATTTGATTTTTTATTTTTCAAACATAGGTAGGTACAAAAAGAAAATATGCGGCAACGTCGCGTCGCAGCGAGGCAGCCGGTGCGGCGCTAGTCATCATCATCATCATAAGCCCACATTAGTCCACTGCTGGACATAGGCCTCCCACAATACACGCCACTGAGTCCGGTCTTCGGCTCTTCTTATCTAGTTTCTGTCTGCCACCTTTCTTATGTCATCGCTCCACCTAGCTGGTGGGCGCCCCACACTACTATTTCCAAGACGCGGTCTCCACACAAGAACTCGTTTACCCCAACGGTTGTCGGTTCTCCGTCATATATATTCATCTCAGGAGAGAGTTTGCCTCCCTGGGTGTGTTCTACCGCTTGTATAATGGGTTGTGTTCTGAGGAGTTATTTGATATAGTGCCTGTAGGTTCATTTTATCACCGCACCGCTCGCCATCGACGATCTAGTCGCGTACCATGAGGTTCCAAAGGAATTTCCCGCGAACGAAGTGTTCGCTTGTAGAATGGTCTTCCTGCCGAGGTTTTCCCTAGGGACTAACGTACGGGGTTCTTCAAAAAGGGCGTTTTGAAAATTTTAAAGGGTCGGCAACGCGCGAATAATGCCTTTGGTGTTACAAACTTCCATAGGCTACGGTAACCGCTTATCATCAGGTGGGCCGTGTGCTTGTTTGCTAACTTAGTGGTGTAAAAAAAATATTTGGCCAGTCCGCTGCCACTTCAGTTTACTAATCCGCAGAGCTATTCGGTGACCTTGGTGCTCTGTCGGATAATCTCGTTACGGATTTTATACTTCAGAAAAACTCCAAGCATAGCCCGTTCCATAGCTCGCTGCGCAACCTTAAATTGGTGCTGGTCCTTCCTACCGTGAACTATGACTATGATAGTGGCGCGGCGCGAGTGGCCAGGCCAAAGTATGTTTGACCGTAGTAGCGAAGAAGGTAGTACTTATAGCTAAAATATCTTATAGCTATCTAGTTAATACTTACAGCTTTACAAATTCTAGGCGATAGGCGGGCCGGGCGCGTTATAGCTCAGTAATACAATGCACCTACTCTTTAAAAATTTATTCATATTCTATTATAAATAACTTTTTACACACTTTTTACACAATTATTATGTTTCGTTTCCTGAAATTTTCTACTAACCTGGTCTTTAAAATTTAAATTCATTAACTAGCCTTATCTTTACCAACTATAAATCCGTAAGAGTGAAAAAAATAGGTTCAGTAGTTTTGAAATAACAAGGAATATTCTAAAGCCTATCGCCAGCAGCGTCCGCCCGACATACCTACGAACGTTATCGGCAGGTCGACAATCGAGAGGCTAACAACCAGTTGTTGGTACGCCAATCAAATCGCAAATTAATTGACATAGTGTTTAACCTAACACTCTTGTTAAATCAAATCGAGTTTCTTGAAGGTTGATTAATGAATAATTAGCAAACCAAAGGATCATCTTTTGAATGTCAAACTAGTGTTATTTTTATAGGGTCACACCACCTATAACATTATTTTAATTCAATCATTCATTCCTACACGTCATGAATTTGCTTATTTCAATGTATACAGGTTTGAGATTTTTGTCAAAAATCAAACGTACAATTTGAATGTGTGGAAAATAAATTTATTTTGGTCGTTTTTCTCACTAAAAACAATATGAACTCAAAGTATGCAAAGAGATACTATTATACTCATTGCAATCTCATAGATAGGCATGGAAAACGGCGTTTAAGTACACCAAAACATCTTTTATTTACGCCTATTTCTTGTACTTATTTGTGATGTAAAATGTTCCATTACCTTGGTATCTCTTGTAAGCAGACGATGGCGCAACTCTCTACTGTTCATCATTTGTCGCTATGTTACTTTCGCCCGGTTGTTGGAAGGATAATTAACCCAAACATTAGTTGACCATTGACCTTGTCAAACCTCTTGTCAAGTGTAAATTGGGTTGCTGGAACGTATTTTACCTCATTTGATTTAAATCACAGATTTGTTAAACAGGTTGTCAAATCAGTCAACAAAATCTTTTGTCAAACGTGAAAATGGGTTGCAGGAACGCTGATTAGCCGTTTTTCGCCCATTTATCGATGTCAAATCGATAGTCAAACTAATCAGTGCGTGAGCTCTAATTAGCAAATATAATTTGGTTATTTCGAGTGAATTTAGTGGTTTTATTCGACAAGTACATCAGGTGTGTACTCCAAAAGTATTATGATTATATTATATTGTGGAAGATCTTTCTTAAAAAAACTATTGTAAATTGCCTACATAACTTAACCTTTAAATTATTTATTTTTAGGAAGTCTCTATCTATTTAACTAGTAACAATGATGAGGATGACCATGACAGACAAGAGTGATGAGGTCAAGAGTGAAACCATCTGAAGAGTTCACTGAGAAAGAATTTAAGATGCGCTATAGAGTTTCAAAGTCTGTGATTACATAAAATGCCTTGATTGGGGACTCTATATAGCCCATGTACCTACATTGCGGAGTGCTCTATCAGCACCTTACAACAACTACTATTGACTATAAGTTTTAACGCCACTGGGGCATTCCAAATTACTGTAGTTTGTCGCTTGGGTATACATAAATCTACAACTTACCGAATATTAAGTAGTGTCTGCAGATATTGGTCAATTAAGGCCCCAATGTATTAAAATGCTCCAGACGGTGGTTACCACAAGCAGAATTATTATTATACCATAACAGAATAGAATTAATTTCACCTGCACATGCAGGCAATCTGTGACACAAAATAAAAATCATCGATATAATTTACAGGTGTTTTTATTGACTTTTTACATCACAAATCTTCTTCTTTAAGTGGGGTCTACTCTCCTAATTTTCGGCGCCAAGTTAGTCTGTCTTGGGTTGTCGGGCCAGGTAGTTCTTCCTTTTTCATGAGTCTGGTCATGCTGATCCACCATGCCGATGGGGGACGTCCTCAACCTCTTTTGTGTTCTTGAAGACACAGTGCTGTTTTGACCACATATTCTTCAGGTCTTCTCGTGACGTGGCAATACCACCTCAGTCAGCTTTCAGATATGTCACCAGCTTACAGATAGCATAGGAGCAATCTCAAAGCTTTCTCAGACATATTAATTCTGGATTCTGGCATGCCTGGTTACCCTTCCTGACCATTTTGGCATCTTAATTTCCATCGTATGCATCTTCAGTGTCTCTTTTAACATCCAACGTTCTGGTCCATACATCATTCCCGGTATATGCATACGTTGGTCACAAAGTACACCGCTCAAGGATCGCCTCTTCTGCCAGACAAGGCTGCTGCGGCTTACGTTTACCTCCACTTCTGTAGTATGTTACCACTGATCCAAAGGTATTTAAAGTGATTGACTTTTGGTACAGATGTTTCATCGTGATAGTAAACTGTTGAAGTCCCCTCTGTGTAGTTTTTCTTACTAAAACAGCACTCCATGTGTTCAGTCTTCATTCTGCTCACTCTAAGACCAGCTGTTACTAAGGCATTGATCCATGAGGTCAGTGATATTTACAATTGTTGAGGTGTTTTGGCAATGGATAATAAGGGTTAAAATATGAATTTGCCGTTTATTAAAAATTCAAACACTTTTTTCTAATGTAAAATATATTATATTTAATCAAAATATTTACCCTCACTGTCTATACATTTCTGCCATCTCATGGGAAAGTCATTTATGCCTTTACGGTAGAACTCTGGGGATCTGGACTCAACAAACTGTGTGAAGGCATTTTGTACTGCTTCTTGGGAAGTTTGTTACCATGAAAAAAATTCTCCAAATCGCGGAAAAAATGGTAGTCGGTTGGGGCCAGGCCCGTCGAGTACGGAGGATGACGGATGGTTTCTAACTGCAGGGCATGTAGTTTCTTAGTCGGTCTCTCGAGCAGTGTGAGGTCTTGCGTTATCATGGAGCAATAGTGGTGAAGATCGGTTGATGCGTCGCGGCTGTTTCACTGCGAGTTTAACCATCATTGTTCAAAGTTTTGTACAGTAGACATCTGCTGTTATTGATTGACCGAGTCCAAGGAAGTTGTAGTGAATTTCACCATGAAGTGAGCAACAAACAGTTACCATCACTTTTCTATTGGTAATCTTCGCTTTAGGGTATTGTTGCGGTGTTTTACCTGGAGTCAGCCATTGCGTTCTTTGTTTACGATTTTCGTAAAGAATCCTCTTCACCACACGTCACAATTCGGTCAATAATTCCTTCATTTCTGTACCAGTTCAACAAGACAAGGCAAGCTTCAATCATTGCCTATCATATCATTGGTTTTTGACAGTTCCCGAAATATGGTACACTAAAAACATCAAAACCACCTTTGAAGAATGCAAACGGGGGCTGAGTGAACATAGAAATAAATTACAGAAAACCAAAATCATTCATCCTACTATATCCTACTAATAATATAAACGCGAAAGTTTGTATGTATGGATGTTTGTTACTCTTTCACGCCGGAACGGCTAAACAGATTGCGATGAAATTTGGTATGTATGAATGAATGAATGAATGAATAAAATACTCTTTATTGCACACCAAACAAAAATACAGTAATAACGGAAATAAACAATAAATAAAGGTACAATGGGCGGTCTTATCGCTAAAAGCGATCTCTTCCAGACAACTTTTGGATGGACAGGATAAACAAAATCAAAAGACGGCGGTGTAAGAGTAGCTACAGACATAAACAGAACCCACAAAATAAAATATCCCTTTTGTATTGTATGACCTGGATTAACACATAGGATACTTTTTATGGGCAAACCACGCATGCGAAGTAGCGGATTGGTCAGCTAGTAATATTATAACCGCGAAAGTTTGTATGTATAGATGTTTGTTACTCTTTCACGCCGGAACGGCTGAACCAATTGCGATGAAATTTGGTATGTACGTAGATCATAACCTGGATTAACACATTGGCTACTTTTTGTTGTCAAACCATGAACGCGTGTGAAGCCGCGGATCGGTCAGCTATTTCAAAATATACAAGGAATATATAAACATAAGTACACTAACGTAAAGTCTAAACAAGAACAAGCCAACTTTATCCTGTTGGGATTAACACTTGACACACATTTAAATTAAAAAAAATATATTCATTGGTAACCACCACATTTTTAATAGATAATGCACTATATTCTATTTTTAGCCATTCATGTCCCACTGCTGGGCAAAGGCCTCCCCCATCCTCTCGGTTTATCGCGTCACCTTCTCGCTAGGTCAAGGTGCCACTGGATGGCGATCATTGCCGTCAGCTAATCTTGAATTAAAATTAAATATAAGCATTAAATAATAACATAACCATAATTTCCTCTATATTTTAGAGAGCGACATGTCTCTTCTATTCTCATAGATTGACAATGTCAAAGTGACTTGCCATTAAGCTAGGATCCTTGTGTGTGGCTTTTAAGTATCTTGTAGCTCGTAGCTTAGCACGTATAGCCTCAGCCTTTGACGCTGTCAACTGACTTATGATTCGACTTGCTTAGCGGAAATTGTATTCTGCTCCTTTGATAACATTACCTTACTAGGGTGAACGGGAGTTTACATTTTATATAGAAAAATCTGCTTGAACATATTGATTTGCAATGGATTATTTAAAGTAAGCCACGAGCACCAGTCAAGTGATTTTTTCTAAAGCCGTACTGGTCATTCATCAAGTAGGGAGTATTTTTCTACGATGCTATTTACTAAATTTGACATTGCTCGTTCAAACACTTTATAGATAGTCTGTAGGAGACCTATTGGTTTGTAATTGCTAGGGTTTCCAGATGCATAACTTTGTTTGATATATTATCGAAAAAATGAGTTTAAATGTGGCGTCGCGAGAAGCAGTCGGTCAAGGTTGCAAACTCAGTATATTAATTAGGACACACAACTGTACAAATCTACCAAATTAGAGCTTCCCTTGACCTTTTGTAGTGAATATAAATAAATAAATAAATATTGCTGGACAATTCACACAACGCTATCTAGCCCCAAACTAAGCAGAGCTTGTATTATGGGAACCAGATAACTGATAGAATACTTATGTAAATACATACTTATAATATATAGAAAAACAACCAGACCCGGAACAAATATCTGTAGATCATGCAAACATTTGTTCCGCAGCGGGAATCGAACCCGCTACCTCCTGCGTCTCAGCCGGCTATTCACCCACAGCGCCACGGAGGTCGTCCACGGAGGAGTGAAACCCCCTTTTATACCTGGACTAAATAGTTTGAAACTTAATTAGAACTGTGTTCGCTCCCCGACTCGACGTCAGTTTTTCTAGGTTTTTGGTGAAGGCATAATAGATGACCATGTAGATGATTTTCATTATAACAAATTTCAGGACTCAAAATTATATATTATGTCTATAAAGGAAGAAGTCGGCGGGGATAAAACGCGCGTTATTAAAACAGTTATTCCTTTATTCCTAAGCCCTTTCTTACAATTTACGCCCCAAGTAAGGCAGATCCCTGAGCTCTAGTCAACAATCAGGGAGCACCTTACCTAAACATATATATAGCTAATCCTTCTCTAGTTAAATCAAACTAATGTAAGATCAGATAAAAGTATACAATCAAGTAGAGGATCAAAAATACCTTTATACTAGAAGTTCTATGTACCGACGACGTTTGTCTAGAAGCCAAGATATTCTCTAACAATACTGTGTCGTATCCGGTTTTGTCAATAGCTTTTTTAAAATTGAAATTCTCAACAGGGGGATGCCCGTGGGGATGCACACTACCCATTCTTCTATATATGACAGGAGCTTTGGTGTGTTTATAAAACCGAAGTAAAAGTTGGACTCATTCACTAGAAATGTATTTGCAGTATTTTTTTGGATCAAGACCGAATTATCTATTCTGAGGCCATATGCAAAACTCGGATGACAGCATAAGCATTATCTCTGCTCGCAAAAAGCCAGCTAAGGTGTAGTGGCAATGTACATCGTATGGGCATAATAAAACATAGGCATTATCAAATCCAAGCAAAATTTGAATCGATTTCAAAAAGCCAGACATGTCCGAACAAATCCAGTCGTATGGTACGTACCCTACCCAGGGAACGTCAAAATACCTCAATATAAAAATACTTTTGCAGTATTGTGGTTTATGGTGTAGGAAACTTAGATAATCTAGTAATCTAATATCTGACCCGCCCGCGGCTTCGCACGGGTGGTTTTTAATAAAACATTACCCTCATTTTGCACAGTTGCCTAAAAAGTAGCCTATGTCCTTTCCCAGGATATAATCTATCTCTTTGCACAATTTCATTACGATCCGTTCAGCCGTTTAGTTGTGTAAAGGTAATAAACAGACTAACAAACAAACAGAGTTATGTATATATTATACATATAGACCTCCTCTTGAATCACTCTATCTATTGCTGAAAACTACATTAAAATCCGTTGAGTAGTTTAAAAGATCTAAGTTAACAGACAGTGAAAGCGACTTCATTTTATCTATATTTCTATGCTAATATTATAAAGAGGAATTGTTTGTTTGTTTGTTTGTATTAAATAGGCTCGATAGACAGATTTAACAGATTTACTCGATAGAAAAATTCTTTCCTTGTTGGGAAGCTACACTATCCCCGGGTGACATAGGCTACTTTTTACCCAACTGCGCAGAAGGGTAATGTTTTTTATTGAAAAACTACGCGTGCGAAGCTGCGGATTTGTCAGCTAGTAATATGTAAAGATATTTATATTTGTTTATTGGGAAATCAACAGCGTTACAGGTTTTATTTAATTATTAATAGTTTTATTAATTTTAAACACAGCTAATACAGATAGTAAGGCCAATTACAGATCTTCACCTAAAATTACAAATTCAGATAGTAAGCGGCACATGTAATGTAAGTGGTAGGTATATTACATCGAATTACAAACCAAAATACATAAGTAACTTTATGTATATAAAAGTATAAACCACCAATGCACGTTAACTTAAAACATAAACTATTTTATTTATTTAATTGAGACAAACAATTATGCCTATTACTAGACTTTTTAACAAGGCGACACTCTTACCCCAAAACTCTTCACAGCCACTTTAAAAGAAGTTTTTAAGAAGTTGCCCCTAATTGGAGCGAAAAGGGCATTGTAGTCGGCGAAAGAAGGCTTACCAACCTTCGTTTTGCCGACGACATAGTACTCTTTTAGTAGTAAGTGCAACTAATTAACGCGTACGGGTCTCTCGGTTAGAATACGAACGATATGGAGTACGAATGTATATTTGGTTAGCAAGTTTGTTACAGTCAAATTTATATAATAACTATGGCATAATAGCAAGCGTGTGTATGTATGCGTATTGGGGTGTCTTTATTATATAATGTTTAATATATAATACATAATAATTTTTTAATTAATATAATCTAATGTAGTTGACCCGGCGAACTTCGTACCGCCTTGACATGCATATGACACAGGCTGTCAATATACGTCGGCCATCATTATCTGCATCAATGTATGAGAAAACTATTTTCCTTCACAATATCTTTTTGCGTGGTTTTTTCTAATGTTTGAATAGTTATTCTGCTATTCGGGACGGAGACAAATAAAACAAAATCCATGAAAATCCGTCTCCGGATCTCTTTTATCATTCTTGGCATACCAAAGTAAGTCTCTTTGCTCAGTACAAATTGCGTTCACGTGGCTGTAGGTATAGCCATAAATGCGTTTGCCTTTCGGCACAAATGATAAATACAAAAATTGGCGGTAAAGCTGAAACTTCTTGATTTGTTATTTACATACTAAATATATTTAATAATTAAAATGACTTCCAACGGTTCAGAGAGTGAAATCGAGATTGATTGTACTCCACCAGATTTAAGATCAGAAGCCAAATTGGCAATGGAAAACCTGCTTCCAGCGAAGTCAAAAGAAAAATACATGAAAGTAGGTATATGAAACTTTTATAAGTTGGAAAAACAAGAAAAAACGGAACATTTTCCCCGAAACAGTAACTTTGGCGTATTTTAATGTCATTGCGAAAACTAAAAAGTCATCTACATCATGGGCAATTATTCCATGCTGAAATGTACAGTTCATGTTAGAAACAGCATTAACTTGAGAAATTATGGACGTTTAACTACTTTTACTATTGATAAATTGAATTAAATGTATAATATGAGAATTATGTTTTATTTCCATGCATTCTTTTGAAAAAAACTCTATATATGCCTCGGCGGAAATGGCAAATGCCTTTCTAGTATTAGTGAAGTCCTCGCCTACGGCTCGACCTTCAAACTCACACTCGACTTGCAATTGCCTATTTCCCGGCCTTTGCATTAATGTACTATTATGTAAGGGATTTAAATATTTGTCTTCTAAATGTAATTTTATAATATCCGAATAGGTCGATGTGATGAAATTTTTCATTGCACCGATCCTGGTGAAGACAGAGTTTTGAGTGAAATTTGTACGATGCAATGGGGCTATGAAATAGTTTGATATGACGAGTATGGCGTAAAGGCGTATTAAATCCAATCTGACCCACCAGAACATAGCAGTCAATGCGACCGGATATGATACAAAAGAAAAACACCATGTCTGATAGAATGCGGTGATTCTTGAAACGGTGTTTTAAAATACGTACTTGCTTCTTCGTAGTTGTAGAATTGTTTACGAAATTTACAATTAAGCCGATATCAATAAGAATTACAATCGGATATACTCGAGTTGTTTAATTTACGCATTGTACCAAATAGTACACAATAGGACACCAAATAGGTCTAACATATTCTAACGAGTTACGAACGTATGCGTTACACTTACACATTTTCGATCGATAGCTATGAGGTCCGAGATAACCTTAAAAAAATCTAGCAATGATAATTTTGTCCCATAGTTGGTACCGAGCGATATAGTCGATTTGGTTGTTAGTAGTAGGTTAGTTACAGTATACGCAGTTTTGCGTATATTTTAACTAACAACTTGGTTAAAAGTTTAAATGCAAGAGTTGCAAATATGTGACCGGCAAAGGAGTAAATTAAGCGTTAAAAGGATCTTACAGCGCGCGCAGCCGTGTTGTATCTTTCAATGCCGGTACATTACTATAATATGTGTATACTGTATACGTTATTCATATTTGGCACTGATGCAAATCCATAAATACATCGTCTAGAAAAAAAAACGCAGAGAACGAAATGTTAAACGTAAAAATATTTAAAAGAAGATGATCAAATCTGTAGCGACGAAAGATGCTCATTATGGTGTAATTTGATAAAAACCTGAGACGGAAAATGCGCACATGGAATTGTAGAAGGAAGTGCCCAACATCCGCTTCTAATTTAGAGCCCGAAGGAGCAATAAAACAACTGACTTTTGGTTATATAAATCTGATGTTTTCATGGCCAATAGAAAAAGCAAATGATATTTACCAAGTTTAGGGAGAATTACAACGTACTGGTCAAAAAACATTTGTGTTATGACCAGCACTGGAAAAAAAAACGCTCTTTGCTTTTGTTTAATTTAGTTAATAATTTATTACACACAGAGTTTACTTCCAGGGGTGGAAGACTCGACATTTTTTAGCTATAAGTAGCGCAACATAACGGTCATAAAATTTGCGTAGGGAATCGCTCGCCGCGTCGAAGTCCAAGCTGCATCCATAACAGCAGTAAAATACATGTTTCGATGTTGAACAAAAGTCATAGCGATCGGACTATATCGATTGTGTGCAAGTTTCAACATTTTGATACTGTCTAAACTATCTAAACTCGATTAAACTTACCATTTAAATTAATTGTTTCGTACTTATCGAAATTGTATATTGCCATTTATCGAAATTTTTTATTGCCCTTTATCGAAATTGTATATTGCCATTTATCGAAATTGTATATTGCCATTTATCGAAATTGTATATTGCCATTTATCGAAATTGTATATTGCCATTTATTGTTTTATTTTTTCTATTACTTTTGACCGCACGCAAAATTTTGCATTTAGTTTTTTTGTAAGGATAAGATTATTGCAGCATACAAACTCATTCTCAAGACTGGGATTTATAAGCAATGCGCAATATACAATTAATTTAACTTCAGTTATCTTTCGGTCAAATTTGTTGCTAAAGGCAAAACCTCTCAGTTAAGTTAAACTTTGCATTGACAGGCATCGAAACTTGAATAATTGCAGTATAGATTTTTACTAAATGTTATTACGGAAATTGGCTTAAATTATATAATTTTATACGTGGCTCATTATTCCACCTATCTATGTCTACATACTAGTGGTTCGCCCAGAACTGAAATCCTGCGAGTATCCCAAAACAAAAAATAATTGTTATTAGGGCGACTCGCGCAACGATCCCTAAACGTATTTAGTGGCTAGACATGATTTAAGGAGTTCTCAAACCAAACAAATACGTAAAATTTAAACATTTTTAGTCGCTAAATACGTTTAGGGATCGTTGTGCAAGCCGGTCTTAATCTTTGACTAATAAAATTGTATCTATATCAACTAACTTGACCTACAGTTTCATTAAAATTTCAGGTAACGGGAGTTCATGTAAATTGGTTCCTCTTTTTGGGGTCCAAACTGCAGTTATTTTGGATTTCAGACTTTTGCCTATATTTTTGTTACTAAAGCTACACGCATACCAAATTTCAGTACTGTGGGGTTACTGGTGTACTCTGTGAATTTTGTCAAAGTTCAGTTTTTATTATGACCTAAAAAACTATAAAGAGTTTACGAAAAATAACAACGGAGTCTAAATGAATACCTTTCATTTGACGTCCCATTTGACCAGTTAGCCTCTTTTTCATTGTTTTCACCTCTCTTGAACCCCAATATCTCAACAACCCCCCAACATTTTTAGCTCATTTAGTCACACCAAAATTGTGCCATCACTACCTATCTATGTAATAAATTTCACGATGTACGGATCAACGCTTCGAAAGTTATCCTTGGACAAACATACATACAACGCCGATTTGCGTAAGTTTATTTAGAGATCTCGCTTCGCTCGATCAACATAGGTATATAAGAATCAAAGTCCTCATCTGGTGCGAGTGTGTCCGTCGGTCCGTCTGCCACAGCTGATTATCTCAACAACTACAGAACCTATCAGCTTGAAGTTTGGAATAGATATAAACAATTCTGACCTTGCAAGTAAATGCTAGAATCTCTTTAGTTAAAATAAGTTTGGCCAAAGTTGGTCAGATCGTCAGTGGGATCAAGGAAGATGTACGTACTAAACCAAATGGAATGTCAATTTCTCTCTCAATGTATTGTTTTATCAGCGAATAAAGAAATATCTTTCTAATGTGTTCAAATCCTACTAATATTATAAACGCGAAAGATTGTATGTATGGATGTTTGTTACTCTTTCACGCCGGAACGGCTGAACCGATTGCGATGAAATTTGGTATCTACGTAGATCATAACCTGGATTAACACATAAGCTACCAAACCACGCGTGCGAAACCGCTGGCAACAGCCAGTAGATACATAAATTTGTCCTTTGAGATCCCGAAATTCTATAAGTAAAATCATTCAGAATTATTTTAATTTTAACGGCCAAAAAAGCCAAAGTGGTGGGTTCAAAATTTCAAAATAGGGTTTTTAGGTCAAGTGGGGAATTAAATTTATTTACACCGTCCAATACTATTTTATTAATATATATACTATATACGTAAATGTGAGTACACACATTTTGGGTAAGCTTTTTTTAGTTTCTCATCTGAGCATATTTTGGTATATGGCCATAAAAGATAAGAAAGTAAATAATACTGCAAAATGTAAAAATACGAAGTGCTTTGCTCATTTCAGTCTACTATTATTTCTGTAAACATTTAATACTAATAGACAGATGCCTGCGGGCTTCCGAAGAGAGAGCATGTCGGTTGTATTCGCGATCGTTATTTGTTTTTCTATAACTGTATAGATAACTTAGAGCTGCATGTACACAGTTATTTATCATCTACAATACATAATTAAAATTTGATACATTTACTAATTTTTAAAGATTGACTCATTAATGTACATAACATAAAAAATCCTTTGTCCGGGATTCGGAACCACAACCTCCGAAACGGGGTAAGGGATATACCCCACAAGGGGTATACCCCACTAGGCCACCCCGGCTCTGTTTTGTTAAATGGGCACCTACTATCATACTAATATTATAAATTTAGGATAGTTTGGATTGTTTATTTATTTGTTTGTTTGTTACCCAATCACGTCGTAACTTCGGAACCGATATCGATGAAATTTGGTATGTACGTAAATTATAACCTGGATTAACACATAGGCTACTTTTTATCCCATAAATCAGGTCACAGGGGATACAAATGGGGTGTCAAGTTTCTCTAGAAATAAATATTTTGGCTTTTTTTACCACTTTACACATACAGTGTAAACTCTATATAACGACACTCAAGGGACTGAGCATATTTTGACGTTATAGGGAGTTGTCGTTAAATGGAGAGAAGTAAAATCTGTATTAGTAAAAGAAAACGTTTATTTCTGATTTGTCTTGTTAAATAGTACCTATAATAAAAATCTGTTTTAATTTGAACGCTATTGTGTTTTACAGTTTATGTTTACAATTTGAAAGTTTGTGAGCTACTAAGAATATGACAACGTATAGATAAAATCCATCACTTCTACTAACAACAGTCTGCAGCTACACGTGCAAGCAATCCCATTTTGTAAACAATAGAACAAATTTCTTAGAAAGTTTGGTGTATATGATGCCAACAGTAGAGTTTATTATGGTCTAGGATAATAAAACGACAAAAGAATATACACAGCTGCGCAGTTTTTACTAATTTGGCAACTTAAAAAGAACTTTTTATTACAAATTGTTGTCGTTATTGAGAGTGGGTGTAATGCTATACAGAGTGTACCATTGTATGCAAGACAAGCTAAACCAACCAAAGCCGAGTGATTTCGACGCTTTAGAGAGTTTCTCGTTAAAACGAGTGACGTTATATGGAGTTTACACTGTAGTTTACACTTTTACACGATTTTATCCTTTATTTCTAGGCTACCTACATATTTAGTAGTGTACCGCATACGAAGTTGCGGGCAACAGCTAGTCAAATATATTTTAATTTAATATGAGTCCGCGGCTCAGCAAGTTGTTTGAATAACTGAAATTTCAAAGTGCCGTTATTACTTCTCCTTTTTATTTCTACGAGATCCTCTGTTATCGTTTTCCTTAACGTTTAAGCTAACATTTCTAGGAAAAAGTATAAGCCAAATGAAATTGAGTGCCTATGAAAGAGTGAGATTTGTTCGGATGAAAAATGTCTAGCGCTCTATTTCAGTTCCAGAGATGTTATTTTTCCTGCAATAGATAGGTACTTACTATAACGGTACGGAACGCTTTAATACTATCAAATTATTGTTAAATCTATAAATCGCCAGGTAAACAAGTCGGCAATAGCAGAGCATCTGGTAGACTCCGGACCGAATCATTGGATTAACTTCATGATCCTAAGGTTCTCTCTAGTGAACGCCATTATTACAAGAGAATAGTTTGTGAAGCGATTGAAATCAAGAAATTTCCAAATTTCAACCGGGAAGATGGGTATAGACTCTTAGAAAGAAAGAAAGAAAGAAAAAACATTTATTTGTGACGGAACAAAACATACACAGCACACAAGTAAGATGCACCTTAGCGTCCTGGAACCCGGTGATTGCTATGTGTGCGCGCCGTAATCGGTCGACTCAGTGTGTAGATACGGTTAGTGTAGTGTGTCGTAATATGAACGAGGACATTTCTAATTCTAAAGACCAAGTGAGGGTAGATGCTGCAGCTACCCACACGTCCTGACGGTAGCTCCAAGTACTGCAGTCAGCCCGCGACCATGACTGTTGCAACACAGCCGAAACGTCGGGATAACAAATAAATAACGTACATACGTGATAAATACCCGTTTTAATCAATAATTAAATCTATAAAGTAGGTACACACAGCTACACATCTAGCTACAAATTTCCAGTATAAGCTGACCTCTCTTTCTACGAAAAGCATACACAATGCGAGGTCAGCTTATACTGGAACTGTAGTGCTTGATGTGTAGCCGTGTGTACCCGCAGCTTCGCACTCGTGGTATGACAATTAAAATAAACCTGTTTCTCAATCTCATACCAAGATAAAGATAAATTTATTCGCTTGAACGTAATGTGTAAAAGTCTTAATTAAGTAGGTATGTTTCAATTACATTCTGGCTTATATTCTAGCAAGCAAATTTCAAAAATACAAAAATACAATAGAATTTCTCAAATTTAAAGTTATAATTTAATATACAATCATCATAAAAAGGTATGCATTAGAATAATAGATTACTTTTAAGAAACCTGTAATGTATTTTGCATCGAAATAAATACTAAATACTAATTAATAAATACAATTAAATGTCAAAGATAGCCCTAAAATTACAATGTCTTCTAGATGTTCCTGAATATATAACATTTCATTACTAATAAATGCTTAAATTTAGATTTAAATAAAGTATCACTGAGCATTTTATATGCATTTGGTATTAAATTGTAAATACGTATCGCCATACAGACTACACTTTTATGTAACAATTCTGTTTTGTGGCTAAGTGTAAATAGCCTATTACCATCTCGTCTGTTTCGTACTACGATATCAGACATACGTGGAAATAGCTGACGATTTCTTACAAACATTGCTATTTTCATTATATATAAAAATTTGATATTTTAAAAACAGTGGCTTGCAACTATCAGTCATTTGTATTTTAAACGTTGATATAGTGCACCGTTTTTGCATTTTAAAGATAACGATAACGAAATAACCAAATTTCATTGAGATCGGTCAAGCCGTTAACTTGCGAAAACGTAACAAAGAGACAGAGTTTTTTTCGTATTTATAATACACTGTTGCCAGCGGCTTCACACGCGTGGTTTGCCACAAAAAAGTAGCCTATGTATTAATCCAGGTTATGATCTACGTACATACCAAATTTAATCGCAATCGGTTTAGCCGTTCCGGCGTGAAAGAGTAACAAACATCCATACATCCATACATACAAACTTTCGCGTTTATAATATTAGTAGGAAGTAGGATACACACATCAGAAATGGCTAGGGATCAATTTTTTTTTATTCAAATATTTCTACAAAAAAGCACTAGCTACAAAAAAGTATGAATGCAGGCAGAATGCTCTAAGACTAACGAGCTGTTTACCCGCGACTTCGTTTGCGTGGACTTAAATTAATGTCATAAATTTAAACAGCGTTTATTATCGAAAATGGCATACGCCCGAAAATGTCTAAGTCATAGTTAAACCATAAAGTTTATCTTCCTAACTCTTTGGTTAAACCTGAGCGCCTCAGAGGTTTTGAACTTTTTATAGGTAATAAAATTTGATTTTTACTTATAAATTTGTGGACGCGACTATGAAAACTACTATTTACTAATGTATGTGCGCAGTCCAAGTGTTTGGTTAATTTTCAATATTATAAAATAAAAAATCTTAATTTGCCTAAAGTACTTTCTCATGATACACAGTATTTCCTTGTTAAGTTTCAAACTCGGTCGTTTATTCGTGAATGCGTAACAAACAGACAGACAGAGTTACTTTCGAATTTATATATTAGTGTTTATAACTTTGTTTTATTAGGTATTATTTATGTATGTTTTATTAATTTATAATTTCATTTTATTTTCATTTTTAGACCATAGTCTAAAAATCAAAATTTAGGTAAGGTTTTGGATTAGGAGATTAATTAAGGGATGAAAATCTAAATTGTGTTTGAACGTGAGTTTGATATTTAACACCACTTGCGTAATTATTTCATGAAAATACAAGTTTTATAAAAAAAATAGTTTTAATGCATTTTATAGTTGTGCGGCGTAATATCTCATCGTAATTTGTCTCAGCAAGAGATACTTCGTGCCGTGCAAATGCTTGAAACTGCACTGAACGCACCTAACGTATAGTTATGCAAATAATTAGTGCAATTAATATAAAATATCATATCAATCAAAGGAAATCCACTGTTGAACATAGGACATACATTTCCAGAGCGACCTGCACCCAACGGCGCCCAGCAATCTTTACCAGGTCGTCTTTCAATCTAGTGGTGGGGCGTCCTACGCTGCGCTATCCAGTGCGAGGTCTCCCCTCGAGAACCTTTCTGGCCGTCAGTTCTTCGAGCTATGAGCGTCATTTGGCTGATATTATCAAGGTCAGAAGAAAAGGTGAAGTTGGGCAGAGCATCCGGAAATCGTAAAAAGTGACAGTGCTATTTACTTGCTTAGGTGAAGAACGAGACAAACATGTATCATAGCCGCGCCGCATTGTCGCAGAAATAAATGACATAAGCGACAAAAGATAAAATCTCAAATTGCTTGAGAACCAACAAATTAAAAAAAAAATGATTTTCCATTAATTTAGGTACCATAATTACCTACATAAATATGTAAAAAAAAACTTTAAATCTTTTCTAGAGTCGGAGAATGAACGATATTAGTGTTTTAGAAGTGCGGATTTTGACAAATTATTGTATAGAGAAAAGTTTCACCAATTGCGTTTCTGACTTTCATTTATGTAGTTTAAATCCTCAAGTAAATATTGCTTAAATATGAAATCAGTACCATTTTTCGTTATTGAATACAACAGTTACTTAGCCGCTCAATTTTTTTTACATATCCTCTTAAACTAACTTCAGGTGACTAGTTTGGTTTCCGTAGAAAAATGGCAAAAAACGGAACCCTTATGGTTTTTTCATGTCTGTCTGTCTATCCGTCCGTATGTCACAGCCACTTTTTTCCGAAACTATAAGAACTATACTGTTGAAACTTGGTAAGTAGATGTATTCTGTGAACCGCATTAAGCTTTTCACACAAAAATAGAAAAAAAAGAATAAAAATTGGGGGGGTTCCCCATACTTAGAACTGACCCAAAAAAAATGTTTCATGAAACGCATACGTATATGGTCTATCTATGTATAGGTATATGTATATGTATAGGTATATCTATGAATAGGTCTTCAAAAATATTGTTGAGGTTTCTAATATATTTTTTTTTCTAAACCGAATAGTTTGCACGAGAAACACTTCTAAAATAAGAGAACGATAAAACTAAAAAAAATGTATGATGTACCATCCAAACTTCCACCGAAAATTGGTTTGAACGAGATTTAGTAAGTAGTTTTTTAATAAGTCCTAAATCGTAAACCGCAATTTACCTTTCATTCAATCAACTCAGATATAAAAAAGTTACAACGAACTACAAGAACTTTTATATTATGTTATTATGTTATTTGCTGCTACGGAACCCTTCAAGGGCGAGTCCGACTCGCACTTGGCCGCTTTTTTCTATAGAGGCCATTATGGTGGCGTTGGATTTTTTATTGCCAAAAAAGTTGCACATATGCCCACAAACGTTAAGAGTATTTCCACCCGTGTCTGTGCTTTTTTACAACTAAACAAGCGCGACTCCTATAAGATCATCCAAGTATACGCCCCAACGTCCCTCAGTTCAGAAGAGGAAGTGGAGGAGCTATACGAAGATATGATGATGATTTTTTTTAGCTAGCCTACATTTTCCCACTGCTGGGCAAAGGCCTCCCCTAACTCCTTCCACCTATCGCGATCCTTGGCAGATTCCCACCATTCCTTCTCGAATCCGCTGATGTCGTCGCGCCAACGCTTTCGCGGCCGACCCCGACGTCGCTGTCCATACTCCGGTATCTACGGTGTTATATTGGTCCATTTCTCCGGAAGTATTCAACTTACGTGCCCGGCCCATGATGAATGATGATGAATATAAAATATAAACCTGGGTATAAAATTACATTTATATAAATACCTACCTAATGGACCTATTCGTTTTATAAACGTATGCCACATTTATAAAACGAATAGGTCCATAACAATGTCACCAACAAATCCAATATCAATTTGAAACTAATGAAAGTATCGTAATCATATTAATTTCCATGGTGGACATCCTCGGATCTGTATAAAATAATAATATATGGAATTATGCCTAGCGACTTACCCCCAGCTACGCTTGTGCACTTTAGCAGCAAATTGTTGAATAATCTGGTATTTAATTATAATGTTATAGTATTTTTCATACTTTCGCGATCACTGTACACATTTATTGATTAAAACGGGCATTTTCGCGTATTACCTTTTTTTGATGTTATCCCGACGTTGCGGCTGTGTTTTGTTTATAGTTTTTTTTTTTTTTTTGCAACTGTCGTGGTCTCGGGTTGAGGCTGATTGTTAACTAAGCTCTATGACATCATAGCAAAGAGATTTTTCCTAACAAATATGGATACCTCGCCCACGGAAGTCGCCCAAGTCGTGGCGTTGCTGGATTCAGGGCATAGACAGCGTGTTGTGGCTGTACGATTGCATCTTAGCCTCTCTGCTGTCAATAGAGTCGAGACCACGACTACAACAGCCAAAACGTCGGGATAACAAATAACAAAGTTACATACGCGATAAATACCCGTTTTAATCAATAATTATGTAATAATCTGGACGACCTCCGTGGTGCAGTGAGCGAATTGCCGACTTAGATGCAGGAGGTAGCGGATTGGATTCCCGCCGCGGAACAAATGTTTGCATGATCTACAGATATTTGTTTCAGGTCTGGTTGTTTCTCTATATATTATAAGTAATTATTTACAAAAAAAAATGTATCTAAGTGTTCTATCAGTTAACTGGTTCCCATAGTACAAGCTCTGCTTCTTTTTGGGCTAGATAGCGATGTGTGAAATGTCCAGCAACATTTATTTATTTATTACTGATCCTTAAATTGGAAGAGTTTTTCAACAAATAATTTTTTATCATTCTGCTTGAATTTCATAGATGATGGAACGAAGTTTTTATCCCTGCTCGACAATAACAAATTATATTATGTTATGTAAACCTAACCGAAAATACGTGAGCTGAGCCGGCTGAGCCAGCCGTAATGTTGTAATGAATTTCATCATACTCGCGCAGGTATTAGATTTTAATTTGGAACCTCAAAATTGGTATGAAAATTTTAACCAAAAATATCACACAATAAGAAAATATTCGTTAATCGAAAAGTATTTCATTGCACGGAGAGTAAAAATAAAAAAAAATCACGCTGATACTGCGAAACGCGGTTCCAAAGTTATAATTATTATTATTATTTTTAGCCCTCTGTGACCCACTGCTGGGCAAAGGCATGCCCACATTCCTTCCAGTCACCTATTTCCAGCGCCTATACGGTCCAATCTGCTCGGAAGTTAATGAGCTCGTCCCTCTATCTTTTCTTTGGTCTGCCGCGACGACTTCGGGTTGTGTCTGGGTTCCACTCGGTGGTCAGCTTGACCCACTGATCATCCGTCATACGGCAAACATGATCAGCCCAGCCAGTCCCACTTGAGCTTGACGGCTTTCGTAGCCACATCGGCGATTTGTGTTCGGGAGCGTAGCTCAGTATTGCGTATGCGGTCAAAACGCTTGACTCTTAGTATGCTGCGCTCCATCGCACATTGGCAAACCTTGAGTTTATACTTTTGTATGTTGGTTAAAGAACAGGTCTGCGCATCATAAGTAAGAACGGGGAGGATGCATGCGTCCATCAACTTTCGCTTGAGTGAAAGAGGAAGGTCACCCTTAATTAAATCTCCCATGGACCAATAGCTCCTCCAGGCACTTTCGAATTATATTACAAAGTAAAAATGTTTGACCCCGGAGGCCATAAATCAGATGGTTAAGATATCGATTACAATCCCTGAAAAATCTTAGCATAGCATCGTAACCACGCTGTTATAGTGGTGCGTTGGTAGTGGTACGATCATAGTGGTAACGATGGGATGGTACGATGATAGTGGCAACAACCATGAAAGCCTCCGACGATCTTCATACATTAAAAAATACAAAATGCGCCAGGTCTGTTTCTGAAGCAATGCTTCTCGTGAATTTTCAACATTTGTTTTCCACATCAAGAAGCCAAGCAGCATATAGTGCATTAATTCGGTGCTCAGGTCAACAATAAGCATCAAACACTATATTCAAAAACATATAGCATTTCTAAAGCGGAAATCAGAAGTCAAAAGTATTAAAAGCTCAAAATGTGGAAAATTTTCTTAACGAAGCACCTGCCACAGTTTCCTTGCTACAAAAGTATGTATTATACCTACCTGAGTATTTACTTGCAGAAAATTAATGATCTATCTGCTTTACTTAACTGCCTATATTTTGTTAAAAATGATCTTGATTTTTGAAGTGAAAACTTCTTTAGGCACGTTGGGCATTTATTGAGATGGGAAAAAAACCATTGCACTCGCGACACTTTTACTATTACCGTTACCGACAACTCTGTATATGAAATAAAAACTTCTTTAGGCGCGTTCGGAATTTTTGAGATGGGAGAAAAAACATTGAATTCGCAACACTGTTACTGTTACCGACACCTCTATATACCTAGTCAGGTCATAAATTCTGTCACATGTTTAATATAAAATAATTGAAACAAGTTTATTCATTATGTAACCATTTATATACCAAAATGAACTTAACAAAACATAGATTCTTATGACACTAATGTTTATTCTTATCGATCGAGGTCCATGTCAATATCGGCGGCTGCCTTAATCAAGGATGTCTTGAGTGACTCCAAATTGGGATGAGGCTTTGAGCACGCCTTTTTCTCCAAGTGTTCCCATATCTTGTAATCTAACGGATTCAAATCTGGACTGGAGGTGGGCCAGTCTTCGTGCCGGATGAAGTCGATTTCACGCGCCGCCAGCCAGTCTTGTGTGCTCTTCGCTCTATGAGCTGGCGTCGAATCTTGTTGGAATACCCAGTGGCTGTTATTGAACATGGTATGAGAAACAGGTTCCACAAGGTTCGTCTGGACTGTATTTTGATACACAACTACATTCGTTTTTACACCTTTCTCACAACAATGTACCTCTGTTAAGCCCCAATAAGAAACTCCCAACCATACCATGAGCGAGGATGGAAAATGACCTCGTTGGACACGCGGAATACGGTTGCTCGCTTCTTCACTACTGTGTGCGTACACCTTATCATTTTGTTTGTTGTAGCTCTCTTCTACGGTAAAAATTTTTTCATCCGAAAAAAGAATTTCCCGATATTTTTTTCCCGCGTACTGCTTCAACAAAGCGCGGCATCTCTTCAGTCTCAGGTTCATTAGACGAGCATTCAAACGATGTCCTGTTTTTCTTCGATATGCCCCAAGCCCTAAGTCTTCATTTAACACCCTTTTAACCGTGGTTCTGCTTAACCCCATCTGAAGGGCCAACAGTTTCTGCTTACGTTTGGGATTTCTTTGAATTCGCGCCTTTACAGCTTTTACCACTGCTGGAGTCCTAACAGGCCGAGGGCGACCACTTCTTGACCTGTTATCTACACTAGAGTCTTCATTGTATCGTTTGATGGTGCGATAAACGAATCTTTTGGTTATATTAAAATTTATCAGTATGTCAAAAATTTGAATTGGCGCGTAACCGCAACGATGCAACACAATAACTACAACACGGTCTTCTTTAAGCGTCCACTCCATATTTAAAAATGAGTAAAATTCTAAAAAGTATACATTTTTATTTTCATAAACCCCAATTCGAATTCTATAAACTTTTTTGTGGCCAGCATTCTAAAAGAAAAGTTTTTACTGTGTGACAATACTTATGACCTGACTAGGTATAAGTATCTCGTAAATGTTCAAGTTTTCACTTATCTCGGCACTTTTTTTTAAGTAAATGTAACGGTGCTAGCAATGGAATTAACTAGTGAACATAAAAGTCGAATATATCGAAATATTCACATGAATTTATTGCTGGTAAACTTATCAGATACAATAACAAAGACAAGACGGCATCCGTAGCCCATAATGAGTACGCAAGAATTATTGCAAAGTACCAAGCTCTACGCCCTTCTCCTGTAAACACAGTCATCTACTCTGTCGGTAGATTCAGTAGCAGACATGACCCATAGTAAACGACATGGTGGCTGAAAATCTGATGCAGTAGCGGAGGGCTACATAAAAGATTCCACAAGAAACAAGAATAGAATAAGCTGCCGTATTGTTGACAGCATCAGTCTGAAAACGTTGCCAAATACTGTTGATACACGGACACCATGTCTACCACAGCCATACCAATAAAAACACCTTATCAAATCCTCTGCATCAATGACCAACCTTCACGATTCAAAAGGGCTCCCAGACACAAGCGCTTAAAGCTTTGGGTACTACAGTTACTCAAATAAACTCAACTTCGATAAACGTACCGAATAAAAATATAACTATGTCGTTCCACAACTGGACTAACGTATCAAACATCAACTTTTCATTTATAAATAAGTACTTAAATTCAAATAAAACGCTTTTATTTACGATTTGCTTTTGTCTCGCAGAAAGTGTGAAAAGTAGAGGACTCTCCTCGTAGGTAAGGAGCTTTCTTCGTCTTGCTTATATCTCTGTACTCAGGATTCTAGTAACTCCATCGCACAACCTTTTTTTTGCGCTCGGTATTTAATATAGAAACTGACCCGTAATACTAATATTCTTGCGTTGATTTTACACAGATATTATTTTAATCTTGCCGCTCATTGTTCAATCGGTTCATCATTATTATTTCTGTAATATTTTTAATCACCGTGGTCGCTGCTTCATTAATTTTCATATATGAGCCTAGAATGGAGTAGTTTTTTTACAATGGCCAACTTTTGCGGTGTGATCGGAATTTAATTTAAACTGGTTTACCTCAACGGATCGACCACAATCGTTTAAGGGCTCAAAATGGCTACTAATTAATTGTAACATACGTCCTATCCGGGGAATTCGTCCAATTCAGTCACCATGTATAACATTTTACATAAAAAACTTGCATGATTTATTTCATTCATTATTATACACTAGCTGACCCGGCAAACGTTGTTCTGCGATATAAATTATCAAACATAACAAATGCAGAATGAAATGTCAAAGAGACGCGACACTTCATGTAAATGACTTCACGGCAATGAACGATGGCGACGATTAAATTATATGGAACTTTCAACCTCTCTTTCACTCCCATCAAGATTATTTGAACAAAAATAGCCTATGTCCTTCCGCAGGATATAATCTATCTTCTTGTCAAATTTAATTATATTCCGTTCAGCCCTTTAGTCGTGAAAAGGTAACAAACAAACAGAATTACTTTTGCATTTATAATATTAGTCTGATAATACGGTACGATAAATCCGGTATTTATAATATTAAAGTTTAACTTGTTTGAGTTTCATATTACTTTATCAAGGTCGCATCTCACCTCTTAGGAAGTCGATTCGATGTGCCAAGCGGCGTGAAAAAGTCACTGCACAAATTAATGAGAGGTGATATACAATCTAGTTATGCAGGCATGATGCTGCACCTGGATTATTTATAGTTTCAGACTAAGCATAGCTGTGTTAAACATAATAATTGGTCAAGTGCGTTTCGGACCACGCACAGTTAAGAGTTCCGTACGTTTATCAACTACTACTCGCAAACTAGTAGAGCCTACTCAGCTTTGATAATCTAGACACTTAAAACAACAATATACACTTTGCAACTACAGCCATCATCGTCATCACATCAGCCACAGGAAGTGCCAGGAAACTGCAGTAGGTGTGATGCCGATTACAGAAGGCAAATGCTCTCTGGGGCAAGGGATGGTAAGATTCTCAGAAGTTTCTATCTTATAAATATCGTCTAAAGGTAAGCATCCACAGTTTCGCATCGCACGCAGCGGACGGATCGCATCAAACGGATTAATTTTTAATAGTGCGTCCACTGTATCGGCAGCGATCGGATTTGCCGATGCAAGTACCAGCAGACGGATTGCCGATGCCACTTCATTCGAATTTTCGTAGTGATCGTACGTGCGGAAGGTGTCTGCGAGAATGGAGAAAAGCGATGAAAAACAATTTGTCGTTATTGCTTGTTTGTTAGCAGAAGAGGAAGAATATGCATAAAATCTAAAAAAAGGAAACATAATATCTGGATACACAACATATGCAAGAAGAGATCGAAACATGGAGGATATGGACAATGGGGCGCGTCCACTGATCGGCAACGGCGTATGACGTCATCGGCACGCATCGCAAAAGTCGCCTCTCGGAACAACGGTGTCGGCATTGCCGATGAGCGATCCGTACGGTGCGGATCAGTGGACGCACTTGTGTGACTTTCTATACAAAGCATAGTAAAATCCGTTGCGTGCGATGCATCCGATGCGGGCCTGTGGACGCTTACGTTAAAATGCCACCGTGAATGACTGCTGAAATCTCTGAGGCCGAAGTGGCCTATACCCTAACCTCGAAGGGTTTAGTGCTTTAGTGACGAAATGATATGGAAAATAAGAGAGTAAATTTTCGAAAGGAGGTTTGTATTCTAAATCTCTTTATGACTTACAAAGTCTCACATGGCCTAATAAACTATATGAGATCCATTTAATAATATTATTATTTTACTCGCATAAAATGATTGCTCTTCACGTCACCTTTATTATTTTCCGATTTAAATTACTCTTCAAAATAATCAAAATCAAATCATATAATCATTTATTTTAGATAACAAAGATCATTGTTATAAAACAAACGAGTGTGCACACGACTGAACTAAAACTTCGTTTTCAAAATATTAATTTATAAAATTGTTCAATTACAAAATGGTCCACACGTCTGTAGGTCGATCAGTCTATGTTCATTCTGGACAGACGCAAGTCGCACTCGCACATTAACGTTAAAAATATACGAAACGTAACTCTCTATCTTTCAATCTTCAATAAGTTAATCTCCTTCTCAACATCCGTTCGCACTTTTGGTAACGCATTCACTAGCTTACTCCCCAAGTCAAGAGTGCGTAAAAAAGTTTAAAGTATTTCAAAAATAGATAAATAAAAATGTTTCCGTCCGCAAAAGTGTTTGTTAGGCCGCATTTATTGGTGTTAGACGAATCAATCGAAAATTGTAAACATTTCACTAACAGAAATACGAAATAAAACTCTGTGATTCTACTAGTTCCCAAACTTTATTTGCAACGTCGAAACCAAAGCCTCCAAAACTATGCAGTGAATTTTCTGTTTATTTAGACTCGTTGTAAATTGAAAACACCAAACAGTCCTACCTGCGTTATAAAACGTAAAGCTGTCGGATCGCAACCTTCATTCATTGTCGGATTCGATGTATCTCTAAAACGCTATTATAAAACTATTTTAGATTGACCATCGCCATCGAAAGCTATACGATTTCAACACGGATTCATAGGTTTATAGATAAAGAATGCTTTGAAATGATGACCTCCGTGGCGCAGTGTGCGAACAGCCGGCTGAGACGCAGGAGGGTTCGATTCCCGCCGCGGAACAAATGTTTGCATAATCTACAGATATTTGTTCCGGGTCTGGTTGTATTTTTATATAATATACCTATACTATGTATGTATTATTATCTTAGTCTGGGCATTTCCAGGACTGAGCCCCACCAATGTTATGGCGGTGGCAACATAGATCGTTTGGGTCACCATGGTCTGTCTTGCCGCCGCAGTTCTGGTCGACTCTCACGCCACGCCACCCTGAACGACGTCATCCGTCGGGCGTTTGTCACCGTCAACGTGCCGGCTCTACTTGAGCCGAACGGTATTTCACGAGACGATGGCAAGAGGCCTGATGGTTTGACATTAATTCCGTGAAGTCGTGGGAGGTCGCTGGTGTGGGATGCAACTTGTGTTGACACACTGGCACCCTCTCACCTTCATAGTACTTCCCAGGTGGCTGGTGCGGCAGCAGAGGCTGCGGAGAACCTCAAACGGAGGAAATATGATTTCCTGGGAGATCAATACATATTTCTTCCATTTGGGGTCGAAACTATTGGTCCTTGGGGCTCGAGTGCCCAAAAATTCATTAAAGAGCTGTCCAGACGCCTCATAGACACCACAGGTGACCAAAGAGCTGGAACTTACCTCTGCCAACGGATCAGCCTAGCCATTCTAAGAGGTAATGTTGCCAGTTTGGGCACCTTACCTGCAGATGGAGACTTAAATGCAGTTTTTTATTTATAGTTTTATTTTAAATTTAGTTTTAGTTATTTAATTTAATTGTAGTTTTTATAGTTAATTAGTGTAAATTAAATAGTATGTATTTACAAAAAAAAAGTATTTAAGTATTCTATCAGTTATCTGGTTCCCATAGTACAAGCTCTGCTTAGTTTGAGGCTAGATAGCGCTGTGTGAAATGTCCAGCAATATTTATATATTTTATTTATTAAATGGGAGTTCATGGTAGAAAGGTTTATTGTGTGTTATACGAAGTAATTATGCCTTTTAAAAGCAAAACGTTACGCTTTTAATTATTTTGGATGTATTATGTATTATTTAGTAGATACGTATTTATTTATACAATAATTGTTATAGTCTTGCATTGCAATAACTCCAAAAAATGTTTATCAAAATCAATTTAATAACATAATATACATTTAAAAACATAAATATTATATACATTACTATGAAATACTTATAGAACAGGGGAATCCTCTAAAGATTGTTGCTCGTTGCAAACGATCTATAAGGTGTGGCAATTCACACTACAACGTGGTCACATTAACTCGACGCATCGCTGGGATGCGGATCCCCGCCCGCTTCCCCCCGCATTCCCTTTTCTCGCCCGGCAAGCGTCAGTACGGTCAGCATGTGAAAAATGCCAAATAAATAAATATTAATTGGGTAGCCATACTACAAATACATATGTGTTTTTCCTATTTTTATGCTCAATATTAATAACGGTAACCGGTAGACACCTTAAATTTTCACAGAATATGTAGTTGTATATTACCTTTCAAAATAAATAATTATTTTTTATACATTTAACAAACTTAATTTTTAAGCAATTTTTACTCGATCTTAATAAACAGGTAGAAACTTATCTTTTATAGATGATGGTTCGGAACCTTTCGTGCGGGAGTCCCACTCGCACTTGGCCGGTTTTATTCCCACACCGTACTTAAATCAAAATGCGCGCCAAAATGACGTCACATGGTCAAGCGCCTAGTTAATGTGACCGCGTTGTACAAATAATGACATAATATTATAAAGGGGAAAGATTTGTATTTTGTATGTTTGTTACGAATAAACTAAAACTACACGTCCGATTTTAAAAATTATTTCACTATAAGGATCCCTGAGTAACACAGGTTATATTTATTACTAGAAAAAATTAGGGATCTCCACTAAAATTTCAATAATGTAACCTATGGTAAAATTTGCCATAAAAAATGTTCAATAAACAAATGTCCAAACGTGCGTTTTTTAAATCCAATAAACTTTATATTAGAGTTTAAATACAAAAACGTACTTACCGCCCTGACGTATGCACTATACGCGCTCTGTTGACTGGACATTGACCGGCCTAGGTCATTACTGGGCCAGACCATTAAAAGTGGACTATACCTCAGCCCAAACTCGAATTCCACCCCCGCTTCTCCGATCGCCGCTGCACGTCCTATCTCGCCGTGGTTCACATGTTTGCCGGTTTTTAATCATTCAGTCCCTTCATTTTATTGTTGTGTATATTTCTTAATACTGTGTCTTTACAAAAACCAACTTAATATAAATGATACCTATGAATTACGTGATCGTTGAAGCGACAAGCGTCACGGGTACCCCGTCTGAAAGCCGAGGCCAGACTGAATCGCGGACTGGGCGTTCGAAGCGAATGGTTTCATTAGTGCAAAAGTTAGGTTTTTTCATTTTATGGTAAAATTAAAAGGTATTTTAAAAATTAAAAACACAGGTGCACTTATTTATGTTGTATAGAATCACTGTATAACGTTTCAAGATGTGAATTGAAGTATTCATCGCATAAGAACGGTTTTAAGATAAATTTGGAGTAATCTTTGGATTTTTTCCATCGAAAAAATTTTACTGAATCGTGTTTTTACAACACAGGCGTTCTATAACATATCCTTAATTATAACATGTGTAAATTACAAATTTAAAGCACAACATTTGTTAAACAAAAGATTGTTTCTCAATAAGCGATTTATCGTCTCCCCAGGTATAGTGCGCCCTTAAACTAGGGGTGGTTGAACGACTCGAAGTAACATTTTACAATCTGTAGCAACATACAATAAGCTAAATATTTAACATTTCGTCGATCAGCATTTTACCGATTTCTCGAGATTTTGATAATAAAACCAGAACATTTTAGAGATATATTTATTTTTTATTTTTTTTGTAGATACCGTATATTATATATAATTGGTTTAAATTATAACACCTTATATATAGATAGCTAAACTGCTCCAGAGCACTACCAGACAGACACTGGCTGTATTACCCCGCTGAATTGCAATGCTTAGCGTTGGCCCAGATAAGCGCCAGCTCTCGGATCACACGTATCTTCTACCAGACACCCAAAAATAATTTTGAAAACGCGATGGGCCCCGGTACCCTATGGACCCAGGGTTTCGACCCCAAATGGTTCAAATACGTAAGCTCTGTCGAGACTTCCATATTTGCGCCGCTTGAGACCTTCAGCTGAGTTTGCCGCCGCACCAGACCTGACTGCTGTACCATCTGTTGCTTCAGATGTGTTGGCGCAAGGGTATCGACGCACCTTACGCTTAGACGCCTAGGTCGTGGACCATAGACCTATCTTCCCCAAGGTACAGAGTCATACCGTTAGGCCGCTTACCACCGTCACCTATCAAACAGTTCGGTTCGGACGACTGGAACGTTGACGCTGCAAAAAGCCCGGCGTATGATATCAATTTAACTAGTCTAGTAGAAAAAAGTATTTTATTTGAGACAAAAAAAATCATATACCGAACGGATTTTGATTTTGATTGTAGGCAACACTTTGTTTTCATGCTCGCGGGCAAAATACCAACGTCAATAGCGCGAAATTAATTTTTCCAGTGTCCCGCCACTGGAACCGACGCCACTTAGTCAACAAAAACAAAACAAAGACAAAATTTTCAGTTTATAGACGAAGAACTTTGTCATAAGTATTGTGAGTATTATTGTTGTATTGAGTATTATGGTGAGTTTCTACTCAGGCTTCAAATGAACGGCTCAGTATGTGGCAGAGTGTATTTTCTTTCTTCTTAGTTACTAGGTTACATGGTAAAAAAGCGTACTTGATGATCACACTTTTCCGTTAAATTCGCGCTACACGCTATATAAAATTTGGTCCTCGCCCTAGCTGTGGTGCGGGAAGCGTAATTTACATTTGCACCAATAGATTTTCTAATCGAAGTTTCTAGAAAAAAGCTAGACAGAGACACATATAAATACATATAGTTATTCCGTTCTTGACCGTCCGTTACAATTATAAAATAATTTAAACACTACCTAGGTTTTTATTTCTTTATTGATTTTATCAACTATTCAACAAAATAATCGCCATGTTTATAAGTGCTTACTTACCTACGTTCCGCAAGTGCGATTTTTCATTATCCAGAGTGCCAGAACAGAATATCTTGACCTAGTCAGGGGAAGAGTCCCAGACCCCGACCAATGCAGCCTAGCCCACAATAAAAAATCCTAAATTGTATATTTATCTGGAAAATGCGAATTTCGGAAGGAATTATTCAAACATCCAATTATTGGATTCCGTAGCAACGGACAAGCTTTAACGAACTCTCAGTTCAAAGTTAAATATAGCTTGGCTATTTCATAAAATACGGTTATTCCGTGATTGAAATTTTTGGCTTGATTGTCTATTACCGACGTCGACCGCAACATTGAATACGTTACTTGATACAACAAAAGATAAGCCCCATGGCACATGTTTCGAAAAGTTATGCTAAGTTTGAAATAAATGGGGTAAAAAAATATTGGCCGAAAGTACAAAAAAACGTACTACTTCCGAAGAAAAAAATAGGTGGCAAATACGTCATTTGATACCGAAATAATACTGATGGCATCAAATAGTACTGTGTCCTAGTGTGCCAGTTTCTGTATGGCCGAAAGTACTTGGCAGCATGTTTCAAAGACCACATCCGGACTCTTCTACCTACGTCATCTGATACAAAGTTAAAATTAGTCCACTGTTCTCACAGAACCTAAATAAATATTTTGATAATAAATTTGCTTTTATTTATTAAAAAGGTTTTTTTTTAAATTCATCTCTGCATCACAAGACGTGTCAGAAAACGACAGAAAAAAGAGGGGTGCGGACTGGACAGTCGACTTTGAAATCAACAGCCATATAAAGAAAATCGAACTAATGCCCTGTGTATTTATTTAGTGCTAGCTGACAAATCCGCAGCTTCGCACGCGTAGTTTTTCAATAAAAACATTACCCTCCTTCTGCGCAGTTAGGTAAAAAGTAGCCTATATCACCCGGGGATAGTGTAGCTTCCCAACAGTGAAAGAATTTTTTAAATCGGTTCAGTTGTTTCGGAGCCTATTTAATACTAATAATTAGATGACGTAGGTAGAGGGGTCCGGATGTGGTCTTTGAAACATGCTGCCAAGTACTTTCGGCCATACAGAAACTGGCAGACTGGGTTCTTCTATCGCTCCCATTAAAGTACTTTTTGATGCCTAAGGTATTATTTCGGTATCAAATGACGTATTTGCCAACTATTTTTGTCACCGGAAGTGGTCCCTGTACTTTCGGCCAGTATTTTTTTTACCCCAATTATTTCAAACAGCATATCTTTTCTAAATGTGCCATGGGGCTAATCTTTGTATCAAGTAACGTAGTCAATGTTACGATCGGCGCCCGTACTATTTATTGCGTCGGAAGCTTGTTTATAAGCTGTAGGTACTGACAGTATATTTTTTAATAATGTCCCATTTATAATAAAGGCTACCCAAAGACAAGTGAAACCAGAGGGCCTATTAGGGCGAATTATTTACCTAAGCTAACAAGTCGATAGAAAATACAATGCAAGAATTAGCTGATATATTGGAAGTAAATGTTCCGGTAGTGTTTCTTAGAGCTCAGGCCAACTGACAACAAACAATGAATTCACAAATAATTCAAAAATCAATGGTGTACATTTTACACAGCGCTATCTAGCCTTAAATTAACCGGTTCTCATAGTACAAGCTTTACTTAATAGACCTTTTTGAATAAATACTTTTGGAATACCTATATAATTTTTATGTAAATAAACGTACTTAACGGAACAAATATCTCTAGTTCGTGCAAAAATTTGTTTCGCGGCGGGAATTGAACCCGCAATCTCCTGCATATCTGCAGGCTCTTTAGCCGCTGCGCCGTGAGGTCGTCCATTTAAAGTTCCTTATTATAAAGATGTTAATTAATGCGAGCCTTAAATGCAACCTTGCTAGCGTAAAATCATAAAACTTTTTCATCGAGATTAAACTAACATGAAAGCTTTTACAAAATTACATTTTTAGGTGATTTTATAGGAATCAAATTTGTTTGATTAAAAATTCACTGCGCATTTTTTATAATTCTGGATATTATTGGATTTTGCTAATTTGTGCTATGGGAACCAGATAACGGATAAAATACTGATATACTTTTTTTATTGTTTAGAAAAATTCCTAAAACTCGGAACCAATACCTGTAGATCATGCAAATATTTGTCCTCCGGTGGGAATTGAATCCACTACCTCAGTTTAACGGGTAAGCATAAACATTTTATACTAGAACTCAAGCAAATTGTATACACTTAATACGTGTTACCGGTGTTGCCTCTTACATGTAGAGAATGTCGGGTATTATCCGTCCGTGGACTTTATGTATTGCACATTTGCACGCTATCATCCTACACCACAAAACCCTTAACTTTAATCCCATGACTGCTGGTGAAACACAATCTAACAGGTTTATCTACCTAGTCAGGTCATAAGTATTGTCACACAGTAAAAACTTTTCTTTTAGAATGCTGGCCACAAAAGAGTTTATAGAATTCGAATTTCGAATTGTTCATGAAAATAAAAATGTATACTTTTTAGAATTTTACTCATTTTTAAACATGGAGTGGCCGCTTAAAGAAGACCGTGTTGCAGTTATTGCGTTGCATCGTTGCGGTTACGCACCAATTCAAATTTTTGACATACTAAAAAATTTGAATATAACCAAAAGATTCGTTTATCGCACCATCAAACGATACAATGAAGACTCTAGTGTAGATGACAGGTCAAGAAGTGGTCGCCCTCGGTCTGTTATGACTCCAGCAGTGATAAAAGTTGTGAAGGCGCGAATTCAAAGAAATCCCAAAAGTAAGCAGAAACTGTTGGCCCTTCAGATGGGGTTAAGCAGAACCACGGTGAAAAGGGCGTTAAATGAAGACTTAGGGCTTCGGGCATATCGAAGAAAAACAGGACATCGTTTGAATGCTCGTCTAATGGACCTGAGACTGAAGAGATGCCGCGCTTTGTTGAAGCGGTACGCGGGAAAAAAATATCGGGAAATTCTTTTTTCGGATGAAAACATTTTTACCGTAGAAGAGAGCTACAACAAACAAAATGATAAGGTGTACGCACACAGTAGTGAAGAAGCGAGCAACCGTATTCCGCGTGTCCAACGAGGTCATTTTCCATCCTCGCTCATGGTATGGTTGGGAGTTTCTTATTGGGGCTTAACAGAGGTACATTTTTGTGAGAAAGGTGTAAAAACGAATGCAGTTGTGTATCAAAATACAGTCCTGACGAACCTTGTGGAACCTGTTTCTCATACCATGTTCAATAACAGGCACTGGGTATTCCAACAAGATTAGGCGCCAGCTCATAGAGCGAAGAGCACACAAGACTGGCTGGCGGCGCGTGAAATCGACTTCATCCGGCACGAAGACTGGCCCTCCTCCAGTCCAGATTTGAATCCGTTAGATTACAAGATATGGCAACACTTGGAGGAAAAGGCGTGCTCAAAGCCTCATCCCAATTTGAAGTCACTCAAGATATCCTTGATTAAGGCAGCCGCCGATATTGACATGGACCTCGTTCGTGCTGCGATAGACTACTGGCCGCGCAGATTGAAGGCCTGTATTCAAAATCACGGAGGTCATTTTGAATAAACTTTAGTGTCATAAGAATGTATGTTTTGTTAAGTTCATTTTGGTATATAAATGGTTACATAATGAATAAACTTGTTTCAATTATTTTATATTAAACATGTGACAGAATTTATGACCTGACTAGGTATATTACGAGATGTACCACAACCTTTGCGAGACGACAAATTATTTTATGAAGTCCTGTATCTATAAAAAACTTAACAAACCGCTAACATCCTTCAAATGTAAAATAGTAGGCAGAGACTGGCTACTTAATGTAGACTATGCTTCTACAGAAGCTATTCTAGCCGCTCTCTCCTAGATTAGGCACCATTGTATTTATGTATTTATCATTTTGTTATTTGTATGAATAATTTCGAAATTTCTATTCAAATGTCTTTTCAAGTGTAAATTATTATTATTTGATCTATCAATGTATTTAGTAATTATTTTTTAACAATAATTCTAAGTATATTTATTAAATTCAATTGTATATATACCTCAGCCCTAACTCGAATTTCACCCCCGCTTCTTCGCGCGCCGCTGCACGTCCTATCTCGCCGTGGTTCATATGTTTGCCGGTTTTTTATCATTCAGTCCCTTCATTATCTTGTTGTGCTTATTTCTCATTACTGCGTCTTTACAAAAACCAACTAAATATAAATTCTACCTAAGAATTACGTGTTCGTTTGGAGCGACAAGCGTCACGGGTACCCCGTTAGAAAGCCGAGGCCAGACTGAATCGCGAACCGGGCGTCCGGAGCGAATGGTTTCATTGGTGCAAAACTTAGATATTTTCATTTTATGGTAAAATCAAAAAGTATTTGAAAATTTATAACACAGGTGCCCTTATTTATGTTCTGTAGAATTACTGTACAATGTTTCAAGATCTAAATTGTAGTATTCATCGCATAAGAACGGTTTTGAGATAAATTTGGAGTCATCTTTGGATTTTTTTTCTATACAGAAAATTTTACGGAGTCGTGTTTTCACAACAAAGGCGTTCTAGGATGTATCATTAACTATAACATATATGAATTACAGGTTGAAAGCACACAATTTGTTGAACAAAACATTGTTTCTCAATAAGCGATTTAACGTCTCCCCAGGTATAGTGCGCCCTTAAATACTATCAAGCCCGACGGAGGGTATTATTATGCCACAACACAGGTTTACCTAGTTTGGATATTAATGCTATACCGCCAGAAACGGTCTATGTGAACGGTAATTATTTCAAGGATTGTTTCTGTTAATTTGATGTATGTTATAATTTAATAAACTTCATTTCATTTCAATAACAAGTAACTTTTTAACAAAAATATAACCGACTTCAGAAAATCGAAAACAGTTATTTTGATTTAAAACACATTAAGCGTCCCTATAAAATTTGATTGTTGGCCTAGATTTTTTTAGGATTCCATCATCAGATCCAGACTTAGTGCCAATGGGTGCCATCTGGGAAGTATATACCCTTTTGACGACCACGTACATCGTCGGCATGTATATAATAATCAGATAAGGTACATAAATGAAGTGACAAGCTCGATAAAACCCTGCCCTCCGAACTAGTTTAAGAGTTTAGAGACTGTATCTCGTCTCTAGCACTCAAGGATAGTGTAGTTTTATATCAGTAAAAGATTTGTCAAAATCCGATTAGTATTTCCAGTGATTCTCCGCTAAATCTAACTATAGAAACTCACAAAGTTTCCCTCTTTATATTATAACGAGCTGCTTACCAGCGAACTTATTCTTATTCGCGTGTACCTTAATTATTTTGGCAAATTATAACAGCGTCAATTATCGAAAATCGTATACCTACGTTCGAAAACGACGTCTGCCCTATCGGGTAAGCATAGTTATTTTTTATGTTAATACATACTTATAATACTAGAGAAACAACCAGACCCAGATCAAATATCTGTAGATAATACAAACAAGAATTTATGAATTATGAAAAAAAAAATCTTCCGCGTCAGCTACAAATCTTTTTTTTTCTAGTTCCTCGGATACAACTAGATCCAGATCAAATATCTGTGGATAATACAAACAAGAATTTACGAATTATGAAAAAAAACTTCCGCGTCAGCTACAAATCTTTTTTTTTCTAGTTCCTCGGATACAACCAGATCCAGATCAAATATCTGTAGATAATACAAACAAGAATTTATGAATTATGAAAAAAATATTCTTCCTCGTCAGCTACAAATCTTTTTTTTTCTAGTTCCTCGGAAATTAATATTGACACGACAATAAACATTCCTTTGATAATCAGCCTATGACAGAGCAATGCCAACTGTTAGCAGTCAGCCCCGGATCTACGATTTTTCCGAACTATGCTAACCCCGCCATTTAGTTTATGCCGCGATAAACTAAATGGCGTGGTTAGCATAGACGTGTTTATATTCTTAGCAAGTTCCAATCAAAAGGTATTTTGAAAATTTAGAACACAGGTGCCCTTATTTATGTTGTGTAAAATTACTATATAAAGTTTCAAGATCTAAATTGCAGTATTCATCACATAAGAACGGTTTAAAATTAAATTTCGAGTCATTTTTGAATTTTTTTTCTATCGAGAAAATTTTACGGAATCGTGTTTTCACAACACAGGCGCTCTAGCACGTATCCTTAACTATAATATAAATGAATTATAGATTGAAAGCACACAATTTGTTGAACAAAACATTATTTCTCAATAAGCGATTTAACGTCTCCCCAGGTATAGTGCGCCCTTCATTTTCCCAATAAAGCTATCTTATGTCGCATCTATACACAATATTTCCTTGTAAAGCTTTATCAAGATCGGTCCAGCTGTTTAGTCGTAAAAACGTAATACAGTCAGACTGAGGGACAGAGAGACACACAGAGTGAGTTGGAATTATAAACAAAACCTTGGAATTTATAAACTAGTGGTTCGCCACGAATTCAGATCTCGCGAGTCTACCAAAAGACAAAAAAAATATTCTTAGGGCGTCTCGCGCAACGATGCCTAAACGTATTTAGTGGCTAAATAAGATTTAAGGAGTTGTCAAACCATACAAATACGTAAAATTTAAACATATTTAGACGCTAAATACGTTTAGGGATAGTTGTGCAAGCCGGCCTTAATCTTTGACTAATAAAATAATGCTACGAAAATACAACTTGACCTACAGTTTCATTCAAAATACAAGTAACGGGACTACCCTTTTTTGTGGTAGAAATTGCAGTTATTCTGAATTTTAGTCTTTTCTCTTTATATGTGTCACTAAAACTACACGCATACCAAATTTTAGCACTGTGGGATAACTGGTGTACCTTGTGAATTTTGTCAAAGTTCAGTTTTTATTATGGCTAATAACTCAAAAACTATAAGGATTGAAGATCTATCATTCCTGTGGCTGCAGTGCAGTCTCATGGTATATCCAGGATGTTTGATAATATACCGACGATATTCAAGCGACGACTTCTCAAAATATAAAAAATACTTCTCGAAAAAAAACTAATAGTTATAATAACAAATTTTAAGGAAAATCGACTAAGTTTAGGTGATTAATTCGATATAAAACTTACTGCCTACTCATGCAATCGACATCCAAAAATAAAGTCCGATTTGATATCTCTTTTGGAAATGGCTATATCTATAGTTAGATGATAAGCATTATGCAATAGCACAGCATAAGTTTAATAAAGTGTTTGTTTTTACATGCCTAAATAAATTTCACATTTCTATGGTAAACATTTCACAAATTTATGTATTATGCACAAATTTATGTAAGAACCGCAGGTCGGCGTAGGATGCAGGCCGCTTCCAACCGCAGTTCCTGGAGATCAATGAGGGAAGCCTTTGTCCAGCAGTGGACATCCTACGGCTGATATGATGATGTATTATGCACATCAAACTAACGCCTTTCATTTTTTTGCGTATATTATCAAACACCCTATATATAGAGAGAATTATAAAATATAAGTAACCTATCAGAAAGTTAGTTAAATGACGAAGTGACAGTAATTACTCTCTGACCCAGTTATGGGTAAATATTGAGTTTGTTGGCAAACCTCACGAGTTTTAAAAGTACCCATAAAAATTTATAATAATCTAATAAACTTTCAAGTTGGGCGCGTTTTCGATATCTTAAAATTAATCTTATTACAATGAAAAAAAATGTTTTCAATGTACTATGTGTTATAAAAGCTTTGGTTAGTTTGGTTGGGGCTAAATGTCGTTTTGTGAAATCGAACGACATCTAGTTTTGTGAAATGTCCAGCATTATTTGTACATACAAATAATGCTGGACATTTCACAAAACGACATCTAGCCCCAACCAAACTAACCAAACCTTTTATAACACATAGTACATTGAAATGATTTTTTTTAATAAAATTACTATTAGTAAATTGTTTCAATGAGCATTTTCACCATTACTGTTTGTATGAGTACTACTTTTCCTTTAACTGCAGTCGGGATATCCAGCATGTCTAGTTTGATAGTTCACACTCATAGAACGTGTGTGAATTGTTATAAATTGTTTGAGCGCAAATTATTTCCAGAGTTTCATTATATGATATCTCTTTGGCGAGAGGAATCTCGTTTAGTTTTGCAGTGCTTTTAAAATACTACCCAACGGAATAACTTTTAATCGGATTTTAAATTTTCCAGATAAATATAAACTCTTTCATGACTGTTTGCTCTGCTAGAGTATACAACTGAAAACCTAATTGAAGATCTTGTGGACAGTATAATATACTTGTATAAGACCCATCAGTCTAGTATATTAAACTCTGTCTAGTTTTTAACCATACTCTATAAGCACCACTCCTGTAGGCCTAGTACAGTACCTGTAGAGAAGGGTTTTGTCTTGAGTCATTTTTCGGAACAAAGAAGACCCTTGTCGACCGTCTCGAGCACGGCGATTGCTAGGGTGGACGGGAAGAAACGTTGTCGACACTTCCTCGACTCAACAGTAGTCTACAACGCCGAGCACGATATCCATCATTTTCTCTATATTTGACATTTAAGGATAGACAACTTTCTTCTGTAATTGTTTAGGTCTTGCGATGCCTAGACAACGCTGTCTTCTCAAGTTGTCACCTTCGCACTCTTCTCAATTGCGCGCTTGCCAACAATTTTTGGTTAGATATATACCTAATTAATTGTATAAACAACGTACGCTGTTACAGACAGATTATCCTTCCCTTTTCTAGGAAGAAACCTTATTGAGCCTGCTCGGGGCAAAGATAATTTCGGAAGAATCGACAGAGAATAGAATAAAGCTTTATTACATCACACAAAAACAAATAATAATACACGCAGAAATACAAGGTGCGGTCAGAACCTTGTCGTCTCTTCGAACTGCACTTTCTCAACTGGGAGAGGAGGTATTTAGGTGGAACCTTACCTTGCCGTTTGCTTTCATGTAGGCATTATGGACGGTCCACACTAGTCCCGGGCCCGCGGTTGTTGTTTTCTCCCGGATGTCGAACCATGCTGTGATCGGGTTGGTGTCATCTGTCGTCGGCGGCTCTTTCGGTGCGTTCTCCCAGCTGGCGAGGTTTGTAAATTCCACGAACGTGTCCCTACACTTCGCCAGTAACGACATTGGACGTTATGGAGACTTCCTTTAGAACCGCCTGAAACAAAATAAATTTATATTAAAATGAGCTGTTTACCCGCTACATTGTTCGCGTAGACTTCAATTATTGTCATAGCGCCAATTATCGAAAATCACATACGTCCGAAAACGTCGCGTCGTCTGCCCGTTTGGGTAAGCATAGTCATATTTAATCAAAAAGTTTTTTTATTTTTCGAACTTTTTAGCCAGTCTCATATCTAGTCTGACGCGACCTGAAGAAAGTTTTTACCTCTAAAAAGTTAAAAGCTTTTAACTTCTCCTTGGATGTGACGATGTGTCTCATGCTCTGAGAAATGTGTCAACTACTATTTACTCATCAATGGCGCCGCCAAGCGTTTAATTTTATTTTAATTTACCGCAAACAAAATGTTTATACATGTTTACAAAAATGTTCTGTGTAAACACATGTTTATTTTCGACAAGTTGTTTATTGTCTAACCCAGGGATTCCCAAACTATTATGGGCAAGAGACCCCTTTTCCAAAATGAAATGATGACTCAGAGCCCTATAGCCAAATTACGTCAAAATTCTTATATCTAGTTTTTTTTCTATTGATACAAAATCCTTTTTAACTTACTAACTTTGCGGTTGGTTAAGTGAACTTATTTAAACTTGAAGTAAACTTTTCATCATTTTCTCATCAAAATTAAAAAAAATAAATAGACATGAATTTCAGTAAATATCAAGTGTAATTAATTACGTAAAGATACTAAAGTGGGTAATTATTTTTAGAAAAAAACATTACAATTGCAAAGTATAGATAAAAATAATATGACAATCCCTGGGAAAGCAATTTCGACCCCAAGGGGTCGATATCGACTACTTTGGAAATACCTGGTCTAACCTGTTTTAAAGTTTGATAGATATTGAAAGGCAAGCCCAAGTTTCAGGTATTGGGTTGCACTAATTTTATGTTTTTATTTTTATTTATTTTATGTTTATTTTAATTACTTTAGTCATTTTAAGTATGTACCTCCCTTTTTATGTACTTGAAACTTGGCGTAAGCAAAAGAAAAGTAATCACTATATCTAATTGTTTTCAAAAATCTGTCTCAAAAGCTTATATAAATGAATCGGTGCTGAGATATCGAACCATTTCATAAAATAATGCAACAATTATAGATTATTTTCTCCAACGCATTTTGGTAAGGTAGTTTTATTCATGCGTTATACAAAGTGCCCGCAACCCGCTTCGAGCTTTAAACCGGACGGACCGCCCACCACGCCCCCAACAATCTAATTAAGTAATAATGTTTGTTTTGAGTCCCTTACTGGGTCTTCATCCCCTTGCCGTTTTTTAAGCGACTTCAAAAAAGGATTTGACGTAGATATCGATTTTTTCAATAAGAAAAATCCATTCGTGTAACCTTTGGATTGACAGTTGTAATGAGAGAGAAAATTGAGGAGTTCCCTGGGATATCTTCAAAGCCCATGGTCCGACAAGGACCCAAATAGCTATTGTCTATAGTTTCCAATAAAATACCCCAATCGCAATATGTTTCTTAGAGTACAGTACACCCTATAAAATAAAGAAAGAATCATCGAAATCGGTTGACTATTGGCGGAGATATCGATTAAGAAACGAAAAAAAAACCTACCGACGAATTGAGAACCTCCTTTTTTGAAGTCGGTTTAAAATTATAGTTAATCATACAATGCTGACCATTATATTTTGTTTAAGACAATTAACGAAAGTAACTATTGTAAAATCGATTTTTTATATTATACTAGTTGTACTTCATACACCCCCGAACTTCATACCGCCATGACATGCATATAACGCGGGCTGTCAATATACGACACCCTGGTAGAATTGTCAATTATTGTCTCCGGCCATCATTTTACAACCATACTTAACCATTGACAAAATTACGTTTATCTGTCATATGCGTTTTGTTATTCCATGTCAGATGCGTTTTTATTATACCACGTTTTATAGTGACTTGTATTATTTTTGATGTTTTATGTCACGTCACACGAGAACACGGTAGAACGGGATAAAAAGTATCCTATGCCCTTCTACTGGTTCTAAGCTACCAACACCGCACCAATTTTCAGCCAAATCGGTTCAGCCGTTCTAGAGTTATAAATAGTGTAACTAACACGACTTTCTTTTATAAATATATCATATAAAAGGTTGCCTGGAAGAGATCGCTTTTAGCGATAAGGCCGCCCATTGTACCTTTGATTTAATTTTGTATTCTCTTTTGTTTGTTTTATTTTTAATGGTGTGCAATAAAGAAATTATCTATCTATCTATCTATATAGATGATTTATAAGTATGTAAATGTAACTTATTACCTAGTCAGGTCATAAGTATTGTCACACAGTAAAAACTTTTCTTTTAGAATGCTGGCCACAAAAAAGTTTATAGAATTCGAATTGTTCATAAAAATAAATATGTATACTTTTTAGAATTTTACTCATTTTTAAATATGGAGTGGACGCTTAAAGAAGACCGTGTTGCAGTTATTGCGTTGCATCGTTGCGGTTACGCACCAACTCAAATTTTTGACATACTGAAAAATTTGAATATAACCAAAAGATTCGTTTATCGCACCATCAAACGATACAATGAAGACTCTAGTGTAGATGACAGGTCAAGAAGTGGTCGCCCTCGGTCTGTTAGGACTCCAGCAGTGATAAAAGCTGTGGAGGCGCGAATTCAAAGAAATCCCAAACGTAAGCAGAAACTGTTGGCCCTTCAGATGGGATTAAGCAGAACCACGGTGAAAAGGGTGTTAAATGAAGACTTAGGGCTTCGGGCATATCGCAGAAATACAGGACATCGTTTGAATGCTCGTCTAATGGACCTGAGACTGAAGAGATGCCGCGCTTTGTTGAAGCGGTACGCGGGAAAAAAATATCGGGAAATTCTTTTTTCGGATTAAAATATTTTTGCCGTAGAAGAGAGCTACAACAAACAAAATGATAAGGTGTACGCACAAAGTAGTGAAGAAGCGAGCAACCGTATTCCGCGTATCCAACGAGGTCATTTTCCATCCTCGCTCATGGTATGGTTGGGAGTTTCTTATTGGGGCTTAACAGAGGTACATTTTTGTGAGAAAGGTGTAAAAACGAATGCAGTTGTGTATCAAAATACAGTCCTGACGAACCTTGTGGAACCTGTTTCTCATACCATGTTCAATAGCAGGCACTAGGTATTCCAACAAGATTCGGCGCCAGCTCATAGAGCGAAGAGCACACAAGACTGGCTGGCGGCGCGTGAAATCGACTTCATCCGGCACGAAGACTGGCCCTCCTCCAGTCCAGATTAGAATCCGTTAGATTACAAGATATGGCAACACTTGGAGGAAAAGGCGTGCTCAAAGCCTCATCCCAATTTGGAGTCACTCAAGACATCCTTGATTAAGGCAGCCGCCGAAATTGACATGGACCTCGTTCGTGCTGCGATAGACGACTGGCCGCGCAGATTGAAGGCCTGTATTCAAAATCACGGAGGTAATTTTGAATAAACTTAAGTGTCATAAGAATCTATATTTTGTTAAGTTCATTTTGGTATATAAATGGTTACATAATGAATAAACTTGTTTCAATTATTTTATATTAAACATGTGATAGAATTTATGACCTGACTAGGTATTAGATTATTATCAACCCACAGGAACAGTTTCCACCCGGGCACGATCTGCCGTGGCCAGTCTGGAAGTCCTTAAACAGGCTCCGCACCCAGGTTGGCCGCTGCAGACCTAATATATGCGGAAGTATGACCATGTGTCCGAATTTCGCAGTAAGCTCAAGTGGTTACCCATACGCCTTCGCCGGGATACTCACATCCTTCAGCATTTATATAACATCCTGTTCAACCCTTCCTCACCTTCCTATCTTAAAGAATGCTTCCATTTTCTCTATCAATCCAATCCTCGATCCTTGCGTTCATCTGACACACTCCAACTCAGGACACCTGTACACTCCTCCTCCTACTTTGATAAGTCTTTTACAGTGCAGGCTGTCCGGTTATGGAACGCGCTGCCGGTGGCTATCAGATGTGCCAAGTCACTTGCCATTTTTAAACGTATGCTCAGAGAACACTATCTGAGTATTTGTTGCTAAATATATATGTATTTATTATTAATTATTTGTTTCTTAAATAAGTCTAAGTATGTATCTATTCATTATTATGAGTAGTTATTATTTAGATTCATGTAACTTTCATTTATGTAAGTTTTATATTTTTTTTTTCTATGTTTATATATTTAGTATTAGTATGTATGTACATGTAGTATGTTAGGTACACCATTACACCCCAGGTAATGTCTACACAGTCCATTCCATCCAAAGGTTGTCTGGTAGAGATCGCTAATTAGCGATAAGACCGCCAATTGCATCCATAGATTTACGTATTTGTTTTTTATATGTATTTGATTCGTGGTGTGCAATAAAGTATTATCTAATCTAATCTAATCTATATGCAAATGGGGATTCAGGGTCCCTAACTTAACGCAGTGCGACTGCGGTGATCCTGCGCAGTCAATGCAGCGCTTGCTAATGTGCCCTTTGTGCCCGAACACCTGCACGATGGAGGACTTATTAACCGCCTCATCTAATGCTATTGTTGTGGCCAAACACCTGTCCAACATAGTATAAAAGAAAACGTAGAACTCTAGTCTAAGAAGAAGCAGATTATTTAACAAAGGTATAAAGCAGTGTCTTGGCCTAATGGGCGCTATAATGAATTCCGAGCGTAACGAATGATTAACTCACGAGCGGAGCGAGGGAGTTACGAGAATCCTGGGGCCCAAATCTGCTAATTTATAAGAAAAACGATTATGGAGCCATATTATTATTTCTCTACGGGATCGAATCAGAAATGAGGAGATACGTAAGAGAACTCAAGTGACCGACATAGCCCGACGGATTAGCACGTTGAAGTGGCAATAGGCAGGCCATATAGCGCGCAGAACAGATGGCCGATGGGGCCGGAAGGTTCTCTTTGTCCAACAGTGGACGTCCTACGGCTGATATGATGATTATGATGATGAGCTGGTGGTGTGAAAAATTATTTATAAATTAGCTGACCCGCCGAACTTCTTACCGCCTTGACATTGACAATCTGCCATCTTTATGTAGGAGAAAAAGAATTTTCTTCATAATTTCTTTTTGCGTGTTTTTTTTCCGATTTTGGTCCGATTCCGATTTTGATAGTTATTCTGCCTAATTATTGATTAAAACGGGTTTTTATCGCGTATGTACCTTTTTATTGGTTATCCCGACGTTTCATGAGGTTCTAAAATCCAAGGGATATGTAAGTAAACGGCAGCCAAGACGCACGAACAGAGAAAAACCAACGGAGGCATGTAGAAAGCCAACGTTTTGCCTTACTTGAAAGGGGTGACGGATAAAATGGGAAATGTGTTGAAGAGGTTTTCAATCAAGTCGGTCTTCACTCCTCTCTCAAAGATGGCCAAGCATTTACGGACTCCATACCTCTGCAGATGCCTGGTGTTTATAAGATAGATTGTAGCTGTGGCCGCTCTTACATCGGGCAAACCAAACGTACCATAGCCAAGCGTGTCAAAGAGCATATCGCAGCTGTCAAAAATCGCCAAGTAAACAAGTCAGCGATAGCAGAGCATCTGGTAGACTCGGGACCGAATCATTGGATTAACTTCGTGATCCTAAGGTTATCTCTAGTGAATGCCATTATTACAAGAGATAGTTCGTGAAGCGATTGAAACCAAGAAATTTCCAAATTTCAATCGGAAAGATGGCTATGGACTCTCAGCGTCCTGGAACCCGGTAATTGCTAGGTGTGTGCGTCGTGATCGGTCGTCTCAGTACGTAGATACGGTTAGTGTAGTGTGTCGTAATATGAACGAGAACATTTATAATTGTGAAGACCAAGTGAGGGTAGTTGCTGCAGCTACCCACACTTCCCGACGGTAGCTCCAGTACTCCAGTCAACCCGAGACCATGACTATTGCAACACAGCCGAAACGTCGGGATGACAAATAAAAAGGTACATACGCGATAAATACCCGTTTTAATCAATAATTATGAACAGTGATCGCGAAAGTTTGAAAAAGTTATACTGCTATTCGAGATGGAGACAAATACAACAAATCAAAAACCATGAAAATCGGCCCAGCCGTTCTCGCGTTATAAGTGTTCGAACAAACCCGACTGTGTTTTATATATTAAGATATCGTGTAACTAAAGTTATTGTAACAAAAGTGGTCATATGCATTTACTATTAGTAAAGCCATAAACGACTTAGTGGGTGCTTAGCCGGCTGAGGCGTGAGAAGTGCGGGTTCGAATCCCGCTGCGGGAATCTCTGTTGTGGGTGCTATGCTATGTAAATAGTATCGTCGTAAGACTAAAATTGGCAAAGAACGTTTAAATTGACTACCTAATACTGAACATTCGAACTCGAAAATCTCAGCTCCGATATGACTCAGGGCAAAGATCAACTTTATCACTGTTTATTCCCATAGGAGCACTACCAAAGAGTAATAAATTTACCGCTGGCCGCTTTAAAAAAATCCCTGCTCCATACTAAGTTACCCAAACCATTAAATGCCTCTATTTTACAAATAAGATATTTGGCGCCTATGTCCTGGCTAGAGGTTGGACTGAGTTTAACTTTGTAACGTGTCCAATCGAAACCGACTGAACAGGCCGGCTTCCGAAGTAGGCTCTCTACCATTGACAACATACTGGTCAAGCTCTGTCAAGCTGATAGACACTAATACAACCATGCAAGGCATGGCCTTTGTCGATTACTAAAAGGCCTTCGGCAGTGTCGAGTGTTGCATTTCCGGTTTCCATTTTACCGCTTGGTATATAGACCTGCTCCAGGAGATATACAGCACCGCTACTATAAAAGATCAGCGACATAGTATGACTGACCCCATATAAATCAAAAGGGGGGTGCGACAGAGACACACGATTTAAACCAACCTTTTTACAGCTGTCTAGAAAACGTCATACAACGCATTCTTGTAAACATATTGGTGTATATGATAATGGTACCTACCTATTACGGTTTGCTGACGTTCTGGTTCAGTTGTCCGAGACGATGGACGACCTACAAACTAGGTCAACCTCTCTTTACGATGTTTCTTTTAAAGTGGGCCTCAAGATGAGCATGGTTAAGATTATAGTTATGTCGAACATCTCTAATGTCTCGGTTTCTGGTAGTAATGATTTTGAATGTGAAATCGCTGCATTTGCACAGATTCTTATCAATATAAAACATATTGTAATAGTAGGTAATAATAAAACTTAGCCGTGGTGGCGTAGTGGGATGTCCCCAGACTTCCGAACTTTAGAAAACAGAAATTAAGAACTGGCGCATTCCCCAAGATGATGATATAAAATTGTAATCAAAAACCAACAACTTTGTTGCATGATTCGCATTTGAAGGTTATTTGACAATTTCTGCTATCTTTTTTCTACAGTCTCAAGCAAGCTCTCGCTTGATGCCGAGATTAAAATTCGCATTGGCAAGGCATCCACGATATTCAGGAAGCTTAGGGCAAGACTATGGAATAACAAACATCTCACTATTAAAACTAACATGATCGTTTATCAGACCTGCATCTTGTCCGTACTCTTGTACGGGGCTGAGACCTGGACATCTAATGCCAAACAGGAGCGGAAATTAAATAATTTCTACATGCGCTGCCTTCGGCATATATTGCAGATCTCGTGGAAGGATCGAGTAACAAACGAGAAGGTGCTCAGTATCGCACAATTGCCCAGCCTAATTGCAGTATTCAAGCAGAGGCGGCTCCACTGGCTTGGGCATGTGCAAAAGATGCCTTCCCGTTTGCCAAGACAAACTCTTCTTGCATAGATAGCACATGGTAAACTCCCAGTTGTGCGCCTAATATTACGTTACAAAGACGGTGCTAAACGTGACATGCTATCTTTTAACACCGACCCTAACAACTGGGCAAAAGCGTCAGACGACCGTGATAGTTGGAGGAAAACCCTATCTGATGGAGTTGTCATGCACGACACTGCCTGGTTTGATCTATTGTCCTAAAAGCGTCCAACGCCATCAACGCGCTGCACTTCCACCATCACCACCAGGAACACAATTTGTCTGCTAGTTCTGCGACCGTTGCTCTCGTATCGGCCTTACAAGTCATATGCGTAAGTGCCGAACCTCACAAACGGACGCTGCTTAAACAATCTTTTATAGATGCTAAAGGCCTATACTGATGATGATGATGATTCAATAAACAGAATAATATATGTTTATCATGCATTTACCCAATACCTTCGTCAATACTGTGATCCACAGGCGCCGTAGCATTTAATTAATTTGGGAGGAAATGAGAGGAGCAAATAATTGCTCACGACTTGATGGATCGATGAGTTCGTCTTTAAGGAGGTTATAGAAGCAAATGTGGGGTAGACAGTTATACACTTTATGACCTACTTAAGTTATAGTCAAACGGTAGTTATTTGCTTAATTGCTCCAGATCACAACCATTCATCACCATCATCATCATTTCAGCCAAAGGACGTCCACTGCTAGTGAAAATTATATACTGATTATTATATTTTTGATACACACAAATTGAGTGATGGCAAATAATGTTGTTAAAGCATATTTTAAAAAGTAGGAAGAAATTTAACATGCCGAATTGTTACTGATATGGCATTCCATAGTCTGGTAGCCTACAGAGTAAAATAATGGGTAAAATATACAGAGGAATGGGCATGTGTTTTCCGCTTTAGGGTTTCTGATGAGCGTAAGGATCAGGAGGTGATGTTAAAGACGATAGATTGTTTTCTTGATTTATTTGTGTGGCGAATCTAATATTTGCGAACTAAAAATTGCCAGCGTCTGTATCGCCGCAGATTTTTTTTATCATTTTTATCATCGGCCCACCTGATGGTATGCGGTCACCGTCGCCTATTGACACCGGCAACACCCGGGGTGTTGTCGATGCTTTCCCTACTCTGTACAAACCCCTTTACATTTCTATTGAAGCGTGCCATGTCGTAGCTTAACGGGAAAACCTCAGATGGTAGCTCATTCCACATCTTGCAATTGTGGGGAAGAAAAGATCGCGTGAAGCGTGTGGTGCGCGATACCCAAGTGTCGATGATATACTTACTGTATCTTATAATACGTTGTAATATCACTTTTGCTAAACGACATACATACTTCCTAGGAGTCCATCTATACAATAAAAATAATATTAGTTTACAGTACTACTCAATGCCTAGCTATAATTTGGTGCTAAATCCTACAAAAACAAAATTTATTAAGTTTACTCTGCCTATTGTATATCATCTACCATTAGAGATAAAATAAATGGATGATACAATTGAACCTATAGATTCCACAAAGTTTTTGGAAATAATATTAGATAGTAAGCTACAGTGGGGGTCTCATATTGCTAAGGTAGGGAGCTAAGCTGAGTTCAGCAGTTTATGCAATTCGAGAGGTTAGAAAACTGACGTATGTATCTACTGCTAGACTTGTATATTTTGCGGATTTTCATAGCATTATGAGCAATGGCATTTTATTATGGGGTGCTGGTGCTGACAGCAGTGCAATCTTCATTCTCCAAAAATAGGCTATTCGGGCTATATATAATCTAAGACATACAGATTCACTCAGAGAGGTTTTTAAACATATTATTATAATTAATATAATTAATTTTTATATTATTAACTAGCTGACCTGCTGAACTTACCGTACCGCCCCTGGACATGCATATGACACGGGCTGTCAATGTACGTCATCGGTACATTTCATTTTAAACATCGCCGTCGTTCATTTTTAACTATTATTTCCATTTTATTTCTGAACGACGGTTCACATCAAAGGAAAACCCAAATTGTTTTTTTTTTATTACCAAAATTAGCAAAATCGGTCCAGCCGTTCTCGAGTTTTAGCGAGACTAACGAACAGCAATTCATTTATATATATAATAAGATTAACACTACCTTCATTGTATATATATGAGAGCATAATGTACACTCGCAAAAATATCACACTTTATAAAAAGCATTCTGATGAGCACAGTTACAATACACGTAATAAGGATATGTTGATAAACACTGCCTTTAGATTACAAAAATCTAACAAAAGCTTTGTTGGCAATGCGGTGCGGTTCTATAATAAATTACCCAAACGTCGTAGAATTAAAAGAAAATGCATTCAATAAATATATAAAAAACCACTTTACGAAAAAAGCATACTACAGCATCAATGACTTTATCTTAGACTCAGAAATTTGGAATGAATAGTTTTAGTTGTGACAAAGCCCTGTACAGCTGCAAAATTTGTACTTTATCGGACAAGGCCTTTTAACAGCCGCTCTAATTTTAATTGTTTGTTGTTTTTAAATTTTAATATTATTTGACAAAGCCCCTATACAGCTGCATCTTTCACTTTGTGTTTTTATTTGTAACCTGACGTAACTAAGCGTTCCTAATGATCATAAAGTTTGAATAAATGTATGTCTATGTCTATAAATGCAAATTTATGGTTAAGAGTTGGTTATTAGCTTTGAACTACCTTGAAACTGAGAGTCTGTTAATCATACTATCATATGTTATGTATGATAAGTCAATACGTACATAAAGACGTTTGTCGCATTTCTTGAACAGTGATATTCTTGAGGGCACAACTAGTTTTTGACACCCCATCATTATAATTGCGCTCAGTTGCTTGTTTGCTGCGAAATTATATAATTAACTAGCTGACCGAACTTCGTACCGCCTTGACATGCAATTATGACGCGGGCTGCCAATGTACGTCGCTTCGGTAGAATTGTCAATCGGTCATCATTAGCTGCATCTATGTATGAGTAAATTAAATTTTTCGTGATTTTTTCCGATATTTCAAATATTTTTATTTCTAACGGGGTGAAGACAAATCCAACAAATCAAAGATCATCAAAATCTGTCCAGCCGTTCTTGAGTTATAAATGGTGTTACTATCCCGACTTCGTACTATACAGCGTGTTTTCTTTAACTGTAACAGTACGGCAGCACCCATAACCAGAGAAGATACAGGTGCAGTTTCTTTTAAAACATCAGCTCGTTTTCGAGGAAAAACATTTTGGCATTAAAGTTTTTTTGGTCAAGTGTGAATAGCGCCTTAAAATGAATTAAGTTGGTAATTTTTTTTTGATGCCGATCGATGAAGTCCTTTGTAAGGATTATTTTATTATATCGGATGAAATAAAATCTGAACAGCGGAAGTTAGTCAAATTTGATAAAAAGTATCCTCATACAACAGGACAAACAAAATTTCTTCTACAAACATTTTATTAGATTCTAATTGCACATTAAAGAAGTATTAATACTGTAGCGATTAAGAAGTTTAGGAACTCCATGCTCTCATGAGCAATTCAAAAACATTTCGTATTTCAGAACAATTTTGAATTTTGGTTATGGGTGCTGCCGTACTGTTACAATTAAAAAAACAATCTGTATACGGTGGTGGTCATCTAATTAGAAACACCTAGTCACCTGATATTTTTATAAAGTAACTAACACTACTATAGCATTTATTAGAAGGTAATTTTTTTTCACTACTTTACAATGTATATTAATATTCCTAGTTTAATTACAAGCAAAATTAATATTTGACAACCAAAACGACCATAGAAATAAATATCAGTGAAACAAAAAGTATCAATATCGTTAGGACTGGCAGAATGGACAACTAATTAGAAAAATTGTATGACTTGGTTCAAAATTTGAATTCTTAAATTGAAATATAGTTCTTACAATTTTATAGTCAATCACATTGTGAATATTGCCGCCGTTTCTAACTCATTACGAAAAGTTACTATTTTTTGTTGTTTTATTAAAAATGGGTAAAAATAAGAGCTGTGATGCAGCAACGAGAAAAATTATAGTGAATATTCATTTAAAACAAAAATGGAGTTACAGAAAAATCGCCGATTATTTGGAATGTTCTGTAAAGATGGTATTTCAAACTACACGGAACATCGGATAACATGCCATGAAAACTTCGGCCCAGGAAGACTAGGTACGGTTCAAGAAGACACGCTTATGCTTCGATTAGCTAAAGCGGACCCCTTTAAACATTCGAATGTTATAAGAAAAGAAGTATTTTCAGAAGACAATCCTCGACACGTGTCCACTAAACTAGTTCGGAGACGGTTGGTTGAAGGAAATTGTTAGGAACAATCGCTAGAAAAGAACCAGTACTAACCAGGCAACATAGAGAAAATCGTCTAGCATTCGCTCGCAAATATGGCAGTCGGACTATTCAACAATGGAAAAAAGTTTTGTTTTCAGATGAAACTGACATTAATTTGATTAATTCCAATGGAAAACGATATGTACGATGACCAATAAACGAGGCATTGAATAACAAGTACACTAAAAAAACAGTTAAGCACGGTGGTAGAAATGTAATGGTGTGGGGATGTTTCTCAGGGTACGGGATTGGTTCCGTGAGAAAGATTGAAGGACAGATGGATCAATATCAATACAAAAAGATTTTAGAAGAGACAATGATTCCATATTCCGAGGAAAATTTGCCAGTAACTTGGATATTTCAGCATGACAACGACCCAAAGCACACAGCACGCAGCGTTAAAGCGTTTCTCACGGAACAATCCGTGACAGTGTTAGAGTGGCCTGCCAATAGTCCGGATTTAAATCCCATAGAAAATGTGAGGCACACTATAAAGACCAAACTGTAGCAGAAACATGTCACTAATATTCATGGACTTTACAGTGCATTTGAAAACGCTTGGAGAAGTATTCCTGTAGAAACATGTAATAAATTGGTTGAATCAATGGCGCGTCGCTGCAAAGCTGTAATCGAGAACAGAGGCTACCCTACCAAATACTAATTGTCTAAGGATGTAGTATTTTTAGTATTTTTCAAAACTATTAGGGTTTTGTTCAATTTAATAATGATTTAAGTAATTATTTTTTGATGTTTCTAATTAGTTGTCCGGCTTGTATGTCGTATTTTATTTTGATATTAATATAAGTTTCATTTTTGGAAAAACAACCGTTGTTTTCTATTATTATAATGTATAAGCAATACAATATAATATCCAATACATCGATTTTAATACGTAGGAACACTCAATGATATGTTAAAAATTAGTTAGAAAGGGAATTTGCAATAAAAATATAAACCCAGGTGGGTGTTTCTAATTAGATGACCACCACTGTATATGGTTATGATAAAAAGGGGCACAACTATTATAGTTCTAAGAAAACAAAGAAGTTCTAGTAGCGGCCAAAAATATCTGAAAATGATTTAATTATTATGTTTAAAAATAATGTAACTTTACTAAATCCGAGTCAACTTACCTACGTTTACCTACCTATTTCAACTCAAATGTATAACGTTAGAAGGGGAACCTTCACCCACCATCCCTACCTACGCCCACCCCCCAAGCACACTCAACAAGTGAAGCTATGTTGACGAAAATTGAATTTTGTTTAGTCACTTGATCGACATAAACCGTGATTTATGTATGATTCTTAAGAGAATTTATTGTTGTTTGTTTAAATAATACATTTATGTCTAATTTGTTTTACCTATCTATATTATTATACCCTCGGCTTAAATCACATTGACTGATGTCAGAAGTATACAAAATAAGTCTAATTTAATCACTCATGCTCTGAGATTAGGTCAAACATAGTTTACTCAAAAACACCTCTGATATTGAGATTTAAAATAGAACGAGGCTCATTGCATTCGTAATTATGCTTTAATGGAATACAATTTCCATGACAAATTCCTATTTAAAATTATTCCTATTAAATTATTAATTATTCCTATTATTATTAATTATTAATTATTTCCTATTAGTAATTTCCTATTTAAATTATATATTTCCTATTTAAAAATGGAACTGGTCACCTTCATAATACACTATAATGAAATATAACCTCTATGACAAATTCTTATTCCTATTCAAAAATGGAACTGGTCACATTATTTTTTTTTATACCACTCAGTTAGCAAATAAGCATACGGCCCATCTGATGGTCTACCATAGTCTATGGACGTTAGTAACGTATTAATCGCGCGTTGACGAGCCTTTAAAATTTTCAAAACGTCCTTTTTGAAGAACCCCTTACTGTAGTCCATATTATATTGTTTTTTTTGGGCTGGCACTCCCCGTCGGTTTTGTAAGGTATCGTTGAATAGGCCTTCCAAAATCATATTATGTTGTTTCCTAAACCCTTTTTTTGATAAATGAGTCCTTTTAAGAAATAATAATGCTTCAAGGTGGCCATTTTCGTTCTCCCCTACCGGTGGAATCGATATTGTGGTATACCTAAAATGTATAGAATAGTAGCACACTTTCGTTGTAAGAATTATCAGAGCTGAGTAATCTCTAAGTTGGGTTCGTAAGAAGTACATTATAATATTCACAAAATGACCATAATCAACTGCTAAATTAACCTTAAATGTAACCAATGTATTAATCCAGGTTATAATCTAAGTGCATAGTAATTTTTTTCGAAATCAGTTCAGCCGTTATTGAGTAACAAACTAACAAATAAATGAACAAATTTCCAAACTTTGATTTTATTTGCATTTATTGATCGAGCGAAGCGAGATCTCTAAGTCAACTTGGGCAAATCGACGTTGTATGTATGAATGATGTATGTATGTTTGTTTGTCCGATGATAACTTTCGATGCGTTTATCCGATCATCGTGAAATTTGGTATATAGGTAGGTAGTGATAGCAATACAGTCCGAGTCTAACTTGGAAAAAAATTAGTTCTCACAGAGCATTAGAAATAGGCAAACACATTAAACATTTAACAAAACTGGCCAAAATTTTATATTTTGGAATTTTTGGCTCTCAACAATAGATAGATAGATAGATAACTCTTTATTGAATTACCACACAAACAGAAATAATAAAAATAAATAAGTACTGGGTTAAAATAAATAAGGCAATACAATGGGCGGCCTTATCGCTAAAAGCGATCTCTTCCAGGCAACCTTTGGATGGAGCGAAATTTTTAAAAATTACGGAGTGCGGTGTACTTTAGCGGATACATTACATTTACACATAATATATTCTAAGATATAATAATAATATGAAGTTTTAGTCCTAATACTTAATATACTTATAAAATAGACTAATATATAGGTATATACATATAGCAAACTATACTAACAGATAAAATAAGTACATAAATAGTAAATAAATAACGCTAGGAAGATGACATCGTCAGGTAATGATGTTTCACCTTCAATTTGAAGACGATATTACCAACCTTGCTCCAAAATTGTTCATAATTAACTGTACAACTGTATACTGTAAATGGTCAAGTGCGAGTCGGACTCGCGCAGGAAGGGTTCCGTACCATTATCTAAATAACGGCAAAAAATCACGTTTGTTGTATGGGAGCCCCTTTATATATTTATTGTATTCTTTTTTTAGTATTTGATGTTATAGCGGCAACAGAAATACATCATATATAAAATTTTCAACTGTCGCACTATCACGGTCCATGAGATACAGCCTTGTGACAAACGGACAGACAGACAGACGGACAGACAGCGGAGCCTTAGTAATAGGGTGCCGTTTTATCCTTTGGGTACGGAACCCTAAAAAACTATCCAGTGTATTCCTTTCTCATACAGTATTTCCTTCTTAAGTTTCATCACGATCGTTCCAGCCGTTTAGTCCTGAAAACATAACAAATAGACAGACAGGCAGACAGACAGACAAAGAGAGTTGCTGTCGAATTTATAAAATAGTATAGACTAACTTATAGTGAATTCAATAGTTAGCCTATTTTATTTATTTTCAATTTTACTTACGGCCCTAGGGCCTTAAACCATATTTACGGAGCCGATATCAAGTTTACAGTGACCATCTTATTATTATTATATAAAGCATGGGTGATATTAAATTGACTAATAAAAAATTTTGTCACTAAAGATACAAGGAACCCTCAACTCGTAGCGTCATCGCTCACTTTATTGATCCTTGTAAAACAATGTACTATTGCTCTACCTCAATCTTATAAAGCAATATTAACGCGCCGGCGAACCCTGAGCGCAACTTCAATTCGGCTGCGTCAAAAACTTCGGCCTGAATATCGCTATCCCTGTTTAGTGACAAAGTTTAGCCACGCAGAGCGACAGTGATAGCAATAGAACGATTCTTAATTTGATTAGATTTTGACCGTGTTCCGTAATACCAAAAATTATGACTGAAAACTTGTTGTATTTTTCTCATTGTTTTGTTATTCTGTAACTAGACGATATAATCTATGTTCCCATGACTAGGATACGTAAGATGTTGTTGTTTTTAATACGAAACAATTAGGTTGAAAACAGGTCTTTTATGACGTAAAAACATGCAGAATGCGATACGCTTATATTTCATTTTAGGTAAGTATTTTGATCTAATATATGGTTGGGAACCTAGATAAATACTATTCAAATTAAATAACACCTTATTAAGGTACAAATATGCTCCAATTAGAAATGATCTTGGTAGTACGTGTTGTATGGACGATTGTCCCTCCGGTGTCCCCTTAAAACAATATTAAACTGCCATTGCTTGATCTTCAATTAGTAAGCTTACTTTATTATTGTAAAGGCGAAGCAGTTTTATTGACGTCACCATAAAACGTTTCACATTCGAGCTTAGATAGAGCGTAAACTTAGAAGAAAGAGTAGGTAAATCGTGTTTATTTTCGCAATGTTTTATGCTGTACGTGGTTTAATCACAAGAAAGCACTAAATACACAACATTGTTAGGATTATAACAGTAATGTTTAAAAGTTTTGTGGTTCAAATCGAAGTAATGTTGCTACATGCTTGAAACAATGCGCTCCTGGAACATGATGGTTTTCTAAAAGATTGTGGTCGGTGCCCAGGTGAATATTTTACTAGTAAGGAGGTTAATTTCAAATATATCGTTACAAACCCGTACCCTCCATGCTAGATCTATTTGTGTTACGGTAGGTTACATTGCTGCAACCTCAAATTCGAGATTTCATTTGTAATTTAGTGGAGTATCAATGTGAACAAAACAAATATGTATACACAATCGTTCAGGCACCACAACCACACAACAAGCTATACAGGATATTTGGTAATACGGACGATATTCAAGTGACGGTTTCTCAAAACAAAAAAAGACTTCTCGTAAAAAAAACTACTAGTTATATCATCAAGTTTTAAAGAAAATCGACTAAGTTTAGGTGATTAATTCGATATAAAACTTACTGCCTACTCTAGCAATCGACATCCAAAAGTAAAGGCAGATTTTATATCTCTTTTGGAAATGGCTGCGTGTTTTGGGTTAGAAAGGGACAACAACAGATATCTCGAGACGTCACCAATACAGTATCTGTGGTTAGATGGTACACATTATGCAATAGTACAACATAAGTTTAATCAAGTGTTTGTTTTTCCATGCCAAATCAAATTTCACATTTCTATGGTAAACATTTCACAAATTTATTTATTATGCTCATCAGAATAACCCCTTTCATTTTTCTGCGTGTATTATCAAATATCCCATATAAGTATAAAAACTGAAACCCGACTACTTAATTTGACGTTTCCTCGTGGCTTAACTAAGTTGCCTGATTAGGCCACGAGGAATAAAATTTCCTTGTGCGCGTCACAGAGGAATAACAAATAATTAGCTTATCCTTTGTTTACGAGTGTAGTCGAGTAGAAAAACATTCAATTGTTTTGTAATTTTCCTTCTTAATACCTAAAGATGCCCATTTTACAACTAAACGCCTCTACCGATTTCAATGAAATTAACATACAGATAGATTAAGACATGGATTGAGACATAGGGTAACTTAGTATGTGTATTTATATGTGATAGTTTATTTTTTATATTTATATTATATTTATAAAACAAAGTCGGATTAGTTACACCATTTATAACTCAAGAACGGCGGGACCGATTTTGATGATCTTTGATTTGTTGGATTTGTCTCCGCCCCGAATAGCAGAATAACTTTTAAAAATTCACGCGCAAAAAGTTATGATGAAAATTCATTTTTTCTTAAATACCTAGATGTAGCTAATGATGGCCTGTTGACAATTCTACCGTCATATATGCATGTCAAGGCGGTACGAAGTTCGGCGGGTAAGCTAGTATTATATATATTCTATGTATGTATCAATAGATCTATTTTTTATTATATCAAATAGATTTATGTATTTATTCTCACTGTTTTCGGAGTTTATTGTTATTTGTGTTTCTTTTGTTTTTTAAGTGCCCATTAACTGAGTCAAAAATGTTACAATTTAGACGTAATTTATTTTCTTTACTGTAATGTATTCTAAAAGGATCATTAAAAAGGACAACCAGCCTTGTTTCTTGCCTTGTTTTCCTGGCTTGGTCGTGAAGGAACGGACAGTAAAATTGACGTTTCAAGTGATCCCTGTGATTTTAATGAATAAATAGATTTTGAGTTTTGAATTGTTTTTAAGTTAGTACGCCAACCTTTTTTCTTACCTCTGAGGTTGGCAGGTAGAAAATTTTATTGGCATTAAGCCCACCTTTTGTTTATATAATGTGTATTTTTGTGCGGTATTATACAGAGAGCCATGGAGCGTACCATGCTCGGCATCAAACTGTTAGACAGAGTTCCAAACGTCGAGATCCGTAGACGAACAAAGGTTCACGACGTTGGGATTCGAGTTATGGAGCTCAAATGGTCTTGGGCGGGACACTTGGCTAGACATGGTGATGACAAATGGAGCAGGACAGTGACTGAATGGTGGCCGAGAAGCGGGTATAGAAGGGTAGGACGACCAGCAGCAAGATGGGTGGACGACATCGTAAAGGTCGTGGGCCGTCAGTGGATGAGACTAGCGCAGGATCGTGGTGGATGGCACAAACTTAGGAAGGCCTATACCCAAACAATGGGTGAAGTCAGGCTGTGGATGATGATTATAAAAGTATTATATAAATAAATATTCGTAGGCTACCTACTTTTTATGGAGATTCCAGGCGTGCTAAGCCACGAGCGGAAGTTTGTATTATATAAAATATCAATGAATATTAGCGTAATGAACTACAAATTAGTTGGGAGTATTGATCTCAGTGGCGCAGTGGGCGAATAGGCGACTGAGACACGGAGATTGAGGGTTCGATTCCCGCCTCGGAACAAATGTTTGCATGATCTACAGATATTTGTTACTTTTTTGGGTGTTTCTCTATATATTTTAAGAATGTATTTACAAAAAATATTAGTATTCTATCAGTTATCTCTGGTTGCCAGAGCTTTGCTTAATTTGGGGTTAGATGGCGCTGTGTGAAAAATGTTTATTATTATTTGTTAATTTATTGTATCTACGATTTCGATGATACCTTTCATTTGTGCCAGGAACGGGAAGTCTAGAATAAGTCGTTCCTGAGATATGGTTATTTAAAGTTTGACAGCTGTCATCAAAAATATAGACCTCTTCAATACCTTATAATTGAGACAGGTACGGGAAGTCTAGAATGTACCTATGTCGATTTTAGCATAATATGTCACCCGCACCATAATAAAGAATCGATAGACACACCCCATTCATCAAAATTGGATGTGTAGTTTAGGCGCTACGGTGGAACATAGGTAAATACAAACATAATCCTTTGGGCTTTGCCGTAGTCGTTTAAAAATGTAAGGGAGTCATCTCTGATGGGTTGAATGCTTACAATTATAAACTATAATCTAATAAAAAACCAGCCAAGTGTGAGTCGGACTCGCGCATGAAAGGTTCCGTACCATTATCTATAAAAACGGCAAAAAAATCATGTCCGTTGTATGGGAGCCCCAGTTAAATATTTATTTCATTCAATAGCACAATTTTATTTATTTACCTTATTTGAGGTTGGTGCCGATTAAAGCGAATATAGTAGCTGATTGGTCTTATTTGGAGGCTTTCTCCTCAGGGAGGAATCTGTTGTATGTGTTCAAAAAAATATATGTCATTCATTGGCCTTTTTAACTGCAAAGTGAACATACAAAATAGTTCTACCTGTTTATTTACTATGAGAAAAAGAAATAACAAAATGTAGCTGTTTTCGACTTTCAATTTGATTCAACCTCTAAAGCCCGTCACAGACTTAGCTATAATATATATTAATATACCGTACATATATATTACCGTACATATATATTATAGCAAGGTACCACACACTGAGAAATATCTATTTTGCCTTTATTTTTATGATGGTCGTCCTAGTGTTCGCACGCATTTTGTAATAAAGGATGTTCTTATTTCAAAATACCAACAGTAATTATGAATTCAACAAGTACATCGTTAATGGACTTAATAGACAGTTCTTCAGAAGACGATTCTTTCGATATGTTAGTTGCGCTGTCAGGCACAAAAACTAGAACCAAATGGATCGAATCTCATATAAAAAATAAACAAACTCGTGGCGAATATAATTGGTATCGCGAGTTATCCTCAAAAAAATTTGTCCAATATTTTAGAAGTTCAAGATCGTCATTTCTAGATTCATAATTTTTTATCTATGAATTGATAAAAAATTATGTAAAAAGGAAAAATACGATTTTGCGCAAAAGTATTAGTTCTAAAGAACGGCTGGCTCTGTGTTTTTAAGGTAAAAAGAAAATTAATAAAACGCAGTAGGTATAAATCTTTTATTTTTTATTCAAAACTAATTTTACTTTTAAAGTTAGAAAGCAAAATTATTTTAATATTTGAAATCATGGAGGTAATTACGAACAGAGAGATTGTTCTGCCGAATCAGTATTTTGACTTTGCATTGCGTCAGGGCTATTGTACACTTCAACTGTTGGTGAGGTGTAAGATGACTGTGCAGAATCTGACCGTAAAGAAGGTTGTTGAACAGGATAATCAGTTCCTGATGCGAGTATATTCAGAGATTGTTCTGTCGAATGAGTATTTTGACTTTGCATTGCGTCAGGGCTATTGTACACTTCAGGTGTTGGTGAGGTGTAAGATGATTGTGCGGAAACTGGTCTTAAAGAAGGTTGATTGCTGTTTGGTAGTTTGAAAGGAGTACCACCGGTGAAATTATAAACTGAACAAACTGTAGAATTGGCAGAGTAGTTTGATCCCATTAAATGTTGCTCTTTGGCTTCCATTACAATGTTAAATATTTGGCGCTGTATTCTCTTTTGTAAATATTCCGGCAATTGGCATGTATCGCACATACTAAAAAAAACTTTTCCATAGCACTGGTTTCATTTTTTGACTGGTTAGAAGCATTCTCCATTAACTGTCTTCTTAGGAGGTCTCTTTCGGTAGTTCTTTTTTCCCTTCAAATAAAAATTAAGTAAATCAAGTTGCCATAAACAGGGACGTTTTCGTACACTTTCAATCAAATGCTCTATTATTAATAAAGTGACGTACACGTTCGTTGGTAAATGAAAAGAAACTGCAGCGGGCAGCAAGCCGCGGGCGCGCGAGGCAAAGCGGTAGAAAAGGTGACGGGGGGATCCAAACACGCTGTACATTCAAAATATGTCGGAATATACTCGTATCTTGCTATACTAATATGCAACAATTTATATTACGGTATAGCTTGGTGACGTCACAGAAATATATATTATAGCTGAGTGTGCGGTCACTCAAAAATTAGTATAGAAAATGTATAGTAATATGCCTAGCTATAAAAATATTAATATATGTGATAGCTAAGTCTGTGACGGGCTTAAACGACGTAAAATTTTGTTATTTTTCTTTCACCTAAATGTGGACAAATACCTTCAAGTTGAACATATGATGCTGTGCTACGACGGTCTTTCACGTGGCAATTAATTATTTTCAAAATTTCTGAATATTTAGTGGGCGTATCCTTAGGTGGTTGCGCGGGCGACGGGCGGCAGTATACCACTGACTGTCGTACGGGAGGGTTGTGCTCGTCTACCTCGCGCTCACCTATTTTCTGGTCGATTATATGCGTGTGGCGGAAGGTGCGGGGCCGAAACAATAGCTACGCCCATTCGCTCAAGGTCATCGGCTACGGTTAGCGCCTTAAGCTAGTCCTCTAAATTGTATAAGCGTCCATAAAACTCAGAGGACTACCGTAATTGGCATCAACTATGTATGTATGGGGACACCCTTTAATTTTAAACGTTTTTATTTTTTAGAATTTTCCTTTATTTGTGATGTAATATCACTCTCTTGTCCGTCTGTCTGTCCGTGTATCACCACTCACGTTCGTCGTTTTCAGGAACGGGTGGACCTAGCAAATTCAAATTTATACCAGATATTGAAGTCTAAAGTCCCTATAGGTGTATAAAATTCAAGGTCCTGAATCAATACGATAAAAAAGATGTGGGCAAATTTAGATTTTCGTGAAAACTTGTGAGTACCAAAGTTTATTTGTGTCGTAAGACCTTGCTGCCAAATTTCGTGATTCTAGGTCAACGGGAACTACCATATAGGTTTTCGACCCAAAACCTATAGGGTACTTTCAGTTGACCTAGACCCGGTTGTTGGAAGGATGATTAGCTCAAAAATTAGTTGATCATTGGTCAAACCTCTTGTTAGTGCAAATTGAGTTGCTGGAACGTATTTTACCTCATTTGATTTTAATCAGAGATTAATTAATTAGGTTGTCAATTCAGTCATACAAAATCTCTTGTCAAACGTGAAAATGGGTTACAGGAACGCTGATTAGCCGTTTTTCGTCCATTAATCGGTTGTCAAATCGATATTTATTTAATCAGTGATAGAGCTCTAATTAGCAGAAATAATTTGGCTAATTCGAGTGAATTTAGTGGTTTTATTCTACAAATACATCAGGTATGTAATCCAAAAGTGACAATATAATGATTATATATACATATATTTGTGGAAGTGTTATCTTTTAAAAAAAACTATCGTAAACTGCCTACACAACCTAACCTTTAAATTATTTATTTTTAGGTTTTCTCTATCGAATTTAACCAGTAACAATGATGAGGATGACCTTGACAGACAAGAGTGATGAGGACAAGAGTGGAATCATCAGAAGAATTCACTCAGGAAGAATTCATGATGCGCTATATAGTTTCAAGCCTGTGATTACAAAAAATGCCTTAATTGGGGATAAAGCTCATTTACCTACATTTCGAAGTAGCTCTTACAACAAATACTATTGACAATAAGTTTTTACGCAACTGGGGCATTCCAAATTACTGTAGCTTACCGCTAAGGTATACATAAATCTACAACTTGCCACAAGCAGAATTGTTAATATACCAGAACAGAATAGGATTGTTTGCATCTGCCCGTGCAGGCAATCTGTGATGCAAAATTAAAATCATTGACATAACTAACAGGTGTTTTTATTGACTTTTTACATCACAAATCTTCTTCTTCTTTGCATGTACCCATTTTAAGTGGGGTCTACTCTCCTAATTATTTGGCGCCAAGTTAGTCTGTCTTGAGTTGTCGGATCAGGTAGTTGTTTCTTTTTCATGAGTCTGGTCATGCTGGTCCACCATGCCAATGGAGGACGTCCTTTGCCTCTTTTGTATTCTTAAAGACAACACATATTCTTCAGGTCTTCTCATGACGTGGCCATACTACCTCAATCGGCTTTCAGATATGTCACTAGCTTACTGATGGTATAGGAGCAATCTCAAAGCTTCTTCAGACATATTCATTCTGGATTCTGTCGTGCCTGGTTACCCTTCCTGACCATCTTTGCATCTTCATTTTCATCGTATGCATCTTCAGGACATGTGTCTCTTTTACCATTCAACATTCTGCTCCATATATCATCCCCGGTATAGGTATACGTGGGTCACAAAGTACACCGCTCAAGGATTGCCACTTCTGCCAGGCAATGCTTCTGTGGTTAACGTCTGCCTCCACTTCTGTAGTATGTTACCACTGATCCTAGGTATTTAAAGTGATTGACTTTTGGTACAGATGTTTTATCGTGATAGTAAACTGTTGAAGTCCCCTCTGTGCAGTTATTCTTACTAAAACAGCACTCCATGTGTTCAGTCTTCATTCTGCTCACTCCATGAGGTCATTGATATTTGCAATTGTTGAGGTGTTTTGGCGATGCTTACGACGTCGTATGCTTACAAGAGATTCCAAGGTAAGGGAACTTTTACATCACAAATAAGTACAAGAAATAGGCACAATTGAAAGATGTTTTGGTGTACTTAAACGAAGTTTTCCATGCCTATCTATGGGACTGCAATGAGTACAATAGTATCTTTTTATATATTTTAGGTCATTTTTGTTTGTAGAGAGAAAAACGACCAAAATAAACGTTTTTTCCACACATTCAAATTGTACATTTGATTTTTGACAAAAATCTCTAACGTGTAGACATTGACATAAGCAAATTTATGACGTGTAGGAACGAACGATTGAACTAAAATAATGTTTTAGGTGACCCTATAAAAATAACACTAGTTTGATATTCAAAAGGTTATTCTTTGGTTTAGCTAATTATTTACTAATCAACCTTCAAGAAACTCAATTTGATATAACAAGAGTGCTAAGTTAAACACTATGTCAACTGATTTGCGATTTGATTGGCGTACCAACAACTGGCTGTTAGAATTGTCAATTTTGGATAAAAGCAAGTTCTTACAGCACAAGTAAAGGAAAAGTTTTTAAAAATGAAAAAAGTTGAATAATAAAGTAAATATTGGTACTTACAAGTTTTCACAAAAATCAAAATTTGCCCATATCTTTTTATCGAATTGACTCAGGACCTTTATTTTTATACACCTAATAGGGACTATAGACCTCAATATCTGGTATAAATTATAATTTGCTAGGTCCATCCGTTCCTGAGAAAATCAATGGTGACACACGGACCGACAGACGGACAAGAGAGTTATCTTATAAGGGTTCCTTGTTTTACCTTTTGCGCTACGAAACCCTAAAAATCACTAGCAGTACACTGGCCATTGTTTCCGAAGAACATGCGCCACTCTCTTTGCGGATTCTGGTGCAAATTTAGCAACGCTAAAACGCCACGGTGGATGGAAATCCGATCAAGTGGCGGAAGGCTACACACGGTGTCCTTTAAATCTGTTTTCCCAGAACAAACGTTGCTCATACCATGGTCTAATAACTGTTTTTAGCATCAAATAAGAGAATAAAAAAAATCTAGACCTTCTCAAATCAGTCTAACTTTGTTCAAAAACTAACCGTGACGTTCATGGGTATGCTAGCCGTACGTAGTGTATTACCTACTCCTTAGTTAGATAGGTACCTAGTACCAGCGAGCTGACTATGTTGTGGGACGTAACGTTAAAATAGACGTTTTAAGTTTGCAACTTTTTATATTTTTCAAAGACCGGTTTCGTTTTGTTTTTTTTTTAATCTTAATAAAATCAAATTAAATGTTATAAACTTTTAGTAGACCATGGTCTGAACAACGTTTGTTCTGGGAAAATAGTGATTTAAAGAACACCGTGTATAGAGGACTCTATTCAATCAAAACTTTTTTTATGTCACCCAGCGTATCAGAACGCATTAATATTCTCCCAACCAGTCCACGCCCATCGACATCAAGAGATGACTCAACTCAGCTGATTCTCTATTCAGAACATTTGACTGAAGGACCCTTAGATTAGATTAGATAATACTTTATTGCACACCACGAATCAAATACATATAAAAAACAACTACGTAAATCTATGGATACAATTGGCGGTCTTATCGCTAATTAGCGATCTCTACCAGACAACCTTTAGACCAGACCCTTAAACCTGGAACTAAGTATATCTCCCACTTTTACCACACAGGCAACTCAACATTCATTCTCAGAAGATAGAAATTAAGTTGCCAGGTAAAAACATCTCGTTAAATATCCAGAATTTTACAAATTGTACGTCTAAACGTAAAATTTATTTTTAATAATACAAAGTATTTAATATTGTTTTTAATTATTTTATAATCTCGCAATCTTTGTGAAAAGTAGAGTGTAAACACACGGCGCTAAAACCCATTATAACTCTGTTTCTATATACCCCCTCGCTGAAGCTGGGGAATAAAACTACCATATAAGTAATGGGGCATTTTAGCCCCTTGTATAACAATCTACTATTTTCACCTTGTTAGATATCAAGCATACAAGTTTATAATAATATATAATAGTTGATAATAAGAACAAATATATATATTTTTAAATGGTATTTAAAGAAGACAAGTGGAAGTGGAAGAGCTAACGTATTTGAGCCATTTGGGGTCGAGCGAGAGTCTGGGTCCATAAAGTACTTGGGCCCATCGCGTTTTTTAAATTCTTTTTGGGCGTCTGGTCGCAACGACGTGTGCTCCGAGAGCTGGCGCTTATCTGGGTCAACGAAGGATTGTAATTCAGCGGGGCAATGCAGCCAGTGTCTATCGTGGCTATTCGTGGCTATACATCGTTTGCATCGGTCTTTAAATGATTCAACTGTTTCTCCTGCATTATGGTCTTGTAATAGTATATTATGATACAAGTGAGCTAAGTTGCTCATTATACACGAGGCTGTGGGTTGCAGTTGAAAAAATATTTTCAACACACTTGCTCGTAAAGTGAGCCATAGTACATCGTTCTTAGGGCCATACACTGAAGTATAACACACGCGTGCGTAATAATATGACAAACTAGTGCATAATAGAATTATCCCTACAAAGTTAAGTTAGTACCTAACTGCAAATTATATGCGAGTAAACAGAGCATTTTCAATTTAACCGGGTAATACAGTTTTTGCAACAACAAAGAGGTTTTAATGCCGCTGAAAATCCTATTACATTTTTGGAAGAAATAAAATTATCCCTAATTAAGACGAAAAAACATTAATTATTATCAAATCATGTATAATACACAATAATTTGATACAAAATATTTGCATTTTATCACTAAAATTATGATTTTGAAGTAGGCTGTAGGGCTATATGTAATCAATCAAACTTAACATGTAATCAATCAACATAACAAACTTAAATTTGGCGCGTGAAAAAAAAAAAAAAAATTTGCGCGCCATTTCCCATTTATTTCTTTGTATCGCATTTATAAAAATGTCAAGCTGTAGTACAGAATATTTGTGTTTTCCTCGCAAGTGTGTTGAAAAAGTGCGTATAAAACTCGTGAGCAACTAGCTCACTAGACACTCGGCTGATTTACGCCCTCGCCAACGACTCGGGCTGCACCCCACAGCCTCGTGTATAATGAGCAACTTAGCTCACTTGTATCATAATATACTAATATATTATTTTAATATACCTAGACAAAACTAGAAAGCTTTTGATGAATTTTTATTTTGCTGGATTCCGGCTTACTGATGCCATATTGGATTTCTTCGTATAGCCTATGTACCTACATACACACTCGTATTATGGAGCGATCTGCCTAAGAGGATTAAATGTTAACAATGCATGCACGTGTGCAAAAGTTCAATAATTGAATCTTTTATTGCATACCTACTGAAACGTAAAGGTGTTATTTTTAAGGTTCCGTGCCCAAATGGTAAAACGGCACCCTATTACTGAGGCTCCGCTGTGTGTCTGTCTGTCTGTGTAATAGTTAGTTAACATTTGAAATTTTCACAGATGATGAATCTGTTGCCGCTATAACAACAAATACTAAACACAGAATAAAATAAATATATAAGGGGGGCTCCCATACAACAAACGTTTTAGCTCGATATTGATAAACGGCAACAGGTAGACGCTTGAAATATTCACAGAATATTTATTTATATATTCACTTTAAACAGATTAAATTAAAATAAAATAAATATTTAATGGGGCTCCATACAACAAACGTGATTTTTTTGCCGTTTTTATAGATAACTAGCTGATAAATCCGCACCTTCGCACGCGTAGTTTTTCAATAAAAGCATTACCCTCCTTCTGCGCAGTTAGGTAAAAAGAAGCCTATGTCACCCAGTGTAGCTTCCCAACAGAGAAAGAATTTTTTAAATCGGTCCAGTAGTTTTGGAGCCTATTCAATACAAACAAACAAATCTTTCCTCATTATAATATTAATAATAGTATTAGTATAGATGGTATGGAACCCTTCGTGCGCAAGTCCGACTCGCACTTGGCTGGTTATTACTACCTGATATTAAGTGGTAACCATCGCCTATAACAAAGTATAGCTTCGTAGGTCCCGTACCTTAGAAATGTGCCCTACGATGCTCTGCTCTGCGTCCATCAACTCGATGCCGGTGTAAAGCCTCATGTGCCTGTAATTTTACCAGCAACCATACCCTTCAAACCGAACCACAGCAATGTTGCTTGGCGGCAGAAATAAAGATGTAAATAGTTAAGTCTTAAGATTTAATCTCTATATATAAAAATGAATCCCTATTTCCCTTGGTCACGCCATCGCGCGTGAACGGCTAGACCGATTTCGCTAATTCTTCTTTGTTGTATTTCTTATTGTCAGGAGAAGGTTCTTATGAAAGAAAAAATTAAAAAAATTGCGCGCAAAATTAAAAAATTTAAGAATACTTAACCACCATATAAAATTATTTATAATCTAACCTTAGCGCTTTTATAGTGTAACCTTATGACGTTAGACATAGAATTGACAGAATGCGTGCTGCAAATATCGCCAAAGAGGATGTAAAAAAATTGAATATCGTTTGAAACAGATGCTTCGGTAGGAGTTATCCCGAGATATATTGTCTATATATATAAAAATGAATTGCTGTTCGTTAGTCTCGCTAAAACTCGAGAACGGGTGGAGCGATTTGGCTAATTTTGGTATTGAATTATTTGTGGAAGTCATTTATTTTCTCATACATAATGATGGCCGGGGACAACAATTGACAATTCTACCAGGGTGACGTATATTGACAGCCCGCGTTATATGCATGTCAAGGCGGTACGAAGTTCGGCTGGTCCACTAATTATTTAATAAACCAAGGATATTTAAAAGATATTATTAGAACACAACTATAAATTACTTACTTGCATTACTGTGAAGCTGTGTTGTTGATAGCGTGTGGAGAAATAGCTTTTAGCTCGAATGCAATGATACTCCCTATGGTATACTACTACTATTAGTGTGAAGACTTATTTACTCGACTGCGAAGATGGAGGGTAGGTAATATTTTAGGGTGTATGTATAATATATGAAAGTCTGTGCGTTCGGCGCCACGTGCAGACTAAACGTCTTGACGGATTTTGACAAATGAGATATCATATCGTCTATAAATCAAATAAGAAAGTTCAAAGTGGCGGCTCCAAATTGCAATAAAGAGTTTCAGTGAAACAAATATTTATCAAAACCTTTCGAGTGAGGTATCAACATGAAGGTATTAAAAAGACCATTTCAAAACTACACAACACTAAAAAAGACGAATAAAAATTATTACAATAAAAACAAAAACCGGCCAAGTGCGAGTCAGACTCGCGCACGAAGGGTTCCGTACCATTTTCTATAAAAACCGAGCAAAACAAATCATGTTTGTTGTATGGAAGCCCCCCTTAAATATTTATTTTACTTTAACTTAATTATTTATTTTTAAAGTGAATATATAACTAAATATTCTGTGAATATTTAAAGTACTGTTGCCATTATCAATATCGAGCAATAACGAGTAAAAAATTATGTTTGATGTATGGGAGCCCCCCTTAAATACTTATTTTATTCTGTTTTTAGTAATTTTGTTATAGCGGCAACAGAAATACATCGCCTGTGAAAATTTCAACTTACTAAATATGACGGTTCATGAGATACAGCCAGGTGACAGACGGACAGACAGACGAAGATACAGACAGCGGAGTCTTAGTAATAGAGTCCCGTTTTACCTTTTGGGCACGGAACCCTAAAAAACCTAAACTGCAAAACAAACTAAAAAGAAGTAAACACGCTTACTAATATTGATTATCGCAAACGGGGACTATTAAAACAACCGTAAATTTAGTACCATCACTTCAATGAGGCGTTTCATTTCAGATTTAAATAGAAATATTGGCAAGTATACTCAGGTATATGAAACAAAATCTTAAAGAGACAATTTGAATTTTTTTCTAAAACAGTCTCACTTTGTCAAATAGACACAAAATGCTTTCATTCTATTTCATTTACCTAGGAAAACAATGTTGACACGGCAATAAAATTGACTTTGACAATTTACTTTCCTTTGATTATCAACTTATGACAGAGCAACGCCATCTGTTAGACATTATATATATATTATTATATTATTTAGATTTACATATTTTTTTATTATATTTTTTTGCGCCTGCGATTACCAGAATCAGAAAGCTTGTTTACTTCTATTAATTTTCGTTTCAGGCAGTCAACATCTGATAGAGACAGATATCAGATATTAAGTATTTATTATTTATATATATATATATATATATATATATATATATATATATATATGTTATATTTAGATTTATATATTTTTTTGCACTTGGACCACATACCCAATGTAGAAATCTGACGTCGCACAAAGGTGAAGTGTAGGTGGGCTGGACACTTGGCTAGGAGGGATGACGGGCGTTGGACGAAGGCGATTACAGAGTGGTGGCCAAGGGATGCTCGTAGACCAAGAGGCAGACCCCCCGCCCGATGGTCGAATGATATTGAAAGCGTAGCTGGGTGTCAATGGATGAGACTCGCAAGGGACCGGAAAGAATGGCGCCATAACGAAGAAGCCTATACCCAACAGTGGGTGCAAACGGGCTGAGATGATGATGATGATATTTTTTTTATTATTAGATATCAGATCATTACTGAATGATGCATTCAACCCATATTTTAGTTGTTTAGCATTGTTACATGAGTGTAAGTTAAATACAAGAGTTTAGATCCTACAGCGCGATATTTACTTTTCTCGAAAGAAATAAAAGCACCGAGCTTAAGTTCTAGAGAGCTTTTGCCCATACCGCCCTAAGTATCTAATTAGTCAAAGAACTCAAGAGGCAACTAAGACATCGTAACATTACACACGTTATATAGATTACACGTTTATATGTTACACTTCAGCAACATCTGCGCATTACACACGATGAAGATGCTACAATATTTTATGTTACGATATCTTATCTGATTGGATCCTTAGCGCAACACGCCCACGCGGCAGACCACCACGGAGATGGCGTAACGACAGCAGGGGACAGAAAAAAACTGGAAAGAAGAGAGGGCCTTTGCCCTGCAGTGGGACAACACAAATAAAATGGGACTATCAGGTCAAATGGCACGTCTAATAAAAGGTATTTGTTAATATATTTCGACCCCGTTTTTATTTTTAGTTTAAACCTTGTAATTTTTAAGTTATTAGCCATAATAACAACTGAACTTTGAAAGAAAGAAAGAAAGAAAAAACATTTATTTGTGACGGTACAAAACATGCACAGCACACAAGTAAGATACACGCAATATAACAATATAATACACACAAAAACAGCAATACCCAACAAATGTGTGTCTCACAATTACCTATATATAAATGACCGATGTCACAAAAAGGCGTCCAACTCAGCATTTGTTGTGCTTTTCGCACAACGCTGATCTTCCGTTGGAATCATTTAAAAGTAGGATGTCACCGATGACTTACCGCACAGTACCACAATTACAAAAAATAAATAAATAAAACGTATAAAAAAGTGGCTGAGGATATTAAGTTATAAAAAGTAAAAGGACAAAAATTTAGAGGATTGGGGAGAACTAGGCGAGAATGTGCATTAATCAGTCCCACTGCTAAGCAAAGGCCAATCTGCTAAGTATTCAGGCTGTCAGAAGAGACGAAGAATATTATAAAGGAGTGGATAAAATGGGAAAACTACAATATGGAAATATCGTTTCTATGGAGTTCGTGAGACCTTTGGAAATCAAAGAGGAACAATCTCAGTTTAGCTCTGAAACCATGGACGCTACGTAACTCCCGAATCGGCGGTGGAATATTGTTCCAGCATTTAGTTGCAGCATAGCAGAAACTGCCTCTGAATGCTGCTGTAAAAAGAAAAAAGTTCACAGGGTACGTTCACCCCACGTTGCTGAAATTTGGTATGCGTGTAGCTTTAGTGACACGAATATAGGCAACAGTCTGAAATCTAGAATAACTGCAATTTCTACCCAAAAAAAAACCAAACTACAAGAACTTCCGTTATCTGTAATTTGAATGAAACTGTAGGTCAAGTAACTTGGTTGTGCATTTCGTGGTAGTATTTTATTAGTCAAAGAATAAGGCCGGCTTACACAACGATCCCTAAACGTATTTAGCGACTAAACATTTTACGTATATTTATGATTTGACAACTCTTTAAATCATATTTAGCCACTAAATATATTAATGCATCGTTACGCGAGTCGCCTTAGATTTTTTTTTGGCACACTCGCAAGGTCTCAGTTCGAGGCGAACTACTAGTCATCATCATCATATCAGCCGTAGGACGTCCACTGTTGGACAAAGGCCTCCCTCATTGATCTCCAGGAACTGCAGTTGGAAGCGGCCTGCATCCAACGCCAACCTGCGGTTCTTGCCAAGTCGTCTGCCCATTTTGTAGGTGGACGTCCTACTCTGCGCTTGCCGGTCCGTGGCCTCCATTCGAGAACTTTCCGGCCCCATCGGCCATCTGTTCTGCGTGCTATATGGCCTGCCCATTGCCACTTCAACGTGCTGCTAGTAGTGCAACGCCGAAGTACTAGTATTGATGATAAAACCTCTTGGACTGATATCGCCCAACCTTTCGACCGCTGTATGTAGTATGTATGCCAATTTTCTTGTCTGTATTGTAACTGTTCTCAAATTTTATTAAAAGGATCATTATAAAGAATAATCAGCCTGGTTTCTTGCCTAATTCTTTTCAAGCCTGGTCGTTGTGATCTATGTAATTTTTATGAATAAATGATTAGTTTGTATATTTTCTTTTACATTTAAAAAAAATACAGGATGCCGACATGAACAGTGGCAATATTCAAACACAATGTCATTATCTTAATAAATACTAGCTGACCAATACGCAGCTTTGCACGCGTAGTTTTTCAATAAAAGTGCCCCCCTTCTGCGCATTTGGATAAAAAGTAGCCTATGTCACCCGGGAATAGTGTAGCTTTCCAACAGTGAAAGAATTTTTTTAAATCTGTCCAGTAGTTTCGGAGCCTATTCAATACAAACAAACAAACAAACAAATCTTTACTCTTTATAATATTAGTATAGATAGAGAATAATTCTAAATTCATACTAGTTAAAAACATCCACATAAATGTCATTACACTTTGCATGCGGTAATTACGAGAAAATGGACACCCTTGTGCATTACTCCCCTGCACTTGTCCTCAATTTACGCGTTAAAAAGTAAGGTAGGTAGGTAACGAACGATACATTAATTGAAACATGTTTCAATGTACTCTCCGTGTAAATCAAATTCATGTTCTTTCAGTATTTTTATAGGTACACGATCTCACGTTATTTAAAAATTCAAATTTAAAAAATTCTGTCGTAGAAGGGCTCCTTCCCAGACTACCGCTGCCGAAAACCAAAATGGTTCGCCATTCGCCAGATTCATAAATATCCCACGTGTATAAAGGTGGTCAAAACCTGCGACATCACTGCCTGCAGCCACACACAGCACGCCCCCCCCCCCCCCCCCCCCTCCTCTGCCCCCCTCACACACGCGCAATCCTTACGTCGAGGCAAGAGCGGCACGGCCATTTTAAATGTCACATCAATCCTCATCAATAACCATCCTTCTCATCCCTTAGCTCATTTTATTTTTATTTTTTGTATTATAAGAGTCTACCATCGCTGTAGGTACACGTGTGGGCAGGATCCTAATCCACTTAGTCTCGTGACAGTAAATGCCTTATTCGAAAAACCATGGCTTCCAAGAAGCAGGGCGTGCATAATAATCATCTACCTATTTTTAGTATGTAAGCTTTATTTTTATTCTGGTGTTATGCTGATAAGTTGTTAACTGATGTTTGTTTTCTTAACAAATTTATCATTAAATAAATATTGCTGGACATTTCACACAGCGCTATCTAGCCCCAAACTAAGCGGAGCTTGTACTATGGGAACCAGATAACTGATAGAATACTTATATACTTTTTTTTGTAAATACATACTTCTAGTATATAAAAAAACAACCAGTCCCGGAAAAAATATCTGTAGATCGTGCAAACATTTATTCCTCGGCGGGGGTCGAACCCACTACCTCCTGCGCCTCCGCTGGCTGTTCGACCACTGCGCCACGGAGGTCGTCCAATTTATTATTATCTTATCTTATCATATAATTTCACTTCGGCACTGTAGGTAGTTAATTACTCAGCCAGTTTGCATATCCATCTAGCCAAAGCCATTGTCTAAAAGGCTTGTCGACGGTTCAGTCAAAAATAACATTTGGGTGCAATTTCGAGCACTTTACGTAAAATAGTCCTATAAATAGCAATATTGACGACCTGCGTGGTGCAGTGGGCGAATAACCGGCGGAGACGCAGGAGGTAGCGGGTTCGATTCCCGCCCCGGAACAAATGTTTACATGGTCTGCAGATATTTGTTCCGGGTCTGGTTGTTTCTCAATATATTATAAGTAAGTATTTACAAAAAAAATGTATAATATATAAGTATTCTATCAGTTATCTGGTTCCCATAGTACAAGCTTAGCTTAGTTTGGGGCTAGATAGCGCTGTGTGAAATGTCCAGCAATATTTATTTATTTATATTGCTTGGATGTCTCTGGTATAGAAGCTACAGTTATTTGTGTTACTTCAGCCGCATCTAATGACTTTCTATATGAGCTTGATAAGAGGCAGAACCGCGATCCAAGGCACATCTACAAAGACTAAAAAAAGCTACACGTGTGCAGAATGAGCATATGACAGTCTATACAAAGTTGGCTTCATCTGCAGAGACGCTCTATTGACTCTGCAAGGTGTGCAGAATGAGATAGCTGCTGTACCTCCCTACATTCCTCAACCACTCTCATCAATCCATACACGTCAGGCAGAAGACTCCGTTGAAACAATTTTCTCAAATGAAAGATATAAATGCATCTATGGTTCCCTGATCATATCGGAGTCTTTTTCCTCTTTTTCTGGAAATGGAAAAGAAATAGCGATGTTATCTCAATTAAGATGTTCCAAAAAATCTTGGCTACAAATAGAGATTATGAACGGGAAATTGGAAGATTTGCTTTTCTTTCAAGAAATAAACCCCACAGACTTTTGTCTGCTAGTTGGAGGACGCCAGGATCAAAAAGCAAGTGCCTACAATCTCCTCATTGAAACCTCGTCTTTTGATTTAAACCCTATAGTAAATATGTGGTTCACAATTAAAATAAGACTATAGGGACTACTAATCAAAATCAACTTTATGATGCCTTTGATGAAGCTCGGTCACAGGATATCCGTCGAAGAGTGCAATAAGTTGATTGAGTCAATGCCCCGACAACGTGAAGCTGTCATAAAAAATAATGGTCTTCCTACTAAATACTAGCTTAATTTGAAAAATGTTATTTGTAAGAATTTATTTAATTAAAAAGCTTAACTACCATTAAATCTTGTTTTTATTGAAAATTCATAGTATTATTCTTAGTGTCCTCAATTACTTCTCCAAATTATTTAGTTTAAGTCAATCAGGCACAATTAAATAAGCTGGAATGGTGAAATAAACAACACAATGAGCCAATTTTGTAAATGGTATACTTAAATATTTTCACACAATATAATATAATGATTAGTAAGTATTTGTCTAAACGTGAGACACGCGATGACTTTGGCTAGTACCACGTACGCTAGTACTGTGAATACCTATATGGAAAAAGCTTATTCAACTCTCAGAAAAGAAGTCAGAAAAGCTAAACCTATGTGCAGAGAAATCATTCACAGGTAAAAGCAACACGCCATGCCAAATATGTAGGAAAGTACATAAATATATACTAAATTTTCTAATTTGATAATTTTAGTAACTTTACTTAATATATGTATTATGTGTAGATTTCTTCTTATAAACTGCTAAGAATTATTAAAAGCAAAAGTTTTTCAAATTCTTTTACTCCTCTTCTAAGAATCTTCCAAGAAAGTGGTCACAAACTGTTGGGGATTCCGATCGGGGCGACGGCATCAGGTTAAGCTCTATCCATTTACTAAATAGGAACGTTTTTACTAATGAACAGCTACGTAGTTTAGTATGTCAGGATACTAAATAATAAGATAGTATAGATTTTCATCATTATTACGTGTATAAAAATAATTAATATACTAAATTAATATTTTTCTGCAGTAAATTTCATATCGAAAGTATTTTTATATTGTTTTTCCAATACATCCTTAGGATATTTAATTTAATAAAATAGACAATGGTATCCTGGAACATAAAAAGCCTCCTTAGCGGACAAACCATTTAAACTTATCATTTTATGCAACATAGCATAAATTTATCTCTTAAAAATAATGAAGTGTGAAAATGTGTTTTATGGCTAGTAGTAAAATGTTGAATCGCGAGAATGGCGGCGATGGCGGTTCGGAGGTAAAATGGCGGGGTCTGGGACCCAGGATTATGGATGCTTAAGCGAAAAGTAAAAGTGAGCGTATCGTTCGCTCGATATCAGCCTCTGTACCTGTTGCCGCGCCTCACTCGCCTTGGGTTGTGTGTGAGCCTACGAAACTTTTACGCGCCTCCTTTATAATTCACCGCCGGTATCCCTAAATTCTAACGTAATAGTAAAACACTTACCAGAAGTTTCCCCTTGACTTTAATCCTCGACGATCGAGGTCAACTTCTTGGTGGTTTGCAATATTTTTCGGAATTATTTTAGCTATTTTTAATTCACTAATATTTAAATAAGGTTTCGCGGGTACGAGAACCGAGTGCTAGCTCCGCGCCCGGGGCGTCTACCCTTGCAGACGAGCTGTGAAACTGTGAGGCCGCCCGAATCGTACCCGCCCTCCGCGCCGCTGCCCGCCAGCGGCCTACGACGACGGCCCGGAGACGGTTCCAACACAAGAAAGTAAGAAAGCTTTCTCACGCTTCTACCCTGATGATACTTCGAATCGTTTTTCGACCTGAAAAACATTTCTTTTCGATTCTCCCGAATAATGAGAATAACTTATCCAAATATAAATGTCACTTTATAATCTGAAGAATCTATTCAAATATATATAGTATAATAACGTATTGCCGTCTCATGCGCCTGTGTCGTGAGTTAGGCTTGGGCTACAAAGCATCCGGGTCTCCTCGGTCTGAGAAAAATTTCAATCCCCGGTCCGAGTTCGGCTAGCTACCGACTACACGCGGTCCGATTGAATCCGGAGAGAAAACTCTGTCGGCGAACCAAGCTCTTGCGTTGGGTAGTTGTTGCGATATCTCTTTTTTAATGGAAACGTTAACTTTAATTGAGTATTTGTGTTTACCTGTTGCCGTTAATCAAAAAAGGAAAGTCAAAGTTACTGGGACTATCCATTTCACATAAACCGTTTATCGGAAAGTGTATTCCTCAAGTCTTATTCTAAAATTAGATTCTGTCCAGATTAATTCTACGAATACTATGAATGTGGAACTAAAAAAGTATTTAAGAGGACAAAAATGGGTGTGGATAAGATAACCAAGGGCACGCCTCCAATAGTACGGAATGCCCAGCAAGAAACAAAGTTTAAATAAATTGTAACCTGAAAGGGCATTTCAGACAACTTTAAAAGAAAAGTAGAGCATAAAACTCAGAACACATACAAACAGAAATAGAGTCACGTAGCCTATACTAATAAATCTGGAAGTAAATCAAATAGGTGACTCTAAAATGTGTGTAGGTAAGAAAGAAACTGAGTGTTTTTATATCGATGATGATGTGGAATTCGGTTGCAATATTGGAGGAATAAAAACCTTAGTTCTGGTAGTCGAAATCCAGTAACAAAAACCGGGGATATCATTAGGAAACATCGATTTACGCAGATAACCATAAAGCAAATCCAGATATAAAATTCACAGCTTATGGGAGTGACACGACTTTGAAAATCAATGGTTCGTTAGAGGCTCACATATACAAATGGCGTAGAAAATCAGAGAATTCAACTGTGTCATGGTTGATAATACAAGGGTTTTTTATCACGAATTGATCTTCGTTTGACCAGAATCTCGCTTGATGGTAAGCGATGATTTGATCTAAGACGAAGTACGAAGATCTAAAGGCACCTTACCTTGAAGAGGTCCGGATTGTACTATTCAGGAAAAACAGACGACGGTGTTCCATACATTAAGACTGTTTGTCCACCGTCACCGTCACCGGGACATCACCGAGAACGAGATGACGGCGCCGTCATCTCGTTCTCGGTGACGTCCCGAACTCTACGCATTAGTAATGTAGATCCAAGAGGGTGAGTGCGAATGGGTAGTATATTAACGAGGTATAGATGGTAGGTACTGATGAACTTGCTGGGTAAGATTACTGCGATGTCTTTGGGGATACTTAAAATTGTCCTGAATCTTGAGGATATCAATCAAGTCGGAGCTAAAGCCTTCCTTTAGTTAACATAATAATTAATGCGAAGGAACAGGCGGTAAATTTAACGTTTCAAAGTGATCCTTGTGATAACCCGAAAGTTCAAAGACAATTCATAAAGCTTATGAAAACCTATCACTATTTCCATACAAACGATAATCCAAGAGATTTATCACATAAAGATATTTGAATTTGTATTTTTTCATAACTTTACTTACTTCTATGGCTCAACGACCCGAAGTGTATCTTGGCCTCCGATAAAAGTTGAAAAACTAGTTGACCAATTCGCAGCTTCGCACGCGTAGTTTTTCAATAAAAACATTACCCTCTTTCTGTGCAGTTGAGTAAAAAGTGGCCTATGCCACCCGCGGATAGTGTAGCTTCCCAAAAGTGATTTTTTTTAATCGGTCCAGTAGTTTCGGAGCCTATTCAATACAAACAAACAAATCTTTCCTCTTTATAATATTATTAGTATATATTGCGGCAACTTCATAGGAAAATACCTAATATAATGATAACTTATACCTAATATAATATGGATTAACATTTAAGATATTTTATATCACGAAAACGGAAGAATTCATCGTCTAGAAGTAGGTTGATGTTTGTGCAAAGAATAATAAAAAAATGCGTTCGTTAAATTGAAATATATTTTAAAGTGATCTACTATATAAGGAATTATATTCGGGTCACCAATCAAGTGGAAAGCCTAAAAGGATGATTTCTCTTTAATCCAATCATCAATATTAGATGGGCAGGTACTTGTCTTTGAACTTATGTAAACAAAGCAAGGACTATGTATATGACGGAAGCATCACATAAATTTGAAGTAAGCTTCTCTTAAGTAGCTAATCAGCATCGCGGGGTCTGTGAGACGTGTGTTACTGTTGATATATATAATACATATGAATTCTCAAGGTCGTATGGTCGTCTCAGCAGTATCAAGTTATAAAACATTATTTCGAAAGAGTTACAATAAGGATTTTATACAATACCATCTCCTCATACTTAGTTTTTAATGACAAATAAATCTCTTATAGTTTCTAGATAGCAACTACATATACGTGCTTCAGTGGGTCACGGTCAAAGTGTTTAGAAGCGGAGGAATCGATTGTCATCAATCAGGGTTAGGATACATGACAATTACTAAATCTGTAAGTACTATCCGCTCGAACTAAGACCTCGTTAAGTACCATTTACAGTTTGTGTTCAAATAAATTCCTATTTATATAGGGTGTTTGATAATATACGCACAAAAATAAATGGGATTATTTTGATGAGCTTAATAAATAAATTTGTGAAATGTTTACCATAGAAATGCAATACTTATTTTGGCATGTACACAAACACTTTATTAAACTTATATTGTGCTATTGGACAATACTTGCCATCTAACCACAGATACTGTATTGGTGACGTCTCGAGATATCTCTTGTTGTCCCTTTTTAACCCGCAGCCATTTCCGAAAGAGAATAATCAATCGAAAAATAAGAAAAGTCGGAGAAGAACAAATCGGCCTTTATTTTTGGATGACGTATGCAAGAGTAGATAATAAGTTTTATATCGATTTAATCACCTAAACTCGATTTTCTTTAAAATTTAATAATATAACTAGTTTTTTTTTCGTGAAGTCTTTTTTTATGTTTAGAGAAACCGTCACTTGAATATCGTCAGTATATTCACCAATAGTCATATTCAAGTATAGTCAGCCAAACACCCTGTATAATTTTTAAATGAGCAAATAATGCACTACAGTTTTTATAATAGATGTCAATATCATTGGAGCTATAAAAACCAATATAATCGCAAAAAACGAATTTTTGTGACCTTTTACCTTGAATAAATTACGACGCAGTCACGAGATTTTATGAGACTTTTGAGACAACTTGACGCCAAAAATGAAGGTAATATACGAGTTTTCAGTTTATTATAAATGCGAAAGTTTGGATGTTCGTTTATCTGTTACTCAATCACGTCAAAGCAACCTAACTGATTCTACGCCTGAAAAAACGTGTAAGTTACTTTTCTATATATTATCTTTACATCTACTTACCTAAAGATTATATTAAAAAGAAAAACTATTTAGGTACAGAATTACAAAAAAACCACAATATAAAATTTAGTACTTATACATATAGGTAGGTACAGATAATATGGTCTTCCGTGCTGTGTGGGCGAAACAGGCCCCGTCTCAGCGTATTGCTGCCTACCAATCATATTGGGGATTGGTATGAGCCAATCGTTTGTGCCTTTGTTGTCGTTGGAACTGAACTGTCATGAACCCTCATGAACTGACAGCGGAGCAGAAGCGGGCTCGCGTGGAATGGTGCTCACAGATGCTACTGAAGTACGACCACGGATATTCTAATGCTGTTTATGACATTTTTCACAGGAGACGAAACTTGAATTTATTGTTTTGAACCTGAAAAAAAAACAGCAATCTTTTGAATGGGTGGAATGGTTTTGAAAATGAGAACAGGCCAACAAAAGTGAGGCGGGCGAGAAACGTCGGTAAAAAAATGATCGCGTTTTTTTCTCAGCTACGGGTCCCCATCTGCACAATTCCACTTGAAAATCAAAAGAGTGTTAATGCCGAGTGGTATTCTACCATTTGTTTACCCAGGGTATTAGAAAATGTTCGCGAAAGACGACCAAAAAGCCGCGTTCTCCTACATCATAGTACCGCTTCTTCACACACGGCCAACAAAACAAAGACATTTTCAGCTACCCAAAAAGTACAACTCGTCACCCATCCTGCACATAAAACTTAGCACCCTGTGATTTCTGTATTTTCCCCAAATTTAAAGATTTGATGAGAGGTTTCACTTTTACCAACTCCGAAGAGGCAGTGATAGCGTTCAATCAGCACGTAGAAAACATAATTCAGATCTGTGGTCCTCCTGTTTTAAAAAATGGTTCGATCGCATGAATAATGTTTAAAATGTAAAGGAGAGTATTTTGAAAAGCAAGAAACATAATATTTTGGTTATAACATGTTGTTTTTCTAAGTTACGCAAAACGTTTAGTGTGACCTACGTATTCTAAAAGGATCATTAAAAAACATCAACCAGCCTTGTTTTCTTGCCTTTTTTTCCTGGTTTGGTCGCGAAGGAACAGGCAGTAAAATTTAAGTTTCAAAGTGATTCTTGTTATTTTAATCAATTAAAGATTTTGACATTGACTTTATTTTAGAAAAATAATACCCAGACCCGGAACAAATATCTACATTCCATGCAAACATTTGTCACGCAGAGGGAATTGAACCCGCTAACTCCTGCTTCTCAGCCTATTCACCCACTGGACACAGAGGAAGATTTAAAACAACAAAATGCAATGGGACCACGAGAGATAGGTAGTATTACCTCGTCGTCCTATTTATTGGATGAGATCCTGGGACCACGTGGAAACACCCCAATTTTCAATGCGATGGTCAGGTCAAAAAAAATATGTGCATGCTCTTAATTTCCGAGTTTTAAGTGTTAATATTTAGGGTAACTTCAAAGTCGGTTTTTAGTTTTATTGTTAGAAAAATACGGTGGCTAATTAAGAATAATGTTGGGCGCCACTGTATTTTTTCATGTGTCCGTTTATCACCAACCTCGACTTACCTATCGATTATTAAATCGATATATACGATGAAGGTAGATGCGTCAAACCATAGGTAAAGGGATAGGAAAGGTATCAAGCTGACGCCGGACCAGAGAGTCCAGCTGGACGCTCTATTAGTTAAGTAATGGACCTAACCGTATCAAAGAGGTTTAGGTAGGTACCACGTATCCCAGCTGACACCATTAGTTGGCGATGTACAATCGCGTAGGAACGGTAGGAGACCTAACCAATTTCTGAACTGACCAAGACGCGGGGCGCTTATCTAGATCAGAGGGGGAGGTTGTAACGTGGGCTTAAAGCAACAAGTGTAAGTGTTCGAACGCGTCCTTTAGCGCTGCTATTCCGAATATAGAGTATTTCCTGCCTCTGTAGATCGTGTTTTGAACTTTATTCCTCCAAAAATTCCCTAATAATAATTAATTCTTCTAATAATAATTAAGAGTAGTCGAGTTCCTTGAAGTGCTACCACCATACCTATTTCTGACGCCAAGCAGCATTGATGTGTTTCGGTATAAAGGGTATGGTTGCCGGTGAAATATTACAGGCACATGAGGCTTTACACCTGTATGCCTCAAGTTGATGGACGTAAGGCAGTGCATCATAGGGCACGTTTTTAAGGTGCGTGACCTATGAGGCTTGTTGTGATTGTGATTTGATTGATTGTGATTACCACTTAACATCAGGTGGGCCAAATGCTTCTTTTGAAGACTAATTTTGGTCAGAATTTATAACATAAAACAGTCGTATCAACAACAGACAGGCAAATGGGATACCATCATAATAAACTCAGTACACTATTTATAGACATGCCAATTGGCAGGACTTGATCGTGTTAAATACCACCCATATATTATTAAATTCAATTATATATATAACTAGCCCAAAGGTGGTTTGTCAATAAAAAGATTACCCTTCGCAGTCGGGTAAAATGTAGCCTACGCCTCAGTCCCGGTCACAATCTATTTATATATCAACGGTACATAGGGAGTGTAAACAATACCAAAGAAGACCAAGGAATCACGTTGATCCATATAAACTTTGCCCCCCTTTTTCACCCTCTTAGGGGTACAATTTCAGAAAATCCTTTCTTATCGGATGCCTACGTCATACAAAAAACACACCCTGTAAGTTTCAGGTATCTACGATCAGCGGTTTAGGCTGTGCGTTGATCCGTCAGTGGTTCATTCAGGACAAAGCGTTTTTTATGTATAGATTATTACTAGCTGACCACGCGAACTTCGTACCGCCTTAGAATCAATAAATTGGATGTTGCTAAGCTGAGTTAAAATAATTTTTTTTTTCAATGTCCTTTTCCATGCACGTAACCCAGTACCCCACTATAATCAACTATCTCTATGTTCAAAGTGAAAATTATTAAAGTAGTAATCTTATTATAATATATATATATATATATATATAAAAGAAAGTCGTGTTAATAACACTATTTACAACTCAAGAACAGCTGAACCGATTTGGCTGAAAATTGGTGGGGAGGTAGCTTAGAACCAGGAGACGGACATAGGATACTTTTTATCTCGTTCGACCGCGTTCCCGTCTGATAAAACTGTCACTATAAAACGTGGTATAACAAAAACGCATCTGACATGGAATAACATAACGCAAATGACAGCTAAACGTAATTTTGTCTATGGTTAAATATGGTATATATATATATATATATATAAAAATCGGGTGAGTAATGATGGCCGGGGACAACAATTGACAATTCTACCAGGGTGACGTATATTGACAGCCCGCGTTATATGCATGTCAAGGCGGTACGAAGTTTGGCGGGTCAACTAGTATCGTTATAAAAAGAAAGGGGTGGTAGAAGGGGATAAATTTATGGTTAGTATTTATTTTTTATTGCCAAATCATAATAACATAAAAATAAAATTTTGTGCAAAAAATACAAAATAATAATTTTGGGGTGGACCACCCTTAGGTATGAAACATACTTTACGACCTACCGAATAAACACAAAAAATTTCATAAGAATCAGTCCAGCCGTTTCGGAGGAGTTTTGTTACAAACACTGTGTCACGAGAGTTTTATTTAGATGTTATACTTATTATTATTTTATAAAAAGCTATTCATTTAAATTTGTTTAAAAACTGGACAGATATAATTTTATTTAAAAATATTGGCTTTTAGCTTGAACCCTATTAATTAAGTAGGTAGTATAAAATTTCACATTCACAGTGAAGTGCCAATTAGTGAAAATGCGTTGCGTTTCCTCGGAAATATTATCCTCCAATTAACTACGGAGTTAATTGGTATAAATATCTAGAGAGAGACCAAACTGCGAATAACTAAGATAGGATTGAACTGGGTCAAGTAATGGATTTCCGTACAATATTTATATATTGAGCCAAAATTATGCACTTATAGCATATTAGACAATCATGCTCAATCATGCAATCAAGAAATAGCCATAATATTAGCGAACTAGCTGCAGCAAATATTATAAAATGCGTCCCTCTATGAAGTTTTACATAAAATATAAAGCACAATTGTGATTTCTGAGAATACTTCTCCGGTTCTCTGCTGTAAGAATAAACACCGTTGTGATTTCTGAGTATATTTCAGCGGCACAACCCGCCGGGTCAGCTTACGCTCCGCTCGCTCAGTTGCCCGCCGAATTTCATCAAGTAGAATTGCGAATGCCACATGCCACAGATGCCGCGGCTCTCGTGCCTCCGGCAAAATTGTATCCGCTTCCAACGTTCTGAAGCCGCCGGCACTAACCCAGCGGGTTGTGTCACGCCGGGCCGACGGCTTTGGTGTGTAGAGGTCTATAAGATGAACTTTTGAATCTTTGAACTTGTGAATACATTTCAATTTGCAATTACAAATAATTGACGCTACGATGCAGTATGTGTATCAACTGTAAGTCCGTAAAGTGGATTAAAAATGTCAGTATCACTTTGAAACGTCAATTTTACCGCCTATTCCTTCACGACCAAGCCAGAAAAGAAAGTCAAGAAACAAGGCTAGTTGTTGTTTGTTTAATGATTTTTTTAGAATACATAGCAATACAGGAAACAAATTACGTCTAAATTGTAACATTTTGAACGAGTTGGAGCAATTACAATCCCAAGCTTCTCTATCATCTAAATAATCCGATATTTTATAGTACCTAGGCTTTTTTTAAAAAGATTTTGTTTAATTACGTTTTGAAATTTGCTAATTGTCAATTTTTGTACATCACTTGGGAGTTTGCTATAAAAGCGTACACCTTGCCTTTTAAACGATTTACATACTAACTTCATAGAGTCTACAAGTGGCAATAGCGAGTTTATCTTTATTTCTAGTATTAAAATTATGATTATCGCTATTTTTCTTAAACAAATTAATATTTTTGTGAACATACATCAGATTTTTATAGATGTATTGACAAGGGAATGACATAACCCTGAATGCGATGTGTTTGCTGACGAATGGAAGGAATTGATGCTGGTATGTCTGAGGTATTGTGAGATTGATGTATGAAAGGTCTTTAAATTAACAATTCAATTTATGATTTATGTGTGTGATTTAATGAATTTATTTATATTAATGTGTAGTATTTTTATTTTATTTTATTGTTAATTTGTATACTGTGTAGATTCTTATTGTAATTTAGATTTTAATTTGACAAGCACACCATTACTACAAGTGCTCCGGAGGCACCGTAAGCAATCAGTCCCGGCTGGCAGCTACGTCGAAGTCATTTAAGCGGAATATAAGCTCTGGCCAGATTGGTTCCAAGTTCATACGAACTTTCTTTGTTGTCAATATCCAGGTGTATTAATATCCATTATAACAATCATCATCAAATTTCAGCCTACATCCACCCACTGCTGGGTACAGGCCTCCTCGTTATCACGCCATTCTCCGGTCCTGCGCCAAGCGCATCCATTGCCTTCCCGCAACTCTCGCAATGTCGTCCGACCATCTGGCTGATGGGCTGCCAACTGGTCTGCGCCCATCTTGCGGCCACCACTCCGTTTCTGCCGTCGTCCATCATCCCATCTCCACTTCAGCTGGTTGATCCATTTACCCACATCCACGACTTTGGTTCTGCGTGGAATAATAACAAAAACTATTTGATTGCAATATCTGTGAAGAGATTGCACGCAAGACAACTTCTTAATGACCGTCGCGACTGATTAAAATGTTTTTTTTTAGGTTTAATGTAAACAACTGTGTAAATATGTTTATACACATGTGACGAAACTATGTATTTTATTGATAATGATAAATATGCTACATTCTGCCCCAGTGTGGACACCAAGTCGCAAGGAAGGAGTACACTGCCGGTCGCTCAGGTAAGCAATACCCGAGGCATTCCAGTAAAGAGGGCGTGCTCTGTACTGAATCGTGGAAATCCTTAAAGTTGATCACGCCATCCAGGTCCCGGTCCATTCGCTTCAGCATAATGTCTACGAACTCCTGTAAATAAACGACATTCGTCAAACGTTTACATTTTTTAGAATCTCCCTAAGGATTTTAAACCTAATTTGGACAGCCCATACGAAAAGTTGAATGCATCAAGTATAACCCCCCCCCCCCCCCCCCCCCCCCACCCCTCCACTGCACATAAAAACATGTAATCAATTTTCATTTCACAGCTAAGAGCCCTTCACCAAAAAGAAAAAGTGCTGATGTTCCTCGGATCGACTGACCTGATTTTCTAAGCTAAGAAGTAATTTGATCTACATTAATTTATTTTTTGCCAATATTAACATAATTTACTTGGTAACTTAAATTCATTATTTTATTTGTCAACTATTTTTTAGGGTTCCATACCCAAAGGGTAAAACGGGACCCTACAACTAAGACTCCGCTGTCTATCTGTCTGTCTGTCTGTCCGTCTGTCACCAGGCTGTAACTCATGAACCATGATAGTTCGACAGTTGAAATTTTCACAGACGATGTATTTATGTTGCCGCTATAACAACACATACTTACTAAAAACAGAATAAAATCAATATTTAAGGGGGCTCCCATACAACACGGGTGATTTTTATGCTCGATATTGATAATGGCAACAGGTAGATGCTTGAAATATTCACAGAATATTTAGTTATATATTCATTTAAAAAATAAATAATTAAATTAAAATAAAACTAATATTTAAGTGGGGCTCCCATACAATAGACATGATTTTTTGCCGTTTTTATAGATAAATGGTAGGGAATCGTGCGCGAGTCCGACTTGCACTTGGCCAGTTTTTTTTATATTTGTTTGTATTAGGTATACATAATCGGAACAACCGCAATAACGGAGGAGCGAGACCCTCTAACACAAGTATTTTATACGACGGTATCGATAAGACGATCTCAAACCCATGAAATGTACACACGGGTTCTTACTGGTGGTAGAGCTTTTGTGAACGGGCTCGAGGAAGTGCCGCCAAATAGCAGTACTTGTTCAGCTGTGTTCCGGTTAGATGGTAATGGTATGTTCCTGTAATTACTGGCACATAGGCATAACAGCTTAGTCCTATAGTATGGCACCGTATCCACATAGAGATCAAGACAACATAATAGCTTGTTTTGAATTCTATGTGGATATCCATGGGCTGCAGTAGCCACTTAACTGGTGGACTGCATGCTCGTTTGCCATATAAGTAGTATAAAAAAACGGCTACACATCTAGCTATATATTTCCAGTATATGCTGACCTCGCATTGTGTAGGCTTTTCGTAGAATGAGAGGTCAGCTTATACTGGAAATGTATAGCTTGATGTGTAGCCGTGTGTACCTACATAGTTGGGATCTTTACTGAAATTTGATGACATATCTCGCACTCGTCGCTGCGCGCAATATCTTTAAAAAGGGGTACCTGCAAAGTTTTCTCTTTGCGTATATGCATAGATAATTGCTCAAGCGAGTGTCGGACCACGCAAAATAAAGGCTTCAGCTGGCCAGTAATTATAATTATTATTCAATTTAGCAAACAACACGATTTAAATAAACCAATTAAGTATATCAGTTACTTAATTATGATTAAAAATTATATAATATAAAATGAGAATTATTGTGCACATTTATAATGGTAAAAAAATAATATAATTATAGGTATTTACACAATTATAAAATAATATATGAACAAAACAGAATAATATAAGCAAAACAAACAGGCATCCTTTCATTCATCACTTTCGCAAAACCTCAGTATAACAACATTAGATTCTTCTAATTAATTCTTCTTTTTATAATTTATCTAAGTATATATATTTTAAGTAGTATAATATTAATATTTATGTAATTTTATGATTATATTATATATTATCTTTAATAACGGCACCGTCCCTTATTTGTTCAAATTGATCCTGTCCATCCAAAGGTTGCCTGGAAGAGATCGCTTTTAGCGATAAGATCGCCCATTTGTACCTATGATTTAAAAGTGTATTTTCTCTTATATGTTTATATTTAATGGTGTGCAATAAAGAAATTATCTAATCTTAATCTTCTAGTTATACCTAAGTATTGTAAGATGACGCGATGTGATTGTAAACGATTACGTTCTAATAAAACTATAAACTGCAAAGATCTGAGAGATACCTACTAAAGGGGAATACAGTTGTGCGTATCTTATGATTGGGCCCTTTGCCTGATGCAAAGACGTACCTAGTCCTTAGTCTAGTTTTAGAACAAGATAGTAATCCAGCTGAGTAGCGCAAAATTTGTTTAACGCGTTCTAAAGTGGCAATTTTGCTGACTAATGAAACTAAGGTGAACGCGAGAAACACGCTAATGCCTATCGATTCAATTATAGGAGAAACTCAGCCTTACCACAGTATAAAGAGACATACAGAAGTTAGACGCCGTCTCGTGGTAAATGCCGACAAATGTCTTGACGGTGTCACGACAGCGTATGGAGGATAGGTTTATCACAATTTAACATTTTGAATAATTTTTTTATTTACTAGCTGACCCGCCCACGTCTATAAAAACGTTACCCTGCTTCTTCGCAGTAGGGTAAGAAGTAGCATATGCTTAAATGCTGATCATAATCTATCTATATACCAAGTTTCATAGAAATGGGTCCAGCCGTTCTTGATTTATAAATGGTGTAACTAACCCGACTTTGTTTTATATACCTACTAGTTTACCCGCCAATCTTTGTACCGCCTTGACATGCATATAACGCGGGCTGTCAATATACGTCACCCTGGTAGAATTGTCAATTGTGGCCATCATTAAGTATGAGAAAATGAATTTTCTTCGTAATTTCTTTTTGTGTGAATTTTTCCGATATTTTAAAAGTTATTCTGCTATTTGGGGCGGAGACAAATCCAAGAAATCAAAGATCATTAAAATCGGTCCAGCCTTGCTTGAGTTATAAATGGTGTAACTAACCCGATTTTTTATATATAAACAAAATTATAACAATACTTATCCATAGACAAAATTACGTTTAGCTGTCATTTGCGTTTTGGCATTCCATGTCAGATGCATTTTAAAAATATTCTTAGGGCGACTCGCGCAACGATGCCTAAACGTATTTAGTAGCTAAATATGATTTAAGGAGTTGTCAAATCATAAAAATACGTAAAATTTAAACATGTTTAATAGCTAAATACGTTTAGGGATCGTTGTGCAAGCCGGCCTTAATCTTTGACTAATAAAATAGTGCCACGAAATGAGCAACCTACACTTGACCTACAGTTTCATTCAAATTCCAGGTTACGGGAGTTCATGTAAGTTGGTTTCTTTTTTGGGGTAGATATTCCAGTTATTCTGAATTTCAGACTGTTCCCTATCTTTGTGTTACTAAAGCTACACGCATACCAAATTTCAGCACTGTGGGGTCACTGGTGTACGTTGTGAATTTTGTCAGTTCAGTTGTTCAGTTTTATTATGGCTAATAATAATAACTTAAAAACTACAAAGTTTAAACTACAAATAAAAACGGGGTCGAAATCTATTAACAAATACCTTTTATTAGACGTGTCATTTGACCGAACAGTCCCATTTTGTTTTTTTTTACCCCTCTTGAACCCCAATATCTCAATAACTCCCCAACATTTTAGCTCATTTAGTCACACCAAAATTGTGTCAACACTATCTATCTATATACAAAATTTCACGATGATTTGATAAACTCTTCAAAAGTTATCCTCGGACAAACAAACATACATACATACATACAACGCCGATTTGCCCAAGTTGATTTATAGATCTCGCTTCCCTCGATCAATTATGTGGTTGGTTTTTCATTTTCTTGTGTAGACTTTGGTACAAAGTTAACTGAAAAATTAACATCAAATCAGACATAACAAAAACAAACACGCGGTAGCCCTGAAAATCGTAGGCCCCACAAGATCAGTCGCTCTAAAAATCTATGGGGGTACTCGTAGCTTATGTTCAGCAGTGGACATTACGACACGATATGAAAAAATTATACTAGTGGTTCTGTGAGAACAGTAGACCTCGCGAGTCCTTATAACCTTGCAATAACCGACACCTTCCCCTTTCTACTGGCTTAGCGGTTACTCGCGTTCCCTTGGTCACGGAAAGACGAATCTGGTGTCTACGGGTACATCTCGTGAAGGCGGAAAGGACTGCGTAGTCTAATTGGTACAAGTAGGTACAAATTTTCCGAATAATTTCAAAAATAGAAATCCGTCCATGTGTAACGCTACCGCAAACATCCCCGTTTTCCTCCCTCCACTCCCCCCGTTTGGATTTTTTTTTGCAACATCATGAAGTCCTTAGCGTGCCTCTCAAATTAGATTGATGTCCGTTGATCTTCTTCCCCCGTTTTGAAACTTTATAAAAATTAAATAAATCAAGGAGCTCGTGTGCCAATTTTCGTCGAAATCGGTTAAAAAGGCGACCTGTAGGCGAGAACAGACAGACAGACCAATTTTGGCCAATCTCGAAACTGAGACGCTTCGCTCGCTCGGTGAATGATATGATATGTCACAAATAGTCACAATAGGATTTTTCAATTAGATTTTGGTGGCTATTATTTTTTTTATGTTATTAATATTTAATTGATTTTAGTAGATACTTGTTATTCTTATTAACATTTTTATTGTAGTTAATTTTATTAGTGTAATTGGATATGGCCGTTCTATTTATAATAAATAAATATGTGATACCAGCGAATCAAACACCCAGTCTACTCTAAAAATAAACGCCCCTTCACTTTACTGTGCCTCAACACCACATCAAGACAATTCAAAATGAGCCTTGTGGTAACCATGAATAATGAACCTTTTGCTTTGACGTAATGTAGTGGACGGGCGTACATTTTTGTAGTAGACGGTCTCATGTTTTTGAGTAGTCCTCAAATAGGCGTAATATTTAATAAACAGCTAATGTTCGACATTTTGAGATAAAACACGTCAATATTTAAAACTTGATTTCCTTTTGTGAATAGTTTTATCATGGCCATATATAAATAACCCACCTTTGAGGGTGGCATACAATTGTGCTGGAACATTTTGTATACGTACCTAGACGTAACTACCACCAAAATTGCATTTGCACAATCCCTTCTTCTACCTGTTGGACTACGCGAATGCTTGCTACCTTAGTTTTGACAGAAGAGCAGCTAGATAACCTGATGCAGAACTTCTGCTTCAGATTTATATTTGGGTTGCGCAAATATGACCATGTTTCCCCTTATCGCATCATTCTCAAGTGGCTTCCTATTCGCCTTCGCCGTGATTCTCATATTCTGTCTCTTCTCTATTCTATTAGAAGGAATTAATGAAATGCAAATTAAAGAAAGGTTCTCCATTCTTCCAATACTTTTTCTCTCAGATCATCGGAAAACGTATCCCTCAAAATACCCGTACACTCTAGTTCCTTCTACGGGAAATCATTCGCTGTCGAAGCTGTGCGCCTGTGGAAATTAAACGGGCTCCTTGACAGCACTCTTTTAAGCTGAGATTAAAGCAGCATTACCATAATGCCTAGCTTTCTTGTCATCTGAGTAACCTATTTATTTACTTATTATTTATTTTAATTGTCCCCGTTTTAGAAGATTTGTAAGAATATTGATTTAGGTCATTAGTTGGGTATATATATTTCTGTTGCCGCTATAACAACCAATACTAAAAACAGAATAAAAAAATTGTTAAGTGGGGTTCCCATACAACAGGCATGATTGTTTGCCGTTTTTATAGATAATGGTACGGAACCCTTCGTGCGCGAGTCCGACTCGCATTTGGCCCGTTTTAAGCGTTCCGTAATCCGTACCCAAAGGGTCAAACGGGACCCTATTACTAAGACTCCGCTGTCTGTCTGTCAGCAGGCTGTAGTATCTCATGAACCGCGATAGACAGTGGAAATTTTCACAGATGATGTATTTCTGTTGCCGCTTTAAAAACAGAATAAAATAAATATTTAAGGTGGGCTCTCATAAAATAATCGTGACTTTTTTGCTCGATATTAATAACGGCAACAGGTAAACGCTTGAAATATTCAGAGAATATTGAGTTATATTATTCACTTTAAAAATAAATAACTAAATTAAAACAAAATTAATATTTACGGGGGGGGGGGCTCCCCTTACAGATAATGGTACGGAACCCGTCGTGCGCGAGTTCGACTCGCAATTGGCCGGTTTTTTAGGGTTCCGTAGCCAAATGGCAAAAAACGGAACCCTTATAGATTCGTCATGTCTGTCTGTCTGTCTGTCCGTCCATATGTCACAGGTACTTTTTTTCGAAACTGTAAGAACTAGTTAACTAGAAAGTAGTTTTTTTTTAACACGTCATAAATCGTAAACCGCAATTAACCTTTCATTCAATCAACTCAAATATAAAATACAAGCGGCCAATTGCGAGTCGGACTCGCCCATGAAGGGTTCCGTAGCAGCAAGTCACATAATATAAAAATTCTTGTAGTTCGTTGTAAGTTTTTTTTATATTTGAGTTGATTGAATGAAAGGTAAATTGCGGTTTACGATTTATGACGTATTAAAAAATAACTACTTACTAGATCTCGTTTAAACCAATTTTTGGTGGTAATGTACATCATATATTTTTTTTAGTTTTATCATTCTCTTATTTTAGAAGTTACGGGGGGAGGGGGGACACATTTTACCACTTTGGAAGTGTCTCTCGCGCAAACTATTGGGTTTAGAAAAAAATGATATTAGAAACCTCAATATCATTTTTGAAGACCTATTTATAAATACCCCACTCGTATAGGTTTAATGAAAAAAAAAATTTGAGTTTCAGTTCTTAGCATATAGTATATAAAGTAATTTACTAAATTTACTGTATTTTTTTTCTATTTTTGTGTGAAAATCTTAATGCGGTTCACAGAATACATCGACTTACCATGTGTTAACAGTATAGTTTTTTATAGTTTCTGAAAATAGTGGCTGTGACATATGGACGGACAGACAGACAGACAGACATTACGGATCCATAAAGGTTCCGTATTTGTTATTTGGCTACGGAACCCTAAAAAGTTACAACTTTTATATTATGTTACTTGCTACTACATGGGCCCTTCATGGGTGAGTCCGACTCGCACTTGGACGCTTTTTATTTAAGTATTCCTGGTGTTCATTATAGAATTATTCTATTCTAGTTCAGTAGGTTCCTATAGGAATGCAGTTTTATGAACCTCGTGCCATAAACGTGGTTAACACGATAGGCGCTATAACCTTTATTGGTGCTGTTAGTTGTTAACTTGTTAACGTACGTAGTTAATCTTTCCTAGATATAAGACCCATATCTATACAAGCTGCCGTATAATTACTAACTGAAATTAAATGAAAATATTTATATGACACAGGAAACACAATAACAGATGGTGGGGATACCCTGACTTCTGGCTAACTACGTTAATTTGTACATAAAACAAGACAAAATGCCAGAAGTCTATAGAAATCCAAATAATGTAAATACTTAGATAACAGGAACATTCCACGAGACTTTCAACTACCAAATTAAAAAAGGTTGCGCCAAAATGGCGCCAGCTCAGCATGTGTTAAGGGCGCACTATGTTTAACAAATATTGTGCTTTTAATTTGTAATTTATACATGTTATAGATAAGGATATGTTCTAGAACGCCTGTGTTGTGAAAACATGATTCCGTAAAATTTTCTCGATGGGAAAAAAATCCAAAGATGACTCTAAATTTATCTTAAAACCGTTCTTATGCGATGAATACTTCAATTCAGATCTTGAAACTTTATACAGTAATCCTATACAACATAAATAAGTGCATCTGTGTTTTAAATTTTCAAAATACCTTTTGATTTTACCATAAAATGAAAATACCTAACTTTTGCACTAATGGCACCATTCGCTTCGGACGTCCGGTCCGCGATTCAGTCTAGCCTCGGCTTTCAGAGTAATTAACAAAGGTAGAATGTATATTAAGTTGTTTTTTGTAAAGACACAGTAATGAGAAATATACACAACAAGAAAATGAAGGGACTGAATGATAAAAAACCGGCGAACACGTGAACCACGGCGAGAAAGGACGTGCAGCGGCGATCGGAGAAGCGGGGGTGAAATTCGAGTTTGGGCTGAGGTATAGTCAACTCGTGGTAAACGCGTACCTACTAGACGCTGGTATTCTGCTGACCCCAAATGATGATGGTGTCGTCAAAAACGCCAGAAGCCTGCAATGCTCTCGGGGATTGAGTGTGTATAAGATATAAGTGAACACATAGGAATAAATAGATACTTAGGCAGAATATAATTGAAACATACCTACTTAGGTAGATAAACTAGTGGTTCGCCCCGAACTGAGAACTCGCCAGTCTCCCAAAACAAAAAAAAAATATTCTTAGCGCGACGCCTAAACGTATTTAGTAGCTAAATATGATTTAAGGAGTGGTCAAATCATACAAATACGTAAAACTAAACATGTTTATTCGCTAAATACGTTTAGGGATCGTTGTGCAAGCCGGCCTTAATCTTTGACTAATAAAATTGTGCCAATAACCAAATAACTTGACCTACAGTTTCATTCAAATTACAGGTAACGGGAGTTCATGTTAATTGTATCCTTTTTTGGGGTACAAATTGCAGTATTGTGGCTATTACTAAAGCTACACGCATACCAAATTTCAGCACTGTGGGGTCACTGGTGTGCCCTGTGAATTTTGTCAAAGTTCAGTTTTTATTATGACTAATAACTTAAAAAATACAAAGTCTAAACAAAAAATAAAAATGGGGTCGAAATATACTCACAAAGACCTTTTATTAGACATGCCACTTGACCGGATAGTCTCATTTTTTTTTTTTACCTCTCTTGAACCCCATTATCTCAACAACCCCCCCACATTTTTAGCTCATTTAGTCACACCAAAATTGTACCATCACTATCTACCTATATATTAAATTTTACAATGATCAAATAACCTTTTCGAAAGTTATTCTCGGACACATATATACATACATAAATACAACGCCAATCTGTCCAAGTTGACTTAGAGATCTCGATTCGCTCGATCAATGTTCAAGCAAATAAATATATTTATCTTTATCTTATTTTTTATGTATCATGATTTTAGCATAATCTAGCCTAATGTTGTATGTGCCCAACAATAACATACAAGATACTAACATAACTATGCAAGATACGTCAGAATATGTTTTCACTCATGTTCTGAAAGACCGTCATCGTTAGCTCGATAACAGCTCCGTCAATGCAATTTATCATCCTAATATAAGGGTTTTGGAATTTGTAAATCAATCTCTTTGATATGATACCCCACTTAACCTAGTAACCCATTTTTGAATTTTTGATCCTTACTATTTTGGCTCTTTTAACCATCAAATTGAAAATATTTTTGATTTTTTTTACTTGAAGTAGAGGAAGGCCGATATCTATGTATAGTTAAACTGCATGTCACTTCGTTTACGACATTAATTAAAATCACGGTTAGGGCTGATGGCTAGTACTGTTGTAAAATAGTTTTTTTTTCAAATTCATTACCATGGATTTTTTTTAAGTTTTAATCTATCTAATTATCTAATTAAGTCTATCTAATACCAATGAAACAACCTCTATAAAATAGGTTAACAAATCATATTCATTCATCATGTATGTAACAGATAAACTGACTAAGTGGCATCAGCGCCGCCGATTTACGTTAAAAAATGTTTATTGGTAGTATCGATTACTGAAAAATATTCAAGTTACCGGTATTCAACCTATGTCTAAAATCAGTTAATACGATTCTGCATATGTTTTTTAAATTAATGTCGTGAATGCGGTGACAGACTGTATATAAAAATCAATAACCGTGCGTTAGTCCAGCAAAAACTCAAAAATGGGTCGACCGATTTGAATATTCTTTTTTTGATGTGTTCGATTTGTATTTTTGTATGCTTGTAACGAATAAACTCAAAAACTGATCGTCCGATTTCAAAAATTCTTCCACCATTAGAACGCTACATTATCCCTGAGTAACATACTGTAATCCAAGGTGAAATTACAATAAAAAATGTTTAAAAAATAAATGTCCACCCGTGCAAAGCCGAGACGGGCCGCTAGTATTTTATTGATCGAGCGAAGCGAGATCTCGAAATCAACTTGGGCAAATCGGCGTTGTATGTATGTATGTGAAATATAATAAATAAGTAGGTAGTGATGGCACAATTTTGGTGTGACTAAATGAGATAAAAACGTTCAAGAGGGACAAAAAAAAATGAGACTAACTAATTAAATAGGACGTCAAATGAAAAGTATTTATAACTGCATTTAGACTCTGGTTTTATTTTTCATGAACACTATATAGTTATTGAGTTATTAGTCATAATAAAAACTGAACTTTGTCAAAATTCACAGGGTACACCATTGACCCACAGTGCTGAAATTTGGTATGCGTATAGCTTTAGTAACATAAATATAGGCGAATGTCTGAAATTTAAAATAACTGCAAATAGTACCCCAAAAAATTAAACCAACAACATGAACTCCCGTTACCTGCAATTTGAATGAAACTGTAGGTCATGTATTTAGGTTTTGGCACTATTTCATTAGTCAAAGATTAAGGCCGGATTGCACAACGATCCCTAAACGTATTTAGTAACTAAACATGTTTAAACTTTACGTATTTGTATGATTTGATAACCTCTTAAATCATATTTAGCCACTAAATACGTTTAGGCATAGTTGTGCGAGTCGCCCTAAGAATATTTTTTTGTCCTGGGATACTCGCGAGATTTCAGTTCGGGGCAAACCACTAGTATTAATAAATTCCAAATTTCAAGCCGATAGGTTCAGTATTTGTTGGGATTATTAGCTGTGACAGACGGACGGACAAAGTCGCACCATAAGGATTCCGTTTTTACCAATTCAGCCCGGAAGTCGAAACCTTAAAAACCGACGTAATAAGAACCTCCTTTCTTTTGAACTGTATTAAAAAGGTCGTGCTTCAAAAACTTGACATTGATTATTTCGGCCAAGTAATGCCATCTATTGTTCGCCACACGCGTCTGTAGTTTCAAAGCCAAATCACTTAGCACAGCTCGTGATGTGGTTACTCTAGGTTCACATTTCAGAAGATTCATTTCATCTGAAGTGGTCCTACTAAAGTCCGTGAGAGGGTGCCACGGATTACTAATAACGCTGTTAAAATAACAAGCAAAAAACTAACTAAAATAAAAACCGGTCAAGTGCGATTCGGACTCGCGCACGAAGGGTGCCGTACCATTATCTATAAAAACGGCAAAAAAATCATGTCTGTTGTATGGGAGCCCTCCTTAAATGTTTGTTTTATTTTAATTTAATTATTTATTTTAATAGTGAACATATAACTAAATATTTTATGAATATTTTAAGTTTCTACCTGTTGCCGCTATCAATATCGAGAAAAAACGAGCAAAAAAATTACGTTTGTTGTATGGGAGTCCACTTAAATATGTATTTGTTTTATTCTGTTTAAGTATTTGTTATAGCGGGTGAAAATATCAACTGCCTAATTATCACGGTTCATGAGATACAGCCTGGTGACAGACGGACAGATAGACAGACAGACGGACAGACAGACAGCGGAGTCTTAAATATTGTCCCGTTTTACCCTTTTGAGTATGGAACCCTAAAAACTACTTTTACAGATTTTTGTGCATTATGCATTGTGCAACAAAAATCCGGCTTCAGTCATACATTTTGCACAATTACAGATTAAATTATAAACAACACAATTAAAACCCCATGGCATAATAGTATGTAAAAGAAAAACATCACCAAACAAAGATCAAGTCAAGGGGGGGGGGGGGGGGGTACTTAAATAAGTATATATAAATATAAATATTACTAAACATTTTACACAGCGCTATCTAGCCCCAAACTCATCAGAGTTTGTACTATGGGAACCAGATATCTGATAGAATACATATATATATATTTTTTGTAAATACATAAGTACTTATAATATATAGAGAAACAACCAGACCCGGAACAAATATCTGTAGATCATGCTAACATTTGTTCCGCGGCGGGAATCGAACCCGCTACCTCCTGCGTCTCGGCCGGCTATTCGCCCTATTGCACCAACGGAGGTCGTCGTATAGGATACAATGTTTCTTATCTGTGTAACTAGTTAATAATTTGGTTTATTCATTTATGTTATTTTTATTTTTTATATTAAATGTATGTACATATATGTAGTATGTTAGATACACCATTACACCCCGACAGCGATAAGACAGCCAATTGTATCACATAGTTTAACGGTGTTATTTTTACCTGTATTGTTTTCTTGGTGTGCAATAAAGAATTATCTAATCTATCTAGGCTATTACCTATATCTAGGCTATAACTAGTCCAATACCACTATTAGAAATAACAAGACCGGTCCAGTACGAGTAGAACTTGCGCACCGAAGGTTCCGAACTTGGATAGGTTTATTTATGTTAAATAAGCAGCGCCATCTAGTTACGCAAACGGTAAACCAAAAAAAAATTCAAAACCAAGAAACTGTTCTAGATCGAGACTTCGTTATAGTTTTCCTGTAATTATGTATATCTATATTATACCCCAGATACATATTAATTTTATTTATCACTTCACAATCGCTGTAGATAGAGGGAGAGGGGGGCCCGGAGGGGGCTGTATAACTGAACACAATTAAAAAAGTTCAGTAGGTGCTGGGAGATAATCAGCAGTGACAGACGGACGGAGAAAGTCGCACTTAAGGGTTCATCATCATCATCATCATATCAGCCGTAGGACGTCCACTGCTGGACAAAGGCCTCCCTCATTGATCTCCAGGAACTGCGGTTGGAAGCGGTCTGCATCCAACGCCGACCTGCGGTTCTTACCAAGTCGTCTGCCCATCTTGTAGGTGGAAGTCCTACGCTGCGCTTGCCGGTCCGTGGCCTCCACTCCAGAACCTTCCGGCCCCAACGGCCATCCGTTCTGCGCGCTATATGGCCTGCCCATTGCCACTTCAACGTGCAAATCCGTCGGGCTATGTCGGTGACTTGAGTTCTCCTACGTATCTCCTCATTTCTGATTCGATCCCGTAGAGAAACCCCGAGCATAGCCCTCTCAATAGCTCGTTGAGCGACTCTGAGCTTATTCATTAGCTCTCAGCTTTAAGGGTTACGTTTTTACAATTTTGGTACGGAACCCTAAAAAGGCCACTAAGAAACCACATATACTTTTATTTTATTTTAGGCAACGCCTAAAAACATTTGAACCGGACCCCGGCTATCATTATATACTCATTACTCCTACTGAATTAAAATACTAAAAGTAATATTTTTTCCTGAGCTAATGCAATAGTAAATAAATAATGAAATATTAGTAGAATTAGCTAATGAATGAGCCTACTTAGTTTATCGTCACGATATTTTAATAACGACAACACTGTTACTGCAAAAGCACAACAAAAACAAATAAATCTTCTTGGTAGAAAAATCGTTAAGAAAAAACTTTAAAATAACAGACAGCTGTGATCTGGGTTGCCATTAGGACTTAGATCCAAACATCAAGGACTTAGCGATTTCTTATAAAAAATACATAGACTTAGTGATTTCTTGGACTAAGGATTTATATGAATTGAATTTTTGTTTATATTTTTTTATTAATCTGAAAATGACACTTAGCAGTTTTTACGTAAAACCTCAAATACACCATTTGAAAGGCAATGAAAAAACACATCAGACAGTGTTGCTAGTTCAAAACAGTAAAAAATGGACTTAGTGATTTCATGAATTGGGCCATTCATTTATAGTTACACTTAGCTACAGAATTAATCGAGGGATAAGGAGGATAATATATAGAAAAACATCCAGATCCGGAACAAATTTATTTATTTTATTTTAATTATTAATACTTAGATTCACATTTATATGACCGTGTATCATACATTAATTAATACATAGTACTATAAGTATAATTACATATATAATTAAATTACAATATAGTAGTATTAATTACTATATAGTAGTGCATTATACATAATACTGAACCTAAACCAAATTGAATCTACATTATGTAAAATTAAATTTTATAAATTTGACGCGGCAAAGTAGCCCGCCAGTTAACTTTATCATACCTAATAAAACTTAATGTTGCCAACCCTACTATATAATATAGTATCCTATTATATAAGGGAATCAAATATTATATTTAAAAAAAAATATAATAAGCAAAACTACTATATTTCGCATAAAGCGGAAACGCAGCCTTAAATTTGTTTTAAAGCCCGCTCCGATCTAAAATTAAAAACTGAAATGAAAAATTAATTTTAACCTTTTGTAGGTACTCAGAAATCAATCAAATGAACAAAATTTTGGAGAATGTACTTTCTAATGGACTAAAAATTTTCTACTAAATCAACTGTTGAAAAATGGCATGAACTTCTTCTCTTAAATAATTCAGACTTGCCTAATATTTTAAAAATTGTATCATTTCTTATTTCAATTCCTGCAACATCAGCATTCACAGAGCGCATATTTTCTGTCATGAAGACGAAATGGAGAAATGAGCGTAACAGGGCCACTTCGAATTTAATAAAAGCAAAATTAATGGTGTTTTTTAAATTAAATTTGAACTGCCATCAAGCATATGAATGCTATATCAAAATCAGAATGTAATTATTTAGCCGCAGAGCAGCAAAAAATATTCATTTAAAAAATAAATATTTTAACCACATAAGTACTATATTTTTTTATTTTATTGTCATCCTACTATCCTACTTAATATTATAATCGCAAAAGTTTGGATGTATGGATGTTTGTTACTCTTTCACGCCGAAACGGCTGAACCGATTGCAATGAAATTTGGTATGTACGTAGATCATAACCTGGATTAACACATTGGATACTTTTTATTGGCAAACCACACATGCGGAGCCCCGGATTGGTCAGCTAGTCTACTATAATTTTAGAGGTAGATAACAGCTTCGAAAATACTGTTTGGTAGAAAAAAAGTTGGTAGCCCTAGTTGCGATTGGGTTCTGCAAGCAACTCCAACATCGAGATCCACCCGAGATTTCGTAAATATTGCTCTGAGAACCATCAAGCGCATATGCGAACTTTATCATGGTTTGTGAGAAACGCATAAATATACATGAGTACCGGTAAATGCCTGTTAAGGAGAAAGTTATCAAAAACTGTAAGAGATACAAAGAAAGACTCAACAAACATACGAACAAGCTGGCTAAAAACCTTTTAATACGCACGAAAATGTAAAACACGCCTAAAAAGATGGCATATAGGTATTGGAACACATGAACTTTTATTGTAATCGCACCCCCAATAAAATCAACCCAGATCACATCTGATTATGGCTAAATAGCCGATGGCAGATAAAAAGCGGAACAAAAAAAACCTGTTGTAATTACTGAGAGCACGCTTGACTTGGGGAAGTAAGCTGGTGAATGCGTTACGAAAAGTGCGAAAAAAGTTGAGAGGGAGATAAGTATAAGTTAGTGAAGATAGAAAGAGAGTGAGTTACGTTTCGTATATTTTTAAACGTTAATGTGTGAGTGCAAGTTGCGTCTGTCCAGAATGTACATAGACTGATCGACCTACAGACGTGTGGACAATTTTGTAATTGTACAATTTTATAAATTAATTTGAAAAAGATGTTTAAATTCAGTCTAAAACACACTCGTTTTTTTGTTTTGATTATTTGATGCCATCTATTTTTTTCATGCACTGAAAAGTTTTAAGCTGGTTCACAAGCGCCTAACACAGGGTAGCGAGGGTGGCTTTTTACGTCTCAGTTTAACTGAGATTCGTTAGGTGGCGCAACGGCTACTGTACAATTGGTTTCACTTATTCGAACTAGACCCAAATAAAAACAACAAATCTATTGACCAGGGCGGAACATTCAGCCGTAGCTTTTAATTTAAGGATTTTTTAAGCCCAGACTATGAATAACAATCTATCTAATAGAGGTCTACTATAGGAATATTGGTTTAATTAACCGAGCGAGCGAAGCGTCTCAGTTTCGGTCACTCAGGGTGAATGTAGCTTCCTAATGGGGAAAGAATTTTTGAAATCGGCACAGTAGTTTTTGAGTTTATTCATTACAAACATACACACACACACACACATAAAAATACAAATCTTTCCTCTTTATAATTAGTATAAATCTAAATAAATTTTTTATTGTTCTGATATTTATCTAGTTTATTTATATTGGTTTATTGTATTCTAATGTGTAATATTCTAAATTTGCTATGCCATCCTCAATCACATATATTGTATTTTGACGTTGCATCTTAATGTATCTGTTTGTTATGCTTTTTAGCCATTTTAAAAGGTGAAGCGCAGTGATTCCTCTTCTCTTTAATAACACCATCTGCCTTGTACAATTTTCCTGTGTTTCGTGCATATAAATATCTTGAATTTTGAATCTATCTTCAGGAATACTGGCTAAAATAGTTACCTATATACACATCCTTTCAACTGTATTAAGAAGTTGATTATAGGGAGTTATATGATTTTTATCGGATCTTGCTGAGTCAAGCACATGTCTCAACATTTTAGGAGCCCACCCATTAGTGAAATCTCTCAGTAATCGTTCAACTAACGTACACTTTCATCTAAATAATCAAATCTAAACGGAGAATGGTGATGTTAATTTTCATTTTGCATATTTATATCGAGGAACAATGACTTGATTGATTAAGAAGCATCTCTGCTTTATTCTTGGAACAGTTCAGTTAATCGAATTGCGTTTCATCCATCAAGTCAGTAGACGTAGACCAATCTTATCGAGTATGGCCTGTTGTCTTGTATGGGATCGTGTACGTTCTACCGATTGGAAGTAAATAAATGTATATAAATATATATTTATAAATAAGTGAAATCGTTGTACCCTTTGAAGCTTTTTGCGTGCACGGTGGAGTCATGGAGTCATTTGGTATAGGTGTAGTAAGTTTATATGGAGAAGATGGGACGAATGACAAAAAAATATCATGAATTAGTCTAATTGCGACAACTCTAAGTATTGATCTGATCTCCGTGAGAATTGGTATATAGTGATGGCACAATCCCGATTCACACGTTCGAATTTTGGAACAATATGGATTCAATTAAAAATACTTAACTACTATATGGAGATATGACCTAATATGGGTTGCTGCAGATCTTTTGAAGGTCACCACAAGCCTGAGGAGCTCAGCTCAAGCTTTTCCAGCGTTTCTATGCGAGGTCGAATCAGAAATGGGGCAGAGAAATAAAAACAAACTAAAGCCCCTGAAAGCCCGGAGGATTAGGAATCTGAAGTAGGAGTGGGCAGGCACATAGCTCAAAGAACTAACGGCTGGGGCAGAAAGTTTCTTGGGTGAGAGGACGCACTGGAAAATGCAGTTTGTAAGCTTTAAGTACGTGCTACATATCATTTTTTATCAATTTTTTTATCACTTCCGCCTGGTGCTTCTGGTGCAGTTGAGCTATCTGTAGATCGTTTGCAACGGTCTTTAGATGATTCAACTGTTTCGTCTGTATTTTTGTATATTCTGTAAATTATATTTTATTTTATTGTATATAACTTAGTATTCTTTTTTTGAAAATCGAACCCTTGCCTTTCAGATCTAAAGTCGGAATATAATTATAATAATATATATTATAATTATATAATGTTGTTTAGTCGTGAAACCTATTATTGGCTTTATTTTAAGTACCGTGTTTCATATTATGTATAATTAGCTGTTAGTTTTCTAAATAAATAAATAGAAATTTAAAAATTAGCTTACTTTGACAGCTTCCTCGACGTCGTCATCCCTAGAAACCTTGGCCAGAGATTTCTTCATACATTGGTACATTGTTTCGCGGCGCAGGTGTCCCTCTCCTAGTAAATCGTAGCACTGAAATATATGTATTTAGTGGTGGCGAAAGATATCTTCAGATTATGAAGAATGCGCTTTCGTAATGAAAGTCAGGACTACGAGTCGTTCTAGTTAATTAAGTTATCAGGATAGGCCTGCAACTGATCATGTTTTCGGAAGCTACAGACGGACACACACACACAGACAAAACCTTTAAACAGACACCACTTCTAGAGTCTCTTCTCAATAAATTAAAAAAGGCAGACGATGCTTAGATTTACCGTAAATGCGTAAGTGATCCTTTCTTCAAGATCTCCTCTGAGGTACAAGGACATGGCTTTGGCGAAGGTGGCCATCGTGACGTATGGTGACGTACCACGGTCCAGCGCAACCATCACCCGCTCCATCATGTACGAGTCGGTCATGCCGAGACCATTGTGCAGTACATCTCGAAAATGTATTCTGTGGAACATTTTAGTATAGTAGCCGAATAAACATTAACGAATACTGAAATTTACATAAAAGTTGAATAAAATTTTAAATTTTGATAACCTGTTCTATTAAAAAACTAATGTGTGTGACCACTGAAGTAAACTTCTTTTTCAAAATATTATTTTATAAAATTGTTCAAGAACGAAATGAAATTACGAAAAATAATCAAACGAACTACTGACTGAGATATATATATATATTTCATGCACTGTCTATGAGAGGAAGAGAGAAAGAAAACGTGCACACGCACCTCTCTCTATTGCTCCTACAGTAATATGCGTAACTCTCTCTCTTTCTATCTTCACTAACTTATATCTCCCTCTCAACTTCCGTTCACACTTTTGGTTATGCATTCACCAGCTTACTCCCCAAGTCAAGCGTGCGTAAAGAAGTTTTACTTCAAAAAATAATTTTAAACTCTCAACTAAACCCTATATCGATAATATCCGCTATAGGAACATAGGCCTCGCCCATAGATTTTCATAGCGACGGATATTGTGCGTTCTGCACTGAACAGCTGTCAACAACCTTCATTAGTTCACATTTCCATCTAGTGGGAGTTGTTCTTCGCTGCGCACCCCATAATTATCCCAAATACCAAAAATATACATTATTTTGTTGTGAGTAGTACCTAAACTATACATTAAAGGCTTAATAATAACTATACATTAATATGAAAGGCCATCAACATCATAAGGGTCCAGTACAATGATGCCTACCGGGCTCTAATGAGGTTGCCGAAGTACTGCAGTGCGTCGAGAATGTTCTCGGCGGCGGGTGTTCCCGACTTTTTCGCTATCATCCGAACTCGCGTAGCGTCGTTTTGGAGTAGGCTGAGTTGCTCCAACAATAGCGTACTGAGGGCTGTCTCTGACCAGATATACAAAAATGGAATTTATAAGTATTGGATTTCCGTCCATTTGGACGGAAATAAAAAATAACTACACTAGAGCATCTGCTCCGTCGCATATGCTGTATTTTTAACAAACTTCAAAAAAAGAGGAGGTTCTCAATTTTGTTGTATTTAGTGTATTTCATATTTTTATGTGATATGGGTCGTATTTTTTGTGCCTGAAATAAACGAGTTTTATTTTATTTTTTATTGAGGTGTCCCAAAAATCAGTCGTCTTTTTTCACGCATATCCTTGACAAACTCGAGTCGTATAATGGAAGACTGGACTACACACGCGCATGATAGAGTGGAGTGGAAGGAAGGAAGGGAAGCAGCGGAAGACAGTAAAGGCTCCAAATAATAATAATAATACCCAGTTAATTTATTTGTATGATGTTAAAACATTATCTATTATATAAGAATCTTTGTCCTGACTGATATATAGACAACGCACAGCCTAAACCACTGGTCCTAGAGACTTGAAATTTGGAGGGTATGCTCTTTGTGGTGTGTAGGTGAGAAAACTAAGAAAGGATTTTTCGAAATTCATCCCCTAAGGGCATCTAAAGTGGTTTTTACGTTTGTATGAAAAATCGTGGTTCCTGGTATATTTTTCAACAAAATTATGAGAAATTGTATTTATTTGTTTTTTAAAAACCACCCCTGATGATAAAGGGTGTTGAACGTTGTATGGTAAAACATTATTCCTGGGGATAATAAACGTAAAACTTTGCATAAACACTTGTAATGTAACATGTCATAGTTACTTTTTTGAAAATCACCCCTACCGGGTTAAAAAGGGATGTTGTAGTTAAAACAATGTTCATTCCATTTACGCATGTATAACTTTGCATAAATGCTTATAATAGGTAAATAACGAAACATTTAATCATGGTAAGACTACCAGGATCTAATGATGGAGCCAGGAGGGAATCTACAGAACTCTTTAATAGATAACAATAGATGCATCGTGTTTGGGGTCTATTCAATTGTTTCTGCGAGACGTTTCACGATACAATTGACTACCAGCGTCTAAAACGGAGAAATCGACCGTTCAACAATATAATCACACTAATATCATACATGCGAAAGTTTGTATGTTTGTTTATTTATTTGTTTGTCACTCAATCACGTCGTAACGGGTACACTGATTTCGATGAATAGTAGTATGTAACCTGGATTAACACATAGGCTACATTTTATCCCATAAATCAGGTCCCATGGGATAAAAAAGAAGTGTTAAGTAAAGTTGCAACAGCGAGTTTATCTTTATTTCTAGGTTACCTATACATTTAGTAGTGTAATGCGTACGAAGTATAATTTTCTGTTTTTTTTTAAACATGATAGAACTTTGTTTAACCACAATCTCACCTGATGGTAAGCGATGATGTGGTCTAAGATGTAGCACGAAGATCTAGAAGAAACCTATTCACTTTTACCTTAAAGAGGCCATTTATTAGGAAAAACAGACGACGGTAAAGTGTTCCATACCTTAGCTGTACGCATCAAGAACGTAGAACCAAAACGGTGTGTGCGAATGGGTGGTAAGTAGGTATATCAACTAGGTACGGATCCGTGCGCCTGCTTGTCCTTTGATGGAAGGGGAATGGCGGGATCAGATCGTACAGTTGCTGTTTAAACTGTAGTTGTTATTGTGTGTAGTTGTTATAGTAAATTATATATCATATAAAATTTTGAATACGTAGGACCACGGTAACCCGTGTCAACTTGCATCGAAACATTTCAGTACTTGCTGAATAAGGAGAACGCAGGCTAACGTATCGATGTGCTTATTGTTCCTTGATATTAGTGTTGAAAGCTGTGTGCGAAGTAAAAATCAGTCAAGTGACTAAAATCCCTGATAGTTCACTCAACAAAAAGTTCCGAGATAGCGGGAAAGATGTCCGTCCCGATAAAATACAGTGCCATAGAGACAAACACGCATTGCTCCTGACTGTATCCGAAAGAAAAAAAATTGCTTGAGTTTTACCGAACTAACCAAATAAATACTCAGAGATGGCTATATAGAGTTCATAGAACTTTATGTGATATTTTTAGGTGGAGAGAGAGAATTTGATTGAGATGGCGAGAGCAATTTATTCTCTGATATTATCATTACTCTATGTGCTCAATTCAAATATACGAGCAGAAATAAGGTGGCACTGTTAGAAGTTTGCCTGTTCACCGTGATCGTGATCTACGTCTAGCCATGGCTATAATGCATTTTTCAACACACTTGCTCGTAAAGTGAACCATAGTACACCGTTATTAGGGCCATAAACCGAACCATAACACACGCGTGCGTAATAATATTACACACTAGTGCATATTACAATTATCCCTACAAAGTTAAGTTAGTAACTGCAAATTATATGCGAATAAACAGAGCATTTTCAATTTAACCGGGTAATACAGTTTTTGTAACAACAAAGAGGTTTTATGGCGCTGAAAATCCTATTACATTTTTGGAATAAATAAATGTATCCCTAATTAAGACGAAAAAACATTTATTATTATAAAATTACTCATAATACATAATAATTTGTTATAAAATATTTGAATTTTATTACTAAAATTATAATTTTGAAGTAAGCTGTAGAGCTATAATATGTAATCCTTACATTTGGCGTGTGCAAAAAAAAACTTGCGCGCCATTTTCCATTTTTTTGTTTGCATCGCATTTGTTGCTGTGTGGTAAATATTTGTAAAAATGTCAAGCTTTAGTACAGAAGATTTGTTTTTTCCTCGCAAGTGTGTTGAAAAAGTGCGTATGAAACTCGTGAGCAACTTGCTCACTAGACACTCGGCTGATTTACGCCCTCGCCTATGGCTGATTTACGCCCTCGCCTACGGCTCGGGCTACAACCCACAGCCTCGTGTATCATGAGCAACTTAGCTCATTTGTATCATAATATACTATTAGCTGTAAAAGCACCTTACCAGACTTTGTGCTTTTTGAAATCAATGAACGCTAACAAAAACATTGTCAAAACCATCTCAGAAGCAGCTTTACAGAAGGTTTTATGGTATTTCACTGACGAAGACCAAGAAACGATGGTAAAATTGTTTGAAAATTGAACTAACATTATCTGTCGTCTATCGCTCACTAAGACTTCGCAACTTTTGTACCTATATATATATTTTTTTTTACTTATGTAATTAGAAGTAGGGTATTTAATTATTATAAAAATATTTATATTTATTTACATATATTATTTTAGTAATATAAGTATTTGTTCTATTATTATTTGATTTACGCCGCCGTCCTCATTTGTTCACACAGATCCTGTCCATCTAAAGGTTGCCTGGAATAGATCGTTTTTAGCGATAAGGCCGTCCATTGTACCTTTGATTTGATTGTGTATTCTCTTTTGTTTGTTTTATTTTAATAGTGTGCAATAAAGACATTATCTAATCTAAAGTACTGCGTCGAAACATCGGGATGCACAAAAACTCACAAATCATGGTAAATATCCAGTTTTCCGTTTTTAGTACAAATAGTGTTCATAATCATGATAGTTTCAAAAATTATATGAAATAAAGAAGTTTATCAGTATCGTAAACGTTACATACATCCCGCAGAAGGAAGAACTTTGTGGACCATTGTATGGTGTGGGTTTGTTATAAATATAGTTTTGTTATATACCTAGTCAGGTCATAAATTCTGTCACATGTTTAATATAAAATAATTGAAACAAGTTTATTCATTATGTAACCATTTATATACCAAAATGAACTTAACAAAACATAGATTCTTATGACACTAAAGTTTATTCAAAATGACCTCCGTGATTTTGAATACAGGCCTTCAATCTGCGCGGCCAGTCGTCTATCGCAGCACGAACGAGGTCCATGTCAGTGTCGGCGGCTGCCTTAATCAAGGATGTCTTGAGTGACTCCGAATTGGGATGAGGCTTTGAGCACGCCTTTTCCTCCAAGTGTTGCCATATCTTGTAATCTAACGAATTCAAATCTGGACTGGAGGAGGGCCAGTCTTCGTGTCGGATGAAGTCGATTTCACGCGCCGCCAGCCAGTCTTGTGTGTGCTCTTCGCTCTATGAGCTGGCGCCGAATCTTGTTGGAATACCCAGTGCCTGTTATTGAACATGGTATGAGAAACAGGTTCCCACAAGGTTCGTCAGGACTGTATTTTGATACACAACTGCATTCGTTTTTACACCTTTCTCACAAAAATGTACCTCTGTTAAACCCCAATAAGAAACTCCCAACCATACCATGAGCGAGGATGGAAAATAACCTCGTTGGACACGCGGAATACGGTTGCTCGCTTCTTCACTACTGTGTGCGTACACCTTATCATTTTGTTTGCTCTCTTCTACGGTAAAAATTTTTTCATCCGAAAAAAAAATTCCCGATATTTTTTTCCCGCGTACCGCTTCAACAAAGCGCGGCATCTCTTCAGTCTCAGGTCCATTAGACGAGCATTCAAACGATGTCTTGTTTTCTTCGATATGCCCGAAGCCCTAAGTCTTCATTTAACACCCTTTTCACCGTGGTTCTGCTTAACCCCATCTGAAGGGCCAACAGTTTCTGCTTACGTTTGGGATTTCTTTGAATTCGCGCCTTCACAACTTTTATCACTGCTGGAGTCCTAACAGACCGAGGGCGACCACTTCTTGACCTGCCAGCTACACTAGAGTCTTCATTGTATCGTTTGATGGTGCGATAAACGAATCTTTTGGTTATATTCAAATTTTTCAGTATGTCGAAAATTTGAATTGGCGCGTAACCGCAACGATGCAACGCAATAACTGCAACACGGTCTTCTTTAAGCGTCCACTCCATATTTAAAAATGAGTAAATTTCTAAAAAGTATACATTTTTATTTTCATGAACAATTCGAAATTCGAATTCTATAAACTTTTTTGTGGCCAGCATTCTAAAAGAAAAGTTTTTACTGTGTGCCAATACTTATGACCTGACTAGGTATATAGGTATATAGGTTTGTTATATATAATAAAGAAATCGTTTATCATAGTTTTACTAACTGTCTGTTTCGTTATTATTCAAATAAAAACATCTATGACTTAATTTTAGTCAAAAACAAGCCTTTGTTCTATTGTCTTATAATTGACAACAGTTTTCTCCTCGAATGTCCTACTCAGCGGTCAAATAATGCTTCGTTTCAGGAAGCCATGAAGAAAGTTTCAAAATTGAGGGTGGTGAACGATACAGCTTAAAGAGCGGTCAAGTTGATGCAAGACTTCCATGGTTGAATCACGGTTTAAAAGGAACAAACGCGTTGGGTTGCATTCAAGAACCTCGGAAAACTTATCTTTATTGTAATAGGTAAATATTGCAAAAAAATATATAACAGTAATACATTTTAAATGTAAATAGTCAATAATTGTACTATTTGGGCACATTTGTGTTTTAATTTACCAAACACATATTAGAAAAATCTAGACTCCTTCCATACTAACTCAGTACAAATTTTCATGCTTTATCTTTGGCATCAAGTCGAATATTTAATAAATAAGTTATAATGATCAATCAGCATAAAAATAGAGTGTATGCGTATTTGATTTCGCAAAAAAAATCCACCCTTACGTCTTAGGGCACTCTACTATACATACTTAGGGCACTCTACTATACATACATAATTAGATACTTATCATTGATACCTACGCGTGATCATAAACCTCTTTAGACAGTGGGGCAAAACAGTAGAGTACAATTTCATTATTAAAGTAATTTTAAACCACACTATTATTTAAGCAAATCTATTAACAGAAATAATATATTATAAGTATTTACTTATCTCTTTATTAAATACAAAAGAAAAATAATATATAACTAGTTATATTATACTTAGTCCACCCCGAACTGAGATCTCGCGAGTCTCCCAAAACACAAAAAAATATTCTAAGGGCGACTCGCGCAACGATGCCTAAACTTATTTAATGGCTATATAGTATTTAAGGAGTTGTCAAATCATACAAATACGTAAAATCTAAACATGTATAGTCTCTAAATACGTTTAGGGATCGTTGTGCAAGCCGGCCTTAATCTTAGACTAATAAAATAGTGCCACAAAATGCATAACCTAATTACTTGACCTACAGTTTTATTTAAATTTCAGGTAACGGGAGTTCATGTTAATCAGATATTTTTTTGGGTAGTAATTGCAGTTATTCTAGATTTCAGACTTTTTTCTATATTTGTGTCACTAAAGCTACACGCATACCAAATTTTAGTACTGTGGGGTCACTGGTGTACCCTGTGAATTTTGTCAAAGTTTAGTTTTTTATGACTAATAATTTAAAAACTACAAGGTTTAAACTAAAAATAAAAACAGGGGCGAAATGTGCTCAGAGAGACCTTTTTATTAAACGTGCTACTTGACCGGATAGTCCCATTTTGTTTTGTTTTTACCCCTCTTGAACCCCAGTATCTCAACAATCATCCCACATTTTTAGCTCTTTTAGTCACAACAAAATTGTACCATCCCTACCTACCTCTAAACCAAATTTCACGATGATCGGATATACGCTTCAAAAGTTATCCTCGTACAAACAAACATACATACAACGCCGTTTTTCCCAAGTTGGTTTAGATATCTCGCTTCGCTTGATCAATAATATCACCACCTTTTTGCAACATGCACAATGAGTTTTATAAGAACATGCATTATTTTACATGTTTCTTACTTATTGGCTTCGGCAACGGTAATTCCTTAGTAAAGGTCCAGGCCTAAAGCCTTAATAATAATAATGACATTTCACACGGCGCTATCTAGCCTCAAACTAAGCAAAGCTTGTACTATGGGAACCAGATAACTGATAGAATTCTTAAAACATTATTTTTTGTAAATACATACTTATAATATATAGCAAAATACCCAAACTCGAAACAAATACCTGTACATGGGGGACGTCCCACATGTCATCCATCAGCGGGAATCGAACCAGTAATCTCCTACGTCTCAGCCGGTTATTAAAACAACAGTTTATGGACTATTGGTACATACCTCGATATCAAATCAGAGGCAGCAGGTTTTTCATCACGTTTTTGAATTTTGAAAAATATTACCATGATCTCTGGAAATAATAACACAGTGAAGTGTAAGCATGTTATATTTACCGCAAGTTTAGGTATTTCCGTATTTAACTGTCTGTCTTAATTGGTCGTTGTATATACAGTAATCAGAACTTAAGAGCACCTCGTACTTTAACCAGTGGCGTAGCGTAACGGAGGGAGTTGGGGCGGGAATGATAATATTTGCTTATATTCGACAGCACTCCCAATGTTTCTTATAAAGACCAAACAGATAAGATTTCATTGAAACAAAAAATAAAACTGCTGAAGGAATTACAAACATGATTTTACGCAAACTTGAAGCTGATAGTCTCCATATAAACCACAATAATAAAGAGACCAAACATACGTTAATGCTGCTTAAGCTGGAAGGCACTCAAGAGTTCAATAAGAATTAAAAAAAATCCCAAAGTTAAATTCGTACCTTGTTTAAACTATTTGTTAAACCGGGTTTGTTTACATGCTGACTTTGCAGACAGCACTGATAGAGAAACGTAAGGTATTGGCAGACAGCGCTACATGTTATGCAAAAAATACGTGTGAACATTTCCATGGAACGTAAAAGGCGCTTAGCGAGAAAGCACATTTTCGACGACGAAACTAGAGATCCCAACTTGCCTCACGAAAATAAGTTGAGACGGATGTTTTATTCGTTGGATAGACAATTTTTAGAAATTCGTGAGTTGTTTCAGCTGCTTTTGGCGGATAAGTTTACCTAACGCTGACTATACTACTAGATTACGTTGCGACACTGAATGTAATGAAGACTACCATCTGCCGAAATTGAGGAACAGGACTTAAAGATTGAACAACTTCGACTGTGGGCTTTCTTAGGCGTATAAGTAACGTGAATAAACTTAAACTAAGAAAATTTATTGTGAAATCCAAGCTGGAAGATACACTGTCCAATATTATAATAATGCTCCGAATATTCCTCAAAATTATATTGCCATAAACAATCATGCCAGCTGTGAGAGAAGTTTTTCAAACTTTAAATAATCGACAATGAGTACTTTAAATCTAACCAAGCTGGCTATCTTTTCTATTGAGCAAGATCCAAGAGGTATGTGATATGATACTATACATACATTTATAGTGCATTAAAAGACTTAGAATAAGTAAGTACCTAGAAGAACAAAGTTTTAGTTCAAGACATACGTTTTACTTTTAAGTCTATAAATTATTTTTCATACCCTACTTGACCGTATCGTGGTTTCATTCGATTAAATGGCTGGTTCCTATAAACATCGATTACAGATAACGAAACGTTTCTCCTTGAAAAAATTACCAGAGAGACAGTTACTTTCGAATTTATAAATTAGTATGGATAAAACGGGAAATGCTATTTGGCACGCCACACGTAGCGCGCCGGACTCGGACTATATGGCATACGGGTCTCCCCAATCCTGCGAATCCGAAGAATGTACCAGTTGCTTCCAGGTAAAAATCGGAGTCGGATGGTCTCGGATCGTGTGTAGTCGATGCAGGAAAAATTCTAATGTTTGGTTGTGCGACGGATTGGTCAGGGGCCGTTAAAAAACGGTCCCTGGGAAGCCTGGATGCCATATAGCCTTAGTGAAACTGCAGTACACCTCTCAAACCCTTTAACCGCTCACACCAACGTTGCCCCTTATGCTGCCTTCTATTGGCGGCACTCATGGGGGCCCGTTTAGTGGGTGGCCAGTCACCACCTGCCTCTACCATTTTAATATTGCGGAATTAGCAGGTGCCGTATCTCATCTCTCCCATAGCCCAGCATCCATTCCATTAGCATTACTCTAACAATACCCTGTACTCATAATCCATTATTGCAATAGTTTAACCATCTGTCCTACCTCCATCTTGCAATATATTAATTTTATAGGTATTTGACTAATGAAAACAGGCCTCTTTCTCGTTGGTTCCGGCCCCGGTTATGCCTATGTTAAAGGTCCAGACTTAGTGCCTGAGTTGTAAAGTAAATAATGGAATATTGCCTAATGCCCAATAATATCCTTTTGGAATGTATAGTTTGTAATTAATATGCATAAATAACATGTTTTACAATAGTAAAGAATGTTGTGCAACTTACGTTCCAATTCATCAAATGAGAAATGAGTTTCCTTTTGTATTTCTATCCACAAAGCACCGTTTTTCTTTCGAAACCGGATTTCTTCCATAGGATCCAACGCTGAGTCTAAAGAAACCGACATTGTCGAATTTTATCTATTTGCTGAAATCCAGTTATCGTAACATCAAAAAACGCGTAAATAATTTTAGTAAAAAATATTTGTGTAGATTTTCTGTCAACGCATGAAGTTTGACAAATGTAACACATTAAGAGTAAAGTAATGACACACATTATAACTTGCCTGTGTCAAATCCAAATCACGTTTTTAACAAGGAGTTTGAAAAAGAAAATCTTTATTTGTACTCATTTGTACAAGCTTGTATTGAACTTACAATGTATTACGTATGTTTGTCCGGGTGGAATCTAGCAACTGAATTTTAAATCAGTTATCTTTAACCGATTGAGCTGAAATTTGCTATACACCCTTATTTTGGATGACAATGCATGCTTAGCTATGTGATGTCGTTCTAATTCCAATATGGCGGATTATCCAAGTAGGCGGACTGGTTATTTTTTTCTACACTACCACAGTATCAAATGAAAGGCCTTGCTGAGAAGAACACGAAAACTAATACAACGTCACATTAAATCGAAAAAATGGGGAACTATCCAAGATGTATACTATAAATCCAATATGGCGGGACCTACAAGATGGCGGAGGATGTTTTCTGGTTTGTATAAATTATATAAAAGCTTGTTTTGAAAATGTAATTTTTCAGTAAAAAACTCATTCTAGACCCAATTTAATTCAAGCACAGAGAAATGATACGCATCAATAACAAATACACACGGCTATACATCAAGTTATGCTGACCTCTTATTGTACGGAAAGCCAACGTGATGTCAGCTTATACTACAAATGTGTAGCCGTGTGTACTAATTCAAGGGAAAACAACAAGTACTTTAACTTCTTAACTAAAATATAATCTACTTCAACAGAAAATCGAAAAAATGTTCAGATGCCTACACAAATTGAAGAGTTTGATGATTTTGTCATGGATCCCATCATCAGATCATGACCAAATTTATTTGAGAACATCATTAAGGTTCCCTCCCCCCTGCTAATAAAAAAGAAATATTGATATCGGACAACGTGGTAAGGAATTATCTAAAGAACCCAAACAAGATCCATCTAATGTTTTCTGTTAATGAGTTCTATTGATTCTTTCTCGGCTTTATTGATATTCAATAAATAGTCAAACATCTCGCAAGGACCCAAACACGATCCTTCTACTGTTATCCAATAAGGAGTTCTGTTGATGCCTTCTTGGTTCCTTTATCACACCCTGGTGGTCAAACCATGATACAGTATTTCAGTATTTAGATACTTTAAGTATTTGAGCAAAATTATACGATCATAAACCCAATAATGTTTTGTAAAACGTACTACAACATCCCTTTTCAACCCAAGGGTCATTTTTAGACAAAATGACTCCCATATTTCAGTTTGTACTTAGCTTGATACGTATTTAAGCAACGTTGTACATTTATTAACATAAGGAATCATGTTGTGTCATAAGAAATGAAACACCTTTCACCAACTCAAGGGGTGATATTTTATAAACAATCAATATTACTATTTCCTCTTATTTATCTGCCGTGTGGTCCCGGCGTAATAATAGGGCCATCCCTTCTCATCCCGCGGGTGCCGTGTGAGCCGGCAAAGGGAGATGTTCTAGGGAATGGGCAGCAGCATTCTTCTGTGTACTAATCACCAACCACTGCGATCACCAAGCCGCCTGACAAGCGTGGTGATTATGGCAAAACCCCCCCTATGATGTACACAATTAACGAACGGCCCACAGTCCCCGGCGGCTCCGTCATCCCTGGAAGTGGTAGCAACCAGGGCAGTGGCGGAGCAGGGGGTGCTAAGAATTCTCGGCAGCGATCCAGCTACCACCACCGACGACTGGACCTGGCAACGTACAATACACGAACGCTCAGGGCTGACGAGAAGATTGTCGAGCTGGAAGAAGAACTGAGCAAGGTACGTTGGGACATCCTAGGATTGTCGGAAGTCCAAAGACTGGGTCAGGACACGATGATCCTTAACTCTGGTAACTTGCTCTTCTACCGGGAGGGAGATCAACTATCCCAGGGTGGGATCGGTTTTCTCTTCCGCAAGTCCCTCGTTAACAACGTGACAAAAGTCGACAGTGTGTCAAACAGGGTAGCATACCTTATACTCAGAATTACCGAAAGGTATTCGTTGAAGGTCATACAGGTATATGCGCCGACCTCGACACACCCAGACGATGAAGTAAAAGCCATGTATGAGGAGATCTTCGGGGCCATACATACTTCCAAGACTCACTTCACGGTTGTAATGGGGGACTTCAATGCAAATCTAGGCACAAGAAAATATGATGAGCTGAGAGTGGGGCCATTTGGATTCGGGCGGCGGAACCGAAGGGGCCAGAGACTGGCCGACTTCATGGAGAAGGAGGGTCTCTTCATGATGAACTCCTTCAATAAGAAGCGGCCAGCCAGAAAGTGGACGTGGATAAGCCCCGACGGTTTCACTAGAACTGAGATAGACTTCATTATGACAAACAAGAAGCATATATTTGATGATATCTCCGTGATCAGCAGGGTGAAAACCGGGAGCGATCACCGCATTGTTAGAGGCACATTGAATATCGATGTTAAGCTTGAAAGGGCACGTCTGATGAAGTCTGCGCTCCGTCCAAATCCTTCCCAAATCCAAAACCCCGAGAGCTTTCAGCTAGAATATAGGTATATCGAAGTGTTGCAGTGTTTGTATAGTAACGCCACTATGTCAGTCCGTCTACAGGACCAGAGTACGGAACCAATCCAATTGCAGAGAGGCGTGAGACAGGGAGAAGTAATTTCTCCGAAACTGTTCACAAACGCATTGGAGGACGTTTTCAAACTCTTGGCCTGGGACAGACTTGGCATCAATATCAATGGCGAATACATCACTCACCTTCGTTTTGCCGATGATATAGTCATTATGGCCGAATCGCTCGAGGAACTCGGTACCATCCTCAGCGACCTGAGTAGGGTCTCCCAACAGGTGGGTCTTAAAATGAACATGGATAAGATGAAAATCATGTCAAATATTCATGTTGCACCCGTACCGGTAGTTGTTGGGGGCGATACTCTGGAAGTTGTAGACGAATATGTATACCTAGGACAAACTGTCAAATTAGGTGAGTCCAACTTCGATAAAGAGGTAGCACGAAGAATTCAACTCCGCTGGGCAGCGTTTGGGAAACTTCGCGATATCTTCTCGTCCTAAATTCCCCAGAGCCTGAAGACTAAAGTCTTCAACCAGTGTGTGTTGCCAGTGATGATCTATGGCACTGAAACATGGTCCTTTACTCATGGCCTCATGACCAAGCTCAAGGTCGCTCAACGAGCTATGGAGAGGGCTATGCTCGGGGTTTCTTTGCGTGACAAAATCCGCAATGAGACAATCCGCAGAAGAACTAAAGTTGCCGGCATAGCTCTCAAAATTAGCAAGTTGAAGTGGCAATGGGCGGGCCACATCGCTCGTAGAACCGATAACCGTTGGGGAAGAAAGGTTCTCGAGTGGAGACCACGGACTGGAAGACGCAGCGTAGGCCGACCCCCCCACAAGGTGGACCGACGATCTAGTAAGAATCGCGGGGAGCCGTTGGGCGCAAACGGCTGCCAACCGCTCGTTGTGGCGATCTAAGGGGGAGGCCTATGTTCAGCAGTGGACGTCTCCCGGCTGATGATGATCTAGAAGAATATTTTAGCAATATTTCATGTTGAATATATACGAGGTATATGTATATATATTGAATACATATATATGCCAAGGGATTACGAATTTTCATACAAACATAATATCCTTTTTAACCGCCAAGGGCGGATGACAAGGGCGAATAACACAAAACTGCATCGCATACGTTCAGTACGGTTGAAGGTCATCGAAGGATTGGCCCCCTTGGGAGAGGCCTTGCCGCACGCAATCGCATCGCAGCAATTTGTGTCGCAATTTTCTGTGTTGCGAATTCGCATCGCGTCGCATCGCAGTTTTGTGTACGAGCCCTTAGAGGAATAATTAAAAAAAAATCCATTCTTAGTAGGTCTACATCCCACTATGAACATACTTTCCATATTTCTAGTCTGTAGGACCAGCGGTTAAGGCTGTGCCTTGTACATAATAATATTAATATATATGTCAGTCAGTCGGTACTTCGATTCTTATAAATTAGAAGATAACAATTTCCTCTATCTTAAGGAAATACTGGAGATGTACTTACTTATAGTAAATATATTGGAATGGATCCGCTGCCTTTTCCGGTTTCATGGCAACATAAGTCTCGCCAACACACATTATTTTAGATTGCCTATGAACCGGCCGCTGTATCCGGGAAAGGAAACAAAGCATTTTCCCTGCAAATGAATACCAATGTGATATATAGTAACAAACGTTCTCACATACAGGTCTGATATACAAACGGGTAAAACCGTCAATGCTTATAAATAATACTACACGTAGTAGTTGGCCTGGAGGTAGAATTTGGGAAGTTCTATTTGTAGTGAACTTCAATTACTTATGTACATAAAACTTCGTAAAATCGGTAAAAGCACCCAGTAAAACAACAGGTGGAACGCCTAAAATTTTGCTTTAACTTTAGACAGAGCCGAGTTCAGTTCACCTCCCAGAGAGATCAGTCCGTGTTTAGCCGCCCTAGAGAACGGCCGCCCGCCCATTCAAAAATTAGCAACTGTATAAAACACGAGAAAGTTTTAATCAACAAAACAAATTGTATGTGAAAAACTAAATAGTACTTTTGGATTGTGAGAAGTGGGAAGTAATTTTGGACTTATTGTTGATTACAAACAACGAATTTTCATTAAAGGTGAGTACTGATCTAATTAAGGTGAGATTTATGTGCTTTGAAAACAGCTATCTACTTACCAGCGATGTTTGTTATGCATCTTAATCAGTCTTGATTAATTAAAATAAAACCGGACAAGTGCGAGTTGTGCACTGGTTGAGTAAAAAAACAGTTTATATGTGTGATATACTTAACTACAAATTACTGATTTTTATTTACGTGTTTTGTGAGTCTTAGCTTCTTATCAAACTTCAAAATTCTAGGTCAACGAGAAGTACCCTATAGGTTTTGATAATTATTTGGGAGTGGCAGCTCCAAGGGACCGTAGACTTAAGTATTTGATTATTAATTTCAACATGATATCTCCACGCGTTCCTTAGAAAAAGGTTCTTGACAGACAGACCGACGGCGGAAGAGATCCTATAAAAGGGTTATAAGTGTTTTTTTTCATTTTGATGTATGGACAGTACTCTAAAAATTAAAAAAAAAGTGCAAAGGAAGCATAACATCTCCAGAAATCACATCCACCGGGCTTTAGGATGGCCAAGTTATAACTGGATTAGCATGAATACCTGAGAAAAAGAACAAAAATTCGATGGATTCGATTTTAAACATCCTGGAGATGGAACAAGCCTATGGCCCACCTGATGTTTTGCGGTAACCATCGCCATCTAATTTCGATTCTAATGAAATTCGACATACTTATAGAAATATTATGACCTAGAAATTGTTACATAATGTTACTTGACTAAATGCTTAACAATAACGATTGATTTGGCACGCCTGATAGCAGCAGTCACACGGATGAACATCTTAAAAATACCGAAATTACGCAAACTCTCAATAAACGTGTTGAAAATGATTTGACATGTGTCCAAGCTTCCACCATCTTGCAGACAGCAACCCTGCAGAAGGCCTGCTTGCGATTTGTTTAATTCAACTGTTTAATTCAAGTAGTAAGATTTGTGTTTCATTTAGGTTAGTGGTAAATATGTTTCGTGTTCAATATTTATTTACAACCCGCCTTCGTGTGAGAGAACAAACTGTACATAGGGCACACGATATGTCTCCGGAGCTATAACCCCTTTCATAAACAATATTTAAAGAGTAATTACAATATTTCAAACTTTAACTTTCAGGCTGTAGAAAACAGTCTGTTTCGTCTAACTGCTTTTTGTTTTACATAGTGTCATCTTATTAAAAATTGCGTGTCTACTTCTTAGTGACTTTAACTCCTGAAAATTTTCGTTGTATGATTTACTGAGCCTCGCTCGGCTTTTAACTGATTTTGGCGATGAAGCACCATGCAAGCCAACAATTTATTTGGTTTGCAGAATTCAAGCGCGATTTTGTCAATCTCAGTGACGAATTTCGTGATGGTCGCCCGTCCACCGCTGTGAGCAACAAAAACATCATTGCTGTGCGCCGATTGATCGAAACAGCATGTGACCTACGATGAGATTAGGGCATCCTTAGGCATAGGCATAAGTTAGATAAAATCAATTAATTCTACATAAACTGCTGAATTGCTAAACTGATAAAGCTGTGATTACGATGGATTCCTCAGAACTTTACAGAGGCATAAAAAATGGACCGCGTCACTTGGTGCAAGGCCATGCTTGTCAGATTCTACGAAGAGGCTTCAAATTTGGTGTGGGACATAGTAACATGACGAAACAAGCATTTATAGCTACAACACCAAAAAAAGGCAGCAACCAACCGTTTGGGTCTTTCAAGATGAGCCAAAGTCAACCAAACTGGCGCACGTGTAAGTGCCAATTTTTTTTATGTTTGTGGGAAAACAGGCTGAAGGCTCACCTGATGGTAAGCGGTTACCGTCGCTTTTTGACACCGGCAACACCCGGGGTATTGTCAATGTGTTCCCTACCCTGTAGAAACCACTTTATATATTTTTGAAGCCATGACGTAGTTTAACATGAAAACCTTAGATGGTAGCTCATTCTACAACTAGCAAGTATGGGGTAGAAAAGATCGCTTGAAGCGTGTAGTGCGGATGAAAAGTGAAAGATTGCCTTTTTTTTAATAAAATTGGACACGTGGCTACTGTTACTTTGGAGAATCGTCGTACAGTGAATAGTTATTAGTACACGACCATTTGATTGTCGGAAATTATTGACGAAGTTCGTAAAAATAACCATTAACGCCGTATCATCTTGCACAATGACAATGCCAGCTTTCACATGCTCAAGCAGACAAACGAATTTCTTAACGTGAAAAACGTAGAACTTTAGAGCCATCCTACATACAATCGCGAACTGGCACCTTGTGACTTCAATCTGTTTCCAAAAATTAAGAACCAATAACGCGGTCAACGATTTTCATCACCAGAAGAAGCTGTCGAAGAGTATGAAAAACACGTTTTCAATGTCACCACGGAGGAGTAGCAAAAAATTTTTTCAAAATTGGTTTATTCGTATGAAAAAGTGCATATGCGCTATCGAAGTATATTTAAGAAACATGAATTAATTTTTGACCATTTATAGCATTGATTCCCAAAGTGGTCCTGGTGGACTCCCAGGGGTGCACGGAAGACTCGACTACGTTGGCTTGATAAAAAAATGGGGGTTCAAATTTATCTGGTTTCGATAGTGAAGAACCAAAATGTTAGCTTGACTTCACCTATCAATGTAGGCAGAAAAACTTGCATATTGCTGTCATCTTCCCATTAAAATTATGACTATTTTGGTATTGTCATTGTAGAAGTTACGTTACGTTATTAATCTTTAATTTTAATTATATTACGACAGTTGTATTATATTATATTGTAATATGATAACAATAATTGGATGGAGTCACTTTTTTGATTGGCCAATTTTACTTTTTTGACATCCACTCACAGCACAATCAATTCTCACTTTTTTTCGAAAACTGTTAATTCGTGGTTGGAACTCAGCCGCAACCCAAATTTCTATAGTTATATCTAATATTTTTTGGCGACTGGGAATATGGTAGAAATGTAGCTGCACCGGAACCAGCAAAATTTTGAAAGTGGTCTATGAGAAAAAAAAGTTTGGGAACCTCTCATTTATAGTAAATTTTTCTTATTCATTCCGGAATTTTTTAGTGTGCCCCGCGTACAACTGTACTAGCTGCCGTCTCACGTTATTCGTACGTTGCATAAACACAATGACTGTATAGCCAAAATTCGTGCTTGTTAGGTTTCCCATACCTCCCCTACTTTATGTTGAGTCAACAATAGACATATTCATGGACTTATTAGGTCCAGTCTACACGATCCAACATATTATTTTTATTTTTACTGAATACACTCAGCCAAAGTAATAAATATGTTATTGCTGAATAAATTTTATGGGATGCGAGGTTGCCAAGGCATTACTTTTGCTTTTAGAAAAACGGTTATCAAATTAGTGAACTTTGGGCAATATATTGGCTTGGTAATATCACTTACCTACCTACTGGTTGTACACACGGCTACACATCAAGCTATACATTTCCAGTATAAGCTGACCTCGGCATTGTGTAGGCTTTTCGTAGAATAAGAGGTCAGCTTATACTAGAAATGTACAGCTTGATGTTTAGCCGCGTGTACGTAGTATAATATGTCTGGTCTATGGTAGGGATTTATAACACAACTCGCAACAACATAACAAGTAGGTAGTTCACCCCACGGACGATCTCACGATGTTCTGTTTAAAGTCTTAAGGAGTCTAAAGCGGAGGTAAACTTTAATAATAAACATTACCCTCCTTCGCAGTCGAGTAAATACCGGCTATAAGGAATAATCAGGAAAAATAAGGACCTATGTGCGCAATCGGGTAAAAATATCAACATAAGTAATGTATAAACAACATAAGTAATTTAAGTTTTTTTAATAAAAACTTTCCGCACAAAAAAAAGTTTTTGCATTCTTCACTCCAACCCACATTCATTCAAATAGTAGGTCAAGCGCGTGCCGGACCACGCACAGTGAAGGGTTCCGCAGTCAGTAGGTACGCCTTTACCTAAGTGATATAAAAAAATTATACAAAGTTCATTTTTAGGGTTCCGTACCCAAACGGCACCCTATTACTGAGGCTCCGCTGTCTGTCCGTCTATCACCAGGCTGTATCTCATGAACCGTGATAGTTAGACAGTTGAAATTTTCACAGATTATGTATTTCTGTTGCCATTATAACAAGAAATAAAAACAGATTAAAATAAATATTTAAGGGGGGCTCCCATACAATAAACGTGATTTTTTTGCTGGTTTTAGCTCGATATTGATAACGGCAACAGGTAGACGCTTGAAATATTCACTCACGGAATATTTAGTTATATATTTACTTTACAAATAAATAATTAAATTAAAATAAATACAAGAAACCTATTTTTTGCTGTTTTTTTAGATAAAGGTACGGAACCCTTCGTACGCGAGTCCGACTCGCACTTGCCTGGTTTTTGTATGATTAATTATCGTTTTTGCAAAATCTCTTTAACGATACCTTACATGATGGGAGGGCGTAAGTAAAAAATATATTCCAAATTCCAGGGGAGGTACCTAAGTTTTTTTACTCTTTATATACTTACTTACTAGTACTACTACATCACTCATCATGACTTGTACCAGGCAACAGAGAAGGTTGTGGAAGTTGCTCTCTATTGGGCTAATCAAATTTAAAAGTCATTGACACGAAAGAAGAATAAAAAGAAGGCATCATTAAAAGATAACATCGTATCACAGCTTTACACCACCCATATGTTAAAGATATGAGTAAAACATCAATAAAGAGTCGGATGGGCAGACGGAGATATCGAAACTCCAACTAACGGTTCCGGGTCGACTACGGAACCCTACTTTACAATAATTGATCGATCGAAGCGAGATCTCTGAATCAACTTGGGCAAATCGGCGTTATATGTATGTATGTATGTTTGTCAGAGGGTAACTTTCGAAGCGTTGATGTGATCATCGTGAAATTTAATACATAGGTAGATAGTGATGGCACAATTTTGGTGTGACTAAATAAGCTAAAAATGTGGGGGGTTGTTAAGGGTTCAAGAGGGTTAAAAAATGAAAATAATGCTATCTGGTCAAACGGGACGTCAAATGAAAGGTATTTATTAGTACATTAAGACTCCGTTCTTATTTTTCGTAATTTTTTTATAGTTTTTGAGTTATTAGCCATAATAAAACTAAACTTTGACAAAATTTACAGGGTACACCAGTGACCCCACAGTGCTGTAATTTAGTATGCGCGTAGCTTAAGTGACACAAATATAGGCAAAAGTCTGAAATCCAGAATAACTGCAATTTGTACCCCAAAAAAAATCCAATTGACATGAACTCCCATTACCTGTAATTTGAAAGAAACTGTAGGTCAAGTTATTGGTTTATATTTCTTGGCGCTATTTTACTAGTCATAGATTAAGGCCGGCTTGCACAACGTCCCTAAACATATTTATCGACTAAACATGTTTAAGTTTTACATGATTTGACAACTCCTTACACCATATTTAGTCACTAAATACGTTTAAGTATCGTTATAACCCTAAGAATATATTTTTTTGTATTTGAGAGACTGGCGAGATGTCAGTTCGGGGCGAACCACTAGTAGGTATTTAAAACTGTCATGAAGATCGGATCTAACCATTCGGAAGTTATCGTCGTAGCTTCGGAATGGTTTTGTTGCACTCCTTTGTTCTAGTACAGTCAAATGAAGAAATAAGAGACCAGGCTGGAAGCTCTGAAGGAATTATGTTCTCAAATTTATTTCACAAACCCTGCCAAAAACAAAAATTAAAAAAAAATTCGGAACAAAGACTGTTCCGACAGAGCAGAGAACCAGAACTAGAGCAGGGAACCAGCATAAAAACGAACTGTTTCGACCCATGGTTTCGACTGATTAAACGTTCGATAGTGTCTGTGTTTCTCTTTTCCGAACTAAAACTTTCGGCAACAGTAGAACAAATCATTGTTTGAATGCTAACGAGAGCAGCAAGCCAGAGCAAAAATATGAGAGCCGAGCGGAGAGTCGCAAAAAATACTCGTTTTAAACGCCAGCTAGAGTGTCGGTGCAAGACCGATACCAGTAAGTGGCGCACATCAAGCATAAAAAGTGCGCCGAAATAGATTTTGTAGATAACAGCTGTTTTCAAGTTTTCTTGGGTAAACTTTCTAGGTATATTTTATTTCTGTAGTAACAATGATGCGACGATCTGAATGTTTAATATTTTACATAGTTATACCTTTTCATCATGAATTCGAATAAATTATAATAGTATTTTCTCAAACATGCATGGAAATATTGACCTAATTTTCGAAAAAAGAACACGCGAAGTATCGAATTTACGGACAATGAAAATAAAAATCCATTGCAGGAATGTTTTTTGAATTTGGAACATTACAACTCTCCAGCAATGTTGTATGAAACGGCGTGCTAGGGTTATTAAATACTCTTTGATTGGATCTCTTTTATCATTCTTGGCATACCAAAGTAAGTCTCTTTGCTTAGTACAAATTGCGTTCACGTGGCTGCATAGCCATAAAAGCGTTTGCCTTTCGGCGCATGAAAAATTGGCGGCAAAGCTGAAAATTTGTCTTGAATTGTTATTTACATACATAATAAATATAAATATAATGATTAAAATAAGTCCCAACTTCCAAAGGTTCAAATGGAGATTGATTGTACTCCACCAGATTTAAGATCAGAATCCAAATTGGGAATAGAAAACCTGCTTTCAGCGAAGTCAAAAGAAAAATAAGTACATGAAAGTATATGAAAATGTTATAAGTTAGAAAAACGAAAAAAAAGTGAATATTTTCTCCAAAACAGTATTTTTGACGTATTTTAATGAAATTGCTAAAACTAAAAAGCCACCTACATTATGGGCAATTTATTCCATGCTGAAATGTACAGTTCATATTAAAACGGCATTAACTTGAAAAATAATGGAAATTTAACTACTTTTCTTAAACACCAATCGACCGGATTCAAAAGCAAAAAATCGAAAATTTTTACTGGCGAAAACATAAAGCAGTTTTTAATTAAAGCCCCAGATGATATATATTTAGCGACAAAGGTAGGTATAATTATTCATTATTTATTTGAGACACAGTTAAGCGAGAATGCCTGGATGGATTACTACCTACGGACCTAAGATGAGCATCTTTACATAGTATAAAATGAAGTCGCTTCCGCTGCCTATTACCTATCTTTCTATTAAATTACTCAACGGATTTTAATGTAGTTTTCAGCAATAGTTATAGTGATTCAAGAGGAAGGTTCATATGTATACATACATACATAACTCTGTTTGTTTATTACCTTTGCACGACTAATCGGCGGAACGGATCGTAATTAAATTTTGCAAGGAGATAGATTATATCCTGGGGAAAATATAGGCTACTTTTTAGTCAACTGCGAAATATGAGGGTAATGTTTTATTGAAAAACCACCCGTGCGAAGCCGCGGGCGGGTCAGCTGGTAAATTATAAATAATAATTCTTTCTTGCAGGCAACAATAGAAAAATACAAGATGTTAATTATAAGCTCCGGTTCGAGCGCAGATTTTTCATGTTGACACTCGTTCATTATTCTAGCACCACTCGAGATTTTCACCGTTACTGAATAAAACAAGCAAAACACATAAATTAGGGTAATCGGCCATTGGAATACGCAATAAACATCAAGTTTCAGAAGTTTTTTCAAAGGATAAAACTAAAAAGGTTAGAAACAGATTTGCAGTCTGAACACAGTTCACAGTAAGTTACTCTATAACTTACTGTGAACTGTGTTTAGAGGCTTTTTAAAAATGACACCTACTATACAACACTTCTATGAAATAGTCTAAACTTACATTATAAAATTAGGTAAGTACCGTCAATATTTCAGCAAATTCTGTAGCTGAAAAAATATTGCTAGTAGTTCCATTATGCTTGTTCAAATCTATATTTGCCTAATAGTTATATCATCACTTTAGGCTCAGATAAGATTATACTTATTATTAGCTGAAAGATCACTTGGCTACAGAATCTTTAACTAAACATCTTTTGAGCTGGTGCGAACTAATTTTGCGTTGTTATAATGAGAAACAAAATTGTTTGTTGATGGATTTTAGTAGTGGCGATGATTTTCAATAACCTACCTACTTACCTAACATAAAAATTGTTCAATACTAAGGCTATGTACGGCCCATTTGGTCCGAATCGCGGCATAACTCCTCATTGAATTTGGTAGGCAGTGCACATGCCATCAATGGAATTTATTTTTGTATACCTATTGCTTTTATTATTGGCGACGGTAAAAAGTTTAATAAACTGAATATAAGGTGGCTGTGTTTTTATTTTATACAAATGTTAGAGTGGACTGAGGTTATACCTATTGAGTGGTTTTATAAAGCTGTAAAAGTTGCTGAGTGGGCGATACTAGCAAAGGCCTTTGTGGACTATACAAGGGTTTGTTCATTGTATTTTTCTATTTTTTGTCTCTGGCAATGCATGAAGCGTAAAATGTGGAAGGAATGGGGAAGAGTAGTAGAGGTCCTTGTGAAAGTGGGGGGGTGCTGTGGGGGAGTGCTGCAGATATAAACACCGTTTTTGTGCTGCAGAAGAGGGTTGTTACTGCAATTTATAATATAGGCCCCAGAGAATCATTACGCAATAAGTTTAAAGAAATAAATATTATGCCATTCCTTGTCAATACATCTATGAAAATCTGATGTATGTTCACAAAAATATTAATTAGTATGAGAAAAATAGCGAAAATCATAATTTTAATACTAGAAATAAAGATAAACTCGCTGTTGCCACTCCATAAAGTTAGTAAATCGTTTAAAGGGCAAGGTGTTCGCTTTTATTACAAACTCCCAAGGTATGTACAAAAATAGACAATTAACAAATTCAAAAACGCAATTAAACAAAATCTTTATAAAAAAGCTTACTACAAAATATCGGATTATTTAGATGTTATAGAAGCTTGGGATTGAAGTTGCTCCAACTCGCTCAAAATGTTACAAGTTAGACGTAATTATTTCCTGTATTGTTATGTATTGTAAAAGGATCATTAAAAAAACAACCAGCCTTGTTTCTTGCCTTTCTTTCCTGGCTTGGTCGCAAAGGAACAGGCAGTAAAATTGACGTTTCAAAGTGATCTTTGTTATTTTAATGAATAAAAGATTTTGACTTTGACTTTGAAAGGGCTCGCTCGGGGAAGTGCTACCACCATACCTATTTCTGCCACCAAGCAGCACTGCTGTGTTACATTACAGACACGTGAGGCTTTACAACTGTATGCATCAAGTTGATGGATGCAGGGCAATGCATCGTAGGACTTGTTACTAAGGTACGTAACCTACGAGGCAATACTTTTTTATAGGCGAAGGTAACCACTTAACATCAGGTGGCCCATATTATTGTTCCACCACCAAGTGTTATAAAAAAAAGCCTTGCCCAGCTGTACTGAATTAAGTGTAAAAATATGTTTCTTCCCATTCAATTGCTATGTATACAGATGTCAGGTGGTCTGAAATATTATAAGAATGTCATACATTACCAACCGCTGTGTGCACGCTCACGTCACGCACGCGCAACGCACAGGCATTCGGTTACCACAGGCAGAAATAATGAAGCAAAAAAAATGGCCTCTGTTGTTCAAATTCAAATACGAGTGCTTACCTCTAGTATGTCATCATCATCATCCACAGCTCGACTTCACCCACTGCTGGCCTCCCCAAGCTCGTGCCATCCACCACGATCCTGCGCTAGTCTCACCCAGTGGCGGCCCATTGTCGTCCACCCATCTCGCTGCTGGACGTTCTACCCTTATATAGCCACTCCTCTCTGCTCTGCTCCGCCTGCCATCACCACATCTAGCCAAGTGTCCAAGACCATTTGAATTCCATAACTCAATTCTCAACGTCATAAACGTTCGTTCGTCTATGGATCTCTCGATCTATTATTCTAATGCCGAACATGTTAAGGTGAGTATAATAGACTACAACATTTTCTCGAGCATTTCTGTGTAATGTAACGTTCTTACGAATGGTACAATACAGGTAAAAGCTTAGTTTCCAAAGCATTTCCATGTAATGTAACGTTCCTGCGAATGCTCGGCGTTGTTATGTTACGGGTAAATGCTTTTTTTTCCCTATCCTACTACATAGTTGAATAGAAAATATTTATTAAGTATAAATAACGAGCTAATGCAATGCACGTGTAAAATCACCGTGTGAACTTGAAAAACTAACGACCGCGCAGACCGTGTGCGTCGTTCGTCCCTCTTCCTCCGCGTCACCCCGCACCCGCGCATCGCCTACACTCGTGCAAAGGCTTGACGAAATGTTACACCAATACGCTCGACGAAATGCTCACCAATATGCTCATTGGTTTGTACAATAGACTGTAACAAAGAGGCGAGCGTGCTTGAAGCTTAGGATGATACACTAGAACATATCACAGAGCGGCTCGTTGTTCTGTTACAAGTAAATGTTGTAGTCTATACTCACCTTTACGCTCCAAGATCTCTGTGCAACTCATTACCTGTACACAGCATGAGCGTCGAATTGAAAGCGAAGTCATTATACTTAGTTAAACTTTTGCAGTAAGTATATTTAAGTATTCAGCTTGCGTTCCTATTTCAAATATTTTTTTTGTTTATCCATTTATCATGTTTATCTGAAAGTCATCAATTCATCATATTATATGACTTTCAGACAGTGCCTTTAATTAACAACTATTTGTTTTTTTCCATAGTAGCCAGAACCATGAGTTCGGGGAAAAAATGTTTTCATCACTCATGCTCTAAAAGTAGGACATTGTAAACTCGATAACGGTTCCGTAAATGCGATTCTATTTTCGAAATTAATTTAAAATTTTAATACAATCTCCATGAAAAATCCTTATTTCTTTAAAAATAAAAGAGGTTTCATTCGTTAATGCTAAAATTAAATATAACCTCTCTGACAAATCCTGATTTCTATATAAAAATAAAAGAGGTTATATTCATAAGCGTAACTATACTCACGATTTTGTTTTACGTTAATTCTGTTTTCTGTTTTACGTTTGGGAAGTTGTAGATTGTTTATATCAGAGTAACTATTGGATAAACTAGGTAGTTTTGGAGTTACACAGATAAACATTGAATAACAAAATATCCCTCCTTTTCTCCAACAACAAGCCATTCTTTTTGTAAGATCACACTAATATTATATATGTGAAAGTTTGGATGTTTGTGTATTTATTTGTTTGATTGTTTGTTACTCAACCACGTCGTAACGGCTGCACCGATTTCGATGAAATTTGGTATATGCATAGATTATAACTTGGATTACTACATAGGCTACCTTTTATTCCATAAATTAGTACCCTTGGCTTAAAAATGGGGTGTCAAGTCAAGTTGCAACAGCGACTTTAGCTTTATTTCTAGGTTACCTACACATTTAGTAGTGTAACGCGTATGAAGTCGCGGGCAATAGATAGTAAAGTATAAATCAGTGTAACCTTCATTTTTTATTTATTTTTTTTATTATTACCTATTTATCATTGTTTATTTATTTTGATTGCCGTAGTCGGTTCATCATGATCTCTTTTGTTTCAGAAAGGAGATTGCCTAAGAATGGTATTTCCAAAGCAGATGCCGATCGCAGAAGTGATAAGATAGATTGACTAAGAATGATTATTGAAAACCCATAAGCAATGCAGAACTCAAGCGACACCGTTCAACCGACTAAGAATTCAAAGTATGAGTTTCTCAAGCTGCTGGTGAAAGAATGCTACTACTTCACCAACGTTACTCACAATGAGCTGGTTGCAGACCAGAAATATGACGGTAAGCGCGTGCTTCGCAGCCACAACGTGATTTATTTTACTTACACTCTTATGCCACAGCCTTATTGGACAGGGAAGTGGGCAGGGAATGGGGCAGCGCGAGAATGTAAATATGTAGGTCACTCGCGCTGTCACTGCTCATGCCGCTGCCATTGCCCATCGCTCCCTCGGTTGTCGATTTTTAGCGCGGAAGTCAAAGGACGGGCAGCGCGAGCGCGAGTGAGAGTTTACATTCAGCATTCTAGCTCACTTGCTGGCGGCGTTCTAGCGCGAATGAACGTGTTTCCTTCATCCTTTTCATTCCTTCATCCGCCATCTTCTTGGACGATGACGGCGACTTTTGTTTCTTTTTAAAACACTTAAATAGTTACATATACTGAGCAGACATAATGCTGTCGCCGCAACAACCTCGACGTCAGCCATTGTTGCGCGTCGTTCAATAAAAAAGTATGAAAGCTGTGAACACTCATTCGCGTCTATACTGCCGCAGCAATATTTGCGGCAATATATCCGGTAGTGGCAGGAACAGCGGCAGCGGCTGAGTGTGAATATGGTATTATACTAAGGGCACACGGCGTAAAATCATAGGTACCTACCTACCTAATAAGTTAAGAACCGCGTCTGCAGCGCGTTAGCGGTCGATATCTGCGCGTGGTCTGCGCGTTCATAATACGCCGTGTGCATAGGCCCTTATAGATGGTATTGTTTTAATTATACATATATGTAATATGAGACTGATAGTATTGCCTGCCGCTAAATACCGCTTTTCGACTCACCACTAGGCACACATCGTTATCTATCCGGAATCAAATGACCGGGACCAGCCAGAATCTACTTTTACTAGTGGTTCGCCCCGAACTGAGATCACGCGAGTCTCCCAAAACACAAAAGAAAATATTCTTAGGGCGACTCGCGCAACGATGCCTAAACGTATTTAGTGACTAAATATGATTTAGGGAGTTGTCAAATCAAACAAGTACTGTGTACCCTGTCACTGGTGTACCCTGTGAATTTTGTCAAAGTTTAGTTTTTATCATGGCTAATAACTCAAAAACCATAAATAATTTACACGGAGTCTAAATGTACTAATAAATACCTTTCATTTGACGTCACATTTGACCTGATAGCCTCATTTTAATTTTTTTACCCCTCTTGAACCCCAATATCTCAACAACTCTCCAACAATTTCAGCTCATTTATTTACACCAAAATTGTGCCATTACTACCTATGTATTAAATTTCACGATGATTGGATCAACGTTACGAAAGTTGTCCTCGGACAAACATACATACATACAATGCCGATTTGTCCAAGTTAATTTAGAGATCTCGCTTCGATTGATGGACGCTTCGCTTCGCTTGTATTTGGTGGACTTCTTAGAGGCTTTCCAGTATCCGGTTCTGAACGCAAACGCAATCGGTATTATCGGCCCTATTATGTTTTTCAATACGTGCACAGTTTAGTGCATATCTTTCGATTAGACGAAGATGCTATAACATTCTCCAGACTTTATTGATTGATTGATTAAAAATAATATATTCCACTTAATAAATAGTACACAGGCGAACTTATGCCAAAAAGGGTTTTATTCCAGATAACCTTTGCGTATTGCGGATACAAACGTGTCGATAGTGCACGGAAAAATAATAATAAATATTACTTACGTAGATACGAATCACAGAACGGTATATATACAATTATCATATACCTACATAAAATATACAAACTTTAAAGAATATACTAAGCTATAATCATAATATGTATAATATACATATTTAGAAAGAGAAGTCGTAAGAAAAATCAGGTGGCATATTTTATAGCAGTTTGACCAAGAAGATGCTTGAAGATTTTTGACTTGAACACTTCCACTGAAGTTGCCTTGCAATAATTCTGCTGCTATCATAAAAGACTCAGAGTAGCATGCAGTGCACGCTATAGAAGTGGCAAAGTACTACTCTAAAATAGTTCAGCTTACCATTGACACGAATGAAAAAGAAGCATGCCGTGCTATGCTGGAGACTCATCAGCTGAAAGTGACGCCGATATGATGGCACCGGACGTTCCATGGTAGATATCAATGTAAACAGCTCTCTGATAGCTGGAAGAAAGAGGGTTACGGAGGATACCTACTACACCATTCATTAAATGTTGATAGCGGTTGCTTCCTTCGCCTAGCTAGCAAGATTTGCCTCTCATATCTATTAGATATAGCTCCTGGAGACAAGTTTTAGGTCTTGCTGGGTGAGCGTAGAAACCTAAGTAATCTATCTATTGAAGATATGTACTCGTAGATAGATAGATCTCATAGTTGTAGATAGACGTAGAAGGCATTTGTATCGGTTGTACCGGCCGGTTTGTTGTTGTTGTGCAAAATTGAGAGCCAATCTTTGTTTGCAGAGAATGGACCGTGGTGTCCGCGTTTATTCGACGGATTCGCATGCTGGGACCCAATCCCGGCAGGAACGGTTGCGGTGCAGCATTGCCCGGCCTTCATCATCGGCTTTGACCCTCGCCTACCCGTTTACAAAAGGTAAAGAAAACGTTTCTACTTGCAGAGTAATTTTAACTCGTTACTGTATAGTTTCTTCCCAACCGCAATGTAGCTCGCGAAGAATTACGGTGCGGTATTTGAGCTCTACCAACAAGTAATTTAACATACGCGTTAGATCTGTTCAGCTTATACATCAGGTACATCTTTTTTCTTTTTACAATAGAGGATTGTGTTATTAGCTATCTTATATAGCAAAGTTTCTTATTGCGTTTTCCGTAAATTTTTTCTATTTGATAAGAAGAATAAATTCAGGCATTCATAGGATTGCCGCCTTGGATCGTTGAAACTGTTTGTTGTGTGTCATTAAGGAAGTTTACATGAGATTTGATGTGACAAAAATAAATAACAATCGCCTAAATGTTCATTTCCAAGTAGTGTTAGAGGATATCCTCTAACTTTCTACTTGGAAATGAATAACATTGAAAAAATATGCATAAGGGCATGCATTTGTTTCAGACTTAAAGTGGAGTGGTGTCAGTTTATGTCACCTTGTCAAATAAATGAGAATTTGAAGATAATAATTGGCTAAAATCAAACGGGTCTAAAATCGGAGGAGATCGATGATAACGTGTACTTTCGATGTTCAAGATGTAGATATCTACAGACCGCACACAGGGTACCACTTTTTATTAGTTAGTCAAAATCTTTAGCTACTGTAGGTAACTAGGTAGGTAAGGTACACTTTTAGTAATTCTACGGGTACAAAGTCACAGCGGATACAATCTAGTCCATAGTAATATTATGAATTCGAAAGTAGCTCTGTTTCTCTGTCTGTTTGTTACTTTTCCACATCTATACGGATTGCCGATTTAAAATATGCTACTTTTAATTGACAAACCACGCGTGCGTACCCGTGGGCGAACGCTAGTTATAAATAAAACGTAAAGTGTCCTTTATATATAGCATAGTATGCTTAGTTTTCTCTTCTGAGATTATACAAAGTTCTATTCTACTTGAGATTGTGAGATTATACAAAGTTCTATTTTACTTGAGATCAAATATTGCTCCAATCTATGTACATTTAAGTATTGACATTTTTGTCTTACTGTTTCCTAGTCGGACAAAGTGGTCCTTAGTTAGAAAAGTCTATTGATGACGGCCGCTTGCATTCCCAAACAATCCCTCAAAAAACAATAAGGAAGGGGTTTGATAAATATTTAATATAAATAGCCTAACGCCCGGTTGTTGGAAGGATGATTAACCCAAAAATTTGTTGACCATTGGTCAAACCTCTTGTCAAGTGCAAATTGGGTTGCTGGAACGTACTCGTATTTTACCTCATTTGATTTTAATCAGAGTTTTGTTAAACAGGTTGTCAAATCAGTCACCAAAATCTCTTGTCAAACGTGAAAATGGGTTGCAGGAACGCTGATTAGCTGTTTTTCGTCCATTAATCTGTTGTCAAATCGATATTTATTTAATCAGTGCTTGAGCTCTAATTAGCAGAAATAATTTGGCTAATTCGAGTGAATTTAGTGGTTTTATTCTACAGATACATCAGGTGTGTACTCCAAAGGTGATATAATGGTTATATATATTTGTGGAAGTGTTATCTCTTAAAAAACTATTTTAAACTGCCTACATAACCTAACCTTTAAATTATTTATTTTTAGGATGTCTTTATCGAATTTAACCAGTAACAATGATGAGTATGACCATGACAGACAAGAGTGTAGAGGACAAGAGTGGAACCATCTAAGGAATTCACTGAGGAAGAATTCAAGATGCGCCATAGAGTTTAAACTCTGTGATTACATAAAATGCCCTGATTGGGGATAAAGCCCATTTACCTACATTTCGGAGTAGCTGTATCAGCGCCCTACAACAAATACTATTGACAATAAGTTTTTACGCCACTGGGGCATCCCAAATTACTGTAGCTTACCGCTAAGGTATACATAAATCTAGAACTTGCCGAATAATAAGTAGTGTCTGCAGCTATTGGTCAATTAAGGTCCTAATGTATTAAAATGCTTCAGATGGTGGTGACCACGAGCAGAATGATTACTATACCAGAACAGAATAGGATTGTTTTCATCTGCACGTGCAGGCAATCTGTAATGCAAAATTAAAATCATGGACATAAATTTACATGTGTTTTTATTGACTTAATCCATCACAAATCTTCTTCTTCTTCTTTGCATGTATCCATATTAAGTGGGACTACTCTCCTAATTTTTCGGCGCCAAGTTAGTCTTGGGTTGTCGGATCAGGTAGTTCTTCCTTTTTCATGAGTCTGGTCATGCTGGTCTACCATGTCTATGTGGGACGTCCTCTGCTTCTTTTGTGTTCTCAAAGACACAGTGCTGTTTTAACCATATATCCTTCAGGTCTTCTGATGACGTAGCCATACCACCTCAGTCGGCTTTCAGATATGTGACCAGCTTACAGATGGTATTGGAGCAATCTCAAAGCTTCTTCAGACATATTTTTTCTGGATTCTGTCGTGCCTGGTTACCCCTCCTGACCATCTTTGCATCTTCATTTCCGTCGTATGCATCTTCAGGACATGTGTCTCTTTTACCATTCAACATTCTGCTCCATACATCATCCATGGTATAGGTATACGAGGGTCACAAAGTACACCGCTCAAGGATCGCCACTTCTGCCAGGCAATGCTTCTGCGGTTAACGTCTGCCTCCACTTCTGTAGTATGTTACCACTGATCCTAGATATTTAAAGTGATTGACTTTTGGTACAGATGTTTTATCGTGATAGTAAACTGTTGAAGTCCCCTCTGTGCAGTTATTCTTACTAAAACAGCACTCCATGTGTTCAGTCTTCATTCTGCTCACTCCATGAGGTCATTGATATTTGCAATTATTGAGGTGTTTTGGCGATGATTACGACATCATATGCTTACAAGAGATTCAAAGGTAAGGGAACTTTTTACATCACAAATAAGTACAAGAAATAGGCACAATTGAAAGATGTTTTGGTGTACTTAAACAAAGTTTTCCATGCCTATCTATGGATTGCAATGAGTACAATAGTATATTTTTGTATATTTTTAGGTCATTTTTGTTTGTAGAGAGAAAAACGACCAAAATAAACATTTTTTCCACACATTCAAATTGTACATTGGATTTTCGACAAAAACCTCTAACCTGTAGACATTGACATAAGCAAATTTCTGAAGAATGAATGATTGAACTAAAATAATGTTTTAGGTGGTGTGACCCTATAAAAATAACACTAGTTTGACATTCAAAAGGTGATCCTTTGGTTTAGCTATTTATTCACTAATCAACCTTCAAAAAACTCAATTTGATATAACAAGAGTGCTAAGTTAAACACTATGTCAACTGATTTGCGATTTGATTGGCGTACCAACAACTGGCTGTTAGTCTTACTGCAGAATGGCAGTCTGACTTACATAATAACGACCGAATTTCCCCTTGCGCCATACGGAAGTGATTCAAGATTCGGAAAGCTCGGCATTTACTTAGGAAAGTGTCATAAACTCGATTCCGAAAAGCTTACGGTGGCAGTTTTTGAAGCATCATTAGAAACGCTACGTTAATAACACTTAATTCGTCCAACTTTTTGCTCCAAACTAACCGTGGCAGTAAAAAAACATATGTATAGCTGGTTCTGCTTTACAATTTTCTGGAGCGTGTACATTTCTTTTAACGTGTACTTGCATCAAAACACAGATACTTAGTACGTTTAGTTTTCTTGCTCAAAATAATTTAATTTAATATTGCCTAATCGGTAAATTCGATAGCTCATTACATTGTAAAGTGATGTCTGCAGCGTTTTTGTTAGTATAGTGCTTCCAGTCTGGACACTTATCTCTTTATCTGACTGTACTATTGTCGTACCTAAATACTAACGAGCTTTACATATTAAATCCAAATCTAATTTTTATATTTTTTCCATGTATAATATAAATAATATATAAGTTAATAATAAATAGAAATAAGACAGTCATCTTCCTTACACACCTTCAAGTTGAAGGTGAAACAACATTACGTGACCATGTCATCTTCCTAGCGTTATTTATTTTTGAATTTACTTAAATACAGAAATACCAGATAAAATTCTTATTGTAACTGTTAGTATAGTTTGCTTTATGTATATACCTATATATTAGTCTATTTTATAAGTATTAGGATTAAAACTTTATCATAGTTTTTATTATGCCTAAGAATTAATGTGTAAATGTATCCTCCAAAGTACACCGCACTCGGTATCCAAAGGTTGCCTGGAAGAGATCGCTTTCAGCGATAATTCCGCCCATTGTATTGCCTTATTTATTCTAGCCTATTACTTATTTTTGTATTATTTCTGTTTGTGTGGTAATTCAATAAAGAGTTATCTATCTATCTATATTCATAAAATATGTAAAGTTAAGGGATGCGGATCACGAAGGGAAATCTTTGTTATAAACTCACAAGCTATTTTTATAAGTAAGGCCAGCAGCGGTACTTTAGAGGTTATTATAACTCAAGACTGTAGCCTAGAGCATAATTAATAACGACATGCGATATTTATCCCAGTTGCACGGAGAACGGAACATGGATGCAGCATCCCGACCATCCAGAATCTAAGAAGCCTTGGACGAATTACACCTCCTGCGTTGACATAGAGGACTTGCATGTAAGTATTCTGCATTCGGTGTGAATTAAAATAATTAGTACAGATTTATTTTTGATACCAATACAGTAACTTTACAGTAAGCATTTTTATTTCAAAATTTCGTATTTCATTTCTCCATACGAAATTTATGATTTAGATCATTGATTCTCAAGGTGGTACAGGACCCCCAGAGGTCCATGGGAGACTCGACGGGGGTCTACGTTGGCTTAACAAAAAATGGGGGTTCAATTCGTCTGCGAAAATTTATCTGGTTTCGATAGTGAAGAACTAAAATGTTGTCTTGACTTCACCTATCAATGTAGGCTGATAATATTTTAAATAACTCAGTGACTGTTACTTGTAAAAACTTGCATATTCCATATTTAATACAACGTGTCGAGACATGAAAAGCGAAAACTGTTAATTCGTGGTTGGAACTCAGCCGCAACGCAAATTTCCATAGTTATATCTAATCTTAACATTTTCTCTCGACTGGGAATATGGTATGGTATGGAAATATAGCCGAAACCAGCAAAGTTTTGAAACTGGTATATGAGAAAAAAAAGTTTAGGAACCTCTGATTTAGATTGATTGATGATTGATATTATTTATTACAATACATTACAAACCGACTTCAAAGTCACCATAAATTAACACTGAATACGGTGCGGTGATAAAATGAACCTGCAGGCACCATATCAAATAACTCCTCAGAACACAACCCATTATACAAGCGGTAGAACATACACAGGGCAGCACAATCTCTCCTGAGACTTAAGGGCTCAATACCGCATGTGAGAATGGGAACGTCAACAATTCTTACAGCTTGTCTTTGAACAGAGTCAATTTGCTCTAGTTGATATACAGGTGCTCCTGCCCATAAATGACAGCAATACTCTATGTGGGGCTGGATTTGCGCCTTATATAGAAGAAGTCTTTGCCCCGCACTCAAGTACTGATTTGCCCTGTTGAGCACACCGAGCTTTTTGGATGCCAACTTTGCCTTGTCTTCTAAGTGACTATGAAACTGCACGTCATTGGAGATGTCGACACGCAGGATCCCAATGCTCTTAGAGATAGTTAAGGGTGTGTTCTGGAATTGTGGACCTACAGAAAATGGGATTTTAGCGGTGAACGCACAACCCTGTGTCTTTGTGGGGTTGAACCGTATCAGGTTTAATTCTCCCCAATCGGAAACTCTGGTTAATATGCCCTCGATATCAGACACAAGTTGTCTTCGGCTTTCCTCTACAACGGAACGAGGGAGTTGGCATGGCCCGTATAAAAAGCGTCCCCAGTACTATTATCCGCATAACAATGAATGCTTTCCGTGGCCAGCAAATCATTGGTAAGCAGCAAAAACAGCGTTGGAAACAGTACCTACAGAGCCTTGCGGCAGAGCTACTGCCGTCAACAACGGCTCTAATGCTTCTGCCGGACAAAAAGCTAGCTTCCAAGTAGACCAGTGTTCATGCCCTGCACAGAGTTTTTCAGCCGGTTCAATATATTTTATTGGTGGAGGACTTTTCTCGAGCCAGAGTTCTCACCGAGCCTCGGATGGGTTGGCGGTTGGTAGTGCAATAGTCGTTGCAAGAAAACTCTGATGATGGCTTTTCAGGCATTTCTTAAGTGATTGGGTGCCAAAAAGTAGGTGTCTGTAGTTGGACTCTTTTTTAGATTTTTCTACTGCGCAAGCAACGAACTCGGGAGGGTAACAAAAATGTAAGTGATACAAATATATCAAGTGGTGTGTCATATGAAAAGGCTTCCAAATCGGTTTTTATATTTATTCTAGGATGTAAATTTTTTAGATATGATGATGATGATTAAAGTGTATAAAAAGTAAGATACAATAAAAAAAGTAAAATTTGGAACTAATCTATCGAGAGCTCCAATATATAAATGACTTCATTATAAATTGATTTATAAATTGTTTCATAAATGACTTCATAGTACATGCTGTGGTTATGTTTAATGCTCGAATCCATTTGAAATTTTACAAATTTATGTAATTCCGACGACAAAGCCATATTATGGTGGCAGCGAGCTGATCAGATGATGGTGTCAGGAGCTGTTCCACAGAACTCCTCAGCAAATTGTTTGATTGGGCTGAAACTTTGCATACCTCATCCACATATCATCGACAATTGGGTATCATGCACCACACGCTTCACGCGATCTTTTCTACCCCATACTTGCAAGATGTGGAATGAGCTATCATCTGACGTTTTCCCATTAGGCTACGACATGGCACGCTTCAAGAGAAATGTAAAGAGGTTTCTACAGTGAAGGGAACGCATCGACAATACCCCGGGTGTTGCCGGTGTCAATAGGCGACGGTGACCGCTTACCATCAGGTGGGCCCTAAGCCTATTTCCCCACAAATAACATTAAAAAAAATACCTGTCGAGTTCCAATGACAAATGCGTGTATTTTTAATTTTTTTTATTAAGTATATAAAAGTTTTATGTGATGGACATCGCGATTCACGAGTTCTAAGTTCGGGGCGAACCACTAGTAGCTAGATTTTTGGGAAACAGGCATACGGCCCATCTGAAATGTTGTAAAACAAACATTGTATTTGTGGAACAAATCTTTCGAAATCTCCCAAGTACCTACCCAACACACCGTGCAATATTAGCCGGTCTCTGGAAGCTCTTCGGGCTAAAAACATACCTGAAAGTAATGACGCCTCTGGGCCATCCGCATTCCGTAACTTCCGCGAGTCCGTGCGCCGTAAACACATGTGTTACCGAATGGATAAAGCACATTTTTCAATGTCAAAATAAAATATATGCATTCATATTTTGTTGGGTTATTGGCGGAACGTAACGAGTGATGGCACGCGAGGGCCCAACATGGCTGCTCTCATCCATGCTTACGATCAATCACGGAACATCCGATATTGTTTACGGGTGCTGTTGCCATGTATATGCAAAGATGATGTGTGCTTTTTTAATGGGACTGAGCGAATCAAAGTTTGTTTGTACGTGGTTCTGAGAGGCGCCGCAAGAACTATACAAAATGTTGATGGACTCAATACCGACATGCTACGCTAATGGGTGTGGGCTAGAGATGGACAATACTTTAATAATATTTACGTGAATGCCCATTTAACAAATTCTTTAATATCTAAGCATTTATAATACAATTTTCCGTTCTATTTTTAATGGAGTGCGGATGCATTTGCTTTATAATGATTGGTAATTAAATAATAAACAAATAATGCTGGACATTTAACACAGTGCTATCTAGCCACAAACTAAGCAAAGCTATGGAAACCAGTTAACTAATCGAATACTTATATACTTTTTTTTTGTAAATACATACTAATTAAAAAACCTTTTACCTTCCTACTATTAATTCTTTGGGACTGATTAATGGAATATTGAAACTAATATTTGTTACAGTTTCGCACTGATGTGAACTCCATCTACGTGATTGGCTACTCAATTTCAGTGGCAGCACTCCTTCTCTCCCTGGCGATATTCTTGTTTTTCCGGTAAACTGCATAAAAACATCGTTTTAAATTCCACGCGTTACCTTCCACACAAAGACAAGCTCAACGGTAGTGCCATCTGTTCTGTGGTCTACCACGGTATAGTAGGCGCCACGAGTCGTGAGCCCGGAATAACGGAGTAGGGGCTATTTCGCGCATGTTTAATTACGATCAAAATTAGTCTTATAATATTTCCCATCATCAAATTATTATTTCATAATATTTGTGTTGTGTTGTATGTCATACATTAGTAAATTGTATCGTCGACTACATTTAACAGATTCGGACCAGTCACACGTCGTGCCCTCAGAACAATATAATTGTTCCCTAGCTCATAACGCCAAACGCATCTGAAAATCTACTTCTGTGAAGGTCATGAACGTGCTCACGACTCGTGGCGCCTGCATGTCTTTATAAATCTTAGTATCTTGTTCTATTACCAATTCGTTTTAGACACGTAAATGTTTACATAGGGTATATATTGCTTGTGCAATCATGCCTCATGTTTACCTCTCACAGTTTAAAAAGTTCTATGTGAGGTTTACAATTTTGGTTACTTCCAGTACGCTGCAGTGCACCCGGATCCGAATCCATATGCACCTGTTTTCGTCATTCACGCTTAACAATATCCTCTGGATCATCTGGTACAAGACCGTGGTCGACGATGTAACTGTTGTACAGGAAAATAAGGTACTCATTTTGTTTTTGTACCTGTTTTCATCATGGAAGCGATCGCTCGACGTTTTGTTCAGCGAAGTAACTGACACATAAAAGAAAATAAGATAGTTAGGTATGAAGAAGTAGGTACTCGTAGTTAGTTAATCATCATATTTTTAAATTATTTGTACTACTTAATTATATCCCAAGTAGAAACTGTACTTTTGCTTACCTATTCGATTATTGTACTATGTTTTAATACAAATAGGTTGAAGAAGGAGGGTTAAGAAGTTGGGTTTCCTGAGGGACGAGGGTCTAAAATAGCCACTTTGGAGCCAAAATTTTAAATTAGTTTTAATCGTAAACACGGTCAGATCTAGATATCTATTTATCGATGTGAATTTCAAATAAAGCATTCAGTTCTTGTAAACTACAGCCATTTTCACCTTTCCGTCGCATAAACATTAACAGGCAATATTATTTGTCTTAACTGGGATCGAAACTTGGTTTTGACTAAGGTACCTAGTTTTTGTATTGGGAGTTGGCCCTCTGCCTCCCCATTTCTGTATCTTAAAATTCACGGGGTCATTTTTAATAAATATGAAAACGTTTGCCTGCTGACCAAAGTGAAGATTAGTCAAATATTGTCAGATGAATCGGCAACTAAGTGATTATAAAAATCGTAAATGAAGATAATAATAAATATTGCTGGACATTTCACACAGCGCTATCTAGCCCCAAACTAAGCAGAGCTTGTACAATGGAAACCAGATAACTGATAGAATACTTATATCGTTTTTTTTGTAAATACATACTTCTAATATATATAAAAACAACCAGACCCGGAACAAATATCTGTAGATCATGCAAACATTTGTTCTGCGGTGGGAATCGAACCCACTACCTCCTACGTCTCAGCCGGCTGTTCGCCCACTGCGCCACGGAAGTCGTCAGATGGTGATCAGTTTAAATGGACTCCCGCTGGATTCGCCTTTAATTTCTTTAAAAATTAAAAGTCTGCCGGCCTTAACTCTCCTCTGAAATTGAACATATTTGTATCTTGCTACTTTTTCTTCTTGTGTTTTACGTGGCTTTAGTGTGTGCTCTTCGCAGGATTGGTGTCAAGTTCTGCACGTCATCACCAACTACTTCATGGTTACGAGCTACTTCTGGATGTTTTGTGAAGCTTTACATTTGCACATTGCTCTAGTTGTGGTAAGTACGATTTCGAAAAGTATTGTAATTGTTTTTTTAGTATCATTTTAAAGTTGATTTCGATTAAATAAATGCAATTTTTTTATTTTATACCTTCTTTTATCCCTGGAACCCCTTTCCGTTTTTCAGGATAAAATATCCTTAATTTTAATCCATAGCTTACGGCTTTGTATCAAGTTTCATCGAAATCCATCCAGCGTGATGTACACAGACAGACTAAAATGAAAACTAATATCAATTGCCCTCTATAATTGTTAAGAATAAAAATTAATATTAAAAATATATATAATGTTATATGTACTTGTAACTTCGGTTTTATTAGGACGACCTCCATGGCGCAGTGGGAGATTAGCGAGCTGAGGCGTAGGAGATAGCGGGTTCGATGCCCGCCGCGGAACAAATGTTTGCATGATATACAGATATTTGTTCCGGGTCTGGATGTTAGATTATATATTATAAGTTTGTATTTACAAAAAAATCATATAAGTATTCTCAGTCATCAGTTATCTGGTTCCCATAGTACAAGCTCTGCTTAGTTTGGGGCTAGATAGCGCTGTGTGAAATGTCCAGCGATATGTATTTATTTATTTAATAGGTATATGTATAGAAGATAGAAAAAGCTGTTGATGTTCATGTGTAAAATCATTCGATACTCGAGAATATGAAAAGCAAACATTAATCAGTGAACGTACAACAGCTGCCTCATTTTGCCTTGTTTCTCCGTTTTACCTGCGAAAAAAGCATATAGATTAGATTAGATTAGATAATACTTTATTGCACACCACGAATCAAATACATATAAAAAACAACTACGTAAATCTATGGATGCAATTGGCGGTCTTATCGCTAATTAGCGATCTCTACCAGACAACATTTGGATGGAATGGACTGTGTAGACATTACCTGGGGTGTAATGGTGTACCTAACATACTACATGTACATACATACTAATACTAATTATATAAAAATAAAAATATAAAACTTACATAAATGAAAGTTACATGAATCTAAATAATATTTACTCATAATAATTTATAGATACATACTTAGACTTATTTAAGAAACAAATAATTAATAATAAATACATATATATTTAGCGACAAATACTCAGATAGTGTTCTCTGAGCATACGTTTAAAAATGGCAAGTGACTTGGCACATCTGATAGCCACCGCGCGTTCCATAACCGGACAGCCTGCACTGTAAAAGACTTATCAAAGTAGGAGGAGGAGTGTACAGGTGTCCTGAGTTGGAGTGTGTCATATAGTTAGCAGGTAGTTTAAAAATAACACACCAGGCGCAAACCAAATATTTTAAGAACATACCTATTCTTTTTATATACTACCTGGAGGTGGAACAAGCTTATGGCCCACCTCATGTTAAGTGATAACCATCGCCTATAGCAAAGTATTGCCTCGTAGGTTACGCAAATTAGAAACGTGCCCTACGCTGCACTGCCCTGCGACCATCAACTTGAGGCATACAGGTGTAAAGCCTCATGTGCATGTAATTTAACCAGAAACTATACCATTCATACTGAAACACAGCAATGCTGCTTGACGGTAGAAATAGGTATGGTGGTAGTACTTCGCCGGTCGAGCCCTTTCACAATGAACTCTACTACTCTACTTAACCCGCTTCTCGTCAAGCTACTTATATATACATATACAAATGTATAATAAGCGATAATGTATAACGTACGTTACGTCTTATGATATTCATGCTCCACATACACATAACGTCAGAAAACTTGATATAATATCGCACTAAATAATCATGAAAACTAACTGAAAGTTGATATAACTCCGACATAGTCACGTACGGTGGCTCTGGGGGTTAGCAAATATAGTAAAGCCGTATTTGGATTAGGGGAATGTTTGTTAGTCTTCCTCAGATGCGGGACTGAGCGAACTCAGTGGTTCATGGTTAACACATCCGTTTTATTTCCACTAAGGTTATGGTTGCAACTTGTTTACGATTGGGTGCGCGGTGCTGCGCCCCTCATCAGTGACAGTGCGGTACGACAGTCAAACAGCCTGGTCACCATGGATTATCGTGTTCCAGGGTCACCGGTAGGATTTCCCGACACGCTTGCCTTAATGATACCATCTGCCGGGCTTTTTGCAGCGTCAACGTTCCAGCCGTTCTCGACCGAACGGTCTGATACGTGACGATGGTTAGAGCCCTGACGGTATTACTCTTATACCTTTGGGAGAAGGGTAGGCCTTTGGTTTGGGACGTCACGTGCGTCGATACCCTTGCACCATCTCATCTGTCTGGTACAGCAGTTGGGACCGGTGCGGCGCTGATTCAGTCGAAGATCTCAAGCGGCGCAAATATGGAAGTCTCGACATTTTTCGTATTTGAGGCATTTGGGGACGAGACCCTGGGTCCATGAGGTACCGGGGCCCATCGCGTTTTCAAAATTCTTTCTGGGCGTCTGGTCGAAGCGACGTGTGATCCGAAAGCTGGCGCTTATCTGGGTCAACGCATAAGCATTGCCATTCAGCGGGACAATGCAGCCAGTGTCTTGGGGAAACTTCCGCCTGGTAGTGATCTGGAGCAGTTGAGCTATCTATAGATTGTTTGCAACGGTCTTTAGATGATTCAATAACTGTTTCTTCTATATTTTATTGTATATTGTCTCTATTACTAAGGTTAACATGATTATATTAATCTGCTAACGCCTCGGTGAGGTAGGGTTGTGTAGTGCACTCTACAGTGCACGCGCGGTCTAAGATCTTTATAGAATTTGAGATCATACAACTTGAGCTTGCTAAATATTTATAGAAAATTCCCGATTGCATCATACAGTAAATTGCCGCTCTAGATCCGTAGAAAACATTTTCCACCTACGACAATGATACTCAGTTTTCCTAAGAATATAGGGGATATTATAATGACGACTGTAATCTAGCAGAGCAAATGTGGGGCTTAAATTGCACAAGTATCCTGTTGAAGCCCCCAAGAGTTAATAGCACTAGCGTTCTTTCGAGATACTGTACAGTTTTACCTACATGCTAAATGAAAAAAATAGTAAATACGAGGTGTCGCACGGCCATAGTTGAGCGGAATCTATACTACCGCGAACTACTTGGCACGTCATTGTTCCGAAGTGTATCCTTTCATCGAGTTGAGGAATACGCCATGTAACAGCGGAAACTTCCGTGTGCTTCCTGTTCAGTTACTGCATAAATTCCTTTCGATGCGGCCTTATTAAATAGAGGTACCTGCTATGGCTAATTATTATTTAACTAAATTGTTTCTTTAATAATAATAACATCATGTTTAAAAACAGTTATCATATTTCTTAGCTAAGTACCTAAAAAGTGGGGAGAGGTGTATGGGTTTTGATTATTTATTATATTTGTAAAAAAGAGTCCCTACAGATTTTTATAATTCTTGAAGTGAGCAAATGAAATGAAAATTCATAATTGGAACCGCAAGCAGATTCAAATGAGCCCAAACACTAGTATCCTACTATAATCCATTCAGAAGTTTTGTTGTCTAGCATCTGTCTTCATCCTGAGACCACCTCCATACCATATTATTGCATTGTCACCGAAGTTACATATGTATTCCAAATTTCAGCTCAATCTGTTGAGGGAAACGGGTTTAAAATTCACTTACAAGATTCCACCCGCACAAACATACATACATTGCAAGCTTGTAATTTATCATCCAGCTAATTAGCGACGACTATACTTAGTAATGTTAGGTCTAGAATTGACTTTATGTTAATTTCACGTTTAAAAAGTGTAAAAAGACGATTTGTAAATGATTATATTATTCTTTTCAATAATAGATTGTTTGATTTGACTTTTGACTAAATTGGTGGTATAAATATTAAATATTATTATAATGTGTGTTGCCATCATTTTTTTTGAATTTATAAATAATAATTTTAATTTAGTTTATAATTTAAAAAGAATATTTAAACCACACCAACTTAGTCAAAAGTCAGGTCAACATTTTCACTTAATTTAAAACAATAAATTTTATTGCTTTAATTTAAGTGAAAAATTTCAGGCACATGAGACTTTACACCTGTACCCTTCAAGTTGATGGTCGCAAGGCAGTGCATCGTAAGGTGCGTGACCTACGAGGCAATACTTTGTTATAGGTGCTAACACTTAACAGCATATGGGCCATATGCTTGAAACAAGCATACTGATGAAAAAAAAGTATTTAATTTTCCCCAAATTGGTTAAAAGTCTCTGTATCAAATTACATTTTGAATTATAATTACTAGGACGGGAAATCTTGTAAGGTTCGTTTCATCTGTACAGATGAAACGAACGACCTTGCAAGATTTCCTTCGTTAAATGGACTCGGAGTCTCTAATGTTGTAGGTACTCGAAATATAAAAAAAAACAAAAGCCATTGAGCGAAGCGAACACAATGTTAACCTTGATGTGAAAGTTTTCATTTTATGACCTCGTGTCATTTCGATGAAATCCATTACAGTAAACTTATATGGGTTGCTTCAAAATATGTAATACTAACTATTGCCCGCGGACTCGCCCGCATTGTTCTGGGGTGCAAAAATATATATCGAAACTTTGATATCGCATTTTTATCCCATGGGAACTAATTTATGGGATAAAAAGTAGCCTATAAATATGGTAATCCAGGTTATAATCCATGTTCATACCAAATTTCATCGAAATCGGTTCAGCCGTTTTGACGTGATTGAGTAACAAACAAACAACCATCCAAACTTTCGCATTTATAACATTAGTGTGATGCTGTCTACACCAGTGCGTTATAGCGCATGCCCTTAGCGCACTCCGATCCGGCATCGATGGGTTGGCGTCTGAGGTTAGCGTGCAACATTCCGAGTGTTTTACCAGACAAAATGGCGAAGATTGTTGTTCTATTTTTTAAATTATAATCTTTTTTATCCAGATTCTCTTTTTCTTGCGTTTTTTACTTGCATTTAACACTAAATATGCCGCACAGATAGCTAAACGTTCACACGCGTCCATCTTGGCGACTTATCGAGACGCACAGGTGTAGACGATAAGCTGCAAGCGTCACAGGGCAATCAATATTGCATACGCTTGACGCAAGACTAATTGAAAGTTGAAGACACACTGGTGTAGGCAGTCATAGCTATACGCCGAGCCTCAGCTCATACACACAGTTTATTTTATGACTTCTCGAAATTAGATGTTTTTAAATGGAGAAACACCTTGTAAAAATTTGGAGTTTTCACATAAAACTCAGTTAATAAGGGGAAGCTCGTTTATGGCTTACCATAAACGAAAACAAATTTTATATCTAATAATAGTTTGTTCAGTATCATGGGAAGAATCGCTCTTTTTTACAAGCTTTTTATTAACTTGCTTCTTGTACATGAATTTTAAACCCGTTCTCCTCAACCCATTGAGCTGAAATTTGGAATACATATGTAACTTCGGTGACAATACAATAATATGGTACTTACCATGGAGGTCATCTCATGATGGAGACGGATGCTAGACAACGGAACTTCTGACTGGATTATAGTAGGCTACTAGTGTTTTGGGCTCATTTGAATTTGCTTGCGGTTCCAATTATGAATTTTATAAAAGCTTGTTTTGAAAAAGTAATTTTACAACAAAAAACTTACTGTGTTAACGTTTTCAAAGTACCCTGTATATTTTGACTCAGGTGTTCGTGAAAGATGAGGTGGCAATGCGTTGGTTCATGGGCTTGGGATGGGGTCTGTCCCTCGTCGTCATCCTGGTTTATGCCGTCGTGCGCTACTTTTACGGATACACTGAAAGGTTAGTAAAACCAATGGTATAGTTAAATTTCATTGTTTAATAACAATGTGCAGACCTGAACCTAAAATTGAGATTTGCGATCTTATTTTTGACTATACGTGCTACTAATGTCGCGTGATAAGGCAATAGACGAATTACTTAAAAGTCCTGATCTTAACATGCGGAAGTGAATCGTTACCAAGCCAAGTTTCCTGATATAAAAGGTTTGACTATCAGTTCTTGATTTTTATTTAAAATTACATAAAATATGAGTTAAGTCCGAGCCACCTTACTCCGATGTAAAAATCTATATTCCGATGTATTAGGTTCCTAATTCTAAATGGCAAGAGACAATGGATGGAAGACTGATGCGGTGTTCGAATTATCAACTCTATTACTCACTTTGAGTTCAATAGTTCATAAATCTCAATATTCATAGGCTATGTGGTTTTAATTTTAAACTTTCGCATTAAAAGTATTAGTGATTAATCATCATTATCGTAGTCAGCCCTTCTCATCCCACTGCTCATAGGCATAGGCCTCTTTTTGTTGTCGCCATTTGCCTCTGTCCTGCGCTGTTCTAACCCACATACGACCTGCGATTTTTATAATGTCGTTGACCCATCTTGGCGGTGGACGACCTGCGTTCCTGGTTCCATCTCAGAGCCACCACTCAGTCAGCACCCTGCTCCACCTGTCATCACCGCGCCTGGCCACATGTCCTGCCCAACTCCATTTGAGTCCCAATATACGCTTGCTAACGCCTTGAACTTTAGTCCGCTTGCGAATTTCGATATCGGGGACTCGGTCTAGCAGTGTGATGCCAAGCATGGTGCGCTCCATGGCTCTCTGTGCGACTCCAATCCTGTGCACAGTCTCCTTTGTGCGCGTCCATTTCTCAGCAACGTAGGTTAATGTTGGTAGGACACATTGGTTGTAGAGGCGGATCTTTAGACATTGTGGAACGGTGGAAGATATGAAAATATCGTCATATTATTTAATTGCGATATTTATTAACTACATGTTGATCCACCCTGGCTGTGCACGGATTTCAAAATGTGCCAATTTCAGAACCCCTCGGAATAAGGTGCTTTTACCTTTTAATTACACATCCAGAACACAATAATTACAAGCAAATTGAAAGCTTATCCGATAGAAAACTTACAAAGTAACTATAAGAAACTATGTCATTCGTCAGCATAATTACTTCGACTATAAGTACGTTTACCTACTGCATAAAACCTATTGGATGTTAGAATAGTTTTATTGCGAAAAGATGAATAGTTAATAGAGAGTTAAAGGAAGTTTTGCTTGTGTTAATCCAAATTTATTCATTCATAGTTTGTCATAAACTTGTATTATTATTATCATTATTAAGAGCATGTAGTGTCCAACTGCAGGGCAAAGGCCTCCTTTCCTTCTCTCCAGTTTTCTCTGTTTTGGGCTATTGTGGACCAATCCTGTAAATGGGCATCAATTTCGTCCCTCCATCTTCGCCGCGGTCTGCCACGAGATCGTTTCCCGTTTAGAGGTGTCCACTCTGTGGTGGCTTTAGTCCATAACGCATCCGACATGCGGCAGACGTGGCCCGCCCAATGCCACTTCAGTTTACCCACTTGTTGCCCGACATCCGCGATTTGTATGCTTATTTAAAAAGCATTTTAAAGCATGGCTGTTGTATTTCTAAGTAATTTATATAAACGAGTTTATATTGTTATAGCATAAAGATGTTTTAATTATTATAAAGAGCTCATAATAGTAATTGATGGGATTTTAATTCGTTGCAGTGAGTCTATATCATGTTCAATACGTTGAGTCTCAACAAGAGTCCCTCTCTTCAAGGGTCAAGAAACTCGCCGCAAAATTTCAGGATGCAAAGTACCCACCAAAACTAAATTAACACTTTAATTGATTTTCCAAATCTCCTGAATACAAACCGACTCATTATAAATGATTAATGTTTAAATGTAACATCAGCGTCTGCGAATAAGTAACAAAGGGATTTAGAATATGTACTCAATACTCATAATACTCATAATCGTTTATTGTATTCCACAATTTAATTATAGGTATTGATAGGTACATGATCATTATAGACCTTGTTGGGCACAACAATATTTTGGAGAGACAACTATTAAGTCACGCTACGTAAACTGTAACTGTTGAAGTTGTGGCATGATTCTCATCACTAGCGAACTCATACCATGCCGGCTCCGACGTGGCGCATATACTACGCTTCCCGCATCGAACCTATGCCGCTTCGGCTAGCGCGGCTCCCTTGCAAATCGCTAACGAAAGCACATTTCTCATTCTCACTTTCATCCTATCTATAATTTCTGTTTTCCATCTATACAATACGTATCATGTAACGTCTTCATCTATGTTATACACTATTTATTTGTACGCATTAAGCTCCTTTAGTTTATGATTAAACGATTAAAGTATGAAGTGTTATATTCTACGCTATTTACCTACAAACTTCCTCACTCGCTCAAAACTCCTATAGAGTTTACGCACACACCTACACGTAGAAAAGAGTTATTTATTTCTAAGACATAGTTATAACTACTGTTGGTTTTAAGCATTAGTTAGTAAACTCTCTGTTAAGCAGTTCAAAGAATTTCTGAACACTTTTGTACATCTTAAAATAGGGTTTAGAATAAGCTGATTTATTGATGATCTTACAGCTTGTATGCTACTAGTGGTATTATTCATAATTCTATGACACGCTTGGGCGTAAAAATTGCGATTACTATAAATCAGCGTGAACTAAAATGTTTTATTTAAATAATAATAATAATGTATGTATGTGCATTGTTGATTTTATAGATGCTGGATGGATATGAGCGACACATTTTGGATCATCGTCGTCCCGGTTGTGATATCTTTGTTCATGTCTCTCAGTAAGTTTTTATGTTTTTTAGAGATTCAAACTTCTAACTTAACTTGCTAGCTTTAAAAACTACGCTGTTCTAAGACGAAAGCTAAATCTAGCTTTACACACCCGGATATTCAATACAAGCTGACCCGCCCGCGTAGTGTAAAAACTTTTTACAAAAGGTTCAGTGTTCCGTAGATTTCCCATTACATACAAAGTTTACCTCTTTATACACGGTGTCCTTTAATCACTGTTTTCCCAGAACACACGTTGTTCAGACTATAGTCTACTAATAGTTTATAGCATCAAACAAGAGAAATAAAAAAATCAAGACCTTCTCAACTAAGTCCACCTTTGTTCAAAAACTAGCCGTAACATAAAGTTCATTGGCACGCTAGCCGTAGCGTACCTACTATTATTATTTATGTGGCGATACGGCGGCATGTTGTAGTGCGTAACGTTAAAATAGACGTTTTAAGTTAGTAACTTTTTATGTTTATCAAAGACCGATTTCATTTTTTTTAATTTGAGTTATTAAACCCTTTGTAGATCATGGTCTGAACAATGCTTGTTCTGGGAAAACAGCGATTTAAAGGACACCGTGGTATATTACAAGCTGACTCGCCCTGGTTTGGCACAGATTTTCACACAGAATAAAACTCACTCAGGAATAATGTATGTTTCTATTAGTGAAATAATTCTTAAAATCGGATCAGTTCCAGAGGTTAATCCCCCCTACATCCAAACCGCCAAACTCGCAAATTTTACCTCTTCTTATTAGTGTGGACAGTATAGGTCAATAAAAAATTTAGTAAAATATAGGTACATATCAAATACACTGGGCCTTATCGTTAAAACAATTTATCAGTACGTGACGTGCTCATTATAAGATATAGCTATTTTGTTAGGGTTTGTCAAATTGTGTGTCTACTAGCTTCCGCCTGCGGCTTCGCACACGTGATTTGCCAATAAAAAGTAGTATATATATTAATCCAGGTTATAATTTACGTACATATTAAATTTCATCCAAATCAGTTCAGCCGTTACGACCTGATTGAGTAACAAATAAACAAACATCCTAACTTTCGCATTTATAATATTAGTGTGATGTCGGTCGAATTATTTATTAGAGATGATTAAAAAGATATAAAGCACTTCATTATTGGTAACATTTAATTATTTATTACTTTTAGCTTATATTTTACTACTATCTGGTGCCAGCGGCTTTGCCCGTTGTTCTGTGGGTGCAAAAATATATATAGAAAATTTGACATCGCATTTTTATCCCATATGGGAACTGATTTATGGGATAAAAAGTAGCATAATATGTTTGAATCCAGACTATAATCTACGATCATACCAAATTTCATTAAAATCGGTTCAGCCGTTTTGACGTGACTGAGTAACAAAGAAACAAACATCCAAACTTTCGCATTTATAATATTAGTGTGGTGTCCAGCAGTGATACATATTATGATGTTATGTTGTTAAAACGTTACGAAAACCAACGAACGCTCAGTAAACTAGTTTCTTAATAAACTCTGGCTATAAATATTTTTAGTATTTTTGTATCGTTAAGTTATTCCCAAACAATAAAGAACTTTCACAAAACAGCGCAATGCGTTTGAGGACATAGCCTTCTTTTATGGCCTCCCATCACCCGGGTGCTTATTCGGAGAAGGTTAACAAATAACAATGTAGGAAGTAAGTAAATTCACATGTTAAACATAGTGACAGAGTTTTTATGCCGCCAAAGAATTATGGCATATTAAGCAAGATCTGACAACAGCACCGAAGTAAAGGCCCATTTACATGAGACGAGCGAATGTTCATTCTATCCCCACTCAATCAAATTATTTTAGTGTAAACAGACGTAGAGCACTCTTTCGTTGTTTTGTCTGCGTTCCCAAAGATTCTATGGAATATAGAATCTTTGGAATCCAATAATGCTCGCACGCTTGATGTACACGGTACTAGAGCGTGCGAACAGTTGCTTAGAGCATTCTTGCGTGTTTGAACGTATTCGATCCCCGGAGCGGTCTCTTCAAAGTGTTCTTGTGTTCTTGACACGAATGAGCAATGAGCATTCGTTCATCTGATCTAAACATCTATTGTGTAAGAATTCTAGTTCTTGGTTCTCATTCTTCTTTTGGTGTAAGAACAAGAAGAAGAACGCTAAGAAGAATCTTTCGTTTACACTAAAAGATCGAGAAAGAATGCTCTTGTTCTAGTAATACTCGTACAAGGTAGCTCACGGTGAGTGAGTAAAATAAAGATCTCCGCCATCGAGTTTTTCCTTGTTACCCCAATTTTATTTAGGATTTTTAAAACTAAATGTGTATGGAGTAAGGATGTTATTGATGGTGTTCCGTTGAACACCATCAAAAACCTCCTTAACAGTTATTGCTAAGGAATTTTTTAAACAGGTGTTCAACGGGTTTTGCGAACTAAAAGTGAACTTTCCTCTTGAACAATCTGCAATATGTCTTAAGGCGCATTATAAATCACTAGGATGACTCACTAATAGCCCCATCTTTCATAATTGCATGCCATAAAAATTCCAGCTTCTTATTTTAATACTATAGCTGAATAAATATAGCTGAATTATTTTTAAACTTAGACGAGTGGCCAGGAGAATAACTAGAATGATTTGTATGTTGCAATCACACTAGTACTAGTAGTACTGTTTCAGCATTAGTTAAAATAACTGATGATATACGAGATGGCATGGACAATGGAAAAGTAACAGTACTATCACTTTTAGATTTTAGCAACGCTTTCAACAACGTTGACTTTGAAATTCTTCTTGGTACCCTACGCTCTCTTAACGTATCTCCAACAGTAATTGAGTGGTTTCACAGTTATCTGAACGGGCGCCGTCAGCGTTTACGCATTGATGATAGTTACAAATTACACGTAATTTATTTTCTTTATTGTTATGTATTATAAAAGGATCATTAAAAACAACTGACAGTAGCTGACTGTTTCTTATCATTCTTTCCTGACTTGATTTCGCAGTAACAGGCAGTAAAATTGACGTTTCAAAGTGATCCTTGTGATTTTAATGAATAAAAAGATTTTTATTTTTATTTTTTGTGGATAAAGTCTGCGGTTAAAAGTACATATTTATACTAGCTGTTGCCCGTGACTTTGTACGCATTACACTACCTACTAAATATCTAGGCAATCTAGAAATAAATCCAAATTCGATATTGCAACTTGACTTGACACACCATTTTTATCCCATGGGACCTGATTTATGGGAAGTAGTCTGTGTCAATCCAGCCTATAATACACGTACATACTAAATTTCATCGAAATCAGTTCAGCCGTTACGACGTGATTGAGTAACAAACATAAACCATCATCCAAACTTTCGCATTTATAATATTAGATTAGATTAGATTAGATAATACTTTATTGCACACCACGAATCAAATACATATAAAAAACAACTACATAAATCTATGGATACAATTGGCGGTCTTATCGCTAATTAGCGATCTCTACCAGACAACCTTTGGATGGAATGGACTGTGTAGACATTACCTGGGGTGTAATGGTGTACCTAACATACTACATGTACATACATACTAATACTAATTATATAAAAATAAAAAAATATATATATAAAACTTACATAAATGAAAGTTACATGAATCTAAATAATAACTACTCATAATAATTTATAGATACATACTTAGACTTATTTAAGAAACAAATAATTAATAATAAATACATATATATTTAGCAACAAATACTCAGATAGTGTTCTCTGAGCATACGTTTAAAAATGGCAAGTGACTTGGCACATCTGATAGCCACCGCGCGTTCCATAACCGGACAGCCTGCACTGTAAAAGACTTATCAAAGTAGGAGGAGGAGTGTGCAGGTGTCCTGAGTTGGAGTGTGTCAGATGAACGCAAGGATCGAGGATTGGATTGATAGAGGAAATGGAAGCGTTCTTTAAGATAGGAAGGTGAGGAAGGGTTGAACAGGATGTTATATAAATGCTGAAGGATGTGAGTATCCCGGCGAAGGCGTATGGGTAACCACTTGAGCTTACTGCGAAATTCGGACACATGGTCATACTTCCGCAAGCCAAAGATGAACCGGATGCCAAAGTTTTGCAAGCGCTCAAGTTTATCTAGTTGCTGTTCAGTGAGATCTAGATAAGAAGCATCAGCATAGTCTAGTATCGGGAGAAGAAGCGACTGCGCGAGCCAAATTTTAGTGGCATTCGAAAGGAAGTTACGCAATCTCCTAAGCGAACCCGCTGAGGAAAACATCTTACGACTGACTTCAGATATCTGAGGTCCCCATGACAGTTGCCTGTTCATGCATGCATTTCCGAACGAGTTGGAGCAATTTCAATCCCAAGCTTCTCTGTCATCTAAATAATCTGATATTTTATAGTAGGTTTTTTTTATAGAAATAACATGATCTGTATAAAAAAGCCTACTATAATATATTATATAAATACTTTTTTAAATTTGTTAAATGTAATTATTGTACATCACTTGAGAGTTTGCTATAAAAGCGTACACCTTGCCCTTTAAACGATTTACTAACTTTATGGAGTCTACAAGCGGCAATGGCGGGTTTATCTTTATTTCGAGAATTAAATTTATGATTATCGCTATTTTTCTTATACAAATTAATATTTTTTGAATACACATCTGATTTTCATAGATGTTTATTGGCAAGGGAATGTCATAATATGTATTTCTTTAAACTTATGGCGTAATGATTCTCTGGGACTCATATTATAAATTGCACGAACAGCCCTCTTCTGCAGAACAAACACGGGGTTTACATCTGCAGCACTCCCCCACAGCAGTATACCGTATAACATAATGCTGTAGATGTCGTTGAAGTAAACTATTATATCTGTGTCTACGTCTATAAAAAGACGGATCTTTTTGACTGCGTATGCCGCAGAACTCTTCGACAACTTATCAATGTGAGGGCCCCATTGAAGCTTATTATCTAGGGTTACCTAATAATATGGTGGTGTCCACAAGAGCCAACTCCTCGTCTTTGATTTTTATATCTGCTTTAACTTGGTAATTTAAATCGAATACACTTTGTTTTCTTTTCATTTAGAAGAAGATTGTTTACATTGAATCATTTTACGACCTTAGAGATTGCAGTGATTACATCGTCAAAATCGTTTCTAGTCGCTTTAATTTAAATAAAAGAAACGTGTCATCTGCAAACAATACAAAACAACCTCATGATCGTCCCTTACAAGATGGGGGAGATCATTAATATATACTAAAAACAAAAATCAGTGGCGTAACTACAGGGTGGCAAGTCGGCAAAATGCCACGGGAGGCGGAAGGGGCCCCGGTCAGAGGAGAATCCCAACTCCCAACATTTATTCCCATGTGGAAGTTTTAGACCAATTAGAGGTCAGTCCGATTTATTATCCGTTATCGGATTGCTCTCGGAGTCGGTATCGTACGGATATACTGAAATTGATAAAAACTTATTTAATAATAATAATAATTAATAATTTTATTTATTCAGCAACAAACTTCAGTATTTCACAAACAAAAATTACAATGGTTTACTAGGTATAATACAATTCAGGATGGAAAACATAGGTACCCAAACCAGGATGGACCAGTATGATGGCATACCTATACCTCCCTCCGGTCTATGGTCATAATGGAATCTTCAGTGAATGTGTAAGTGTGGGAGTGTGTTCGTTCCGTGATTTACGTGCGAGTGTGTGTGTGTGTGTGTAAGTGTTTGTCCATTTGCATGCGAGGATGTGTGGTGAGCGTTTGTGTGTGAAAGAGTGTGTGGTGTGAGTGTGTGAAAGTGGGTGTGCGGTGTGAGTGTGTGTGAGGGTGTCAGTTTGTGTACAAATAAATGGGTGAGTTTGTGGTTTTAAGAAATTCTATGGGACAAGAAGGGTTAAGCAACTTGGCTATTCTATCTATCGAACATTCTATGGCCTGAAATTTGAACTTTGATGATGTCATTAACACTTTTGCGGAACTTTTGCGGTCTGAGGAAATGAATTTTAATAATTAAAATTGTGTGCGGCCGCTCAGTGTTTTTTGACAGAATCGCATTTCGACTACTATTTACTAAACTGGTGTATTCGCGACACAGATTACATTGTAGTGCCTTTTAAAAATTAGTACATTCTGAAACAAAAGTGATTTTCCGTGACACAACAAACAGGCAAACAATGTAATTTATACTTTGTTGTGGTTTGCTTGTAAAAATACTATTATTGTTGGTTCAGCTTCTTTATATTTTTATAAAGAAAGAAACAGAGGAGGGGGAGGGCATCCGATGAATTTGCTACGGGCCTCGAACGGTATAGTTACGCCACTGACAAAAATGGCCTCAGAATTGATCCCTGTGGTACATCAGTTTTAACCAGAGACCCCGGAGAACGCTTTCCATTCACGTCAACTCTACAATCTGCCACTTAAATGAGAAGTGAGAAAGTCTAAAGCAACGTTCCTAATAACAATTTCCTTGGTCTTGGAAAATTTATTCCAGTTATGCATGCACCGATTAGGCACACCTAACTGAAATTCATGAAAGTTTGGAACTGGTATCACAAAAACTATTACAAGACTAAGGTAAAAGATTTAACGTCCCAAGGATTTGTGCAACCCTATGCTCGGTATTAGCACAATCATCCTCGGATTGCCAAGGAAAAATCTCAAGTTCTCTTGTCGATACAATTTTGTTTTAACCCAGTAAGGGTGCTAAATGATTGGAGACATCCGAAACTGATTATTTGCAGGATAAGTTAATTTGTTAAATATGTTTTATTTTTTGCTTTTTATTTATGTACCAACAGAGTAAAGAGTACCTACCAAGCATAGATAAATAACATACTACGTACAATTGGTATTGAATTAAATAATACACTACCTTTTTATAACTACATACTTACCTACTCAAACACTGGCGACCCACAACTAGTTAAGTATTGTATTACTTAATTAAAACATTGTATAAGATATAATTTAAATGCAAAATAAATGTCTTTTTAGGTTTCAGTAACTCAATATGAAAAAAGCAACCCTTATAGGATCACTTCTTTTTCCGTCCGTCTGTCTGTCTGTCCGTCTGTCAAGACAATACCCTTTTTCTCAGGAACGCTTAGATATATCAAGATGAAATAAACATCAAATACTTACCGTTACTCATACAAACTTACTTTACTTATAGGTACAATCTGATTTAGGACCGCCGTGTAGTCTCATATAATAATTCTCTGGCCATTTCCAGACATGTTACAAGATGAATATCTACGCTACTCTTTTACCCGCTCTGTTATGCCTCTATGAAGATATTGTACAACCCATTTTTTTTTTTAATTCTTGGACGTGTTCCAAGTATTAGTAAGTAAGTAGTAGTCTTGATACTGCATTTACAGTATCAATACCATTTTGGTTCAAGAAAAAACCATTACGACCCATGTTCAAGAACCAGTGGCACTTTTAAGTAAAATATACTGTTACGAGCTGAGGATTCGGAATATACGAGTACCAATTAAACCAACTAACGCATTTATTACATATTAAAATAATAAAACACGAACTAAATCAGACAACACTAATGCACACTATCGTTCCCAATAAAACGCTTATAAACGACTAAAAGTCTCTTAAATGTATCGCACTCTTAGCATAGTTAATACTTACTCATAGCTACAGCTTAGTTAATACTTACTCACACTAAAGACTCGTTTTTTTTCGAATGGACTTTCTCGCTGTTGGTCTCCGAGGCCGTTGCAGCTTAACCAAACTTTTGGCGAGTGCAGATCGCGTTCAGCGCTGTAAGTATTGATGAGGCAACTAGCGCAAGGGTACCACTTAGTTACGAGCCTCAGCTTGGGCCGTTGCAAGGATGGGGATAGGAGATAAATTATCAGGTACATGTTTGTACCTTGTATAGGCGGCGACTGAAGCGACTCGTTGACCTCGCCGGCGAGGTCGGTGTATCTGTGAAGTGATTGCTCTGTATAATGTAGATGACTCCGAAATCTTCTCCGCGTGGAGGTGATTTTGTCATTCGAATCTCCGAGAACGTGTCTCGGTCGAGGGAGGGTTTATGGCAAACCCACGCTTTATTTATGTGTACCTCGTACGTACACATCTATACAATTCCAGAACATTCTGGATTATTTCAGTCCAAGTCCGAGGTGTGTGCCTATTGCCTATTATGTAACATTGGAGGTATACCTGCGACCTGTCCACTATTGGTTAATCTGTGAAACAGAAGGTATATGACACACCTATTGCTTACTCTATGACATAAATCGGCGTAACAATACGTATTGGATGGAAATAGTTGGCAATTGAACCATCTGGTTCTCGTTAATTGTGCTTATAACATACCAACATAGTTGACTCTGTATCTCTGAGCAAGGATCCTTGATCTGAGCTCTATGTTTGTTTGTTGACTGCATCATTTGTCAGTTTAATTATCCGTACCTACTCTGATGTTATAATAGGGATTTACCTATCAAGTTACCGTTTTGTAATAGGTACTGGCTGTTTAAAAATTATTTATCTTTGGTTCGCTGAGAATTCTAATTTTAAATAAATTTTATTTATAAGATTATTACGTATTTTAATCACTTTTTTTCTAATTGAGTCATTTATTTTTGATCATGTTTTTTATCAAGTTTAAATTTTAAATCGTTTTTTCGTCAGCATGGACACGTTAAAAACACGAGTATTATTGGAATATGAGTTCCGCTGAGGTACATACGGCTACACATCAAGCTATACATTTCCAGTATAAGCTGACCTCGCATTGTGTTGGCTTTTCGAAGAATGAGAGGTCCGCTTATCCTGGAAATGTATAGCTTGATGTGTAGCCGTGTGTACCAACGCGGCGCAAACGGCATGCAATAACAACGACGTTTACGGGGCAAACACTAAGAACAAACGCACATCACGTTTTCAGTTTCAACGCTTACGAAGAATAAGCAGTAGTTACGCGGAGACTATGCTCGACAACGACGAATTAAAGGCGGCTGTGGAAGCTGATGATTCTCGATCTACAGCTTAGTTAGCTTTCAACGTCAGCATCAAAACGATATCGGTCCATTTGCGTCAAATTGGCAAGGTAAAGCTTAAGAAATGGGTGGAAAATGGATCCTAGAGCTACGACAATCGTAAGCGCTCATCCTATTGGATGGGCCCTGAGCATTCAGCACCCTGGCAATGCCCTAAACGTTTTTTTTTTATACATTATAGGCTTGCGTTTGACCACGATCTCGCCTGATGGTAAGCGATGATGCAGTCTACGATGGTACACGCTTGCCTAGAAGAAACCTATTCACTCGTGACTTAAAGATACCCAGGTTGTAGCTATCAGGAAACACAAACTCTGGCAAGGCGTTCCACTCTTTGGCGGTGCGCATAATAAAGGTCGAAGAGAACCGCTACCGTACGTAAACTCACCCCTAGAAAAGTGATGGTCACTGTTTGTCATTAGTGCCGCTGTAATTCATGGCACATGGCACATGGCACCGTCGCACATGGTACGACGGTTACTGCAGATGTATACTGTGAAGAACTGAACACAATGATGGAGAAGCTCGCAACTCGTCAGCTAGCTTTGGTCAATCGCTCGTCCCCGCTTCTTCTGCACGACAACGCGCGAGCGCACACTATGCAACAGACGCTCTCTAAGTTACAAGACCTAGGGCTCGAAACTCTCCGCCATCCACCGTACTCACCAGACTTGGCGCCAACCAACTTTAACTTCTCCTAGAATTTGGACAAGTTCTTGGAGGGGAACAAATTCAATACCCGAGAGACAGTACGAAATGCCTTTGAAGAGTTTGTTGGGTCCCGATCAGCCGACTTTTACAAAGGGACATTAATAAATCACCAATACGCTGGCAAAGATGTATTAAAAGCATGGGCGAATACTTTAATTTAATGAGGGCTTTTCGCGGGCATTTTTAGGGTTCCGTACCTCAAAAGGTACAAAATGAATCCTTATAAGATCACTCTCTTGTCCGTCTGTCTGTCTGTCCGTCAGTCTGACCGTGGGTCACCACCGATTTTCTCAGGAACGGGTCGACTTAGTAAGTTGAAATTTATACCAGATACTGAGGTTTATAGTCCCTATTAGGTGTATAAAAATCAAGGTCCTAAGTCAATACGATAAAAAAATTGGGTATATTTAGATTTTCGCGAAAACTTGTAAGTGCCAAAATTTACCTTAATTGTCAACTTTTTTATTTTTGTAATTACCCTATAACCGAAAGTACCTACCCGGAAGTAGGTTTTGGGTCGAAAACCTATAAGTATGGTAGTTCCCGTTAATCTAGAATCACGAAATCAAGAAAAAATGGTCTTACAGCACAAATAAGGAAAAATTCCAAAAAATAAAAAAATATGTTAGATATTAAAGGGTGTCCCATACATACATAGTTGACGCCAATTACGTTAAGGGGCTCTCATACAACAGACATAATTTATTTGCCGTTTGTTAGATATTGGTACGGAACCCTTGCGCAAGTCCGACTTGCACTTGGCCGGTTTTAACTTATAACTGCTAACCTTCGACCAACAATTGATCGAAGCTGCTAACAGATGGCGTTGCTCTGTCATAAGCTGATTATCAAACGTGTCAACATTATTTTCCGAGGAAACTGAAATAAAATAAAAATCATTTGTGTTTGTTATCTGTCGGAGTGAGATTGTTTTAGACGAATTGTGTTTCTTTGAGATTTTGGCCTTTATAAACCATATTTTTGGCAGTTTACCTCCAGACGCTGAACGCGACCTATCTGTTACGCTAGTTGAAATGGATTTATTTTAATATTTAGATAATCAAATAGAAAAATACTTGTAACTTTTTTTATGCAAATCGGCGAATTCATAGGTGAAGACCTGACATTGCTAATATTTTGCGATGTCTCTCCGTGATTAAAACTTAGTTGTCACTATGGAATATATTACATTTTGAAATATATAATTTATATCGCTTGCCATAATTATAAATGGAACTGTTTACACTGGGACGTAAATTACGACAACGACCAATAAAACAGATAATCTCGGAATACAATATATTATTAAAATCATATAGTGAAAACTGAGCTAAAGCGATCAGTGAGTAGCATCGCTGACAAGGTCTTAGCGTGGTCTTAGCCATTGTTTTTACCCGTCACTTATATCTTAGCGAGAGCCTTTTCTTACTGGGCGAATCTTTATTCTACTTGATAGATTTATTCTAATAACATATTTTAATATTCTGTCCTTTCGGCAGTTTTCCTTATCAACGTGGTACGCATCCTGCTCACAAAGCTTTACCCCGCGGCCAACCAGCACGCTTCGCTGGTAGCAAAGAAAGCCGCACGCGCCGCGCTTTTGCTGGTAAGAATCTAATAATTTTCACCTCACTCACTCATTTAATAGTACGTTATCCACACGCTGAAGCAACACACTGGACGAAGTGTGTCCATATAGGGGACACACAACGCTCTGCCACAGTTTGTAGGATGCTGTTGTGGCTCGCCCGTATCCTGCTCATCAGAGATGTTGTTTTCTTCCGAATTAGAAGTGTCTTCTTACATCCGGCCTTTGATACCTTTGTTTCATTGTAACAGAGAACCATAACTCTTTTTTGCGTAACTCAACCACGCCCATGCAGTAAAAAATAAATAAATGCTTATATTAGCTATAAATTATTGACCCGAAAGCATTTGAAACCTTTATTTGCTAAGAACCTTTAATATGGGTTCTGTAAATAGGATAATAATAACTTGCCAAAGCCCCTAAGTTGTATAAAAACAACACGCTTAAAAAGGATTTTCCGCAAGTAAACCAAAATTACGGTTGATTTTTTATGCCTAATAAAAATAAAACAAGACCGGTCAAGTACACACGGCTACACATCAAGCTATTCATTTCCAGTATAAGCTGATCTCGCATTATGTAGGCTTTTCGTAGAATTAGAGGTCAGCTTATACTGGACTCTGTAGCTTGATGTGTAGCCGTGTGCACAAGTGAGACTCGCGCACCGTGTGGTCCGTACCTACTATATCTAAACTAGCTGTTGCCCGCGACTTCATACGCGTTACACTACTAAATGTGTAGGTAACCTAGAAATAAAGCTAAAATCGCTGTTGCAACTTGACTTGACACCCCATTTTTATCCCATGGGAAATGATTTATGGGAAAAAAGGTAGACTATGTGGTAATCTAGGTTACAATCTACGTATAAACCTACCAAATTTCATCGAAATCGGTTCAATCGTTGCGACGTGATTGCGTCAAACAAATAAATGAACAAACATCCAAACTTTCACATTTATAATATTAGACGTGTGGTATATAAAACAAAGTCGGGTTATTAACACTATTTATAACTATAGAACAGTTGGGCCGATTTTATGACCTTGGATTTGTTGGATTTGTCTCCGCTCCGAATAGCAGAATAACTATTACAATATCGGAAAAATTCCCGAAAAAAAATTATGAAAAAAATTTTTTTTTATCATACATAGATGCTTGATGGCCATACAATGATGGCCGATTGACAATTTTACCAGCGACATACATTGGCAGCCCGCGTCATATGCATACGCAAGATGCAATAATACATTATACAAAATATAACCGATTAACACAGAGATTCTAAGGCGGTTCGAAGTTCGCCGGGTTAGTTATATAAAAACCAATTAATATACTAACGTCCTACAAAGTTTATTTCGGATAAAAAATATAATGACATTCTCATTTTTAAGGAAAAAATAATCATTTTAAAGATAAAATCACTCGCAGATACATATTTTACATTTTTTTATTTTATACACATATTTCAAAGCACCCAAATAAAATCTCTATCGTTCCATATATTGATTTCCGAAATCTCACCATATAAGAAGGCTTATCCAAGTTACATTCGATTCGCGATGACGCTGCGCTAGTCGGTAAGTCCGAAAATGTATGGGATTGACACATGCTATGGAAATATCACGAGATATATCGACAACAAACCTATGTAGAAAACGAATCGTTTCGAAGCGAATGTAACTTGGCTAAGCCCTAAGGTCACACAGAATCACTTCCCAAAGCATCTCCCAAGAGTCCTCAATCACGGAAGTTGAAAGAACGTTATAACAATAACCATTTGTGGTATTTACGCGATCCACGACCGACGGTAACGATTCAGGTAACGATTACTTTCTCTATAAAAGCATTGTGAGCAAATCTCTAGGGTTCCGTACCCAAAAGGTCAAACGGGACCCTATTACTAAGACTCCGCTGTCCGTCAGTCACCAGGCTGTATCTCATGAACCGTGATAGTTAGACAGTTGAAATTTTCACAAATGATGTATTTCTGTTGCCGCTATAACAACAAATACTAAAAACAGAATAAAATACGACAAATGTGATTTTTTGCCCGGTTTTGCTTGATATTGATAACGGCAACAGGTTGACGCTTAAAATACTCACAGAATATTAAGTTATATAATCGATTTAAAAATAAATAATAAAATTTGAATACAATTATTTACGGGGGGGCTCCCATCCCATACAACAAACGTGTTTTTTGCCGTTTTTATAGATAATGGTACGCAACTCTTCGTACACGAGTCCGACTCGCACTTGGCCGGTTTTTGTTATATAGTACATAGTCATAAAAGTATTATTCCAATGATACTTGATGCAAATAATAATATCTAAATTCTACTTGCAAACCACCAATTTATAACCTTTTCGTTCACAGTCACACATGTGAATAAGATAAAAGTTATTTTTAAAATGTCATTTATCGAAAAATTATGCCTGCATTTAGACGTTAGTAGAAAATAGTTCAAAACAGGTTCCTTTTAATTTAATTCTGCTTCCGATGACAGAATAAAGTGAAATAAAAGTAATATGGTTCATCCCTTACAATAGGTGACACGACAGTTCCTCATTCGAAGGACGTTGATAGTTTCGTAATTCAGAAAAAACTTGATGAAACTAAAAATATGAGAAGGTACTTGTCAGCCAATATAACAAAAGAGGGCTTCGCTACTTATCATCATATATTATTATGTGCTAGGATATCCATTGATGAACGTAGGCCTTCCTATAGTTTTGAACGACCGTCCTTATGCAGCCTGCACCCGACGGCTCCCAGCAACCTTAATTGGGTCGTCTTTGTATCTAGTGGACGCGTGCCCAATTTCTTCACTTTTTTTTGTTTTCAAAGGTCTTTATTAACAGAAATTCATAAATAACAAAATATCGCTAAACACAGTCTAGGTTGTTTAAACATACAGCAATCCACAGGCTGGAGCGCCTCTAAAAGTCTTTTGACAAAACTGTTATATAGAACTATTTTACGTTGTAAATCTAGAACTTATATAATGCTTTTTATGCACTTAGCTTGATAAACATAATTTTATGTGCACTTTGTCTAGCACACATTTTTAATTTTTAATTTTTAGTTGTAAGTATCAAGCACTTTTACTCGGTCAGGCACCACAATACAGCCAAAGAAAAATGTATTGGGGTGATACTTGACGTGGTAAATGCTTGTTTTTTTTATTAATCCTGTTGTATCAATCTTATTATACATCAGAAACGTTATTTTAACACAAATCTTAGGGTAGAAAAATGTAACTGCGAACGGCATACGCGGCACACTACCCGCACGGAGCAAGCGGCGAGCGACCATCCGAGCACACACACAGAAAGTTTGACCCGATCCTAAACAACAGCGCATTTATTACGGATAGTGATAATGATTTAGGTAGGTAACAATTTCTACGCTGCTGTTTTCAGTGCGTGGTTTTAACTCGAGAACCTCAGTCCAACGACCGTCAGTACTTTAAGCTATGCCCCCCGCGTTCCTGCAATCATGTTTTCTCTTTATCTAGACATCTCCAACTGGTCACATTACTGACTTTTCTAAAATTGTTTATCGCAGATCCCATTATTTGGTCTTCACTTCGTGTTGATTCCACTACGTCCGGCGCCCGACTCTGCTTTCGAGAAGGTCTACCAAGTGATATCTGCGCTACTTACTAGCCTGCAGGTAAGTAAACATTTGGCGAACAGATGTATATCTACTTTACATAAAACACCTACATTTTTACCTAAATACCGCTAACAGTATAATAAGTTTTTCGGTATTAATCAAAATGTCAATTAAATAAATATATGATCAGAATTCATTCAGAAGGCACTGGCTCCAGAAACACAGCATAAACTAGTTCAAAAGCCTATGGATTCAACATTAATTTGTGACAAACCTGTAATATTGTGTCAATAACAATTTTTTTATTTTAATTTTATTTAATAATTCAATTTATCAGAGACGATGTAATTTACTGCTGTTTAGCTACCAATATATCTTCTTCTTAGTCGTAGCACTCTCGGCAGAGTGGTCGTGGTCATCATGTCAGGGTTGTGGCGCGCCACTCTTCTCGCACCGCTGCTCTTCTGGCACATTCGTTCAAAGTAACATCTACCAATATATACATAATACAATTTTACAAGCATACCGTACCATATTTTCAGCGGTCTCATCGATCCTGAAGTCCCAGAAGAACTTTTGTGTATCTAACAAAATTATATTGCAAAACAAGCAAGACGTGTTATCCTTCCAATAAAAAGGAATTATTTGAATAGGCCACTTCAGGGTTTTAAGGGATAAGCAACTTTCGTGATGATATTGCCAGCGTTTCCAGACCTTACTCGTATATGTCATATATTTTACTATTCGGAAGGATTTTTGGAACTTATTTGGAAAGTGCTGACGATAAACGGGTGAAAATGATTTTATCCCGGCAGAATATCTTAACCTATTATTTAGATCTGTTAGATTCACTGGGTACCAATTAAGGTGCCTACATCCTATGAAATTTCAAGATAGTAACAGAGTATTTATAGCCCCATTCATTATGCTTTAGTTAGATGCTACAGGATGTTAACAAATATGTATGTTTATCCTAAAGGGGCCACTGTCCGCGTTTATCAAAACATTTATTTAACCTCTTTTCGAAATTTAATATTTTCCACTGAAGAAGCCTTGGTAAATCAGCAGTAATCAGCATAAATTAAGTTAAAGAGCTGTTTTAACTGCATAACCTGAACTCATATATCGGACATACCAAACTAATATTTCTAAAATCGTGAATTGAGGTTTTTTAAGTTTGAATTTAATACAATTTTTAAGGCATTCATGCTGGAATATTTCTGGTAAATAACCTGAGTATTAAAAATCACTTCAAACTTCGTGATCAGATAATTCTTACATATTTTGAGGTGTAAAAATGCTACTCCTTGTTGTATAAAAAGGCGTTTGGTATTCTCGATAAGTCCTAAAGTACATCTTCGACGATAAATCCTAAGCACGACGTCCAAGAGACAGCTAATTTGTGGACGGACTAAAAATGATAACTTCTTCACCATCATCATCCACAGCCCGACTTGCTTGCACCCACTGCTGCGTATAGACCTCCCCAAGTTTGGACCATCCGCCACGATCCTGCGCTAGTCTCAGCCATTGACGGCCCGCGACTCTAACGATGTCGTCCACCCATCTAACTGCCGGACGTCCTACCCTTCTACAGCCATTCTTCGGCCACCATTCAGTCGCCACCTTGCTCCACCTGTCATCACCACATCTTGCCAAGTGTCCCGCCCAAGACCATTTGAGCTCCATAACTCGATTCCCAACGTCATAATCCTTCGTTCTTCTACGGATCTCGACGTTTGGAACTTGATCTAAGAGTTTGATGGCGAGCATAGTACGCTCCATGACTCTCTGTGCAACTCTTAACCTGTACACAGACTCCTGCGAGATCTCGGCATCGTAAGTCATGGTGGGCAGAACACATTGGCTACATAAGCGGGTCTTCAGACTCTGTGTAGTTTTAGGAGACTTATAAATGTCGTCCAGCTAGCCGAACGATTACTTATTTATATTTAAATTCGACTTTACCTATCTAAGGAGTAGAATCACTCCTTGAGGCTTATAACATGTATTGGAAGCACTCAGTGTGTGCGTACAACAAAAAAATCATGTTTAAATTTACGTAATTTTTTATGGCTTTAGGGTCTATGCGTGTCGGTTCTCTTCTGCTTCACAAACCACGACGTAACCACCGCAACCAAGGCACAATGGGCGAGGACGCTCCGCAGAAACGAGATTCCGATGACGGGTAATGTATCTTTCAACTGCACTTTTTATATCATCAGCTTTCACATTATCATCGGTAGATCTAAGATCTATGAGTTAGGCAGGCACGAGCTATGAACGCCGCATCTCTGAAAGTTCTAGTAGGTTTATATTTTTACCGGCCGCGAAACACGCGCCGATATTTTTATTGTTTTATTTATTAATCTCATTGCTGCCATTCCCGTGTATTTATAGTTTCGATCAGAGGGTTTTGGCTGGTAAGGATCGTGTTTCGAAAAATTATTTCACCCCAAACACTTCTAAAACACCTGCAGTATTCTGACGTAAACTCGCGGTCTTGGTGACTATTTTCATATGTAGTACAATACCTACAAAGCATAAAGATATAAAGTGAAGTCAATTCTTACTTAGCTTTAACAGTCGCCTCAATGCCCACTAGAAAGTTGTATCAAAGAATTGAAAAATGTAAGTTGCTTAGGCTGCAAGCTTAAAGCAGCAAGGTGGATTTGTAGGTAGGTAGGTCCACCCTCATCATTATGCTTGTATTTTTCTCGTGCCTGTTTTTTCCGAAAATATTCATTCGTTTTTGTGCCGCTTACGCTAACAATGATGTTTCTATAAATAGTAAGTATTTATACCTTAGTTGGTACACTCATATACATCTATACCTACTAACACTCGTCTACATCATTATACTCAGCGTTCGTTATTTTATTACACTTTCTTGACCAATTTTTACGGGGAAGAGTTTTGGGATAGCGAAACATGCGTTTCGTATTGTGTCGGATTCCAAAACTCCTCGCGTCTTTTATATCTTCGTTGCCAACAATAACCTAATCATCTCATCCGTTCGCATTAATATTAATTTGAGATCTAATAAAATTAATATATTTGTTATTTCCACAGGGATTACTGGGTGTGAGAGTATGAACAATACCCGCGAAAATGTAGTTTAATATTGTTAATAGTTTTTGAGAAGATCGTTATCTATCTTGATCTTCTATAGATACATATAATACAATTGTAACTGAGCCAAATTTATACATTAAATATATTTTGAAATGTTTAATTAATATCAACTTCATTGAAGCCAAAACGACACTTGTTTTAATTTATTTCAGTCCGTGAGTCTTCGTACGCGCATCACGCTGTATCTACTTTATGGATTATGATGAAACTTGATTGAATAAATAAATAAATAATAAATATTTCTGGACATTTTACACAGCGTTATCTAGCCCCAAACTAAGCAGATCTTGTATTATGGGAACCAGATAACTGATATAATACTTATATACATTTTTTTTGTAAATACATACTTGTAATATATAGAAAAACAACCAGACCGGGAACAAATATCTGTAGATCATGCAAACATTTATTCCGCGGCGGGAATCGAACCCTTGAATGATACCTTATATAAACTATTCGATTTATAACCCGGGATTCGAACCCACAAGCTCCAAATTGGAAGTCAGGGTACATCCCTCTAGGCCACCACAGGCCCTATTACATTATATTATTTAGATAATAGTTATTAAATCGTGGGAAGCCCAGGCGGGTCAGCTAATGTTATATGAACAAGCATTAGTATGCAAATATTTTGTACTTGGCCATCTTACAAAAACGCGGCTGAAATGAATACAGGAGAATTAGATTGTATACCAACTTTTCTACAATTTATCTTTCCTTATTTTGAAAGCAAATTTTCAAAAGAATTTCTTGTAATTGTTCTCGTTCAATTGTTGTTAGCAGTCTAGAGCAGTGGCTGTGAGGAGATTCTTATAAGGGCGACTCGCGCAACATTGCCTAATTCTATTTAGTGCCTATTTAGTATGTTGTCAAATCATACGTCAAATATAAACATGTTCAGTCGCTAAATGGTTTTAGGGATAGTTGTGTAAGTCGGACTAAATGTTTTATACATTGTACATAATGTTATACCTAATTAGGCTCTATGGCTCGGAAAAGCGCGAACAGGGTAGAGACTAAAGAGTTGGAGTCAATCGAAGTGAATATTTAGCGGATGGTAAGGAATGATTATTTTTAAGGTTTTGCCATCTTCATGTTAAGGTTATATTTACGGGTTTTGATCTCTGTTGCAATTAAGTATCCTTAAATATTTAAATGGTATATGTAATAACTGGCTTCCTACTTGTATCTTCTTTGAACCCAAACATTACCTAAACATGAACAAAAACCCTACCACCGAAATCAAATAATATCATAAATATGGTGTAGACTAGATAATATGTGTTAATAAACGTGCTAGATATACATAAGATACGTATATAAATTACAATAAGTAGGTGTAGTCAGACATAAATTAAATAAATAAGCTATATATTAATTATTTGAGGTATATTTTTGATTTAAATTTTTTTATTATTTAAGTATTATACGGTTTATGATAATAATCAAAAATAAATGGATGTACTGAACAGGATAAACCAAAAATGTATTTAAAGTTAATTCTGATTAAAGGTCTACAATAATTACTGGAGTTTTATTTAACCCTGTACCCTTCTTTGCATCCTGTTTCTAATTTACTGTACCGTTCTTAATTCACCCAGAACCATCATACACACACATTAGGTATTATTGCCCAGCATATAATAAAATTACAACAAAATCTGTAAAATTCACGACTGTCTTTTAAACAGTTCTATTTGGAACCTATAGGCTGTTTTTATATAAAATTATAACGAGACAGAAGCTGTTGGGAGAAGCTAGTTCTATATGTTCCAGTCATAAAATAACATACAGCAAACAATACAAGAGGATGAGCCACCATATTTGTTGCAGGCGACGTTATGTTCATTAGTATTAGTTGGGTACCTTCATTCTATAAGTGTTCTTTAGTATCATTAGTATTTATAAATAAAATTACGTGCAAATTGTTGAACATAGGTATGTAAACTACCATTGTTTTTTCCGGATATGAAATCCACGATAATGTCTTTCTTATTTCTACGGATTTGTGGTTTTATAGATATTGAAATAGCTGTTATTATAATAAAAATTTATTTTTATTTATTTAAAAAAGTACACTGGATTCAAGTGTCTAACACTCATGTCCTTATATTTTATATGTTTTTTCCCGTTGTGTACATTTTTCACACTAATCCATTGCCGGCTGTAATGTTGCGGTACTAACTTAAATAAAATCTAATAATCTCCAATCATTTTAAAATCTTTACGTAACTAATTTACTTTATATCTTCAATAACGAGTATTTGTTTCTACCTTACTTATTAACAATATCACAATCCACGAGTACATACATTTTGACATCGAGCAAGTTCTATCGAGGTATCTTTTTTCTTGAATTGTTATAGCACAGCTTAGATTTCCCAACTTACGTTGCAAAACTATGAACAATCAGCAGTCAATGCACCTATCGAGAATTACGCCCGTTTCCACAAGAATCGCGAATGTGATAAAGATTAAGTAAAGAACAGCAAGTACAATCCCTACACTTCTGCGTAGCGTAAATTTGCCTATCAGAAGGACCAGCCATAAGCAGCTGACGGCTACTAAGAGAGATCCGACGACAAAGTCAATGCCAGTCGAGTTGATCAGAACAGCTGGCTGCTCTACACCTTGGCCCAAGTTGACCAAACATTTGATGAGCCATGGGATACCCAATGCGAAAAGAATCGCTAAGGAGTTTGCTCCCAGAGCGTTGGATACACCGATACCGCCTTCACCTAAAATGAAAAATTCCAAATTGGTAAATATTTTACTTATTAAACTATTTTATTTAAATAATCCGATCGCAACAGTTAACTCTAGGATCCATATGCCAAAACTAAACCCAAAACTGAAACAAGCATAGATCTTGACAGTTTTTTCATCGTAAGCTATTAACAATCTACAATTAAGCAGGTCTAGAATATAAGCCTGAGTATAGGCACAATACTGAGATACTTATAAAATAAAGGCACTTATTAACAGAAAGAATACAAAATTATTTACAGACTATAAAATACAGAAGCAACGTTTAAATCATCGAAATATCCTTGCATACGATTGCTAAATTGCATAAAATGCTTCGTAATCATTGTAAAATCTTAAATAAATATAAATCTTAAATAGGCAATAGCCATAGTTTTCCAGAAAAAGATATTCGCACATAGCAGTAATTATATTAAAACGTTTCGAAAAAAATAAAGGTAAAGATTAATTATAAGACATCGCAAATGTTACAGAAAGTTTGCAAAACAATAAAATGAAAGTTATGTTAGAAATTTAAATTCACATTACCTCGTCTTGACATGATATATATTGAAAAAGCTTCAGGCAGGCATCCGCCGAATGCTAAGAATGTCATCCCCATCACTGAGTCCGGAATAAGAAAAGTGTGACCTAAAATTAAAATGTTATTTGTCTAAAAGGCCGTTATTTTGTTAAATTGACTTCTTAATAAAAAAATGTTTAAATTACCTACATTACTTAAGATTGTTAGGTACTATAACTTAATTGTTTAACGTTTTGTCACAGGCCAATAAGGGCAATAAGGCATCCCCTATTTCTTTCCAGCACAACGATTCCGCAGATTATTTTCACTGCACCTTAGTTCGATCGATGTCATTTCACCAACAGGTTCGTGACCGAGTCTTACTTCGAGTACATTTGTTTACACAAGTGTAAATGGAAATTTAAAAAGCACATACTTAACATAAAACACCACTAATATTTTACCATTTTACAACTGAGCTCACATTACCAAAAAATAAAAGTGCTTATAATCTTTTGATCGGCTGACCTGATCTTTATCAATTCACAAATAGCTAGGAACCACCTAATTTAAACTAGGTCTCTATTAATAAAAACTACGTCTAAATCGGTCCATGCGTTTGGAAACTACGATGTCTGTTGTCTGTGAACGGTTGGAAACAGGCAGACATAGGAGTCAGACTTATAACAACCCTCTTTTCGAAGATACTTCGGAAAATATATGTTAACCAAAAACAATCCTATTCATGAAAGTGAAATAATTTTTCTGTAAATAAAGTCGTATATAACACAGATATTTTATCACTTTGGTTCCTACTCGCCTTTAAATCAGTTTTAGTAGTACAAGATGATTGTCTTCGGGGCCTAAAAAACGGTATAATTGAATTATCAATCACCAAAACAGAATGATAAATCAATGAAATACATCGATTCCATAAAGTCTTTGTTTTCTTAAGTAAGGACCTTTTGGTTTAATATATATATTCTGAAGCTTTCTGCTTAACGTACCTATAACAGTCATAGCCCAAGAAACGAAGTAGGAATTGACGCCAATCCACACGATACACATGCAGAAGGTAAAGGGATACCATCGTCTATAGGTGACAGGCGACGGTATGGTGAAGCCAAGAATCAGCTTGACAGGCCAGAGGTACAGCCAGCCTAGGATGTACAAAAAGGACTTTCCTTTTGGGAACCTGAAAATACTCTTGGGCTTCTTCGGAGCTTCTTCGATTGCGTCGACTGAAAATGAAGGTAAAATAATTAAATGTTTAATTACTATACCTGATAATTTTGTATCTGTATAAGCTGAACAGACCTAAGAAGTCCAAGACGTCCGTCGGCGCGGTGGGACGACGAAATAAAAAAAGTCGCGGACAACTCCTGGATGCGCGCAATACAGGACCGGGAAGGGTGGCGTTTACAAAGGGATGCCTACGCCAAGCAGTGGGTATTATGGGCTGTGGATGATGATGATGATGATAAGCTGACAGTGGTCGTGCTTAGGACACTTGTCATACACTCATTCGAAGAGTAAACATATTCTGTGTCAGGCTCTATTCCTGTAGCAACTAAACCAAACAATGTACGAGTATGTGCATTCATCCGCCTCGGATGAAGTTTTTTTAATGGAATTCTAAATGAAGCATTCGTAAGCCAAACCTGAATGAGGTTGTTGGCCTTGGGAATAAGCACGAGAGAGGTTCAGTAGTATGTGAAATCAAGCTGTGAACGACCATGATGATGTTTAAATTGGGAAGTTTAATATTTCGTAACTACAATGAGTAACAATGGTAGCCTAATAAATCATCAAAGTACACCGCCTGTACCTATAAATATCTATCTGTGTCTTATCTATACCTATAAATCATTTATATGATTTAGGTACTTGAACGATGACATGTATACTTAAACAAATCTTGCGATTAAATTTTGACTCACTTCTCGTTATTCTAACAACACTGATAACATTTAGAAGAAGACAAACAGTAAAACTGGAGTAAATGTTTGATTCTATACTTAGAATTGGCCGAGAGCCATCTTAAACGATAGGGTACCCAAGTCAATTATTATGATTTAAAGTGCCCACCAAGTCTGTACAATATTAATGAAACAAATAGACATTCCAATTCAGTAATTACCTTTTTCTGAAGCGGGAACTTTTTCTTGACTGCCTAGTGAGCTAACTATGACGCCATTCTCATTGAATCCCTTGTTATCTACGCCATCTTCTACTGCTGGGGTGTTACTTTGTGATACAATATCTGAAATATATCATGGGAAAACGAGTTAAGTGTTTTATTTCTTGCATCGTATGTGCCTTCTTGACATTATTATATTCAATGATCTAACACGAATTGCAAAAAATAGCCAATACCTAATTAAGTTCGCATTAATAAGTATTACCTACATGGGTAAACATTATTATTTATTTGTGGCATTAATAGATAGATAGATAGATAACTCTTTATTGAATTACCACACAAACAGAAATAATACAAAAATAAGTACTAGGCTAAATTAAATAAGGCAATACAATAGGTAGCCTTATCGCTGAAAGCGATCTCTTCCAGGCAACCTTTGGATAGAGCGAAATTTACAAAAATACGGAGTGCGGTGTAGAGGATAGATGTACTTTAGAGGATACATTTACACATATATTCTAAGGTATAATAAAAATATGATGACGTTTTAATCCTAATACTTAATATACTTCTAAAATAGACTAATATATAAATAATCAACCCTGCCTGGTTTTTCACTCTAAGTTGGCAGCGCCCGGCAGCGAAACAGCGCGTCACCTGCCAGCAGTTTCAGTTACGCGCAGCATTACTAATATTACATTCTACTTAGTATCGCATAGGCCAGTCGCTAAACTGAACCCGTCTGTATGATGTTAAAACCCACTCGAGCTATGTATTTTAGCAATGAAGATAAAGATTAAACACGACGGCATTTTGGTGTAAATGGAGCCTAAATAATATTAGTCGAGAATTACAATTTAATGTGTGCAGTGCAGTGTTCTGTTGCAAACGTAATGATCAAAAACAATGGACAATAATGATCACTTATTCAAATGTCGATCGTGAACGTTGCTTAGCCAAATTTGATTAAAATAATATTATAAATAGAAGCAAGTACTATAAATATTAAGCACGAATTTCAGAAGTTACCGACATTTTTTGATTATCATGAGCATAGATAAGATGAAAATATAAAATCAAGCATTGAAATGATAATTCAATAATATTCAATATGATGCGCAATGGTCAAATACCTACACATAGTTTGATAATCGATATCTTTAGTTGGATTATCATGTTTTTTAAAAATTCCAATCGAAAATTGTGCTAACTGATAAATTGTGCCATTATGTACCAAATAAGAACGTAATTTTAAAAATGAATACCTACTAAAAATTTTAGTATAAGCGGTATTTCAGGATCGTACTCGTAGATAATAGGGATCATCTCCGTTGTCCTCTCCTAAAAGTATGTATGTAAAATAAAAGAAAAAAGGTGCTCACTAGCTTGACTTCCGCCCTTCCTGCACCTGGCAACAAGTCGATCATACAAGTCAAACAGCCTCATGCTGTTGAACATAATCACGAAGTAGAAGATGTATAGGATAGCGAGGATCATAGCTTCATACCAGTCCACCTGGCCGTCCCACACTATAGCCACGAGAACACTTACGTTCACCATGTATATCACCACATCTCTTGTGACGGGCCTCATACCGATTGCAATAGGCTGAAATATAAGCAGAAAATAAGAAGCAGGAAAGAAGGTTGCAGAAGATGCGCTCTCAAAATATAAGAAGCCGTTCACCATCTGGATGAAACTGTAAATTAAGAGTATTTCATTTTGTTTAAATCTTCTTGAAAACCATTGGATTTGGACCATATTATCTACGTTTTTACAGTAGGTAATTAAAAGAGTTATGTTATTCAGTGAGTTCATTCTCGCTAAATTATTCTATTGACTTAGAAATTGCGCTATCAAAATAAATATTTAAATAAATATTTCTGAACATTTCACACAGCGCTATCTAGCCCCAAACTAAGCAGAGCTTGTGCTATGGGAACCAGATAACTGATAGAAAACTTATATACTTTTTTTTTGTAAATACATACGTATAATACATAGAGAAACAACCAGACCCGGAAAAAATATCTGTAGATCATGCAAACATTTGTTCCGCAGCGGGAATCGAACCTGCTACCACCTGCGTCTCAGCCGGCTATTCGCCCAGTGCACCACGGAGGTCGTCAAATGACTGTGGCCAGCATATAAATGCGTTTGAAATAGCAATAAATTTCGTTTAACTTTTCTCACACTAGATCGAACATCGTGACGTTGGTCAAAGTCAATCTATAACATCATTATCAACATAATTTGAGTTTGAATCTTATATGAGTCCTATATTTTCGGCTAGTTTTAATTTAGTCTGACTTTAGTCAGCAGTAAAATTGGTGCTGATTAAAACTAGCCCGCAAAAACGCCATCTTAATAAAAAATACGTAATTTAAGTAATGTCACTTTAAATGTCATTCTAATTTGATCTTTAGCGTAATCAAAATAAGATCGATCGGATTTTACACAATTTTACTTAGCGTAAACAACAGAATCGCCACCCATATAAGACCTATATGATTTCAGGCCAGAAATTTTACATTGCTAAAGCATAACTTACTCGTATAGCAGCAAGCGCGCCGATAGCGGCTACTCCTAGGGCATTAAATATGGCAGACCCGACTATAGTTCCAATACCCATGTCTGACTGAGTGAGGAAAGTAGAGATCATGTTTACGAAGAACTCCGGGCAAGAAGTCGCCACTGACATGAACGTAGCTGCTGCGACATTCTGGAATATAGAATAAAAATTAGTGAGACAGACGGAACAAAGATAGGAAAAAGTTCAAATCACCTTCAACCCCATTTTTGAACATAAAATTTTCCTAAGTAAGAGTTTCATAAATCAGAAGACTTTGACCAAAGGCAGTTAGAGATATTTTACATGGTCAACGACGCTGTCGTGATGTTAATCCATAAATCTGTAGAATACGTCAGGGCAGGGCTCGCTGCTAAACGATCCGAATGGCGTTCTACCATTCACAAGGGCGTACAATCGTTCGAAGACGCTCGCCTAGCGACCCTCGACGAGAAGCGCCTGCAGAACGAAATCCGAACGAAACGTCTGTACAGCTACACATACAATAGTGTCGGTCAACTTTACTGTTCGTTATGCGACAGGGTATTCAAAACCAAATTCGGTTTGGCCAGCCAAATAAGAGCTCATGATAGGCAATAACTAGTGTGTAAAGGGTTCACATTAATCTAAAACAATTAGGAGAACATCACAGTTCACGTCATAATTTATGTATTACTAGTGGTCACACCGAACTGAGATCTCACGAGCATAAAAACCCTAAATAAACAATTCCGCTAATATTAATTGATATTTCATATAATATTAGCTTACACTTACATTTTCTATATTTATTGTTTAGAAGGAAGTACTTTCATCCTGTATGTGCAGTGCACTGCAAAAGGATTCGACTTCCCAAATAATTATCTTTGATAATATCTAAATTCTTACTACAGAAACCTAGAATATAGTCTAGATAACCAGAAGCCTTGAACGCGCCTAATACTGAAGCGTCAAAAACTACTCCAAAATAGAGTCGTTTTACGCGAACGCCATTAGTTACCCTGTGACCGCCGTCACGCGTGAAGTCTTTTACAGTGTTAAATTTAATTAAGTTATGCCTTCTTGTGTAGTCCCAACGTGTACAAATTCAGCTGGGCTCAAAGAAAAACAAGCTGGGATCACATTTCATATGTAAGTAGCGCATTTTGATGTTGTGTTATTTGATTATTGAATAAATTGTTCGGTTTGTAATTGGTGTAAATAATTATGCCTCCATTTTGCTGGTGTTCCCAAACATCAAGAGTTATTATTTTCCCTACTCTAGAATTCTGAGACTGAAAACTTTTATTACTTTTAGTTTTAATTTAAACTATTGTTTAAAAATACATAATGACCAGGTTAAAAAAAGTTATACAGGGTTGCTGGCAATCACTTATACAGTTAGCATTCTTTTAGGGATATGTAACCTATGTATATACCTACCTACATAAAATCAAACAGCTTATGTTCTACTAATTTAAAAAACTTACTCAGCAAAAAGGAAATTAAATGTTTTTATCGAAACTGTGTTTCATTTTAAATCATTGAGAATATTAGATACACAAGTTAGTTTTACATATATTTTTTCTCATCATATGGAACAGCTGATATTTTTCGTAATTTCAGTAATAGTTGGCTCCATAGTAAAAGTTGTTCATAATTATGAGTACAATGACCCCCTTTTCGGCTTAGTACACCACAAACAGTTAACCCGATATCATCATCTCAGCCGGTTTGCACCCACTGTTGGGTATAGGCCTCCTCTTTTTTACGCCATTCTTTCCGGTTCCTTGCGAGTCTCATCCATTGACACCCAGCTGTCGGACGGGTGGTCTGCCTCTTGGTCTACGAGCATCCCTTGGCTACCACTCTGTAATCGCCTTCGTCCAACGCCCGATATACTGCTCATAAATATCTAAAGTGGTAGAACTAAAGCGGTTTTTATCTATATAATAGTAATAATTACAATATTTTTTATGTAATCTTAGTAGCCTGGGATTGTAATTGCTCCAACTCGTTCAATAATGTTACAATTTAGACGTTATTTATTTTATTTATAATTATGTAGGTATTACAAATGAATCATTAAAAACAACCAGCCTTGTTTCCTTGCCTTTCTTTCCTGGCTTGGTCGCGAAGGAACAGGCAGTATAATTGACGTTTTAAAGTGATCCTTGTGATATTAATGAATGAAAAAAACTTAGTCAGGTACTCAGGTATAAAATATACCTGTGATACCTGTGCATTATTAGATAATTTATATATCATTAGTTGTATCTTACCTAAAATATTTACCCCAAAAACGAGTAAATAATGACTAAGCTAGCAACATTATGCGGGTGGGGGTGAGAAGGCACGGGACGCGGGTTTTGTTTTATGGACATAGCGCTCGTCTTGTAATCACAGCTGAAGGCGGCTTCTGGTTTTTTCTATATTCTGAGGTCCAGATGGGAGAAATTATAGCTTTTTTTGCACTTTTTGAGAAAAATTGTTGACGTGATTCTAATTACATGAGCTTTTACACTTGTATGCCTCAAGTTGGTGTACGCAAGGCAGTGCATCAGGTCATTCTCTGTTATAGGCGATGGTTACCACTTAACATCAGGTGGGACATAAGCTTGTTCAATCTCCAGGTAGCTATAGGTAACTTCAGGTAGGTATAAAAAAATAAAAAATAAAATTGAGTTAACTGGTGTACCCTGTTAATTTCTTCAAAGTTCTGTTTTAATTTTGGCTAATAACTCAAAACTTCAAATAAAAACGGCGTTGAAATGTACTAATAAACACCTTTTGCTAGCCGTCCCACATTACCTACCTGATTATGCTGAATGTCTCAGTTTGCTTTATTTTGACCCCTCTTGAACCCCACTACATCAACAACCCCCACACATTTTTTTCATTTTAGCACATTTAGTCACACCATGATTGTGCAATCACTACCTACCTATCTATAAAATTTCATGAAGATCGGATCAAAGCTTAGAAAGTTATCCTCGGACAAACAAACATTCATACAACGCTAATTCGTCCAAGTTGATTTGGAGATCTCGTTTCGATCGATCACTTATACTACATACAACGCCGATTTGTCCAAATTACCTCACACTACAGCATTTTACATAAGCATGTACATATGTCAGTCGCTTTAGTAATTGGCGTTTCACGAACGCGATAGAAAGCATGAATCAAGGAATAACCTGCGGTATCTTCAGATCTTCACATATGAGCTCCACGCAGGGAATGAAGTAATCATTGCACACTACAGCCAGCAGGGAAAACGCGTATACTCCAAAAAGTACGAAGAGCAGAAAACCACCACTGCGCAGTTGCTCGTCTGAAACATTGTAATTGCATTATCTGCGTTATATGAGGCTGTTAATATACAGGATGCGTAATAAAGATGGTTCAGTGGTAGAATTAACAGTCATTAGTTAGGTTAATCATTTTCATTCCCATATAGATAATGTTCCTATTAAAATTCACATACAAACCTATTACACAAATTTGTTTAAAATAATTAAATAATAAATTTGAAAAATAAGTATATATAAAATGTTAGTAGTGGATTTTAAATTCAATGCTTTTTGGATTATTTGATTTTGTAAAACTTAATGTTTTTTTTGTTTTATAAGTTACGCCTATTTTTTATGTCACGGAAGAGCGAAATCTCCTATAGTGTGACCATTAGTGCTGTGCACTCCCTGAGGTATGCGCGCGGCGAGACGGGGGGGAGAATCGGCTGCTGCGCTCTGTCAGTTCGCCGTCAACGCTCGTGGCGGCAGGTAGTGTTATTTGTATCGGACTGTCTATGTCAGACGCACATGACATACACAGTCCGATACAAATAACACTACCTGCCGCCACGAGCGTTGACGGTGAACTGACAGAGCGCAGCAGACGATTCTCCCCCTGTCTCGCCGCGCGCATACCTCAGGGAGTGCACAGCACTAATTGTCACACTATAATACAGGTATTATTTACTTAAAAGGAGGTTTCAACTACTAGTTAAGATATTGTAAACACAAGTTAGGGATATAAAACATTTGTATTTGTATTTGGTTACACAATTTTACTTAGAAAACTTTCGTGATTGATTTCAATCATTATTATAAATACGGTATTTATCACGTACCGTCTTATCGGTGTTTCGGAGCGGATCGCACTCACCCTGATGAGGGTTCACGAATTGAACCAAAACATTGTCGGTCGAAACACCGATAAGATAGTACGTGATAAATCCCGTATTTATAATAATGATTGGTTAAACAATTAAATGAAATGTACATGAACAAAAAATTATCTGAATAATAAATTTACATTATTTTTTTATTATCTTTAAAGATAATGTACTATTTTTGTGTCATTAATTATATATACTATTATATGCTATAAGTTTGTAATTTATTATACTTTTATGCTGTTTAATATAGTTTTTTCATTCATTCATTCTTTTTTACGTAATTATGACTGTCAGAGTAGTAAATTAACATACATATCTTACTAGCAGGCAAAGTTCTGCCATAAACATTATCAAAGAAATCAAATGCTTTCTTGAAGCCAAACACTTTCACACTAATGAACGATGGTAAAGTTATATGGATATTGTTCATACAAAAATACTAAAATCGCGATTAAAAAATGTGGGATGGGGGTAGGAGGGTGAAAAATATTTTACGGCTTATTCCCATACCTACCGGATATACAAAAAAAACGTAAAAATTGGTCGACCCGCTTCGGGGGAGTGCGACCACTAAAACCGTGACACGTGATTTTTATATATTAGAATAGGTATATTAGTCGTCGGAGTGAGACGAGCGAGCAAAGTGAGCGTCCCGCGAAAGCCGCTGGCGAGCAGTCAATTTACCGTGGGTGTGTTGATAACCTGGATATTTTATTAATAATTTTAATGATCTTAAACATTATGGATATCTAATTTAGAATGAATAACTTATTATGGTAATCTCGGTAAGGCAAACATAAACTAAATGGTGTATCATGGACTGTACTCGTTCTGTCCCGTTACAAATCTGTCCAGTTACGAATCTGTCCAGACCAGATGCTCCGGAGAAATTATTAGTTAGGTTACTCCTCTCACATCTTTCGGTTAAGTTGTCTTCGTCTTTTAGTTCGTCTTTAGGTTAAGTATTTCCTTCTATATCTCAATTACACATCCTGTATTCTTGTATTCTTCAAACTAGCAATTAATGACTTTCAGTTATCACGAATAACTTATTAACGAGGTCTCAACGATCAATGCCGAATAGAACTAAACAAAAGCGTGATAATAATTATCGAAACGATTATAATAAAAATCATCATCACGCAGAGTTGGATTTCCTCAAGTCAATATCTCGAGTAACTGCCTCAATGTTTCATCACTTCGCCATGACTCTGTATTATTTCATGCTTCAAACTGCTACATAAAGCTAGGAAATAATCAAAATATATTTGAACAAAACTATTGAGGCGTCGCAGAAAACAAAAAAAAAGTCGATTAGACCTGCTTTGTTGTCTATATTATGCACGCGAGTAAAGTTATTTTTAAGAATTGAAGATGATTTGACACGAATTTATATTTTTTGTGGGAGAACAGGCTTACGGCCCACCTGATGGTAAGCGGTCACCGTTGCCTATTGACACCGGCAACACCCGGGGTATTATCGATGCGTTCCCTACACTGTAGAAATTATATATCTTATATTTTATTATATATCTTATAGTATGAATTATAAATAAGTTTATTGTTGATAAATTATATATCAAAATAAGCTTTTATAAAATTCATAACCGGAACCGCAAGCAGATTCAAATGCGCCCAAACACTAGTAGCCTACTATAATCCATACAGAAGTTCCGTTGTCTAGCATCCGTCTCCATCATGGGACCACCTCTACGGTACCATATTATTGCATTGTCTGTCACCGAAGTTACATTTGTTTGAGATTTGAAAAAATTTAATTTGAGATATTTTCCTCACCCGTAAGTATGCTATCGGGAAAACTCTCAATCGAGTCCCTAGGCACCAGCTCCCGTGCAACATTATCGATGTATTCCACCCTCGTCCGCTGCCACGGCGTCCAATGCCATTCTTCTTGTTCCTTAACCAGCTTCCTCAGTATGCTGTCGGGCATGACCACCATTTTCCCATTTATTGAAAGCTCCAAATATGTGTGTTCTGTCCCATCTGGAATAGTCATCAGGTGGGATCACTAACATAAATGGCCAGGTAATCGATTATGGAATTGTAATATCGGATGCAGTTATCTATCTATGATACGTACCTCTTGAAGGTTGATGATTTGTTAGTTACACAGATTGATAAGTTTACAGTACAAATGAGTAATTATTTTTCCTTTCAATATTAATTACTACTATGTATTCTATACTCATTAATATCTAGTTAAGTTGCGTAGGAAAATAGTAGGTAATGTAATTAACCCCTTGAAATATCGGATATAAGCGAGAAACAATAGAATGTATGTTGTGTTGTGTCTGGAATCCTGTAACTCCAAAAGTTAACGCGATTGTGTAAAACTCCATGATTCAAATAATCAATAGAATTCAACAACACATACAATTTTTATGTATGTATGTTTATGTACAAAGAGGTTGAAACGCAATTTTGCAATTTTCTACTACATTATAAACTGTATCACTAATTTAACATATCTGATCAAACATCCCATGCATATGATAACATAGATTTGCTGTTTTTATTACCAGTAAGGCGAAAAAAATAGGCATAAAAAAACTTACTGAAATCTTCCAGAGCTGTTGTGCTGCAAACGCAGAGGGCCAACAGCAGACTCGCATATACTGCTCTCACCGCCATTGCTGCTAATTGCGGTTCACCTTAAATCAAGATCAAATCTTAAAATTGCGGAGCTAAAACAGTACATTACGTTTTAGTCTATGCATAATTTTAATTTATTTGTCATATTTGTAATCACACTTGAATTAATTTTTAAATTTCATTAACGTAATATGTTTGTCTTTTAATTATTGTGATTATGCATTATTATGATCATAAATAAATTAATAAAATACAATACAATTTAGTAACACGTTCCGCATATAACAAATAATTAAAATATTATTGAATGTTTTTATCTAATGATAGGTAGATGATCATTTTATTGTACATAACAATTATTACAGATTACAATAAAAATCGAGATAAGGGCTAATGATAAGGGCTAGATGGATATCTCAGTATTATTTACAGTGATTATATATATTTATCAAGATACGAGCCCGCTTATTTGGGTAATGGTAGAGTTTATCAAAATGTAAAGATTTTTCACTTAGTCTTGTTCATACTACAAGTAGGTACCTAAGTATTCTTTATCAGAAATATCAGTGAGATACGTTCTAGTTAGACGTTGTTAGTTCGATTATGAGAGCTTATCTTTCACAGACCGAGTAAAATAGGAGCAGATTGTCATTGTAGTCTTTGTTTACAAACACTTAGACCGAGATAAAATATAATCATTACTTAGTACATGCTCATTTTATTGGCTGTCCCTTGCCATCTCATCTATTTTACATTTGTATGACCAAGACAATCTCTTAGCTGAGAATGAGCTTGTAAGGCTTTTTAATCTGTCCTTACTTTAATTTAGTTTAGTTCATTGTTAGTAAGTTAATATAGTCGTAGGTCAGTTTTAAATGTTTTCTATAAAAAAAAACGAGGATCTTTTCTTGCGTTGTCTTTTTTACAGAATTTTATCTCGTAGGGTAGCTAAACCGACAATATGTGATGTAAATACAGATGATACTAAACTCTCCATTTGTTTGGCGTTGAATGGCACAAACAGACTTCATCAGCTGAATCTCGGAATGTTAAGCGATGTTGTGTAAAATTAGAGGTTCCATTAGGTAACTTCGATAATACGCAAGCAAACTCGAAGGAAATTCATCTTGGATCTGCTACGTATACATTAAACTAGTTATCCCGCCCGCCTTCGCACGGATTCTAAAATAAAATAAAGTCTTAAAATAGGTCTTAAATTCATTCAAAAAACCCATAGATAAAAGCACTTTCATCGAAGAATAACCTGGTAAAAATGAGCCGATTTGGCAAAAAAATTATTACTTCACATGCTGTTTTAGTTGTAAAACCCGTAGTCTAACATTAGGCCCTAAGGTCATGGAAAAGGAACAGTGTTGATTGGATTCGGATTTATTCCTGATAAATGATTTTAAAATCGATTTTATTTCAATAAAAAGTAATATAGAACCACCCTTTTCCATTAAAATCCATATTTCGGACCACTAAAATATACAGTATTATTTATGACATGTTTTTAACCGATCTAACCGGCGAAAAAAGGAGAAGGTGCTCAATTTAACTATATTTTTTTATGTTTTCTACCTCATAAAGGTAGCATTCGGTTCTTAGCGACAGCGACACGCGAAACGCGACCCGCGACCTCGTCCAGGTCACGCGACCCACTGCTTAGTATGGATTTATATGGAACACTAAACAAACCCGGCGAATGCGTCCCGCGACCCGGTCGCATCGGAGGCAGTGCAGTCACTCATTTCATGCGAGATATACATCGAAATGGCGGCGCTTTCACCGAACGAGGATGATAAGTTGATAAAAAATAGTAAATAAAAACCCACCTTTATAGATTATAAGACGTAAGGCTCGCATCTTATAAAAACAACATTGTGAGGGACAATATTTGAGAAATAATTGGCAAGGCAAGAAATAATTCCGGAGGCATAGATAATAACATAACCATAATATCCTCATCTTCTTCATCCTCCAATAGCTTCAGAATAAGTTTTTTCTTAGCTGCGGATAAATTGCCCGACATATTGTACAGCAATAGAACACAACCGTCACCCATAAAAACATCGACGTCAAAAAGAGGGGCGATGTCGCCGTCGCGGTCGCTGACGACGGAAGGCTAGGGGTCGGCCCGCGACAGCCGTCCATGGTCGCATCGTTCAATGGTAGCAGTCGCGCGTCGCGGTCGCTAAGAACCAAATACTACCTTAACTCCGTCATTTATCAATCGATTTGGAAAATTCTTTCATTATTTGAAAGGATATACTTTCAGATTGGTCCTATAGAAATTTCATCGAAATCGGTTAAGTAGTTAGTTTTTTCTGTTATCTGAAGTCGGTTATATTTTAGGTAAAAAGTTACTTGTATTATAAATTGTGGTGATGGCACTGAATATATTGGCAAATAGTATCTTAGCTTGTGTATACGTGGTATTTGTGAAAAACCGAAATTATTATTTGTGAAGTAGCAAAAGATAGTGCATGTAGATAATAAACCGTAATAATACGACTAAAGATAATAATAAGGAGCGATAAGTCGAATTCGAATAAGCATTGACGCACATCTATAAGTTTCTATAAGAATTATATAAGTTATCTGGTTTCCATAGTGCAAGCTTTGCTTAGTTTGGGACAAGATAGCGTTGTGTGTCCCGTATTTTTTTTATTGAAATCACATCTGATTGTTAGCATCTCGCGAGATAACGATTGTAATAATTTGGACTGTGCGCATTTTTTGTGCGAGAAAGTAAGCTAGACCACACGATAGGCCGGGTGTCCCTGCGCGTTCATACATCGGAGGCATTTATCTTTAAACCTAATGTAACGCCTTTCCATACCAAAAGTAGGTATACCGGTATATCATCAATCAAATCTTGATCATTATATAAGTATCGTATTTGAATTAAAAAACGGGGTTTATATGGGTTTTAGGGTTCTGTAGTCAAACTAAGAACCCATATAGTTACTATCATCATCAGCCGGAAGACGTCCACTGCTGAACATAGGCCTCCCCCTTTGATCGCCACAACGAGCGGTTGGTAGCCGTTTGCGCCCAACGGCTCCCCGCGATTCCTTGTGGGGGGCCGGCGTAAAGGACCGCGTTTCAGTGCCATATGTCATCACTGGCAACACACACTGGTTGAAGACTTTAGTCTTCAGGCTTTGGGGAATTTAGGACGAGAAGATATCGCGAAGTTTCCCGAACGCTGCCCAGCCGAGTTTGATTCTTCGTGCGTTCTTTTTGTCGAAGTTGGACTTACCTAATTGGACAGTTTATATAGTTATACTAAAAATTTGTATAATCACACGATAATCCCCCGAATGTCAATTAACATTCTATCGTTAATTAACTATCTACCTACGAAACGTTATCATATGTGACTAATTCAACTAATGCCAATATCGTTGTCCCTATTAAAAAAAATAACATCAACTGCGATGAGTGTAAATAATAATAATCAATGTCTATAAATAAGGTCCTACAAAATCTAAAGTTGATTTTCAATTTAATTGCAAAGAAAACATTAACTGCATTGATATGATTGATTTTCTACAGCAATACGTAAATAATAGATACCAGGTGGCGGTTATCAGAATATTAACCTACTTGCTACGAATACGTATTATTATATACTATACTAGTGGTTCGCCCCGAACTGAGATCTCACGAGTCTCCGATTAAAACATAAAATATTATTCCTTGAATATCAAAATAGTGCCACGAAATACTAAACCAAATTACTTGACATATAGTTTCATTCAAATTACAGGTAACGGGAGTTCATGTTTCTGGTTCTCTTTTTTGGGTTACAATTGCAGTTATTCTGGATTTCAGACTTTTGGATATATTTGTGTCATTTATGCTACACGCATACCAAATTACAGCACTGTGGGGTCACTGGTGTACCCTGTGAATTTTGTCAAAGTTTTTATTATGGCTAATAACTCAAAAACTATAAAAACTTTACTAAAAATAAAAAACGGAATCTAAATGTACTATTAAATACCTTTCATTTGACGTCCCACTTGGCCTAATAGTCTCATTTTCATTTTTGTTTACCCCTCTTGAACCCCAATATCTCAACAACCCCCAAACATTTTTAGATCATTTTGTCACACAAAAATTGTGCCATCACTACCTACATTTGTATAAAATTTCACGATGATTGGATCAACGCTTCGAAAGTTATCCTCGGAGAAACAAACATACATACATACATACAACGCCAATTTACCCAGGTTGATTTAGAGTGAATTATAAGTTGATTCTCGCTTCGCTCGATCAGTTATTGTATACTTACCTATATTAATGTTTACTTCCAGAACGAATTTTCATAGCAACAGCCGTTTATTTCTGCGTAAAACTTAAGCTAAGAAATTAAAATCACATAATTTCTAATATATTAATTAATGATAATAATATACAATTACTATATGAATTAAGGTAACATAGCATCACAGATAGTATTGTCAAAACTTTAGATGAAGCCTGGTTAATATTTAATTTTAATTCTGTAAAGTCAAATTCATATAAATGTATGTAAAGATATATATAATATCTTTCGATTAGCTGAATTTTTGCACTAAATTTAATTGCCTTCATGTCTCGACGCGAAATATCCTTTTAACTTAAAATAACCTTAAATAATATCGACTGCCCAGAGTTGCTTACTAAGCATCCATAATATAATAATATTTCTTTAAAAAAACTATTTAATCCCATCATTTATTCTCCTATTAGCGACAACTTTAATAAATTGTAGAAGAGCTATAATTTCGATCTATTCAGCACGAGTGTCAACTCAGCTAGACAGCGATTGAGCAGAGACTTCTGCTGGCGGTAGTGTTAGTATGGTTTATCTTAATAATGACATACAACGTTGGCTAATATGTTCTTACCTTATGTTATTTTGCACTGTTATGTTGCTTTCGATCTATTCAGCACGAGTGTCAACTCAGCTAGACAGCGATTGAGCAGAGACTTCTGCTGGCGGTAGTGTTAGTATGGTTTATCTTAATAATGACATACAACGTTGGCTAATATGTTCTTACCTTATGTTATTTTGCACTGTTATGTTGCTTTCGATCTATTCAGCACGAGTGTCAACTCAGCTAGACAGCGATTGAGCAGAGACTTCTGCTGGCGGTAGTGTTAGTATGGTTTATCTTAATAATGACATACAACGTTGGCTAATATGTTCTTACCTTATGTTATTTTGCACTGTTATGTTGCTTTCGATCTATTCAGCACGAGTGTCAACTCAGCTAGACAGCGATTGAGCAGAGACTTCTGCTGGCGGTAGTGTTAGTATGGTTTATCTTAATAATGACATACAACGTTGGCTAATATGTTCTTACCTTATGTTATTTTGCACTGTTATGTTGCTTTCGATCTATTCAGCACGAGTGTCAACTCAGCTAGACAGCGATTGAGCAGAGACTTCTGCTGGCGGTAGTGTTAGTATGGTTTATCTTAATAATGACATACAACGTTGGCTAATATGTTCTTACCTTATGTTATTTTGCACTGTTATGTTGCTTTCGATCTATTCAGCACGAGTGTCAACTCAGCTAGACAGCGATTGAGCAGAGACTTCTGCTGGCGGTAGTGTTAGTATGGTTTATCTTAATAATGACATACAACGTTGGCTAATATGTTCTTACCTTATGTTATTTTGCACTGTTATGTTGCTAAAAAGTTGCTATACGTGAAACCCTTTTTTAGTTTTCTTTTATATAATATATAGATAGACAGCAGTTGGTTTTCTTATAATAAATGCCCAAATTATGTTGATATTTTGTATAATCCATGCGAAGACGCGGTCGCAAAATTGAATGAAGTATTTTATTGCATTCATACAAAGTGAATAATTTTCAAATTACTATCAATAATAAATTCATAGTCTATGAAAGAACGCGATCTTCTTGCTTATTCTTCCGAATGATCTGTATGTCCCGAATGTCCCAAATTTAGACAGTACCGCACGTGTTTCGCCTATAGATTAAGCTCAGCGATTTGATAAAAGACCAAGATGCTGACCTGACATTAACTCATTAACAACAAGACCCTTTTCCGCTGGGTAACTCCGTATCAATTATGTTGTGGTGGTACGCCCACACGTAGAGCCCCTGGCCTTGACGGTCGGACGAAAGTACCTAAGCCCTATTATTCGTCACAAAAACAGTGCTACAGCTCTTCATACCACAAGCCATGAAATGACGATCTGTTCAAACTATTGATACGCAGTAACAGGTTAAAATACTTGATCATAGAGTTGGATTGCTGTAGGTTGTCCAAAGTAGTCTATACTTTGGACAACCTACAGCAATCCAACTGATTAGTCTGAATTGAATCGGTAATTAAAAAACGCGATAGAAGAATGGTATAATTATTGCAAAACACAAATCAATTAAATCAACCTTGCGAAAGCAATATCTGATTTTAATGATTTGTGGATGAATTTCTACGAGAATTAAATAGTAGTAAAATAACTCTAACAAACTTATGCAATACATACATGTTATATAATTGAAGGGTAGAGAACTGTTTTTATGTGAGGAAATCTTATATAGGGATTTATGGACACTGATGTACACTAAATTTCCAGATTTTCTATTTGTCATAATATTAATATAAAATAGAAAAAAAAACTGTTTGTCATGATAAAGATAGGTAATCAGTAAAGTTAATATTTTAGTCTGAAAATAATACTTCTACCTTATTAGGGTTTAATAATTATAATAAATAAATGTTGGCGCAACTGTTCCGTAATTTGCAAAAAAAATTTGGAAATACGTCTCAAAGGCACTTGTCTCACCGGTAGCGGTGAGCGAGAAGCGAGTAGAGCTAGAAACTAGAAACGAGTTGGCGAGCAGCGAGAAGCGAGTGTGTAGTTCCTATAGTTGTCTCGCTGGGCTATAAAGCGAGTGAGCGAGTGCGGCGAGCGATACTTATCATCTCACGGCGTGTGTTCTGTCACAAAATAGGGGAGAGCGAGTTCTTGCCGGCGGCAGTGTGAACGGCCAGCGATCAACTATTAATATACGTGTCTCTTTTACTGACACGGAATCTATATATTTTGTTCGTTTCTTGAGCGAGAAAATAGTTGATAGCTAATCGCTTACTCGCCGGCGATTGTTGTCAATATAGAGACAAAACTCATTTAGACGCCTTTACGTTAATCCTACCTTATTGCAAAAGGAAATTAAGAATATAGTAGCATAATAATCTCTAATCTAAGAGATCTGAGCAGAGCAAGCCTCGGGGTAGGACTTTATATGAGCATGGCGAAAACAAAGGTGATGACGAACGGCATGCAGATAGAGGTTGAGAGTGTGGGGGTTGAATATGTCCATGAGTTCATATACTTGGACCAATTAGTTTCTTTCTAGGCGGGACAAGAACAAGAGATTGCAAGACGCACGGAAAACGCCTGGAAAATTGGTTCATGAAAGACCTAATGAAAGGAACGCTTCCACTTTATCTAAAGCGCAAACTCATGGACATGTGCATTATTCCTATCCTTACCTGCGCAAACCTGTTCGCTAATAAATCGTCTAAAGTCCTCCCTTGGGGTAACGTCAACGTTGTCAACGTGCAATGGAGTGTAGTATCCTGGTGTGAAACTCACGGACCGAATCAGAAACTCGGTTATACGCTCCCGAACACAGGTAGCCGACGTCGCTCAAAACGATGGAACACTCAAGTGGGATATGGCAGGAGACGTGTTCCGTATGTTAGACACAATGTAGGCGAAGACCAGCACAGAATGGGTCCCAAACAACGGACGACGCCCACTTGGATAGCCGAGGCGAAGGTGGTGGGATGAAGAAAACTCCTACCTCAAGGATTGGCCCTTACTTGCGAACAACAAAGACGAGTGGAAAGAGGGGCGGGAGGCCTTTGCCCTGCAGTGGGACACAACAGGCTTATATTAATTATAATAATTTCTAATGTAATGAAATCTATAGAACCTTTATGAAGCAGGTTAGTTTTTATTATTTGGTAAGAATTTTACAAGAGTCAAAGTAATTTCATGTTACATTCCTAATGTATAGGAGTAGGAACTAAGGTATGGATTTATAACACTCAACAGTCATACACCATATTCCTAACAAAACATTTTGCAAATCATGCAAATATTACACCCGCGGCGGTAATAGAGCTCTTGCGTCTCACCTGACTACTCGGGCACCACGCCACAGAGGTCATCAAATCCATAATATTTACCACAAACAAACACAGCAACTCTTAAAATATTTATATGTAAAAAGGTACTTACAGTTAGAACAGTCCTTAGAGCAATAAATTTTAAACGTTTACAACATTTTCGCTAATTAAATTATGTGATTTGCCACCACTCCGTCACGAGTGTCTCATTCAAGGCACTGCAAGAAATATATCAATGCTAGTGGTTATAAGTAGATAATCTTAATGATAAGAGTCTCCTTCGAGATTGTTAATTTTAAATTCCAGAAATGCAAGTCAGTTATATACCTATGTACTACAACAGGTAATCGATCAAGTAATTCGTCTATTCCTAGCTAAAGAGTGTATAGAAAGGAGTATCTATATATTTATATATTATATACATAATTTATATCAAAGTATTGGATCATTGTAATCGGTCTGCAAATTAACACATACTAAACGCATATTCACACTATTGCAATATAGAATTGATAAGATTAGGTGGCACGTTAGAACCCTCGGTTCTAACGTGCCACCTAATCTTATTCAGTCATAAATTAGCATAATCTTTTTTTATACAGGATGTTTCATAATATACTGACGATATTCAAGTGACGGTTTCTCATAACTAGACTTCTCGAAAAAAAACTACTAGGTATTTTATCAAATTTTAAAGAAAATCGACTAAGTTTAGGTGATTAATTTGATATAAAACTTACTGCCTACTCTTGCAATCGACATCCAAAATTAAAGGCCGATTTGATATCTTTTTTGGAAATGGCTGCGGGTTTTGGGTTAGAAAGGGACAATAAAAGATATCTCGAGACGTCATCAATACAGTATATGTGGTTAGATGGCAAGCATTATGCAATAGCACAACATAAGTTTAATATAGTGTTTGTTTTTACATGTCAAAATAAATTTCACATTCCTATGGTAAACATTTCACAAATTTATTTATTATACTCATCTAAATAACCCCTTTCATTTATGTGCTTATATTAGCAAACACATTATATACCATACTTTATATATATGTACATATTATTATAAATACCTATATATTTAACTTCTATCTTTCACTTAAGTATATTTATCTTTAAATATTTTGCAAGATTTGAAATTTCAGCACCCTTTCCTCAATCGGCCCCTTGAGAACTTTGTTCTTTTCTTATCATTAAGATAATCGAATGGCACGAGATTTATTTGTGAATAAAGTTAATTTTGTGAATTGCGTATATTAATTTACTCTTGATGTATATAATTACAGTTTTTAATAGTACATATAACTCAGCCCCTTTCTCTTAGCACTAAATATCGTTACGTATATGATAATTAAGCATAGCTGTTATTTCCACGTTCTTTCATTAGCCGAAATAGCTCAGTTGGGAGAGCGTCAGACTGAAGATCTGAAGGTCCCTGGTTCAATCCCTGGTTTCGGCAGATATATTTTTGCCAAAATACTAGTTATATTACAAGTAAAATTTAGGAATTTCAGGTTTTTTTATTATATTTCAAAACTCTTTTTAGGGTTTAAAACGGCACCCTATTACTGAGGCTCCGCTGTCTGTCTGTCACCAGGCTGTATCTAATGAACCGTGATAGTTAGACTGTTAAAATTTTCACAGATGATGCATTTTTGTTGCCGCTGTAACAATAAATACTAAAAACAGAATAAAATAAATATTTAAGGGGGGCTCCCATACAACAAACGTGACTTTTTTGCTTGTTTTAGCTCGATATTGATAACGGCAACAGGTAGACGCTTGAAATATTCACAATATTTTTAGTTATATATTCACTTTATAAATAAATAATTAAATTAAAATTAAACAAATATTTAAGGGGGGGATCTCATACAACAAACGTGATTTTTTGTCGTTTTTATAGATAATGGTACGGAACCCTTCGTGTGCGAGTCCAACTCGCACTTGGCTGGTTTTATTTATATCGTTCCTGTCTTAAGCAAAAAGATCGTTGTTTCCGCCATTGCATTGGGCCAACTTTGGCCAGAGTTCAAAGCCATTCAAATTACCACCTGATAGAGTTATCTAGGCTGTTCGAAAAATGTATGCTAACCTGAATGGGGGCATTCATGTCGCTATGGAAAACAATGTTAGTTCTAATTTGTACTATTTAAAGAATCATAAAAGAAACAACTGTTTTCAATGAAAATGTTTCTTAATCAGTTGTTTTATATGTAACTGAAGGCAAGAGACAAATAATAGTTTATTCTAAAGCACCTTCTATACATACTAGAATTTAGATAAAATTATATATTTTTAACTATTTATCGTGCAAATAAAGTGACAATTTAGATCTTAATAAAAATATTATTATGTATATCCCACTAACATTATAAACACGAAAGTTTGTATGGATGTATGTGTGGAAGTTTGTTACTCTTTCACGTCGTAACGGCTAAACCAATTTCGATGAAATTTGGTATATACGTAGATTATAACCTGGATTAACACATAGGTTACTTTTTGTTGACAAACAACGCGTGTGGAGCCACTGGCGGAAGCTACTTTATTATACACTAGCTGACCAATCCGCAGCTTTGCACGCGTACTTGTTCAATAAAAAGATTACCCTCCTTCTGCGCAGTTGGGTAAAAAGTATCCTATGCCACCCGGGGATAGTGTAGCTTTCCAACAGTGAAAGAGTTTTTTAAATCGGTCGGTATTCGTTTCGGAGCCTATTACAACAAACAAATATATCCTCTTTATAATATTAGTATAGATTTAGGTTGTTTCGTTTTAAGAAACCCACAACAAAATGATTCTTCTAACGACGAATTGATTATTAGGTAATTCTAGATAAACCAATAATAATAAGCACCCTACTAAAGTTCGGTGTTACAGACATGCTCATCCGTAGTGATAACGCTAAGAGCTGATAAATGAATCCAAATATTCAACATCACAAGATCAGCCACAGCGCATCAACTAATTAACATAAGCCTCCTCCATAGCATTACCAGAGCCATCTTGTGCGGCCTGCACCCAACGATTCCCAGCAATCTTGATCAGGTCGTCTTTCCATCTAGTGGGAGGCCGTCCTACGCAGAGCTTTCCAATGCATTGTCTCCACTCTAGAACCTATCGCCCCAACGGCCGCCAGTTCTTCAACCTATGTGCCCCGCTCACTGCCACTTCAGCTTGCTTAACCTCTTGGCTATGTCTGTGACCTTGTCCAAATTATCAGAATTACGAGTATATATATGGCATTGGCGTGGCAGCAGTGGGACAGCATAGGCTAGACAAAAAACGAAAAAATTTAAGTGTCATCTTATCAGAACTACAAAAGTTATATGGGCAAAATATTGGGAGAAGGGAAAACATCAAGAGGAAGACCTTTGCTAAGATGGGAAGAAGATTTTAAGATCATAGCAGGAACGCTTTGGAGAGGAACGGATTACGATCGCGTGCTTTCAAAAAGTCTGGGGAAGGTCGATAACCAATGCCATAGATTAAATAATTTTGTTAGCAACGTATTCACATGGCTAGCATGATAGTGCAAAACACATGTACTAGCTATTCAAATTATTAACTTTATTACTGGTATGTATGTTAGCATTTTGTGAAGCCAAAAATAAAATATTTCTACGGAGGTTTGGTTCAAAACTAGAAACATGTAGATACATTGGCGTATAGTTTTCAACCAACCTTCCGTAGAAACCTTTTCTATTTTTGGCTACTCAAAATGCTGGTGTTTTGTTAGGAAATCAATTAAGTACAATAAGGTAAAAACATATATATTATATTATTTACAAACTCTTTATTTAGAAGTAGATAGAAAATCGACAGAATGAATTTATGAACAGCACATTTTCAGAAAGGATTTTGTCCGTGGAACAGTTTATTTTACCCCAATATTTATACTAAAAATCAATCGTTTTACACATTGCACTACCCCAACGATGTCACTATGTATAATACCGCAACCCCACATTGGCATTATTTGCTTCAATGTAAGATGTTGAATTTGTTGAATCCATGATCGTTTTTGGTATATGGTAGATTTAAAATTGGTTTCATCAAATCTTGGAGCCAAGCTTAGACCTCAAGTGAAGTAGCCATGTGGCCATGGTTTAGTTATGATATTAGATCCTTTTTACTCTATTATGTTAAATTGAAACAAATAACGATAATTTTAAATTATAGGCAGAGTAGCTCTCAAAATTATCTCAACTGTTTATTAATTGATCTTCTTTTGATACCTATTGTTAAGGTACTCTACAACCATTTTCTCAATTTATTTTACTTTCAGAACCGCCGTCTTCTGCATCGTTGATTTATCCATCCACGTGTTAACCTTTTTATCGTATTCCCTTACTTTGACATTATTCGGAGAGACTTTGTATTTTTTCGAAAAAGATTCGTAAATGACTCGAAGTGCGAGAAATATTAGGAGGTCGATACCAGAGATCAGAGTAAAGCCAAGCATCAGGCTGAGTAGACCGCCGAAAGCAGCTAAAACATAATAAACCTGGTTAAAATACTGTAAAAACACTTAAATTTATAGACATCTTCATAATAAATACCGGTCTTACTGCTGGGCATAAACCGATCAAAAGCCTCTCTTTTCGTAAGTGGGTACAAAGTTGTACATACCACGGAATCAGAAGGGGTACGTCCCCCTTCCACGTCATAAAAAAGAAGTAGTGAATAAGCCACAGTAACAGACGATAAAACTCCTTATTTCTACGTGAACATACACAAAACCTTGGTCTAAATAAATCCATCATCTGCATCGTCTTGAATTATGTATCATATATAAATCCCTCATCGCCCGTTTAAGTATACGAATAGGTACAAACCTAAAATATTTTGCCAATTCAAATAAACATCTCGCCTGTATCTGGTCGATACCAAGTCGTTGAAGAAAACATTCAGAATAGATTGGTTTTTCAATTCTACGTTGTTACTGAAAAAATAACCATTATTAGAGTTAATAAATGAACTGTACTTATAATAAAATAATGCTTTAGATAGATGAAATGCAGTATGTCGGAATCATTCTATAAACTAGTAGTATTTACCAACCTATCGGTATTAATGAAAGCATGTGCCACATACAACATCTTGAGATAACAATAAAGTCTACATGCTTGATGTGCATGCTGAATTCGATAAAGAAGTCATCCGAAATCAAGGTCACACAATCTAGTCTTTTACAGAAATAGCAAATTTGCAATGTTGCTCAAGTTTTTACTATGATAATTTTGAGCGAGGGTAATGGACATTTATTTCGATTTTAATAAGTATTTACTCACAAAAACTGTAGACCTTTCAAGTCGACTTGGCTAGCCAGTTTCCCCATAGCTACTTCAATGGGGTAGTCAAAATGCTCACACTCGGGAAGACACTCCCATGTGTCATTAGAAGAGTTGAACACGGCCTCTACCGATTCTGTAAGAGATTTTGCTTCTGGTTAGGTACATATTGAACGAGCTTTGATCGGGCGCTTCGATTTTCTCAACCGCGTGACCTAGCTAAAATGAGTTATGTAACTCATTTTCTAACTTCTATTTATAGAAATTGTTGGCTAAATTATAAAGCATAAAGGATGGTGCGGAATAAGTATATTCACGAAAAGAGGTAACTCTAATCATAAAAATAAATAAGGAAAACAATATAAAATTATTTTATTCGCAGTTTCTGGGACTTTGTTTATCTTCATACCTTTGCAATTAAAATAGCTAATTTCGCAAAGTTGAAAAATACAAGCATTGTTCAAGCGGTGAGGTTTAGTACCTATCCTCTTTTTTCGAAGCATCCTGTATAAAACTCTGTATTATATCATATAAAAACTTCAATAATACGATAAATTAAATATCATCAACTTTAAACGAAACGATAACTCTCGTTAAACAAGACAGAAATAATATAGATATCCATTTCTCCACATAGACTTGCCAAAATAGGCAACAGTTACTTATGCATAAGCATTGGTCAATAAACTTACACATACCGCTTTACAGACTTTTGCAATAAAGTCAGAAAGTTGTTGATGGAAAAGTCTTAGGGGTATCGCTCACACGCTCAATAGCCGAGGCGGCGCGGCGCAGCAGCGGCGGCATCGAGGTGCAGCCGCAGAAACGCCCCCCTTATTACCTAAGCCAAATTGCTGTCGTGTCGTTATCGCTAGTCAGGCCTTCCTTTTCACACGTACATTACGTACCCCACGTGTGTAAGGGATGGCCTGACTAGCGATAGCGACACGACAGCAATTTGTCTTAGGTAATAAGGCTACCGGTCTCATTTAGCAGAGCCGAAGTGAAGGCTCGGCGGATTTAAGGTGCAGAGGTGCAATTTGTTATTTCCTTTCGAATGTGGCTGCGTTTAAACGAGTATTTAAATTTACTACTTGTATAAGTGTAAGTACGTCTAAATCCTCCAACGGAGACATGTAGAATGAACTGGAATATACCTAAATGCATGTTGCGGCCCGCGCCGCGCCGGCCGCAACGCCACCGCGACTTTTCAGTGAGCGCGAACCCTTACTATTATTGTTATCCTTGACAAAGCTCTCGCTCACTATTTTAATATAACTATTTAAACTATGCTTGTATAATATGTTGTCTTTGTAAATGTACTTAAGTACTTAACAACTTAAATCTTTAAATGTTTTATGTGTTATTTTTGTGTGAATTTTGAAACTAGTGGTTCGTCCCGAATTGAGATCTCGTGAGTCTCCCAAAACACAAAAAAAATATTCTTAGGGCGCTCTAGCAACAATGCCTAAATGTATTTATTGGCTGAATAGAATAGAATGAGTTCTTAAATGATAAAAAAGCATGGTATCTGCCGATTCCTACGCATAAATCTGTGAACTTCTTTATTGACAAAGCCCCTGTACAGCTACAACCGCTTGACATGTTACAGTTTTAAGTTTAGATTTCTTTAATAGCAAGGCCTCTTTACAGCCGTTTTAATTAACTAATTTTATTATATTATTTTAATATTCTTTTGACAAAGCCAGTATACAGCCGCAACTAAAACATTATTGTATTGTTAAAATATTAGTTAGGTAAATGTTTTCCTAACATTTTTTATGTCATGAAGTTGACGTAACTAAGTGTTCTTTGTGTTCTTATGGTTTCAAATAAATAAATATGAAATATATCGATCGGCGATCGATCGATTGGTGTTGTAACACCCTTACACTCTTTCCCGTCGAAAGTAGGTTATTTGGTCATCATCATCATCATATCAGCCGTAGGACGTCCACTGCTGGACAAAGGCCTCCCTCATTGATCTCCAGGAACTGCGGTTGGAAGCGGCCTGCACCCAACGCCGACCTGCGGTTCTTACCAAGTCGTCTGCCCATCTTGTGGGTGGACGTCCTACGCTGCGCTTGCCGGTCCGTGGCCTCCACTCGAGAACCTTTCGGCCCCATCGGCCATCTGTTCTGCGCGCTATATGGCCTGCCCATTGCCACTTCAACGTGCTAATCCGTCGGGCTATGTCGGTGACTTGAGTTCTCCTACGTATCTCCTCATTTCTGATTCGATCCCGTATTTGGTATTCGTCTACTATTGGGAGCGGCTGTAATAGTGCTTAATACCATGCTCCAATGAATACCATAGAAAAAATTTAAATATTAATAACTAATCAAAAACAAAAAGTCAGACTTTTTCATACAGAAAAGACACCCTGGCTACTATGTAAACTAAGGTAGGAATATAAGAAGTAAAAAACTGCACGTATGTAGGTTAAGTGGATACTAAGTTAATTAAATAAAACGACGCTCTAGTAATTTGCTGTATTTGTCTACTCTGATTATGCTAACTAGTCTAAAAACCGGATGTAATGACGGAATTTGACCTTACACATTCTTTTACATCAAATGTAGGTCTGTGTATTTAGACCCTACGATTTTATTTTCATATCATATAAGTATAAGTCATATAAGTCCTCCACCGAACGAAAGTTGCCAACTTATGTGTTGTCAACACGTTGGTCGTCAAAAGTTTCTGTGATTTCTATAAATTGTCAACAACAGCTGTAAACAAATGTTGGGAACCGTGTTTTCGTTTTTAGCGGTAAACATCAAAAGAATACGCGTGTTGCCGATATTTAAATGTTCTGTGTGTACTCTTGTCATTATAAAATGTTTGTAAAACTGTGGAAAACTTTTGTTTCTTAACCTATACTTTCTGTGTTTATCTAGCGGAAACACCTGTCTAGGGAGAATGTCTTCATTCAAGGAATGTAGCTTAATATTGGATCTGTCGATTAGTGATATAACTAAAATTGGATCCGTCCTAATAACGGTGTTATAGGTTATTAAGTAGTACCTATAGCCAACGGGACACTTTATGTATTGAACTGATCAAGTCAATTCATTACTTTGTAATTACGGCTTTTAAGTAAAACTTATCACACTAATATTATAAATGTGAAAGTTTGGATGTTTGTTTGTTTGTTTGTTGTTCAATCACGTCATAACGGCGGAACCGATTTCTATTAAATTTGGTATAAATAAATAAATATTGCTGGACATTTCACACAGCTCTATCTAGCCCCAAACTAAGCAGAGCTTGTACTACGAGAACCAGATAACTGATAGAATACTTATATACTTTTTTTGTAAATATGTACATACTTATAATATATAGAAAAACAACCAGACCCGGAACAAATATCTGTAGATCATGCAAACATTTGTTCCGCGGCGGGAATCGAACCCGCTACCTCCTGCGTCTCAGCTGGCTGTTCGCCCACTGCGCCACGAAGGTCGTCATATATACATATGTGGATTATAGCCTGGATTACCACATATGTTACCTTTTATCCCATAAATCAGGTGCCATGGGATAAAATGGGGTGTCAAGTAAAAACAGCGAATTTAGCTTTATTTCTAGGTTACCTACATATTTAGGAGAGTAACGTGTATAAAGTCGCGGGCAACATCTAGTAACCTTTATACCTAAAAAATCCCTAATTAGGTCGGATTGAAATTCAGTTTTAGTACTAATCGACGGGTCTAATATAGCTCTAATTATATAGTAACTAGCTGACCAATCCGCAGCTTCGCACGCGTAGTTTTTCAATGAAAACATTACCGCATTCTGCGCAGTTAGGTAAAAAGTAGCCTTTGTCACCCGGGGATAGTATAGCTTCCCAACAGTGAAAGAATGTTTTAAATCGGTCCAGTAGTTTCGGAGCCTATTCAATACAAACAAACAAACAGATCTTTCCTCTTTTTAATATTAGTATAGATGATTATATATGCGTTTTATTGTTTAAATGAATTCATGAATTTTAATTTATTAGAATTTTCCTTTGACGGAATAATTTGACATATTCCACCATTACATTTTCTTTTGTTATAGTTTAGTTTTGACATACCGTTTTAGTTAGGAACCTATAATTTTTAGTTGACATGATTTTTATTTATATTCTTTTAATTTCATTATTATAAGTTTTATATTGTAAAAATTGACATGCCTGTAACAACTAATGTTTTAATTAAGGTGAAATAAATAATACTGAAATCTGAAAATCTGATATATATTACACTTTTTATATATTAAAGTGACTTGATCAGTTTAATATATAAAAAGTGTCCCGCTGGCTATAGAGACCTATAACTCCGTAATTAGGACGGATCCAATGTCAGTTTGTCCATTCTATTAGGACGGATTAGTTTTGGTACAAATCAATAGATCCAATTTTAAGCTTACATTTCTTGAACTAAGTCATTCTCCCTAGGCAGGTATTCCTGCTGGATAGAGACACACATACCATCCCAATGCTGGGCAAAGGTCTCCCCCATGTTCCTCCATATCTCACGATCACTCGCCACGTCCCACCAGTCATCTTGAAACGCATCAAGGGCGTCACAACGTCTTTGACAACTTATATAACCATTTTTATAAATACGGGATTTATCACCCCGATGAAGGTTCACGAATTGAACTGAAACATTGTCGGTCGAAACACCGATTAAACGGTACGTGATAAATCCCGTATTTATATTTATGATGGAAATAAATCACGAAAGTTCTCTAAGTCAAACCACTTCAAAAAAAACTAAAGTTAAGAGGTAACTTTAAGAGTTGCAAATTGTTTCGAACACAGAAGTTGCCAACAATTTCGGTGGATACATTCAAGCTTATGGTTATTCTAACGAAGATATTACACGTAAGAGAGAAGCGAGTATAGTACTAAGATGACGGCTGATAAAGCACTCTACCAAATATGCACTAGCTACAATATGTTTGTCCGCATTATACAAAGGTTGACTGAAAGAGAATGTTATCTAGCATTAAGTTCGTCTATGTGCAGATTAATTCATTTTGTGCAATATATAATGTTCATTCACGTTCATTCATTGTTGACGACCTCCGTGGCGCAGTGGGCAAATAGCCGGCTGAGACGCAGGAGGTAGCGGGTTTGATTCCCGCCACGGAACAAATGTTTGCATGATCTACAGGTATTTGTTCCGGATCTGGTTGTTTTTCTATATATTATAAGTATGTATTTACAAAAAAAAATGTATATAAGTATTCTATCAGTTATCTGGTTCCCATAGTACAAGCTCTGCTTAGTTTGAGGCTAGATAGCGCTGTGTGAAATGTCCAGCAATATTTATTATTTTATTATTATTATTTATTAATCTATACTAATATTATAAAGAAGAAAGATTTGTTTGTTTGTATTGTATAGGCTCCGAAACTACTGGACCGATTTAAAAATTATTTCACTGTTGGGAAGTTACACTATCCCCGGGTGACACAGGCTACTTTTACCCAACAGCGCAGAAAGATGGTAATGTTTTTATTGAAAAACTCACGCGTGCGAAGCTTTGGATTCGTCAGCTAGTTCATTCATAAAGGGCCACAATGCCATGCAATGCAAGTGCCCATGCAGGGAGAAAAAAACATGGTATGCCGAAACCACGTAATGGGCAAGAAGGAAACGTACGTTCACCTGTAAAAACAAATTTTGGTTACCTACTTAGTGCACGCTCCAAACAATCCATATCATTGAAATTGCAATCCCGGTGGTGATCTGAAAAAAGATAATATGTATTGAATTCTTTAAAAGAATAAAGTTAAAATCTATTTGCAACAACATAGTAAATTCAAAAGATAATAACTTAAAACTAAACAATCTACTTGACGACCACCGTGCTGCAGTGGGCGAATAGCCGGCTGAGACGCGGTAGTGCGTTCGATTCCCGCCGCGGAACAAATGTTTACATTATCTACAGATGTCTTTCGGGTCTGGTGGTTACTCTATATATTATAAGTATGTATTTACAATAAAAAAATTGTATATAATTTTTCTATCAGTTATCTGGTTCACATAATACAAGCTCTGCTTTAGTTTGGGGCTAGGTAGCGCTGTGTGAAATGTCCCGCAATATTTATTTATTTACTGTCATAAGTTGTAAAAAGGACTCAGCATGAGGGTTGTAATACGGGCATAACCACCCACGTTTGTAATGCAGAAACAAAATTAATACAAATGGAGAACTTAATGCTAAAAGCATTTTCTGCCAGTCCTCCTTGACAGGTTGGAACTTAGGTTGGCGTGCTAGGTTGTTATCATACGTCTAGCAAATTCTTGCCCATAAAAGAGTCTGTATAAGTATAAATATAAGTTAACTGTGTCAAGTATAAGGTAGCGCGTCGCGTAAACTTCGTTTATCCTAGGTAGATTTACTCGTCAACACAACAACTTTGAGACGAAAGTTCCCAACTGATACCGGGGTGCGTTGGGTGGCCCACCAATAGATGGAAAGAACACTTGATAAAGGTTGCTGGGAGCCGTTGGGTACAGGCCGCACAGATCGCTCTGGAAATCTATGAGGAACTTAAATAAATATATATTTTTTTTTTCAGAAGAACTAAAGTTGCCGACATAGCTCTCAAAATTAGCAAGTTGAAGTGGCAATGGGCAGGCCACATCGCTCGTAGAACCGATAAACGTTGGGGAAGAAAGGTTCTCGAGTGGAGACCACGGACTGGAAGACGCAGCGTAGGCCGGCCTTCCCACAAGGTGGACCGACGATCTAGTAAGAATCGCGGGGAGCCGTTGGGCGCAAACGGCTACCAACCGCTCGTTGTGGCAATCTACGCGATGGGTTTTCGGTAATTGTCTAGTTCTTTCTTCAATTACTATTTGTTAATTCAGTGCATAAAGCTGATAGTTCCCGAGAACCCTATCTGTGGCGACGGCAGCTGCAGATGTTTCTGCCAAGGCGAGGCTGAAAACCAACGTAGCTGAGCCCTCGACCATACAATAATGTACTAATATTTCTTAGAATTAAGCCTACTGTTATACTTGCCTAGCTTTATTTAGTACTTATTGTACCTACCTACTTCTGTTAGCATAATAGGTGTGTATGTAAATAAATGTATTTTATTTTTTATATTATAGTTGTGATATAACATTAGGTAGGTAGATACCTAAACAGTAAAATTTAATAAACGAATAGATGGTTGTCATCGTGTTCTGTGTTCACGTTTCAGTTAATAGCTGAATACCTATATATATTTGTTTTGAGCTTAGCAGTTGACTCGCTTGACCCGCTCCACTCACGTATTTCAAGTATAATTAATTATAAAAACTGATAATACTGATAACACCACAGCCATTGACGCAAGTCAAAGTAGCAACCTTGTAATCGTAATCACCAAATTAATATTGTTTAATGATGACCTGATGTTAAGCCGTTAGCAATACCAATTGCATTATATATAACACAGCTTACGTCAAGACTTGACTTGCATTGCATGGCATTGTGTCAATTTGTGTCCTTTCCCGGAAACAACTCGAGCTCCTTGTAAATACACTGACGGCGTTTGTTGGAAGGATGATTAACTCGAAAATCAGTTGAGCATTGGTCAAATCAAACCTCTTGTCAAGTGCAAATTGGGTTGCTGGAACGTATTTTACCTTATTTGATTTTAATCACAGATTTGTTAAACAGGTTGTCAAATCAGTCAACAAAATCTTGGACATATCTTCCTCAGTCCATATTTGGAACATCCTACCAAACAGTTGTATCTGCTACTTCAATAATAAGTATTATAATATGTATTATACTTCATTATAAGTGACGACTCCGTGGCGCAGTGGGCGTTTAGCCGGCTGAGACGCAGGAGGTAGCGGGTTCGATTCCCGCCGCGGAACAAATGTTTGCATAATCTACAAATATTTGTTCCGGGTCTGGATGTTTCTCTATCTATACTAATATTATAAAAAGGAAAGATTTGTTTGAATGTTTATATTGAATAGGCTTTGAAACTACTAGACTAATATTTGTTCCGGGTATTGAATAGTCTTTGAAACTACTAGACTAATATTTGTTCCGGGTATGTTTCTCTATCTATAGGTACTAATATTATACAGAGGAAAGATTTGTTTGTATTGAATAGGCTTTGAAACTACTAGACTAATATTTGTTCCGGGTATATTTCTCTATCTATAGGTACTAGTATTATACAGAGGAAAGATTTGTTCGTATTGAATAGGCTTTGAAACTACTAGACTAATATTTGTTCCGGGTATGTTTCTCTATCTATAGGTACTAATATTATACAGAGGAAAGATTTGTTCGTATTGAATAGTCTTTGAAACTACTAGACTAATATTTGTTCCGGGTATGTTTCTCTATCTATAGGTACTAATATTATACAGAGGAAAGATTTGTTTGTATTGAATAGGCTTTGAAACTACTAGACTAATATTTGTTCCGGGTATGTTTCTCTATCTATAGGTACTAGTATTATACAGAGGAAAGATTTGTTCGTATTGAATAGGCTTTGAAACTACTAGACTAATATTTGTTCCGGGTATGTTTCTCTATCTATAGGTACTAATAATATACAGAGGAAAGATTTGTTTGTATTGAATAGGCTTTGAAACTACTAGACTAATATTTATTCCGGGTATGTTTCTCTATCTATAGGTACTCATATTATACAGAGGAAAGATTTGTTCGTATTGAATAGGCTTTGAAACTACTAGACTAATATTTGTTCCGGGTATGTTTCTCTATCTATAGGTACTAATATTATACAGAGGAAAGATTTGTTCGTATTGAATAGGCTTTGAAACTACTAGACTAATATTTGTTCCGGGTATGTTTCTCTATCTATAGGTACTATTATTATACAGAGAAAAGATTTGTTCGTATTGAATAGGCTTTGAAACTACTAGACTAATATTTGTTCCGGGTATGTTTCTCTATCTATACGTACTAATATTATTCAGAGGAAAGATTTGTTCGTATTGAATAGGCTTTGAAACTACTAGACTAATATTTGTTCCGGGTATGTTTCTCTATCTATAGGTACTAGTATTATACAGAGGAAAGATTTGTTCGTATTGCATAGGCTTTGAAACTACTAGACTAATATTTGTTCCGGGTATGTTTCTCTATCTATAGGTACTAGTATTATACAGAGGAAAGATTTGTTCGTATTGAATAGTCTTTGAAACTACTAGACTAATATTTGTTCCGGGTATGTTTCTCTATCTATAGGTACTAATATTATACAGAGGAAATATTTGTTTGTATTGAATAGGCTTTGAAACTACTAGACTAATATTTGTTCCGGGTATGTTTCTCTATCTATAGGTACTAATATTATACAGAGGAAAGATTTGTTCGTATTGAATAGGCTTTGAAACTACTAGACTAATATTTGTTCCGGGTATGTTTCTCTATCTATAGGTACTAATATTATACAGAGGAAAGATTTGTTCGTATTGAATAGGCTTTGAAACTACTAGACTAATATTTGTTCCGGGTATGTTTCTCTATCTATAGGTACTAGTATTATACAGAGGAAAGATTTGTTTGTATTGAATAGGCTTTGAAACTACTAGACTAATATTTGTTCCGGGTATGTTTCTCTATCTATACTAATATTATAAAGAGGAAAGATTTGTTTATTTGTTTGTATTGAATAGGCTCCGAAACTACTAGACCGATGTAAAAATTCTTTCATAATTGACATAGGCTACTTTTTATCCAACTGCGCAAAAGGAGGGTAATGTTTTTATTGAAAAACTACGCGTGCGAAGCTGCGGATTGGTCAGCTAGTATATTATAAGTATATATTTATAAAAAAAAAGTTTATAAGTATTATATCAGTTATCTGGTTCCCATGGTACAAGCTCTGCTTAGTTTGGGGCTAGATAGCGCTGTGTGAAATGTCCAGCAATATTTATTATTTATTATAATAAGGCATTGTTACAAAAGTGAATATTAAAGGCGAGTACACAATAGGCGCTCGGCGTTGCGTTTGGCGCGCGTTAATAGCGTACATACAGCGCGCTTAGCACGGCAAGCCGAGTGATTTCGACGCTTTAGAGAGTTTGTCGTTAAAACGAGTGACGTTATATGGAGTTTACACTGTATTTTATTTTTATAATCAAGACTTTCGATGTCCCATAAAGCTGGACGCTTTTGACCAAAATACGTACGGCAACGGCGGTGTACGTTCGACCGAAAATCTGACAGCGCGCACTTGTATTCTTAAAACACGCGTTACTAAAGCGCGCGCTTCAAAACGCTTAATGTGTACTCGCACTAAGAGACTTTCAGCACCGTGTGATGTACACATAATGATCAGCAATAATGTTGCTCGTCTACTTTTTTTAATAACCTATACTATCCCACTACTAGGCAAAGGTCTGCCCTCATTTCTTGCGTTCTCCAGAAATCTCCTGCCAGTCAGAGTGGAACCCATCCAGATCGTCACGCCAACGTTTTCGTGGTCTACCTTGTTGCCGTTGTCCTGTAGGTTGCCAGTCGGTGGAGATCTTAGTCCACCTTTCAGGGTATATTCTCTATTTTTTCCCCTACTAAAATGCTACGCTCCATTGCTCTTTGGCAAACCCCCAGTTAGAACTTACTACTTGCTCGTTTATGAACAAATTAAATAAACAAATGAAAAGTCTCATACGCCTGTGATATCACCGACCGGCACCCGTACTCTTAACGCGCCTGCGAACCCCGAGCGCAACTTCAATTCGGCTGCGTCAAAAACTTCGGCCTGAATATCGCTATCCCTGTTTAGTGACAAAGTTTAGCCACGCAGAGCGATAGTGATAGCAATAGAACGATTCTAAATTTGATTAGATTTTGACCGTATACCAAAAATGATGACTGAAAACTTGTTGTATTTTTCTCATTTTGTTGTTATTCTGTAACTAGACGATATAATCTATGTTCCCATGATAAGGATACGTGAGATGTTGTTGTTTTTAATACGAAACAAATAGGTTGAAAACAGGTCTTTTATGACGTAAAAACATGCAGAATGCGATACGCTTCTATTTCATTTTAGGTAAGTATTTTGATCTAATATATGGTTGGGAACCTAGATAAATACTATTCAAATTAAAATAATACCTTAATATGGTAGAAATATGCTCCAATTAGAAATGATCTTGGTAGTACGTGTTGTATGGGCGATTGTCCCTCCGGTGTCCCCTTAAAACCGGAACACAGCGTTTCGGCAGAAATAGGTTCGGTGGTACTTCCCGTACTTCTATATTTCGCATACATATACTTTTGTTTGTATATAACAAAATATTACGTACAACAGTCGCTGTCGTCGCGGGCTTGTCGTCGGGTAGACCATCCTTTTCTCACGCACAGAGCGTATCTCACGTGTGTAAGGTACGGCCTGTCGCGACGACAGGCGGACGACAGCAACTGTTTTACGTAATAAGGCTACCGGTTATATTAACAAACTAATTTACCTTTGGTTGGAAAGTAGAATGGCACGCAATTACACATTTTTCTGATTATTTTCACTTCTAGATACGCCATGCAGTTGTGGAGTGAGTATTGTTTGAACTCGTTATAACTACCTATCGGAGTCTGAAAACAGTTAAAATTAATATTAACATAGAGAAGCACTCGCTCGTGTAGAGATATTTCAGTCCCCCACTACTTTAAGTTGATGCGGTGCTGAAATATCCCCAACCGGCTCAGTCGTTCATAATAGATGATACGAGGTGGTAAACTTGGATATATGACCGCTAGTAGCATTTTCAATGTAGCGCTTTTCTATCTATCTCGGTGATAAAACTTAAGACTTTCGGGCGTTTCACCCGTATTAGCCACCAGAGGGCTTAGACAAGTTACATTCGATTAACGATGACGCTGCGCTAGTCTATAAGTCCGAAAATGTATGGGATTGACACATGCTATGGAAATATCACGTACTCTATCGACAACGAACATTATGTAGAAAACGAATCGATTCGAAGCGAATGCTTTTTGGCTAAGCCCCCAGCTCGCCAAATAACATTAACATACTTTAAAGAAGATGGTTATCGATTCAACAAATCACATAGCCGCCGAATCAATTTAGGTACACCGGTAACGTTATTACGTAAAATCGGTGATAGCAACACGACAGCCATCGGTCGCGTAAGGCCAAATTAGGTATGTGAAAATAGTTATATCTGTTGCCGTCCCATTGCTGGAGGCGCTAGTTTCTATGTGTAATTTGACGTTTTACGACCGAATGAATGTCGCACTCCTGTCGCTAATAGGACTTAATTAGGTGGAGGTTATTCCAATAATATATCTATCTTCAATAGCTATCTTCAATTTAGTTTTTTGATGAAATTCGTATTTCTGAAAATTTATCCGTGATCAAAATGCATGCAAACTACATCGAAATATCAGGATACTCAAAAACACACAAATCATGATAAACCGTTTTTAGTACAAATAGTCTCGCATTCCCCACCTACAGAGGTTTTTCCTGCACCGCCCAACCCTTCACTAACCAGCTGTGATTGTGGGCACCCCCTCCAGACCATGCCTCACCTACTTAACTGTCATCTGTGCCCTACGACCTGCACAAAGGACAACCTTAACAAGGCTACTAACACTGGAATAGAAGTGGCCAGGTTCTACTCAATGGCCATTTAGTTTGGTACCCATAAATAATTAATCTACATATATATATAAAAGGAAGTCATGTTAGTTACACTATTTATAACTCAAGAACGGCTAAACCGATTTGGCTGAAAATTGGTGGAGAGGTAGCTTAGAACCAGGAGACGGACATACGATACTTTTTATCCCGTTCTTAGAACCAGGAGACGGACACAGAATACTTTTTATCCCGTTGACCGCGTTCCCGTATGACGTATCATATAATGTCAAAGAGAATACAAGTCGCTATAACACGTGGTATAACATAAACGCATCTGACATGGAATAACAAAACGCAAATGACAGCTAAACGTTATTTTGTCTATGGTTAAGTATGGTTGTAAATATATATATAAAAAAATCAAGTTAGTACTGATGGCCGGGGACAACAATTGACAACTCAACCAGGGTGACGTATATTGACAGCCCGCGTTATAAGCAAGTCAAGGCGATACGAAGTTCGGCGGGTCAACTAGTTATGCATAACCCATTGACACGATAGAAGAAGAACTACAAATAGTGTTCATAACCATGATAATTTTAAAAGTTATACCTTGAATGAATTGTTATAATAACTACCTCATCGCTATAGTAACACTGTCGGTATTCAGGCGAGAAGGATTTTATTCCGCTGGTGGCAAACGTCCTCTCAGGAGACAACGCAATCAGCACTTCAGTCAATGGGTTCACCATTCGAGCTGGAGAATCGCGGTTCGGAATGTTGAATGCACTGTCGATAAATACCTAGAAGATAAGAAATATGAATATAAGCATATTTATCCATAACCATATAAATGCATACATACATAAGAGTATATATATAATATAGTCCTCCACATCGGTTTCAATTATGGCGACCTCAGCTAAATAAGAATCACCTTAAAATTAAATGGATATCTACTCTAAAACTAATATCGTGATTTTTTATGTTGTGGTTTTTCTAAGGGTGTCTCCCACGAAGATGTATCCTAAAAACCCCTTCCATCTCTAATAACATGACATGATTTATTTATGCCATCAACATAAGCCTTACTAATATGAAAAATTCGGGAGGAACTCTGTCTGTCTGTTAAGTTATCACGACCGGCTGGACCGACTTCGATATAATTTGGTTTATACTGGGATTGAGACATAGGCTACTTTTAACCCGACTGCGCAGAGGGAGAGCAATGTTGTTACAATATATTAAAACTATAACATTCCAAAGACTCCAAATCTTTATGATTCTAAAGAACTTGATAGAACTCTACTGCTGAGCACACCTATGATGCCTCTCCCTAATGGAGGTCACACATAATATGTGTGACCTCCATTAGGCTTGCGGTTTGCGCAAAGAAACCTTTATATTATAAAGGTTTCTTTGCGCAAACCGCAAGCCCCGCGTGTCCAATGCTTGCATAGAGAAATTGTTGACGTGAGTGCCACGTGAGCGGTCTGTTCTAAGTTCTAAAGTAGACATTAAGTCCAAGATTTATTTGATAACCCTGGGATTCTTTGGTTATAATTGAAGGAAAACTTCTTTACGCACGCTTGACTTGGGGAGTAAGCTGATGAATGCGTTACGAAAAGTGCGAACGGAAGTTGAGAGGGAGATATAAGTTAGTAAAGATAGAAAGAGAGAGAGTTACGGTTTGTATATTACTGTCGGAGCAAGAGAGAGTGGTGCGCGCGCACATTTTCTTTCTCTATTCCTTTCGTAGCCAGTGCATGAAATATTTATATATATACATATATCTCAGTCGTTTGATTATTTTTCATAATTTCATTTCGTTCTTGAACAATTTTATAAATTAATATTTTGAAAAATAAGTTTTACATCAGTCGTTCAGTTTCTAAGGCACACTCGTTTTTTTTATTTGAATTGATACGGTTTTAAATACGTCTTTAAATACCTAGTTATAAAGTTTTTTTTGTCCTAAATATAATACAATATTTCATTTTGAAAAAGTTATTTATGATAATCTACTCGTATTTCGAAGCATCCTGTTAGTATCTACGCATAGAAAGAAACCATTTAAATCCCTTCACCTACACTGTTATGGGCCATTGGAGCTCCTGTCCCTTTATTCCCCATGACGCAAATGCTTGGCTCAAACTGTGTCCTTGAATTTCAAAGTATTTAACACATAAATACGCATTCATCATATTTTAAAGAAAAAGTTTTGAAAAAACACGAAGGATATAAATTTGATAAATGTTGCAACAATAAGCGAATATGATAACTAGTATCATTCTTGTATATTTATACACATAATACAACAATGCGAAAAGATTATTGTTATCATCGTTGAAATAATAATTGGTCAAATGCGTGTCGGACCACGCACAGGGTTCCGTATTCTGTATAGCTGTATCGTAGTCATCCTAAAATACAATTAAAATATAATTTTGCAGTTTTTAGTCATACTGTATAAACAGTAATGAACTGGATTATAGTAGGAAGATGGATTATAGTAGGCTACTAGTATTTGGGCGCATTTGAATCTGCTTGCGGTTCCGGTTATGAATTTTATAAAAGGTTATTTTGATATATAATTTATCAACAATAAACTTATTTATAATTGTTTGTAAACCCAACTACAGATATTACTTGGTCGACTACTGCTCGTAAAAAAAGTATTTGTTAATTCATCTTACAACTACAGTACATTTGCGATGGTTTTGTATTTGTTACTGATCCTTCAGTATATTTGGTACTAGCTGACCAATCTGCAGCTTCCCACGCGTAGTTTTTCAATAGAAACATTACCCTCCTTCTGCGTAGTTGGGTAAAAAGTAGTCTATGTCACCCGGGGATAGTGTAGCTTCCCAGCAGTGAAATAATTTTTAAATCGGTTCAGTAGTTTCGGAGCATATTCAATACAAACAAACAAACAAATCTTTCCTCTTTATAATATTAGTATAGATACAAGTATAGCGGGTTGGCTGGTAGCGGGGGGCGGGCGGACCACGACTTCTGAAAAAATTGCCACTTTTAACCAGCCTTTACTGCAGGTGTAAATGGACTTGGATCAAAAATGTGTTAAGTGAACTTTATAGTGTTTTTGAAAGACCTATTTAACGACACGCTACAAGATAGGGTAATAGGGAAAATTAAAAAAAACACTGTCCTAAATAACAAGTTTGTTTAGTTTTTATTTCATTTAGTTTCTAACTTAATAAGCGCCACTAAAACATCGTGCTAATTTCAGCAATACTAGCTTTTTTAGACTACGAAGAGAGATCTTCGTAGTTAAAAATAATATCTAAGTGGAACTTTGATTTTTATCACTAAAACCAATCGGCTTTTTTTTTAATTTATGTTCGGTTAACAATCTAACTAGTTTCTTTGTCTATCTGTAGTATTTTGTTTTTGCATTGAATAATATTGCTTCATTGCGTCGTTCTCGAGTTTTAATTGGAAGACCTAATTCGACTTCTGGCCCCATGCCCCGCCTTAAACGGATGTAACTGCTCTGACGGACTGACAAACGGACATGGCGAAAATATAAAGGTTTCTAGATCGGAGCCCTAAACATTTGCTTATATGTTTCATATTTAATTTTATCTCTGACATTATCGACCCAGCATAAAAAGATACGATTATTTATGGGCCTAAATCACGTTTTTTACCTTACGTTTACTGCATTTCTTTCTTTACAGGACATAGATTTCATAACTAATTAGGCACACAGAACCATCGACTATCCACAAGAGTACAATATATTGAATTATTATTGACTAGCAACCCTCACCGGTCTCGCACGGGTGCAATAAACATAATTGTCTGGGCGATTTGTTTTGACGTACTCGTAGCAATGTATGCGCCTAATAATATTTGTACGACTCGATTACATCAAATTATCTAGTTTCTATAAATAAAATGTGCATCTATTATACATAATACATAATCATACTATTATTGTTTTGTGAAATTTATTTCATCTCGAGATTGATCTCAATTTAGTTTATTAAATTAGTAGTTATTACCGTAAGAAGTAGTTTTATTCGTAGACTTTTAGTTTAAACTGAATTTTAGCATGTAAATACATTTTTCACACCACCTGCTCGACAATGTCATCTAAACCTCACCGAAAGCATGTGATTGAATCCCTACGGCTGAGACGGGAGTAAAGATGTACTCAATTTCTTGAATGTGATTTGAATTTGGGAACCAAAAAATCCTATACAATAAGAACTTATTCGTAAATCGAATGCACATAATGCATTAACCTAGATTTGATTTTTATTGTCTCGCAGAAAGCGTGTAAAGTAGAGTGTTCTCCTCTTGGATAAAGCTGTCTGCATCTTGGGCGTGTATCTCTCCCTGCACTCATGATTCAAGTAACTCCCTCGCTCTCTAGTTAACTCTAGAATCATTCGTTACGTTTGGGATTCAATATAGCGCCCGTGACGCAAGACACTGCTTTAGCCCCTCGTATAGTAATCTTCTTTCAGTGACGCCTTGTAAGTTATGAAATAACAACCAAAAAACTTTTAGAAGTTGAGTGTCGTTTTTTCACTCACGCTCCGTAACGTGTCGGGTGTCGCTGAACAGGTCTTTCAATAACAATATAATATTACTTAACATTGTTTTGGTTCAAGAGTCCGTTTACAAATTCAAATTCGTTTAATACTCCAGTAATAACATAACAGTTTATAAAAAAATAAAGCGTTATTACAAGTACATAAAACAATAAAAACAAAATTACAAAATATAAAAATTAAAGTTATACAACGTTTACAAAACTAAATAAAGTTTAACTTTTGAAACTATCATGGTTATGAACACTATTTATACTAAAAACGGGATATTTACCATGATTTGTGATAGCTATGCTATAGCTTGTCTATATGTGTCTATAGCTTGTCGGGTGAAGGAACACATCAGGGCGGTGAAGAATGTTGACAGACAAAAGTCTGCGATAGCGGAACATCTGCTGGACTCAGACTCAAACCACTGGATCGAGCTACACAACCCACAAGTAATCTCAACTGAGCGACATTACATGCCAAGACTGGTTCAAGAGGCAATTGAGATTGCCAAACACAAGAATTTCAATCGTGAAGATGGTTTTCAATTATCTGGAGCCTGGAATCCTGTGGTGAGAATGTGTAAGAACAGAAGAAGTGAAGTGTCAATTACGCGTCCTGATACCGTGAGTGTTGTGTGTCGGAATCGAGTTATGATCGAGAATGAAGCCGGTGGTAGTAATAGAATTAGCGAATTAATTCCTAGCAAGAGACTAAGAAAGAGGGTAGATCGTTATATCTGCCAATAACTACCTACTCGCAAAGACTCCAGTTTACCCGTGATCATGGCGCATGCAACTGCGCCGAAATGTCGGGACACTCAAATACTCACAAATCATGGTAAATATCCCGTTTTTAGTATAAATAAATAAAGTTTGATATAAAATTAACTAACTAATGCTAAATAATGATAAAATAGCAATAATGGAATAATTTATATAAGGATAATTAGATAAGGATTAGCCCTAATCTAATCCCTCGCAGTATTCTAGGCATGCACAATATAAATCTTCAAAGTGACCATTTTCACAGTAGTCATGACCCTCCCCCCTCCTCCCCTACCCTGCGAGCGAAACCACTATTCGTGTACACCAAAAAAGTATCCACAATAATAGCGCATATACTGTAATTGTAAGAAGAATTACATCAAAGCTGAGTAGAGATCCGTGCGATTCAAGCCGAGTTAGAGTCAAAGTCAAAGTCAAAATCTTTTATTAAAATCACAAGGATCACTTTGAAACGTCAATTGTACTGCCTGTTCCTTCGTGATCAAGCCAGGAAAGAAAGGCAAGAAACAAGGCTGGTATATATACATAACAATACAGGAAATAAATTACGTCTAAATTGTAACCTTTTGAACGAGTAGGAGCAATTTCAATCCCAAGCTTCTCTATCATCTAAATAATCCGATATTTTATTTTAGGCTTTTTTATAAAGATTTTTTTTAATTGCGTTTTTAAATTTGTTAATTGTCAATTTTTGTACATCACTTGGGAGTTTGTTATAAAAGCGAACACCTTGCCCTTTAAATGATTTACTAACTTTATTGAGTCTACAAGTGGCAACAGCGAGTTTATTTTTATTTCTAGTATTATAATTATGATTATCGCTATTTTTCTTTAACAAATTAATATTTTTGTAAACATACATCAGATTTTCATAGATGTATTGACAAGGGAATGTCATAATATTTATTTCATTAAACTTATTTCGTAATGATTCTTTGGGGCCCATATAGCACGAAAAGCCCTCTTCTGCAGCACAAAAACGGTGTTTATATCTGCAGCACTCCCCCACAGCCGTATATCGTATGACATAATGCTGTGGAAGTAGCTGAAGTAAACTAGTCTAGCTGTGTCTACGTCTGTAAAAAGACGGATCTTTTTGACTGCGTATGCCGCAGAATTAAGTCTCTTCGACAACTTATCAATGTGTCATTCAATAGTCATTCTTGAAAAACAAAGAGAAGTTGATATGTTAAGCTTACCAAAGCGCCTTGCGAGGCGACGGAAGCGCTGTAGTAATCATCCACATTTGTATTGAGCAGTACTGTCAAGCCCGTTTGATAGCCACAAGATGCGACGCGGCGGGGTGTCTTTTTACGCAGTATATAATTTTTCCCGTTTCTATAAGAAGAACACTATTAATTAGTTTTTAATTAGAATGACCTCCGTGTCTTAGTGGGCGAATAGCCGGCTGAAAAAAATCCGAATTAGCCATTTTGGCTGTTGGATAGACACTTAAGCATTGTAAACTTTTATTTTTAAGAGCTGTGGATTTTGTTGGTAAATAAATAAAATAAATTAAAAAAAACTTGAGAGGTGTCAAGGGACACCCGGATGGAACGAAGTTCCTTTCGATTAATTAGTGAAGGAATTGTAATAAAAAGTTTTTTTTTTTGAAGTTATACTTAATAATATATTGTTTTTATTATTAACAAATATAATGTAATATAAACTTAATCAGTAGGCGCAATTTTAGTAATAATTGGCTTGTGGTAACTGAAGTAGGAAACATATGTTTGGGATTCTATTTTATTTAAATGTCTAGAAAAAACTGCATCGATGTTATGTGATCGATATTATATTATGTTGTTGATTGTTTATTATTTACAAAAAACCTGTATACACTCAACAAAAATAATCGTCGCGACACCACACTGTTCAATGCGAAATAGAAAGACGAAACGAAAATAACTGGCTTGCTTTCTATGAGAGAGAGAGAGAGTCAGACAGAGAAACACGCGCACGCCGCACGGCTTACAACTATAGCAATAAGTGTCGTTACAACTTTTGGTCTTAATTTTTTCCGTCTAGCCCCCTTTCGCAACGCGCGATAAGGAACTTCGTTCCAAAAACGCATAAGGTAGCGGATTCGATTCCCGCCGCGGAACAAATGTTTGTATGTTCTACAAATATTCGTTCCGGGTCTGGATGTTTTTCTATATAATAATACTAGCTGACCGATCCGCGGCTTCGCACGCGTAGTTTGCCAATAAAAAGTAGCCTACGTGTTAATCCATGTTATGATCTACGTACATACCAAATTTCATCGCAATCGGTTCAGCCGTTCCGGCGTGAAAGAGTAACAAAAATCCATACATACAAACTTTCGCGTTTATTATATTTGTAGAATATATAAGTATATATTTACAAAAAAAAAGTATTTAAGTATTATATTAGCTATCTGGTTCCCATAGTACAAGCTCTGCTTAGTTTGGGGCTAGATAGCACTGTGTGAAATGTCCAGCAATATTTAATAATTTAATAATATTTAATTGCTGATGTATAGACAAAACTAACAAGTGCCCAGACAACGATCCAAAATATAATAATAGCGTTTTTATTTCGGCAATTGCTGTTACAACGAAAAAAAAGCTGGCATATCCACCTGCAAAAAGCTATAATAGTCTGGGAGAGATTTTTTGGTAGAAAAATAGTTGTATGTATAATGTAGCACGAGTACATCGTATTTTAGGTACACAACGAAATTTGTTAGAACGCGGTTGGAATATAGATAAGTTATAACATAGCTAACATTTGTTTGCCGGCCTTTTGGTTCGATGCGGAAAATTCAGAAGTGAATATCCGCTTTGGCACTCTCGGAATTATCAACTTTGCCAGCGGATGTAATGCCCTAATGGATTCCCCCTCGATTTAGTGCTATGCTTATTTGGATATATAGGCCCCCACTATATTGAAATAAGGAAGCTGTTAGGTGCAAGCCGCCTTAGAAATCTATGGAGAGGTCTTATTTATTTATTATTATCACTAACATAAAGTACACACAATAGCTATCTAATAGATCACATAAAATCAAATAATCAGAATATAATCTTAAAAGTAATTTTAATAATCAAATAATACAAGTAAAGTTGTTACAAAAATATAACCGACAAACGACTGAACTGATTTTGATGCAATTTCTATGAGACCAATAAGGAAGTATATCCTTTCAAATAAAAAAATAATTTTACAAATCGGTTTATAAATGACGAAGCTCAGAGACATGAAACCGAATTGCGCCCTTATAAAATTTGAGATTTGCCCTAAATTTTTTTGGGATCCCATCATCAGATCATGACTTGGTGCCAATGGGATCATCTGGGAAGATCACTTTTAAACAAAACAAGAATTTCTCGATTTTTCCAGGCGTCTCCGAGCAATCGGGAAACACACATCAAAAAAAGATTCCGACTCCTCCTTTTTTTAAGTTGCTTTAAAAAATGAATACAGGTTAACATTGAAATTAAGATGCGTTATGCGCTTTTTCCTGTGGTTTGGCTTTGAAATAAAAAAGGGCAACCTATATTATAAAGGCTATCTTCGTTAAATGGGGTCGTTTGAGCGACTTCCTGTTCCACCTCACCAGGAAGCCACCGCAGAGGAAGCACCTCTCTATTTGTTTCCTAATTAATAAAATTACGGAGTTTGTATTTCAAACAAGAGCATATTGTATGCAGCGATTTTCATGCCTGTCTGTCTGCAACAAGCATACAAACTTATTAAATATAGCTTTTAAATACAGACTTTGCTGCTCGAGGAGTGTTTTAGTAAATTTTTTAACGCCCTATATTTGTTTACACTTTAGATGACTATCATGTAAGTAGGTAATTGTCATTTTAACCGACTTTACAAAAAGGAGGAGGTTCTGGTTCTCAATTTGTCGGAATCTTTTTTTTATGTATGTTCCCCGATTACTCGAAAACGCCTGGACCGATTCGAGAAATTCTTTTTTTTTGTTCAAAAAGGGCATACTTTCCAGATGTTCCCATTGTCAGGATCTGATGATGGGATCCCAATCGAGAGCAACCCTCAAATTTTATATCAACCGATTTTTTTACGATTTATTTTTTTAGTTGAGGGAAATTTTCATCTAAATCAGTTCAGTATTTTGGTTTAGTTATATCTTTGTTAAAAAGTTACTTGTAATGTTTTTTTTAGTAATGCAATAAATACAGTTTCACAGACAGACAATATATACTGTTGTGTTTACCGTCACCCCATTATTTATTTTCTTCTTTGCAGTAAGTACTTATTGTATTCACTAGTTTACTAGGTACACACGGCTACACATCAAGCTATACATTTCCAGTATAAGCTGACCTCTCATTCTACGAATTCTTACACAATGCGAGGTCAGCTTATACTGGAAATGTATAGCTTGATGTGTAGCCGTGTGTACTAGTTTAGTAATACATCACAAGTTCCTAGATATCTTTTTATTGTCTTTTCATTAGTGACTGGCCTAAAGATCGGTTTCGGTTTGCTAAGAAATCTAGGTACAGCCTTAGTTTCGGCTTCGGCCAAAAAATGGCCGAAACTTTCGGCCTCACCGAAACTTGAATTCTTTCGTGAACAATCGTGCGTCGTTCGGCGAACTTCAGGTCGTCGCCGTCCATTGTTAATCGCATGAAGTTGAAGTTGTGTTTAGCACATAAATGATTTTAGGTATGTATATCTTATGTTTTTACTAGTAACACTATTTAACCGTCTGCACGTATATAATACATTATTTAAGCAATTAAATATGTGAAAAATTCACTAGATTTCAGTACCTATACAATAGAAATTTGAAATATGTTTAAGTAAGTTTCGGTTTCGGCCGAAACTGAGAGCAAGGCCGAAGGTTCGGTTTCGGTTCGGCTGAAAGACCTGTTTTCGTCGGACACTAATTTTCATAAATACCTCTACGTAGAACTGTGGTTCCACTCCTAATCTCATAGCCTAAATAAATAAGTATGTGTATTTATCAAGTCTTTGTTTAAAAATTATCTCACCCATCTTTATTTTCCGGCTCCACAGCGTAATAGTTAAAAGCACAGCAGAGGTTAAACGCTGTAAATACTTGTTGGAATAAATGGTCGCAGCGGTATATCGTGTTCTTCCACATACACTTCTGTACCAGATCACTACAATGGTATGCTGGTGAAACCTGAAAAACAAAGATTTACTCTCCATGAAACTTATTGACTTATCGAAAAACTATTATTTTAGTTTTTCGGACCAATATATATATATAGATTACTAGCTGACCCGAACCCGGCTTCGTACGCTCGAAATTTCCCGTTCCCGTGGGAACTTCGGAATATTAACTATATAAAACCCTCTTGTCAAAGTGACGCGACCCTTCATGTAGATGACTTCACGTCAATGTACGACGGTTAAATTATATGGATATTGTTCATAAAAAAATACTAAAATTGTGATAAGAAAATGGGTGTGGGGGGGGGGGGGGGGGGTACAATGAGGAAAAATACTTTACGACCTATTTATTCTCGTACCTAACAAATATACGAAAAAAATCATAAAAATCGGTTGACCCGATTTCCGGATGACCGTTTCGGAGGAATGCGACTACAAACAACCGTGATACGAGATTTTATATGTTAGAGATATTTGTTGGAAACTAGGTAAAACCTGTACTTTCTCTTTCCAGGAGGCGAGCGTTGGTGGCTGCGTCACAGTTTCTAATAACTATTTCAGTTACCATCGTTTCTTGTATCAAGTACCTATTTTATTCCAATAAAAGAAAATTGTATTATTATTACTACCTTCGTGGCGCAGTGGGCGAATAGCCGGCTGAGACGCAGGAGGTAGCGGGTTCGATTTCCTCAGCGGAACAAATGTTTGCATGATCTACAAATATTTGTTCCGGGTCTGGTTGTTTCCCTATATATTATAAGTAGGTATTTACAAAAAAAAATGTATGTAAGTATTCTATCAGTTATCTGGTTCCCATAATACAAGCTCTGCTTAGTTTGGGGCTAGATAGCGATGTGTGAAATGTCCAGTAATATTTATTTATTTTATTTATTATTTTGAACTAGCTGACCAATCCGCAGCTTCGCACGCGTAGTTTTTTAATATTAAAATTACCCTTCTTCTCCGCAGTTGGGTAAAATGTAGCCTGTATCACCCGGAGATAGTGTAGCTTCCCAACAGTAAAATATTTATTTAAATCGGTCCTGTAGTTTCGGAGCCTATTCAATACAAACAAACAAATAAACAAATCTTTCCATAATATTACGAAGTTTTTTGTAGATATTGATATGTTCTTTAATATTGTAGAACATACTTTTGTTCTATCATCAATAGTTTCCGCAGCGCATGCGACGAAAGACGTTTTAGGGCAGTTGTTTTACACCTTGGGTTACGTTACTTAAGTTTTAGTAAGGATCCCTAATCTTTTCTAGCAATAAATATAGCTTATGTCACTCAGGGTGAATGTAGCTTTCCAATGGTGAAAGAATTTTTGAAATCGGCACAGTAATTTTTCAGTTTACATTACAAACATACACACAAAAATACAAATGTTTCCTCTTTATAATATTAGTATAGATATGGTAAAAACGTAACCCTTACGATGCGACCCGTCTGTCCGTCTATTACAGCTTACTATCTCAGAAGCTACTAAGCTATCAAAACGTGCCAATTTATTTCATTTTTTTTTTCATTTATGTTGCCATTTTTCATTAATATTCTTTTTTTATGTCGTATCGTTTGGGAGTTATGATGAGATATGTCCTCCTTTAACCTCCGAAGTTGGCAAAGCGAAATATCTGAAATACCTAATTATCGTTGATAGAAATAGATGCAAATATTACCGGAAAAATTAAACGAAGCCTCTTACTAAAATTGAAATAGAACTCGCGTACGAGTCTCACACGACATAAATCAGTTGTATTAGGAGTAATTGCCAAAGTTAAAATTAATTCACAAATTCCAAGAAACTAAAAAATAAAGATAATATGTTATGTTTTAATGAAACTTTTAGGAAAATTGTATTTCAGGTTAATTTATACTATTTCTAAGCACCCTGTAAGCAAGCACTTTTTGTTTGTAAGGTAAAAGAGTTTTTGTGATCCCAACATTTTGTGTGGTTGCATATAAACCGCTCATTCAAAATCACTTTGAAACGTCAATTTTACTTCCTGTTCCTTAGCGACCAAGCCAGGAAAGAAAGGCAAGAAACAAGGCGGGTTTTTTTTAATGTTCCTTTTAGAATACATAACAATAAAGAAAATAAATTACGTCTAAAATGTAATATTTTTGAACGAGTTAGAGCTAATTAAATCCCTAGCTTCTCTATTATCCAAATAATTTGAGATATTTTATAGTAGGCTTTTTTATATAGATTTTGTTTTTTAATTGTCAATTTTTGTACATCCCTTGGGAGTTTGTTATAAAAGCGTACACCTTGCCCTTTAAACGATTTACTTACATTAAAGGTTGCTACTTTGTCACTGTTTATTAGACGTAGACAAACAATATTCGATATGTTCTAGTGGCTAGAATACTTGCCAGAAGGCAGGGCTCGGGTTCGTTTCCAGGTATCGGAATAACTTTTGGATGAACGAAAAAAGTTCTTTATTTTTATTAAGCCATTTCTATTTAGGTAGCAATTAACCATTAAATAATTGATCTTTCACAACATTTCATTTTATTTATATACATCAAATTCTATAGACAAAACGATTTAAAAAATACTATTTCAAAAATCTGGGCAATTTAAATTTTTTTCTTGCCAAAAACCTTATTCAGACTATTAGGAACATTAAAAAAAAATAGCCAAATCTATCCAGTGGTTCTCAAGTGATCAGCTTTTTTTTATATTAAACTTGTAGACACAAGCTGAAGGGCCTCCTGATGTTAAGTGGTCACCGCCGGCTATAAACTCCTGCAGCACTCGTGGTACTGCAGTCGCGTTTCCTACAACTTAATAACCTATTTACACCCCTCTTGAAGGTGTTTAGTTTGAAGCCCACTGGAAAAACCAAACCAAACCAGCATACCAACAAACATTTACTATTTTCATTTTATAGATAGAAGATAGATAGATCTGCACGAGATATCAATGTAATAAGTTGATTAAGACCTACAGTGTTGTCAGTAACTTACAAACAGCCTTTGATTAAGAGGTAAAGCTATATTGAGCTTAACTTTATAGCTACACTCATAACGTAGCTTAACTTAGCTTAACTTTATACTTTTTAGCTTTAACTTTATCAGTAAAAGGTGGTTAAAGGTCGAGTGCATTGTTGAAACATATTGATTTAAATGTCAACGGCCAAGGTCAACTGAATGCAACCTGCATTGCTCAAAGCCAATTTCCTACTGTCAATTCTAAAGTCCATAAAAATGATTAGCTTTTTTACCTAGCAACAGCGCGAGAATAGAAGTATGTTGATTCAGGTTTCATGTAAATGTTTTGAGATTAAACAATAGTAGGTTAAGAAATGCAAAATTCAAAACTATTCTCACTTACGAGAACATCGTCGGTTCTACGACTTCTCCAAATGCCTTACATTCAAGAAACACAGTTTAATCAGGTGTTTTCGATTAAACATCATTTAATTGCATAGCCCTAGGTTAAAGGTAAGTCCAAGTAACAAATGATTTAAATCAGCGGGATACGAAGTTCACAATCGTTTGCCAAAAAAATTTATTATTTTTACCCTCCGTTCATGCGAACATTTTTTTTATATTACTAATATTTATTCGCGGTATAACTATAATTGATCGAGCGAAGCGAGATCTCTAAATCAACTTGGGATAATCGGCGTTGTATGTATGTATATATGTCTGTTTGTCCGAAGATAACTTTCGAAGCGTTTATCCGATCATCGTGAAATTTGGTATATAGGTAGGCAGTGATGGCAAAATTTTGATGTAACTAAATGAGCTAAAAATGAGGACGGGTTATTGAGATATTGAGGTTCAAGTGCGTTTAAAAAAACAAAATGTGACAATCTGGTCAAGTGGTACGTCTAATAAAAGGTATTTGTAAGTACATTTTGACCCCGTTTTTATTTATAGTTTAAACCTTGTAGTTTTTAAGTTATTAGCCAAAAGAAAAACTGAACTCGGATCGGGGACGGAGCCCTCTTGAACCCCATTATCTCAACAACATTTTAGCTCATTGTACCATCACTATCTACCTACATATATATCCAATTTCACGATAATCGGATAAAGGCTTCGAAAGTTATCCTCGAACAAACAAACATACATACATACAACGCCGATTTGCCCAAGTTGATTTGAAGATGTCGCTTTGCTCAATCAAAAAGTTAATTGAAAATTAAGTACTTGTTACTGAATGTTACTCCAATGTTGCATTTTGTTATTGTATGTTTCTGATAGTATGGATGCGACACAGCTTTCAACAAATAGTAACAAGTGGCCGCAATAGTAACAGTTATAGAGTGTTATCGTGTTGGAAAATGTTACTCCACAAAAAGTAACTTCGATACTGAATGCAATGTACAGTGACAATCAGAACATCATTGTAATTTAAATTTATAAATTTTAAATACCGAATGTAGAAGACTGCAGCAAGATACTTCAGGCGATGAAAGTACTTTTCACTATGTACAACACTGACGACCTACGTGGCGCAGTGGGCGAATAACCGACTGAGACGCCGGAGGTAGTGGGTTCGATTCCCACCGCAGAACAAATGTTTGCATGATCTACAAATATTTGTTCCGGGTCTGGTTGTTTTTCTATATATTTTATGTATGTATTTACAAACAAAAAAAGTATATAAGTATTCTATCAGATATCTGGTTCCCATGGTACAAGCTCGGCTTAGTTTGGGGCTAGATAGCGCTGTGTTAAATCTCCAGCAATATTTATTTATTTACTATTGACAGATAATTTCGAAAACGACAGAAATTACCGCTGATGTCAGAAATGACAACCGTATTATTGAAAAAGAGTAGATATTGCTCAGAGATAGAGATAATAAAAATAGCTTTCAGGAGAAGCAATCATTTCCAGCCATAGTTCTCGACGTGCTTGAGAAAGAGGTTTTGTGAGAGCATAGGTTAACTTCAGAAAGCTGAGGGATTTATAGCTACATATAACCTGCTGAACCAATATCCCCCCACATATTAGAAACTTAAACCATTTAACACATTTAAAAAAAAAACTTAAGGATCATTTAATTGGAGCCCAAATACAGCTGGGCAACATTAATCTAGATAATATTTCTTTTATTTAGTTCTCTATAAACTTGTGCCCGTATTACTTGTTAATTTTTTATATTATTATTATTATTTTTATTAATAACTTTATTGTTGGCTGCATTTTACCACTATGACATATATAGGTATATATACATATAGCATCTTAGCATATATACTCCATCTTAGGTAGATAGGTACAATTGGTTGAGCAGGCAAATTGTTTTATTCTTTTATAAATTATTATTATAAAGTTATTTCATTTTTTTTAAATAAGGCAATTTAACTGGCGTCCGTGACGTCAATGCATGTTTGATGGCTGAAAACCAGCGCTGAGCAACAAGTGTATTGTTCAGCATAATGCTGAGCCATACTCCTTTTTCGGCACACGGTTAATGGCGACCGAGTACGTATCTTTTGTATATTTTTTTTTTTTTTAATTTTATTGTTTGATTATGTTAACGTGTTTTTTATTGTCTGTATTTCATTGTCTGTATTTAATTATCCACTGTATGTAGTTTCTGTGTGTTTGTAACTTGTGTCGAAATAAATGTATATATCTATCTATCTGAGGAGCTGCCAGCCGGAAAAGACCTTCCTTGGCCTACGTGGAAATCACTCAACCGTCTCAGAACACAGGGAGGTTGGTCGCAGCAGGTAAAATATGAGTAAATGAGGCTACATTGAGAGTCGGCGACTAGTTGGCCATGCGGTACCGACCCTCAGAATATGGCACACTTGCTGAGCTGCCTATTGTGCCCTTATTCCTGCACCTTGAGAGATACTTGTTCCGCCACGGATAACGATGTTGCAGTGGCCAAGTATTGGCAAAACAACATTTGATGTTTAAAATAATTATTATTATGAACCATATCGACACGAAGAAGAATAACAGTAGCTTTAAATAAACAATTAAACTTACGCTCTTAAACATATTTTCTATAGAAAGGTTGTTGAGGTCCAATACCAGCTGCAATTCACGCAGTTGTTGTTTCTGCGCATGAGTTGCTTTGTACATGGAGTGCAGCAAGGGTATCAAACGGAGACTCTCGAACACGAATTCCTTAGTTTGATTCACAGGGAGTGACCTAAAATGCAAAAACATGTCTTAAGTCTCTCTTTCTCTCTCTTTCTTCCTACTATTGAACTATTCGATAGAACGTAGAACTTTTAGGTTTATAGGCGAGCAACGGTATGAGTATGAGACGGAGCTGAGATTAATAAGACCTAAAGTCTCGAACACCGCCGTAAAGTTGCAAGCCTATCGACCTTTTACAGAATACATTTTGGGGAATGTACCCAGGAACTATACGATCTGCTTCCGCAATCTCCTTTCCATCAAAGGACAAGCAGGCGCACGGCTCAGTACCATCCGTACCTAGTTGATATACTACCCATTCGCACACACCTTTTTGGTTCTACGTTCTTGATGCGTTCAGCTAAGGTATGGAACACTTTGCCGTCGTCTGTTTTTAATAAAGAATACAATCCGAGTCTCTTGAATAGGTTTCTTATAGATCTTCGTGCTTCATCTTAGATCACATCATCGCTTACCATCAGGTGACATTGTGGTCAAACCAATAATTAAAAAATATAGTGTAAAAAAATTGTTTTAACACTGACAATATTGTATCAAAATACTCAAAATAGCCGGGAAATATGTATTATAATATTAACAAGCATTACGAATGGGGCGAAGACCAGTTGGCAGACCACCAGCCAGATGGTCGGACGACATCGCGAGAGTTGCGGGAAGGCAATAGATGCGCTTGGCACAGGACCGGAGAGAATGGCGTGATAACGAGGAGGCCAGTGGGTGGATGTGGTCTGATATGATGATGATGATTACGAACATATTATGTAACATTGCCGATAATACTTGCCGGCAACACAGTGCCGTAAAAATGTTGCTTAATTAAGAGCACTTATATAATGATGTATATATAAATAATGCTGGACATTAAACACAGCGCCATCTGGTCCCAAACCTATGATTTTAATAATTGATGTATTGATAACTAGACGAACGCCTGCGACTTGGTCTGGGTTCAATTAATAAGTTCTTATTCTAGTTATTTTTACTATATTTTACGTGTACGTGTATCAAAATAAATAAATAAATATTGCTGGACAATTCACACAACGCTATCTAGCCCCAAACTAAGCAGAGCTTGTATTATGGGAACCAGACAACTGATAGAATACTTACATATTTTTTTTGTAAATACATACTTATAATATATAGAAAAACAACCAGACCCGGAACAAATATCTATAGATCATGCAAACATTTGTTCCGCGGCGGGAATCGAACCCGCTACCTCCTGCGTCTCAGCCGGCTATTCGCCCACTGCGCCACGGAGGTCGTCAAAAGTTTTGTAAGAACCCGTGAAAACCCAACAACCCGGCTGCGGGTTCAAGTCCCATCTAGGCTTTAAAATCTTGATGGAAACAAAGATGGTTTTAGAGTTTCTCGTATGTGTTTGGACAACACTATAAAAATAAAACACCCGTGAATACCCGTTGTCATTCTGTAAATAAATAACAGTTGATTTTACAGAAATCCTGTAAGGCCCAGGTCATGTGGCCCAGGTACATAATTTTTTTTAAATAAATTATTGACACAATCTAACAGGTTTGTCACAAATCACAGTCTACAATTAATGTTCAATCCATAGATCTAGTATAAACTGTGCTTCAGGAGCCAGTGGCTTCTGCAATCCAGTACTACAATTAAGTTGCATAAGGTTGTATGTAATGTGTATCAAAGTCAAAGTCAAAATCTTTTATTCATTAGAATCACAAGGATCACTTTGAAACGTCAATTTTACAGCCTGTTCCTTCGCGACCAAGCCAGGAAAGAAAGGCAAGAAAACAAGGCTGGTTGTTTTTTTAATGATCCTTTTAGAATACATAACAATACAGGTAATAAATTACGTCTAAATTGTAACATTTTGAACGAATTGGAGCAATTTCAATCCCAAGCTTCTCTATCATCTAAATAATCCAATATTTTATAGTAGGCTTTTTTATAAACATTTTGTTTAATTGCGTTTTTAAATTTGTTAATTGTCAATTTTTGTATATCACTTGGGAGTTTGTTATAAAAGCGAACACCTTGCCCTTTAAATTATTTACTAACTTTATGGAGTCTACAAGCGGCAACAGCGAGTTTATCTTTATTTATAATATTAAAGTTATGATTATCGCTATTTTTCTATGTATGTGAGCTTTGTTAGAATCCAAAAAACCGTAAATCTTTAACATATCATGCCCTTTTCTAATTTATTTAAGACTCAATATGTGAAAACGACTGCACTAATTTCCACCAAGCTAAGCTAACAATTATCTCAATACTAACTTGCAAACAAAAAACCATTAATATTTCTGGTCTGAAAGGTGTGCCAGTAAAATTACATCCAAATGCGACTTTTCATCTGAGTGATGGGCGCAATACAATACCATGTAGGCAGGCAATACCATGTAGCCATAGCATTCCATCGCGCCCTCACTTTGAGACCCGACTCTGAAACCGTTGTCTTCCTGCTGCGTTGTAGAATGTTCAGCGGGACTTCGCGCCTGTTTTTAAAAAATAACCCATCCCCACCAGTGAGAACGTAGCACCAGTAGGGATTTTTGTAATAATTCAGCTCGTCCTAGCTTCGTAGAGCCTCCGTAGCACTCCGTAGCACCATGACTCCACTCCACTAGTTATAGCCCCTTCACACTAGCGTTTGTCCAGCGTAGACGTTCGATGGACGTATGCGCAGCGCAGACGTCTCTGCTGGAGCACATGAGTACGTTGCGCTAGCGTCGCGTCGCGGCTACCCGACGTATTGTGTACTACCCGCTCGAAACGACAACGAAATCTTGTGACTTCTACGCCGCGCTAACGCAGCGTTTACGGGCGCACTTTACCTGGGCAGACGATAAATCTCTTATTGAGAAACAATGTTTTGTTCAACAAATGTTATGATTTAAATGTATAATTCATATAGTTAAGGATACGTGCTAGAACGCCTGTGTTGTGAAAACACGATTCCGTAAAATTATCTCGAAAGAAAAAAAATCCAAAGATGACTCCAAATTTATCTTAAAGCCTTTCTTATGCGATGAATACTTTAATTTAGATCTTAAAACTTTATACAGTAATTTTACACAATATAAATAAGTGCACCTGTTTATTTAATTTTCAAAATACCTATTAATTTTACCATAAAATCAAAATACCTAACTATTGCACTAATGAAACCATTTCTTAGGTTAAGCTTCGGACGCCCGGTCCGCGATTCAGTCTGACATCGGCCTTCAGACGGAGTACCCGTGACGCTTGTCGCTCCAAACGATCACGTAATTCTTAGGGGCATTCTGGTCATACTTCAAAACCGTCGCCTAAATAGTCTGGGATTTTTTAGTCCTGGATTCTATAAATGCTAAACTTATTAAATAAAACAATTCCAAGTTGCCAAAAGTGTTTTTGTTCGTAATGTTCTTTTTGACCAGTAGCGAAATAACCGCAACACGCTCTTCCTGACTCACGATTCCAAATTCACTTTATGATATACGAGTAGTACTAAATATTTTGTATGATTTCAGGTTGCCTTAAATTATCATCATCATATCAGCCATAGGACATCCACTGCTAAACATATGCCTCCCCCTGAGTTTTCCAGAGTGACCGATCTTGAGCGACCTGAACCCGACGGCTCCCAGCAACCATTATCAGGTAGTCTTTCCATCTTGTAGGGGGCCATCCTACGCTGCATTTTCCACTGCACGGTCTCCACTCTAGAACCTTTCTGCCCCAACGGCCGTAAGTTTTTCGAGCTATGGCCCCGGCCCATGCCAGCGGCTATGGTCATTTCAGCTTGCGAATCCTTTTGGCTATACCCGTGACCTTGGTTTATTGATCCGTACAACTCATTTCTGATTCCATCTCGTAGAGAAACACCAGGCATAGCTTAAGTTCCCGGCTTAAGAATAAACTCCTCCGTATCGTCCCGTGGCTGTTGTAGGAGATGACTAAGAGAAAAAGCCGAGGAATGGGCAGCAGCGTCCCCCATTTTCACATTTACAACACAACTGCGCTCGTGAACGCGCCCAGCGCGTGGCCAGCGTACGGGCAAATCCCCCCAAAATGATTAGCATTGGAAAGACTAGTCTCCCAGTCCTGGACGATGGGCCTCATAAGAAAGCTCAAGGTCGCTCAGCGTGCTATACAGAGGATTATGCTTGGTGCCTAAAATACCTTCCCCAAATTCGCCACCGTATCATTTAAAAGATTAATCAGTATAAAAGAATATTCTGAACTAGTATGTTGATGAAGGCGCCACCCAACAGCGAAGCCAAGCAACACGGATGGAGCTGTGGAGAGAAGACTATTTTGTACACTTTTGTACAAAAGACATATAACCTTTGCTTCGCTCTCTGATTACGCGAAATCTGACAAACTGACAACTTGTCTTTGTAAATACATAAATTTTGTAATATTTATTTTATCACAAAATCGTATATCATTTTAAAAGCCAGCGCTTCCAATACACTGTCGATTCCAAGACCAGGAAACCTCAAAACCTAACCTCGCAGGAGTTGCAACTCTACTAGTTAGAAAATCTAAATCATATGTTCGATGTAGTCAGTGTATCCACAAGCAAGAGTTTGGCATAATCAAAACATTTCTAGCTTTGCCATGCATGCTACGCGTGTGCTCCGAAGGTTCTACGAATATTCTAAGAAGGTGGTCAGTTGCCGCTTTGGGTGTTTCAGATCAAATTTCAGTCCAATAGAGCAAATCAAATTTTTGTCTTTCTCGCAATAAAAGTTAAGAAAGTCACCAAAGGGTAAATCTTATCATGAATACTTTTCAAGCCAAATAATGAAACGATTTTTCAAGTTTTGACCACCAAGTCTGGTAATGGAGGAGGGAATCAATAGAACTTCTCAATGGATAACAGGAGAAGGATCGTGTTTGGATTCTTTTAAATTGATTTTACGAGACTCTTGACGATTTAATTGACTATCAGGCTCTAAAGATAGGTGTGAGCAACAGATCTTCATGAATAATACACAAAGGATATCTGGAAAAGAATGCTCTTTAGCATTAAGTTCGCCTTTGTACTAGTTTTATAAGTGCAATAAAGTATATTTTCAATCAATCAATCAAGTATAGAAGGGTTGTGTTAAGGCTCAATGTTGAGAGCTACACAGCTCACTTTTTACCAGTTAATAAAAAACTTCGACCCTACTTTACATGATAGCCCGCAGGTTCGAACGTTGCATAAGTGAAGTAAAACTCTCTCTTTTCCGAGCTTACTGTAATAATTTCTACGTGAGCAGCCTGTGGGTGAATGACACGCTTAAACATTACTATTCAATATAGTGCACTACTTATTCAATATAATAAAGCGTTTAGGGTGCTGATGTTGCTGCCTGGAGTCTGCAGCGCTTCGGTGATAGTTGCCGCTGCGCGAGTTTACTGTTTCTACACAGTCATGCGAAAACGTACATCTCTGTTGCGCAGGATTCGGGCTAGCTCCAGCAGCATCCTATGCGTATAATTTAAGTAATTTTAATAATACTGTTACGCCGCGGAGTATTACAGAATAAGTAATAGTCGCCTTCTCGAAGTTATACCTACTGTGTCACAGAATAAGTTATACTTGGTATGTAATATACTAGATTTTTACCTACAGTTGCACAGAATAAACAATAGTACTCGTTGCCAGTGGAACCATCGAGAGCGTTCGCGAGTTGTTGAGCGCGGTATAAATAGTGCAGAGATACATCCGCAAAGTCAGTCTGGTTTTGGCGATACGTGCGAATATTTCGGTGACTTTTAGTGGTTTATTGTGCGACCGTGTTGTGATTACTTGTGATTAAGTTCGTGTATTTATTATTTCTATTAATTCTAGAAATGGCTTTTTTATATTTTTTTGAAGTACGTTTACCCCACAGTAATTGAAACGACTGAAGTGAGCGAAGCTTGTAGTGCGCGGAACTCCCCGTACTTGGTGTTACGCGGGCCCCGCCTACTTACGGCTTCTATTGTTTTTTGTGTTCTGTGTTTATTGCATTAAATAAATTAATATTGAATAATAAAACGTACAAAGACGCCGGATAAAGCTTGTAAGTTATATTTTTCGTGTGAAGGTAGTAAGTACTTACATATTTGAAGCCAACCACAAGGCGGATTTTCGAGACACCATGTTCAGATCGCAAATCGTCACTGCTGGGAACGGCACGTCCCAGATTGCACCTTGTGTGCTCTCTATCACCTAGAAATTAATAGAACTTTCATCATCATCATCAACAACCTATAGCAGTCCACTGCTGGACGTAGGTCTCTCCCAGGGTGCGCCATTAAGCCCGATCCTCAGCTCTTCTCATCCAATCCTTGCCAGCCACAGCGCGCACAGCCACAGCGTGACTCCGTCTAGCCGGAGGGCGTTTACCTCAACGGTTATCAGTTCTGCGGCAGATATGACCGGCCCACTTTGAACTTTATCATAGAAATCATATTTATTGGTTATACTATTTTTCTTTACTTTCCACGTGCTCCTACTGGTATGAGCACGAACTCCAATATGTCCATAAGGTTTAACATCTTGCTTTTACGAATAGACTGTCACTATTAGATATTTATTACTTATATTAGTAACTTGCTTCCGCCCACGGCTTGGCACGCATGGTATGTCCATATCCATTACTTACAAATTTAATCGATATCACATCAGCCGTTACGACATGATTGAGTAACAAACTAACATCCAAACTTACGCATTTATAGTATTAGTGTGAAGTTTAATATTAGTGAGAATACTTTGATTGCAAAAAATCTGGCACTACCGCAATGACAGTAGACCGTTTGGTTTTTTTTTGCCCTAGTACCTTGGTATTTAGAACCTTAGTAAAATATTTTTTCTTAAATTGTTTGTAGGTAGGTACTTTTTTGGGTATGACGGCCCAATAGGAGCTTAGGGACATTTTAATCCTCGTGGTCTTACCAGTAAAAGAATCCAGTAGGAGCATGCAGAAACTGTCTTAAAATTAATGTTATATCAATAGGCTGGCTCTTTTAGAACATACAATAGAAAAGCAGTGCTTATAGAAAGGTTACGATAATTTAAAATAAAAAAAAACGTAAACACATTATCCGACCCGACCTTTGAGTATGGATGCACAAAGGACCCGACGCCTGTTAATCCAAATCAAATAGTACTTATTCTGTATGTCTGATTCTGGTCATAGAAAATAGCACTATAATTAGATTTGCTTAAGCCAACTAGCGTTTCCACCCTATGGTCGTTAGATTCGCAGAAAGTCGTAGCGGTCAGCCAGCGGTCGCATGCGGAACTAAATAATAAATGTCTGTATTGTAACGTCCAGAAACTCAACAAGTTAAGGAACAAATCAATTTGCTAGGTAGAAAAAAACGAGTATGCTTTAAACCAGTGTTCCGCAAAGTGTGTGCCGCGGCACACTGGTGTAGCGTGTTCATTAATTGGTGTGCTGCGGGAAAATTCTATTTCTTATAAAATTATAAAGACGGACGGAAATGCAGCCCATTCGACGATTACTCCAAATTTGGATCGCCTTTGCTCAATAAAACCAGCTCATGTTTCGCATTAAAAACAACTTATGCTTTAAAATTAAGTGTAAGTTTCTGAATTGATTAAAACTTAAGAATAAACGATAATTATATGAATAAAATTTGATTTCTTATTTATGGTGTATGCCCGTTTTTGTAGGTGTCCCTTGAACACAAAAAGTTTGTGGAACATTGTTTTAAACCTTACGACTGAAGCAAACTTTCTTTTTCAAAATATTAATTTATAAAGTTGTTCAAGAACGAAATGAAATAACGAAAAATAATCAAACTAACTACTCACTGAGATATATATATATATATATATATATTTCATGCACTGGCTATAAGAGGAAGAGATTAAGAAAATGTGCACGCGCACCTCTCTCTCTTGCTCCTACAATTATATGCGAAACGTAACTCTCTCTCTCTCTTTCTATCTTCACTAACTTATATCTCCCTCTCAACTTCCTTTCGCACTTTTCGTAACGCATTCACCAGCTTACATCCCAAGTCAAGCGTGCGTAAAGAAGTTTTACTTCAAAAGTAAAATACTGAAGGGCAGTCATTTGATCAGACCTACCTTCATAGTAGTCATTTAAAATACTCTGTTATAGAGCTATTCCAGTCTTAAATTACGCGCCCGCTACTTCATTAACTCAAGGCCAATCAATTATTGTTCATTACAGTCATAAGGAACATTTTGAAACTTTATTTATTTATTTAATACTTTCACACAAAACAGAACAGTGCTAGGATGCTAATAGCATTATCTACCAGTCATTCTGGTCGTACTACTACGCACTGGCGTGACACAGGAAAAGCAGTATTTCAGAGCTACAAAAAAAAATACAGACATACAGAAACCATAAATACAGACACTAAATAACTAAATAAGAAAATAATAGTAAATGCCTAACATAATAATTATCATATATATATATATATATATATACAGTTATTTTACATAAAATTCTATAAATTAGTTTAAAAAAAATAATAATAGTTTAATAGAAATTACTTTGCAAACCCAAGTCAAACGCGATGATGGTATCTGTGGCTAAATTATCTTCTACTTCTCAAGGAAGCGCTGACGAACCAATCTCTTAAACGAGTCTCTTGTTTCAGCCTTTTTAATGTTTAATGGTAAGTCATTCCAGAGTCGGACCGCCAAAACCTTTTCTTTTTAAACTTTCTACCAACCTTTCTATTTTATGTAGGTACAGATCAGGGACGCGCAATGTTGTATTGTAATTTCTCCAACATCCTTATCATCGAAACGTGCTTCGTTTTAAAAGACTAAGAGCGACTAGAGCAACTATGTTAAACGTATTTAGTGGCTAAGGCCGCCTTGCACAATGATCTCTAAACATGAATAACTTTGATGTACTTATGTGCATGATTTAACAACTCCTTAAATCATATTTAGCCGCTAAATGCTTTTAGACATCGTAGCGCAAGTCACCCTAAATATAATTTAGAAAGTTGTCAAGTCATAAAAATACGTCAAATTTAAACATGTTTAGTCACTAAATACGTTTAGAATTAGTAGTCTTCAAGTACTTACTGTAAAACAGTGGAAGCTAATTATTAGTTTTGCTTACCGTGACGATTGGATTTTTCGCAAACCACTTGTATGCTGTTATCACGAAGTAGGCTGCCACGCCAATGCTCACAATAACAGCGAATGCCCAGCAACTCCTACGGCAAATATCCAATGTGTTTAGGAATATTCATCGTGAAAACGAATATGTACCATACGGTAATTTTGTAAAGAAGTATTCAAAAAATAATCAATATTAAAACTATGGTCTAATGACTCAAATTTCATTTCTTAAGTTTTAAAAGATATACAGAATGTACAAATTGGATTCGACCGTAGATTTTAGAATGAATAACCAGTAACTTTTTAACAAAAATATAACCGACTTCAGATAACAGTAAAAACCAAACTACTCTACTAATTTTCATGAAATTTCAATGGGAACAATCTAAAAGTATATCCATTCAAATAAAAAAAAATTCCAAATCGGTTGATATATAACGGAGTACTGAACTAACAAACATAACATAACATAAAAATTAAACAAATTTAAGACTTTATCATGGATGCCATTGTCAGAACTAAACCAAATGGAAATGGGATCACACGGGAAGCACCAGCTTTCAAATAAAAAAAGAATCATCAAAATCGGTTCACCCAGTCGGTGTATGTTTTTCCAAACCAGTATAATCTTGGCGTCTTCAAGTCCAGAGTGAATAGGTTCTTTCTAGGCTAGCGTGCTCCATCTTCGATCACACCTTCACTTACCATCAGGTGAGGTAGGGGTCAAGCGCTTGGCTATCATCAATAAAAAAAAAGTTCTGAGGTAAAAAACCTAAAAAAATACATTCGAATTGAGAACCTCCTCCTTTTTTGAAGTCTGTTATAAATTAGGCGCGGCCAGTTTTAAACAACATAAGATAATCATTACGTAGTACCTAGGTACCTAGTATATACCCACAACTACATCCATAATCATATCTGACCGATTCTACATTTGATATTAATACCTACTCTACACACTACTATAAACAACCAATTGCAATTTAATCTGGATATTGTTGATATTGTGATGACATATGGAACCGAGACGTGGTCCTTCACTATTGGCCTTATGAATAAGCTCAGAGTCGCTCAACGAGCTATGGAGAGGGCTATGCTCGGGGTTTCTCTACGGGATCGAATCAGAAATGAGGAGATACGTAGGAGAACTCAAGTCACCGACATAGCCCGACGGATTAGCACGTCGAAGTGGCAATGGGCAGGCCATATAGCGCGCAGAACAGATGGCCGATGGGGTCGAAAGGTTCTCGAGTGGAGGCCACGGACCGGCAAGCGCAGCGTAAGACGTCCACCCACAAGATGGGCAGACGACTTGGTAATAACCGCAGGTCAGCGTTGGATGCAGGCCGCTTCCAACCGCAGTTCCTGGAGATCAATGAGGGAGGCCTTTGTCCAGCAGTGGACGTCCTACGGCTGATATGATGATTGTTGATAAATTAATTCATTTTATTATGTACAAGTTCGGAAGAGAACTAACCCCCACAACACAGGGTTTTCCTAGGGTGGAGGTTAGGGAACTATATAAAGTGATATTATAACTATCTATTTATCTATTCATACTTTACATTAGTTTTATTTTTTCATTTAGCATGCTTAGTTTAGTTATAGTATATTTATTGTTGTATCATGTACTGAATAAAGATTTATTATTATTTTATTTCTCTGTGGTATTAATAACTATTATGTGTGATTATAAATATGATAAATTAGATAAGACTAACAGGATAAAAATAAGATTAATCATTGATTATAAAGATAAGTAATTTAGGCAGTTAATTTTATTTGTCGATTTGTTATCAAGAATATAAATCATAAAACAAGTCCTATTTTTATAAAATGGTCAAAACCCGGTTGCATTTTCTCGATATTGTATATTAAAATATGAGGGTACTTGCAACCACGATAAGTCAAAATATTCGCACTGCAGTCAATTATTTGGTTGACTCATTACATTGTTGTAATTTAGAACGTTTACTGAGTCTTCTTACTAATATAAAAAATATGTACCTTTCGACCGTACTAAGATCTTCCATCACAATATATTTGTATCCATGCAAATCTGTCCTTTTGCAAAACTCCACGAATTTACTGGTCAAGTAACCTCTCCGCGTGCGTTGCTTGCCCGAATTGTCTTCACTCTGGATCATATCTTTTTTTTTCACGTCCGATTTACTTAGACCATAGCTAATCATATTTGTGTAAAAACGTTCTACGTGAACGAGTACCTACGTGGAAACTGCCTGTTTCTACAAACCTCTACGTGATTTGTCAGGTGCCACACGAGCTAGTAATTACACCTACTAATATCCACTTAGATCGGGTAGATAGTGGAGTATTTGAAATAACTGACTGAGTGTTCGACCGAGGTATGTCGTTTTTATTACCCTACTGGTAAAAATGTAAAACAGATAGACTTCAAACTGTTTAATAAATAGGTTGGTAGGTTAGGTACCCATACATATTTTATGATTGGTATGACGGCCAAAGTACGGCAACTAGGTTTCGAGTGCGGAAAAAACAAAAATCAAATTCTTATAATTAAAGTGACGATTGATTTCGTGCATACCGGAGCCGAAAAAATCTTACATAATAATGTGCTCGTTCTATGTGGTTGCTTAGTATTGTAGCATCTGCTTTAGGATTTTAGGGGTGAAGTTGGGATGTATGGGTAAAGGGCACAAAAACTACAAGTACCTAATAGTAGATACAGGCACGATAAAAAAACTAACCCTGTACTTGTACACCACTTTCATGGTACGCAGAAAAATAAACAAAATGGCGGCGGCTGGATATGCCACCATCCATAGAAAAATGTTTGAACCCCTTTGTACTTCTAACCTTTCAAAGTCTAACTAATATCAAACTAAGAGCATACCGTGCTCCCGCATAATAACGAGGCTAAATATTGTACAAGGTACCTAGCACCTTACTTAAATTGCGAGCAAAATCGATTAGGTACCTACTACCAACTCAGTGTCGATTCCGCAGCTTTTAAAATTTCAACTGTACGTACTTTCATTTCAGTCTGGTAGGAAGACCACAATATTTAGTTCTAAAGCCTTCTGTACAGAAAACCTCGTAGCTGACAATCTTTAACATCTTGCCTTAGGGACTAAGCCAAAGGCTTCTTTAAATTTATGTATCTACTAGCTGACCAATCCGCAGCTTTGCACACGTAGTTTTTCAATAAAAACATTACCCTCCTTCTGCGCAGTTGGGTAAAAAGTAGCCGGTCACCCGGGGATAGTGTAGCTTCGCAACAGTGAAAGAATTTTTTAAATCGGTAAGTAGTTTCGGAGCCTATTTAATACAAACAAACAAATATTTCCTCTTTATAATATTAGTATAGATAACAGCATTAGGAGGAAAGACGGAAGATGGACGAGAGCAGCTACCGAGTGGTGGACGCAAGAAGGGCACAGACCAGTTGGCAGACCACCAGCCAGATGGTCGGACGACATCGCGAGAGTTACGGGAAGGCAATGGATGCGATTGGCACAGGACCGGAGAGAATGGCGTGATAACGAGGAGGCCTATACCCTCCAGTAGGTGGATGTGGGTTGAGATGATGATGACGATGAACAGCATTTATTTATCCAACCCCTTGTGTCAATAATAAGCATTAAAAATGCATAATAATCTACATCGAGCATGTTATTATTTTCCCGTGTTCACGGTCATGCGTCAAGTGTCTAATCGGTAATATCGGCTACGATCTAAATTAACGTACCTACATGTTACAATCACGCTACAATTTAATGATAAATACCTATCTACAGAACACCAATGTAACATTAAAGGGCATAGGAAGCATTTGGTAAGAAAACTGGCACTTGCCTGCATCCGGACGAGGTATCTTAGTCAGATTTCCTATTCAAACTTACCCAGAAACACTACATAGGCTGCTATTTAAGAATCCGGAACTGGCCACTGCATAAATAATATTTAAAAAGAAATTATCAGGTTTGATAATGGAACTCTTTGGCTGTAGAATGCAGGTTATTTCGTCCGTCTGTCAATTGTTTTCATTGTGTGGCGCGATTTCAAAAATTGCGTGTCATTATCACAATGGATTTATCTCGAGAAAATTTTCGTGCGATGATTTTTAATGATTTTCGACGTGGTCTAACTCAACAGCAGTGTATCGATCAACTCAGTTCGACTTTTGGGGATAAAGCACCATCGAAGACTACTGTGTATCACTGGTTTAGTGAGTTTAATCGTGGACGTCGTATGCTCACGGACGAAATTAAAGATGGTCGGCCTAAATCAGTTGTTGTGCCACGAAACATCGACGCAGTGCGTAAACTAATAATGCAAGATCGTCATGTGACATATCGAGAGATAGAGGCGATCTTGGGCATTAGTATGACGAGTATACATAAGATATTACACGAACATTTGGCTGCAAAAAAAGTTTGTTCGCGTTGGATACCGCACAACTTGACAATAGATCAAAAACAGGCTCGTGTCGATTGGTGCAAAAAAATGATAAAAAAATACAATCGTGGTGCATCAAAAGCTGTATATTATATCTACACAGGTGATGAATCCTGGATTTATGCATATGACCCCGAAACTAAGCAACAGTCAACAGTTTGGGTCTTCCAACATGAGCCGAACCCAACAAAAGTTGCTCGTGCGAAAAGCACTTTGAAGCAAATGGTCGCCTGTTTTTTTGGTATAGATGGACACGTGGCTACTGTACCCCTAGAAAATTGTAAATCTGTTAATTCAGAGTGGTACACGACCATTTGTTTGCCAGAAGTCTTTACAGAAATCAGGAAGAATAATCCACAACGCAGAATCATTCTCCATCACGACAATGCAAGCTGTCACACTTCGGGTGAAACGACCCGATATTTGGAGGGTGAAACGGTGGAATTAACGGGTCATCCGCCATATAGCCCTGATTTGGCACCCAACGACTTCTTTTTATTCCCAACCGCGAAGAATAAATTACGTGGTCAACGATTTTCCACCCGAGAAGAAGCCGTTGAGGCATTCAAAAATCATGTTTTGGAGATACCGCCTTCCGATTGGAAAAAGTGCTATGAAAACTGGTTTCACCGAATGCAAAAGTGCATTGATCATCATGGCGAATATTTTGAAAAGCAATAAAACCATATTTAACAGTCAATGATAGTTATTTTATTTTATTCCGGATACATAAATAGCAGCCCTCGTAGAAGGTATCTCGTTATAAAAGGGCTGCGGGCGATCAATTTACTTGAAGTTATTGATCCCTTAAATCCAGCTGCGGCGCGGGCGCTAGACCTAACGTGGATGTAGGCGATATCGGCTTTGCGAGGCCCCTTTCATTTCCCACTCAAAAAGAAAACATTAAATTGAATTAGCTGAATTATACACTAACTAGCTTTGGCCCGCGGCTCGCACGCGGGGATTGTCAATAAAAAGTAGTCTATGTGTTTAATCCAGGTTATAATATACGTACATACCAAATTTCATCGAAATCGGTTCAGCAGTTACGACGTGATTGAGTAACAAACAAATATATATAATATACATAAGATGTATGAGTACCTACATATATGAGTTTTATTGCTAATCAAATTATTAGGTACATACCAGATTCCAGTTCTTTTGGACCTGGGGTCGCCCAATGGTCAAAACAATATATTTTTTTATAACTTTCATAGTGTTGCCAGATGACTCTGCGACTCTGGATAAATACCACTCATGCGTACGGAAATAATTACAAAAACCTAAACTTTTCTTACCATAAAAATAATTAACATTGTTTTGCGTGTGTTTAAAAAATTGAATACAAAAATTTTAAGGATTTGTTTAAACACGCGTTAATCAGTTGTTTAACAAGGTAAACCTTTTTGCGAGCGAGGCCGTCAGTGTTCTTCGACGCCTCGCCGCTACTGCTTACATCCGAGTATAAACTTGGTAAGTATAAACATCATGAATGCGAGGAAATTAAATAAGTCATTTTCATAACAGTCTTTTGCTAATGAGAATGTTTTAGTTCCCGTTGTTCCTTGTTTTATTTATTTTTTCACAACCGGACTGTGGCCATTTCCATTAAATAGAAATAGTTATGTCAAGGAGATTAGGTACTTAGGTACCTACTCAATGGCTTCTGCTCCCCCATCGCCTTCCGCATCCCCTTAGACTACAATACAAAACAAATACAATACAAGACCTTTCGACTTAAAAAAAATAGCCAATAATGGTTGTGTTCATACAAAATCCCTTACTAAAACCACTTTCTGTTTCTAGAATTTTACATATTTTCGGGGCAACTTTTCAATATATTTTTCCTAAAAACCTTGTCCTGACAATTACGAACACAACATAAAAATCGGCCAATCGGTCGAGCCGTTCTCAAGTGATGATCTTTCATGCAAGTAACAATTGTTTTTATTTATATAGGTAATTAAGTAGATAGTAGATAAACATTTGATATGGAGATTTCATCATGATTGTAATTAGCCTCGTTCTATTTTCAAATTTACTTTCAGCCCTAGAGCTATTTTCGGAGTGGTTTTGTTATAGAACGGTAGCCTAGTTTCCATATAAATGTGGGCTGATGTAGTGGCACTGCCTTGTTACATTGTAATGCTGTCAACAAGCTGTTTACTTTCCCACGACTCATGCCATGACTGGTAGCCGTGCTAATTGGTGAATCGCCTGCCGTGAATATAATATTCTCAGCACAAAGAACCTAATGGCAGATTACCTATTCGGGTTATTCCCGCTATTCCCCACGCCTATGCAGATCTCATTGATACTTACTATACCATTTGGCTCATAACACCGCTAGACTAAAACGGCTACTTTCCGAGATACGGCTACTCAAAGTTTGACAACTACAAACATGTAACTTTTTAACAAAAATATAATCGACTTCAGATAACAGAAAAAACAAACCAATCTGAAAGTATATCCATTCGGTTTATACATGACGGAGTTACGAGGTAAGAAACATTAAAAAAAATACAGTCGAATTGAGAACCTCCTCCATTTTGAAGTCTGTTAAAAAGGGGCTCCACCAAGAGATCCAACAACTAGGACTTTAGCAACTAGCAAGTATGGTGAGCCAATAGTATCTGACCCGCTAGATCGCACCCGAACCGGCAAACTTATTCAAGGGAAGGTACAAGAAAGCAAATTCTCATCCTTCGTCAAATTGTAGACAAGGCTCGAGAATTTTGCAATCCTCTTTTCATAATTATGACGAAGTTCATAACGAAGCTTAATATGCTTCGTAGATTTCTGCAAAGCCTTTGGCATTGTACAGTGGAGAAATACTATCAGTAATCGTACCAGATCATTGGACAATTTGAACATACCTCATCAGAAGTCTGTACGAAAATGGCTCAGCAGCGGTTCTGGTAGACGGAATAGGTTCAGGGAGCTCCAAAACGCAGGCCCGTGTTAGTCAAGGGTATCTCCTCTGCTGTTTAATATTGATACCGAGTATATAATGCGGATAGTCAGGGCCGGTTTTTCCTATCGGGGGCCTTAGGCAATGCAATTCTCGGGGCCCCTTTCCTTTACCATTTTCTTACTTTTTAATATATATTTTTTCTATTACAAAAGTCGAGTCGATCAGATTGACTCCTGCTTTTTGCTTTCATTGAAATGATCGTAATGAATAGATTATATTTATAGTTAAGTGTTATGTATGTATGACCCAGGTCACATGATGGAGTAGGAAAGATAAATGAGACGTGACGCGGTTATTTTAAATATAATCTTGTTAAATGCAATAAAATATATTGTATACCGAAATAAAATATTTTTGTGAAGTAGGTAGGTACAATAAGTGTAAATAGCAACTATTCTAACTTTTTTAGATACAAAATCGTTTAAAACCTCTTGGAAGTTGACCTTTAAGTAAAATATTTTTTTCTATGGCAACATTACCAAATGTAAATAATGGAGAATGTCACGAATTAAGTTTTTTTCTTCGTGCGTGGCCCGCATCTACTAGGCCCCCGTGGGCCTCTAGTCAGTGCGGGCTCCCTAGGCAGTTGCCTAATCCGCCTTATGGATAATCCGGCCCTGCGGATAGTACCTACCTACCTACTTCCTGTATGACTGGGACAAGGAGATTTCAATAGGAGATCGGAAGATATACAATCTACGTTATGCCGGCGACACCACTCTCCTTACATATACCAAAGAAGATATGGAACATCTCTTATGACGATTGGAGTCAAACAGCCTTAAGTTTGGTCTCGCTATCAATCGTGACAAAACCAAAGTGATGATAGTGGACCAACTGGTCGTTAAATGCATAACGAACTGTGATGTTGTCCAGAGCTATATCTATTTGGGCTCTAATACAACCAATACCGGAAGCTGTGAAGATGAGATTAGAAGACGTGCTGTGACCCGTTCTGCTGTTGAAAAACTAACGAAGATATGGAAAGATCATTGAATAATTAAAGCCACTAAAGTTCGATCCATGAGAAGTCTCATCTTTCCAATCTTTCTCTACGAAGCTGCGACGTGGACGTTGAGGCTGAAGGAATGGAGGAAAACCTATGCAAAGATGGTGCTGGAGACGTCTTTTGCACCGTAGGTACCATGTTTCAATCTTAAAAGAGCGGCATCGCACGCGAATTTTGGCATTTGGGCTGTATTTCCATAATTATTTCATGATCAGTGGTTTTAGTTGTCTTAGATGTGCAAGGGCATGCCAATCAAAAGTGATGAATGATGACATGCACCAATCGATTTTCTTAAATAATAATGGGTATTTTTATTTCCTCTTGGTACCAAAATGGTTCACAATTTTATTCAGAAAAATCGAATTCTTTAAATTTGTCGTATTTTTCATACTTTAACAGTAATAAAGAAATTAAACAAAAAAATGGAGGATTGAGAGCCCAAACATTATCAAGGTTTTAATTGTAATTCATCGGGGATTGGAGGTTTTTGGTGCCACATTTTTTCACAATTTTGGCATATACAAAAAAGTGTTGGTTTGTCGCTTTTTTCATAATATTCGATAAAGTAACTTTTGTATTTGTGAGGATTGAGAGCCGATTTTGTAGTAAAATATACGAAATAGGAAAGCGTTTTGCGTAAATAACGAAGTTTTACAAATTTTGTTAGGGATTCACTTGGATAATGACGTAAATACTTTTTCTGTAATGTGCCTAGTTTATCAGTTACAGGTGGGCTCTCAGTCCTCTAGGTGAGGATTGAGAGCCCGGCATTTAAGCCTATATCTCGCTTACTTGACTTTCACAAAATTTGATTCTAACATTCACAATTCTTTTAGAATGTTCACTAAATACTTTCTTACGAAAGAATATATGTTGACGACCTCCGTGGTGCAGTGGGCGAACAGCCGGCTGAGACGGAGGAGGTAGCGGGTTCGATTCCCGCCGCGGAACAAATGTTTATATGATCTACAGATATTTGTTCCGGGTCTGGATGTTTTTCTATTTATCATAAGTATGATTTACAAAAGAAAACAGTACATATTATACTTAAGTATTATATCAGTTATTTGGTTCCCATAGTACAAGCTCTGCTTAGTTTGGGGCTAGATAGCGTTGTGTGAAATGTCCAGCCATATTTATTTATTTATTTATTTTCAAGGATTTTTACCAACTGGGCTCTGACACCACATACACACCACCAACCAGAAGCGCTTGATAGATAATGACCGCTCTGAGATCTTGAGGATCGTCTTGAATTATTATCACTATTTTTATATTTAACCTACTCCGTCCCACTGCTGGGCAAAGGGTATCCTCTGAATCCTTTTAGTTGTCTTCAGCGGTCTCCCGCCTGTCTCTCCCGGTATGCATGTGCACTCGCACTTTGAAAAGGTAAGTAAATAACAAAATACATTAAAATAATAAACATTTATTTCTTAATAACATTAAGTACATATCGATATAAGTATCGGCTAAAAACAAAAGGGGCTTTGCAATATTTAGTGCACTAAATTCAATAAATGTGTCTAACTGGCTAAGTTTCTTTAAACTTTTCTGAATTCAGAGTCTTTCATTCAGTCTATTTGAATATTGCAAAGCCCGCTAAAGTTGTAACTTGAAATATTTACTTTGGATTAGGTACCATTTCTGTTTCCACTAACGCAAACTCACAGAGGCGTAACCATCAGTTATGCTTACAGACGATATAAATAGATGATATTATATAATAAACAAGAATTGTTCAAATTGGTAGGTATGAATGAATGAAAATTCTTTATTATACCTTACAAGCTAGACACAACAGATTTAAAGAAAAAAACAAATAAAAGTAAGCATAATGGGCGGTCTTATCGCTTAACAAAGCGATCTCTTCCAGACAACCTTTGGATGGAGAGAATCATTGCTTAATGGAAGATAGGTAATACATAAGGGTGATTCGGATGGGCCGTGCGCTCCCCTACCGCCTGCCACAGTAGATACATCTTATTACATGTCTAATGGATAAAATATAATTCTAAACATGCTTTGAATATGTATTAAACCTGGAAGGGGGTAATAATAATAGGTCGAGCGCGTGTCGGACTACACAAAGTGAAGGGTTCCTTCCTACTATGGTTGTATTTTAGTCACAGTTGAATTTGGTCATTTGGTATTATGAAGCTTCTATGAACTGTTTACAAACCCAACTACAGACGACTACTGCTCGTAAATATTTAAATATTGCTTTAAATAAAATTTCTACAACTGCAGTATAATATACGAGTATGTGCTACTATTGCGGATACTTTTAAGGTATACAATAGTAGGTTGTTAAACGAGGGGATAAAGCAGTGTCTTGCGTCACGGGCGCAATATTGAATCCCGAATGTAACGAAGGATTCTAGAGTTAACTCACGAGCGGAGCGAGGTTGTAACTAGAATCCCGAGTGCAGACAGCTTTATTCACGAGGACAATACTCTACTTTTCACACTTTCTGCGCTAGGTACATTAAAAATCAAATCTAGGTTAGTGCATTTTGAGCCGAGGTTAGTTCGATTTACGAATAAGTTTTGTGTGGGTCTCTTTGGTTCAAATTTTAATACAGTTGAAGTTCCAAATTCCATAACCTCCATAACTGATCTTGTGGAAAATTCAGTAGGTAAAATTTAACTCACCACTTTTTTATTAGATTTTAGGTATTTAGTTTCATGGGGTCAAGTTTTGAGTTAGCATACATATTCCGAATCACCCTGTATTATTACACTGTGGATAAAATAAATCAACAGATACTCAGACACCTTACTTAGAATCCGTAACAATACGTTGCGCTTAAAGACCGGCATTGCTGACGCAGGAAATAAGGCTGCCTGACTAAAATGGGATTGGGCGGGCCATGTAAGACGCATGCACCCGGACAGATGGGCAACGATCGTCACGCAGTGGGTGCCTGAAGACCGGCGACGGCGCCGAGGAAGGCCTAGTTGACGTTGGCGTGATGATTTCGATGCCTTCGAGACATATTGGTGGGACTTGGCACGCGAGCGAAAGTCCTGGAAGACAGTGGGGGAGACCTTTGCCTAGCAGTGGGATGACACAGGTTAAATAAAAAAAACTTAAGACACCAAGAATATAGGCAGCTTACTAACATACAGTGACCAATACATTTAACTATAGTAGAATAGTGTTCATAATCACAACATAGTAATTTTGTACCTAATTTGTAATTTATTTATTTCAGCGAACTTGCTACTTAGGTAACTAAAACAAAGTGAACACTGGAAAATGCATTAATAAAATACTGCACCGCAGTTTCCAGTGCCCGTACATACAACTAAATGAGTTTGACGTTTCAGATTATAGTTATACAATTCACCCATTTACAATATTGATTTAAAATAAAACACAATAATAAAAACAATTTAAATAAATTAACATACTATGTCATGGTAACCCTGCTTTTTGTACAAGCATGCGTGTGTGAGTGGGTATTAGAGTGTGCTAGGGGAGTGGGTGTGTAAATGAGGGTGTGGATGTGTGTAGTTGTGTGTACGCGGGGGTCTGCGTGTGGGTTCGAAGGTGTGTGTATGAGTGTGCGGTAGCGTGTGTATGTTTAAGCGTGGGTGTTTGTGTGGGTTATTTATGTCTGGTGGGTATGAGTGACTGTGGGTAAAGGTGTGCTTGCGAGCATATAACAGTGATCTAATGATATAGATACGAGGGTAGTTTATTGTTTTACTTGTACGATTTCTTCGGTTTCTTCGTATAAAGTAAAATATTTACTTTAATACATATTTTACATTTAATACAGATCCAATAATGTATATATTACATCAGTATATACATATATTAATTTCTAATCTTATATTTACGATTTCAATTGACTCTTCCTTTATAGTCGGGAGTAAACGATGCATTTTTTTACCTAACTTGTTGTAATTTCTAAAAATGTCTATAGTAAATCACGTTTTAACACCATAATGTACGGAAATACATACATATACTATATCTACATACACACTCACTTTCTAATGGGCCAAAGTAAGTTATGTATAAAAATTTGGTTTTAAAAATTACTAGCTGACCCGCTCCGGCATCACTCAGATTATTATCAAAATAAAATATATCATTCAGGGATAGTCTAGCTTTCTATCAGTGAAAGAATTTTCACAATCGGTTAAGTAATTTCTAAGATACAAACTGACAAACTGTGCCACTTTGTAATTTTAGCATCATGTAAATTTAAATCCCTGTTAGTAGACAATGGTCTGAACAACGTTTGTTATGGAAAAAAGTGATTTTAATTTCACCGTGTAGATGTATTACCAAAGAAGATTGGCGAGATTGGACTCAAGCTTCATAAAAATGCCGTTCATGATCATCATCGTACACGTCGTATTGTTTTTATATACAGAAAATAGGTGTAGGTAATCGCAAGACTACGTATAATAATGTGTATTTAAACGTATTTGAACGTATTCATTTACGATTTTAGTCTCAGAAAATGCTTTAAAACACTGTGTCAAGGTGATGTCTTAAGGTTCCTCTAGTACATCCATGCTCGATGAGCAAGTATAATCGATGAGCAAGTATAATCTAACAACACTGACAACTATAATCAGGCATTTCGGTTCCAATCGAGCATTCAACCTCTAATCGTATAATGGTCATTCCCCACGTGCGTACATGCTCGAAGTTTCTGCGTCCAATCGAGCAAGATCGAACGTAAACCTTAAGGCTTAATCTTCGAAGTCGAACCGTAATGCTAATAAAACATCGAGCACACCGATACTTGCTCGTCGAGCATGAAAGTACGTTCGATCTTACTCGATTGGACGCAAAACCTTCGAGCATGTAAGCGCGCATGGACTTACCATATGTATGTATATGGGTGGAATGTACAGCGTTTATAGATCTCAAATTATAAATGATATTTTTAATAATACTTTTATAACTGTAAAAGCTGAAGGTTTAACATTGATTATATACAGTATATACAGTAATTTAGTATATACAGTAATACATACTAAATTTAACTATATACACAACGATAATAGACATCTTAGAAAGTAGACTAATTCAATTGGAAACTATTTGTTCTTATTCAGGGACATTATTAATAGTAAATTAACTAAGTGGATAAAGCAATGTCTTACGTCACGGGCACTATATTAAATCCCGAGCGTAACGAGCGAGGGAGTTACTAGAATCCTAAGTGCAGAGGGATATAAATACGCCCAAGGCGAACACAGCTTCGTCCACGAGGAGAATACTCTACACCTTCTGCGAGTCAATATAAAACTCAAAATCAAAAATGCATGTACAACGTTTATAGATTTAACTGTGTAATGTAAATCAGCTGTATTTTGTGCACTAGCTATCACAGATTAAAAAGAAATACTTCAACTTAATACTTACAACATATCTCATTTATTAGATAGTCTGACTCTGATTAAAATTCAGTTTGCCTACATGTCAGCCTTGTTCGAATTGTTTTTACATTTTACAACGGTGGCTAAAAAAATTACAAAACGACTAAAAGTAATTAATTATTCCTTACCTCATGGGGTTTTCAGAAACAAATTAAAAAGAAATATGTAGTTCCGATATAGACGACGCTGACTACGCAATAAGTTTAAAGAAATAAATATTATGACATTCCCTTGCCAATACATCTATGAAATTCTGATGTATGTTCACAAAAATATTAATTTGTTTCAGAAAAATAGCGATAATCATAATTTTAATACTAGAAATAAAGATAAACTCGCTGTTGCCACTTGTAAAGTAGTAAATCGTTTAAAGGGCAAGGTGTACGCTTTTATAACAAACTCCCAAGTGATGTGCAAAAATTGTCTGCAAATTGCAGTGACTCTGGATTTCAGACTTGTGCCTATAGTACATTTTCCACTAAAAAGTATCTTAAAAATTATAATCAGTAAAAATATATTTATAAAAACGGTAAACCACCGACCGCGAAACAAGGCCCAGGCGATCGGTGACGAGGGCTGCAGAGAGAGGAACCTCCTGACTGATCCTGACATTATTATTAGCTATAAATGACAAGCATGTATTTTGATAATAATTATTCACAGTCAAAGTCAAAATATTTTATTCATTAAAAGCACAAGGATCACTTTGAAACGTCAATTTAAAACGAAATTTGAAACGGCAAGAAACAAGGCTGGTTGTCTTTTTTAATGATCCTTTTAGAATACAATACAGAAAATAAATTACGTCTAAATTGTAACATTATGAGCTTCCTCTCTCTGCAGCCCTCGTCACCGATCGCCTGGGCCTTGTTTCGCGGTCGGTGGTTTACCGTTTTTATAAATATATTTTTACTGATTATAATTTTTAAGATACTTTTTAGTGGAAAATGTACTATAGGCACAAGTCTGAAATCCAGAGTCACTGCAATTTGTACCCCAAAAATAACCAATTAACATGAACTCATGTTACCTGTAATATGAATGTAACTGTAACTCAAGATTGTTGTTTTAGTATTTTCGTGGCACTATTTTGATAGTCAAAGATTACGAATAATATATTTTTGTTTACATGGGAGACTCGCGAGATTTCAGTTCGGGGGGAACCACTCACTAGTAGTTTTTATTAAGTCTATTATTAGCAATTCAACACTTACGTGTGAACTTTGCTTACAAAAAACATTTGTTTATATTATTATTTAATGGTGTATTTATAATTGATGATATTTTAAGGTAGCTAGTCTCCCACCCAGCTGCGGCCATGAATTGTGCCTACCTATCCCTCAATTCTTTTGCTATTTACGACACATTATGGGTAGGTAGGTATAACCTTTTTCAATCGCAAACGCAATCTTCAAACGCAAAAAAAACATATCCCTTGGTCGGCAGCTCAACTGGGGCCCAATTCTGCTAATTTATAAGTACAACGTTTCTAACACTTGTTAGAAGGTTCTTACGGAAAGAAAGTGTGGCGTCATCCTTGATATCGAGTCCGTCCCCTTAGTGCAACCCTGCGCTGAGGGGTACCGCGCGGGTCGCGACGGACGAGGGCCGCTCGGAGCTCACTTGCGCCGGCGACGCGACGACACACGCAAAACGCCTCGCGACCGGGAACACGTACCGCTTTTGCTCCACCCCGCGCCTTTTTACTCGTAAATTCACATTAAAAATCATAATTAATTGCTTCGCATAATTTGTATAATATTGTATCGTTTCTGCCTTCCTTCTAACGTCTGTAACTATCGACTATCCTCACTAAACTCCATCAAATCATCTTGCTGTTTTCATATTCATCGCCCGGCTTACCGGCTACCTAGCTGAACACCAAGGACGAATACAAACGCTTCACTGGTGACCCCGAACAAAGAAGATGAGGAAGTCGGATGAAAAACAGCCCGGACCATCCGGAACCACACTTACGGAACAACAACCGGGACTATGGAGAGTCGGTGTGCGCGTACCCCCATTTTGGCCCGAGGAACCGGCCGTTTGGTTTGCCCAGATTGAAGGTCAGTTCTCCATTTCTAATATAACATCTGACCAGACCAAGTTCTACTACGTCGTTAGTCAGTTAGATCCCCAATATGCGGCGGAAGTGAAAGACGTAATTTTAAATCCGCCAGAAAATGGTAAATACGATAAATTGAAAACCGAGCTTATCAAACGATTGTCAGCTTCTCAAGAGCGTAAGCTACAACAATTACTTACCCACGAGGAATTGGGCGATAGGAAACCTAGCCAATTTATGCGACATTTACAGAATTTAGCGGGACCGACTATCCCAGAGCATTTAATCAGGCAGATTTGGTCGAATAGGTTGCCTACCCACATTCAAACGATTATTGCTTCGCAGACAGAAAGTTCTCTCCAAACCGTGGCTGAGTTGGCAGACAAAATAAACGATATCTCATCGCCTACGCAGCAAGTGGCATGTACATCTGCAGGTACAGTCTCGGTTTTGGAAATGATGGTGAAACGTGGCGACGAACTCGCTAAACAGGTACAAAACCTTTCTACACGTAATTCTCGACCTAGCAACAGGAATCAGAACCATCGTAGCCGCTCGACCTCTAGATATGGGTTAAGGTCAAGGTCACGAGAATGTCCCGACGATCATCCGCACTGCTGGTATCATTTTGTCTACGGAGCTAGCGCGAAGAACTGCAGGCAGCCGTGTACTTTTAATTCGGCGCGAAACGCAAACGGCAGTCACTAGTGGCGGTAGCTGACTGTCCTTTATCATCTGGCCGCCTGTTTATCACTGACCGGAAATCGAAGGCGCAATTCCTTATCGACACGGGTTCAGACCTATGTGTTTTTCCTAAGTCAGCCGTACGGGAGCCTCGAACGAAGACGAAGTATCAACTTTTTGCAGCAAATGGTACGCTTATTTCTACATATGGCCACATTCAACTTACCTTAGATTTTGGTTTACGACGACCGTTCAGCTGGCGCTTTACCGTTGCAGACGTCACAAAGCCTATCATCGGAGTAGATTTTTTGAGTTTTTATCACCTCCTTGTGGACTGTAGACAGCAACGCCTCATCGACGGAATCACCATGCTCGGCATCGACGCGCCGCAGCCTAAAGAAGGTATATCAGATATTTCATCGATACGTACCACAGCAGACGACACCATTTTCGACAACCTGCTACGAGAATATCCTGAGATCACTCGCCCAGCTGGTAAGCCAACAATACCTAAGCACAATACCTTACATCACATCCGGACGACAGATGGACCACCAGTTTCAAGCCGACCGCGACGTCTGGATCCTGAAAGATTACAGATAGCAAAGCAGGAATTCGACGAAATGCTACAATGCGGAACTGCGCGTAGATCTGAGAGCCCTTGGTCATCCCCGCTTCACTTAGCGAAGAAGAAAAACGACGGTTGAAGACCCTGCGGCGATTATAGAGCTCTGAACGCCCGAACGATCCCGGACCGGTATCCTGTGCGCCATATTCACGATTTTACAAACCAGCTCACAGGTAAAAAAATATTTTCCACCATTGACTTGGTTAGAGCATACAATCAGATACCAATCTTTGTGGACGACGTACCGAAAAGTGCCATAATCACTCCGTTTGGAATGTACGAGTTTCCGTATATATTTTTGTTTTCGCATAATTTGTATAATATTGTATCGTTTCTGCCTTCCTTCTAACGTTTGTAACTATCGACTATCCTCATTAAACTCCATCAAATCATCTTGCTGTTTTCATATTCATCGCCCGGCTTACCGGCTACCTAGCTGAACACCAAGGACGAATACAAACGCTTCACTGGCTGTCAAAGATATGGCTATGGAGCTTAAAATGTCTGAGGTGAATGTCACCACAATGATAAATTGCAGCACAGCCACTGGGGGCCAGCATCTTGAAGAATCTGACCTTGCTTGTGCAGTTGTCAGTATGATTGCCACAACAAGGAAGGTTGCAAACAAGGACGTGAGGAACATGATGATCACTAAGATCATAAAACAGTACTCTGCCAAGCACAAGCAGTATGATTCTGCAAAATTTGCAGTGATCTCTAAGTACGCACTAGGAGGTGTGCCACAAGGTATGGATGCTGAAACATTAATAGAAAACTTTACTAACATCCAGATATCAGAAGTGAATCTAAGGGCAAAATCACTGGCTATCAAGCAGGCACAGGCAACTGTGTCTGCCAGCATGATGATAAAAGATGACACACTACCTCCCGTGTATGACAAGGCTGGCCCACCAACAAGTTCCCGGCCATCATCCAAGCCTCCAATAAAGAAGTAAGTGTCAAGTTTATAGCATAGTGGCCATGTAGAGGAATAAGTTTTAGTACTGCTACATGACACAGTGTTACTTGACAATTTAAATATAATATAAGTGTTAGTTATAGTTAGTGTATAGTATAGGATTAAATCTATGATTAAATTAGATGGCTTTGTATTATATAGTAAAAAGGCGCGGGGTGGAGCAAAAGCGGTACGCGTTCCCGGTTGCGAGGCGTTTTGCGTGTGTCGTCGCGTCGCCGGCGCAAGTGAGCTCCGAGCGGCCCTCGTCCGTCGCGACCCGCGCGGTACCCCTCAGCGCAGGGTTGCACTAAGGGGACGGACTCGATATCAAGGATGACGCCACAAAAGAAATAAGGAAGTTATAAGAAAATTGCGCAGAAAATTTTATAATATCAGAAAACTTGATGACTATTTTAACTTCGCGAGTTTGATGAATGTGAATTTGGCAGACAGATTCAAGCGCGCAAAGCCGCGGGCGGGTCAGCAAGTTAAAAATATATCTATTCCATGTATTAAACGACGGAATAAGGGTTTCCTTAAAACATACAAAAAAATCGGATCGGATTGTAACAAGGAGACAAGAAGTGTTGGTTGACTGTCCTTTATCGGAAAACGCTTGTGCACACTGCGTTGTAATTCAGCTTGAATTAACATGAATAAAGAATATTATGTATTTGAATAATATATAATAACCTACAGAAATTTGCATTCACCGGTAATCCCCAAAAAATATAGCTGATATATCCATGGTATTTAAGTAAATCGAGAAACATAATGGAGATCATTATTATAAATACGGGATTTATCACGTACCGTCTTATCGGTGTTTCGACCGACAATGTTTCAGTTCAATTCGTGTATCTTCATCAGGGTCAGTGCGATCCGCTCCGAATAACGTCTCGCCTCGCACTGACCCTGATGAAGATTCACGAATTGAACCGAAACATTTTCGGTCGAAACACCGATAAGACGGTACGTGATAAATCCCGTATTTATAATAATGATTGAAATCAATCATGAAAGTTTTCAAACATAATGGAAATATAGAGAGTACTTGTTTTTATTTCAATCTTTAAACATAGGGGGTTACCAAATTAGTGCCGATTTCTGTTAAAATTCTGCTAATTTAATAATATACCATTTCTGTCTACCTAAACAAAATATTATATAATACAGAAACTGTAATTTATGCGATGTTTTATGCTAGTTTTAATTACTAGTTTAATGACTGTAACTTAGCAATAAGACCGCCGATTGTATAACATACACATTTACGTAGAGACCGCTACTGGCTTCGGAAATCAAGTCGGCTTCCACACCTTAAGCACAAAACAGATGAGACACTCATCAGCGACGGCGCAGTACCGGCATAGTTCCGTATTAGTTATTCCTCTAATCATATCACATCCTGTGAAACATATTTAAACATGGCGGCAGTGTGGCCAGAATTGTTTTATTCCATTATTATCCCACTCCCTTGCTCCCAGAGGGAGCATAGAAAACTTTAAGAATGCATTATGATCCCACTAGGGAGTTATGGAAACTTTTCGTTCCATTATAACCTCACGCACCCGGAAGTAGGTAAATAGAGCATGTGAAGAGCAATAAACAATTGTATTTTTATTTGTAAAGAATAACAAACAACTAAAATATACTATATGTAAAGGTACAGTCTGTTTTAGTACATGGTATATATAATGTGTGAGCTATCCTACTAATATTATAAGCGCGAATGTTTGTATGTATGGATGTATGCATGTTTCTTATTCTTTCACGCCGGAACGGCTGAATCAATTGCGATGAAATTTGGTATATACGTAGATCATAATCTGGATAAACACATAGGCTACTTTTTATTGGCAAACCACGCGTGCGAAGCCGCTGGCAACAACTAGTTATTTATACATCAATGATCAGCTTTATCAAAACTTTAACACAATAATGATTACTGGCCAGTGGCCACTTATTACAAATATTTCTCTGATCGAAGCGTGTATATCTGAGATCATAATGGAAAAATACCAAAAGCATTTTAAATCCCACAAATAAGAAGAGCAAGGGAGTGGAATCATAATGGAATAGGCTTCAGAATCAATCATGGGGCTAGCAAAGGGCGGGTGCCCTTTTTTCTAAATCATATCAAATGTTAGAGGTATCAGGATTGTTTTATTAAATGATAAGTTGTTGATCAAATGTTTTCCTGCTTTCCTGCCTTTTCTTCATTTATTTGTGAATTCAAGTTGAAATATTTTTTCATGCGATAACAATATGCAATACAAAACAATACCGCTCATCCGTCCATCCGAATTCTTCAATAACGACTCGCTCTTTTAGTAAAAAAAAATAACTTGGCAAGAATATGCTTAAGTGTGGAGGTGTTTTTAGAGAATGTAAGTTATATTATTTTTAATGACACTGTCATTTTTTAACCGCTCAGCTCCCGTTATCGCTTGGACGTTAGATCATAAGGGCAGAGGCCTAATTCTACTAAACCAATCACTTCACTTTGACAATGGTATCGTCACAAAATGACCACCGCTTCTATGACAACACCATTGAAAATTGGGCACCTTATGACAGGAACAACAATCACAATCGTTAAATAACGGTATGGTTTCACCATCGTTTTTCCTATAAATTAGCAGAATTGGGCCCCTGGTTCGTTGTGCTAGGACTGCCAACCTTACTGGTTTAACCAAAGTCGCCGGTTATCCGGACTCCAGGCTGACACGGTGTATCTCCGGGTTAGTCGGGGTGGGCGCGAAATCCGGTTTAATGTAGACGCAGGCATCATATCGATATCAATGAGATGAAGAAAATATATCCACTGTTCACACAAACACACGATTTTTCTATGATCAGTCCATTTAATGGTTGGTTCGGTTATTGAAATTAACAAATTTTACTGAAAGAAATTGCAAAAAAAAACTCTATCCCTATTATCCCCATATATCCAGGTCTGTCATTTTTTAAAGCTGGCAGTAAAAGTGCGGCGCGTTGCGCTGTCACTTCGAGCAAAGGATGCCCATGTAGAAGTGTTTGCTTGATATGACGCGTTGCTCGCGCCGTACAGACACAGCTGCCAACTTAAAAAAAATACAGAACCGGAGATATAAGGAAAATAGGGATAGAGAAAATTCAAAGTAAATTCGGGAGTTCTCTAATCTTTGTACGCTTCAATAACTGGACCGATAGCAAATCCACTGATAATGTTAAAAATGTAGTGATTGTGAGAACAGTGGATTTTCTTCAACTCATTGATCTCGTCCGCCGATCCTGGTCTATAAATAAGCTGGATTTCACGGCTAAAACACACCATACACCATGTAAACCCGGAGATGCACCGTCCTAACCCGGCGGGTTGGTAGTCCAACTAAACGTCCACTAACACTAAATTTGTCACTTCTAAGAAGTGTACAAAACACTTACGCGCAAACACTTTATACTTATTCTATTATCAAAATACCTACCTTAATTTGAAAATGTACAAAACAAGCTTTACTCTATGTACAAAATGTAATGTTTATATCTATAAATTGTGTATGAGTAAATGCATTGTAAAAACCATAAAGTCCCCTAAAATTATCAATAATTAGGCACCAACTCAGATATGTCTGAATCATTCTTCACAAAATGCGGCCATTCTTTTATAATATCGAATAACTTATCTCCCGGGCTCAGTGTCGAGGCCAATTGCCGGTGACCAAACAGTTTGTAATCTTTAGCTATTTTTCCCAACTCTACACCTCTTTTGATCAGCTTCTGTGCCGCGTCGATTTGTTTCTTCGGAGGAGGATACGTGTTGAATGTTCCAACGAATGCAATGCCTATACTATACTTGTTATAGCCGAGAGTGTGGGCTCCCTGAGCGTCCCACCCGCGCCCGTAGTAAGCTGAACCGTCTCCGGCGACCAGGAAATTGTAGCCAATATCGAACCATTTGCGGGATTCCACGTGGAACGTCTGAATCAGTCTCACCCGCAGCACACACTCGCTCTGAAATGAGAAATACGTAATAAATTAAATAATTTTATCTATGAAACAACTAAACCAATAATTTACTATCAGATATGGCGTGGATGGAATTAAGGTAACTGAGTTCTAATTGATTATTATATTATTGTTTAAGAAAAGTATACGTTCAGCAGCACTAATAATGGATTAGCTAATTATTTTTTATAAATAAAGCTAACAGCATTATGGTAATAACCTGATTACAAATATTTACGTTTGGATTTAACAGCCAAATACAGGTTTTCCTATATAGGGTAAGTTAATAATCCTACTTGGGTTTACTCTCATGATTTTAAATAAATACAAATAATAATTGAAATAAATCACGAAAGTTTTCTCAGCAAAATACAAGTTTTTTTTAAATAAATTTAAATAAAAACAAGTTACATGTAACATATCAAATTACACACATCTGTGTGATTTTCCGCTTAATTTCTTAAATATCATAGAACAAACCTGATGAGTACAACCCTCTGTGTCAGTATGCGTGATGATGACCCATGGAGCCGGCAGTCTGAGGGCATCCAATGGTTTCTCCACAGGTTTGGCCAGCCAGTCTGTCCTAGCAACTATACGCAGATGGTTTGGCGCTATCAATAAAGGATCAGCTGAAATTTTAAGTTAATATTTTAATTTATAAAGTGATTCATTTCACACAAAATAAAAAATAAAACATGTAGTTACAGTTTGATTCAGTAAATGACAAAATAAAAATCAATAAAGTTAACAAAATGCAAAGTGCCATATAGTATGGAGTGATATATGCGATCAACAAATTCCTAGAGGCTGGTATTTTATAATTTAGGCAAAACATTAACTGTGTTTTTATACAGTTCTTACCATTTTGCGCGTGATTCATAACGATAAAAGGTATAGTTTCACTATCTTTTTTTTGCAGGCTTAGGTATGTTTTAGTCACCAGTTACAGATAAAAAAAAATTGGTCTGGCTGATACTTTACACAGTCTAGTGTATACAAAACCCCAACCACAAGATATTATTTAAGTACTTATATAGATAATATTAGAATAGAATTTACAACAATGAGTTACATATGTTGAATCAGCTATGTTTTATACAGGTACTGTGTTCGTTTATAAAATTACAAATACCTTCAATGTTATATGATATTTTGCTGTTATTATGATGACTCTTGTCTGCACCAGAAATAGCACGCTTATCACCACCGCCCACTTCCTTTGTTAGTAATAAGTAAACCCAGGGAAATGTTAGCAGGACAACCAGTAGAGATAATAAATATAATTTGATTTTGATGTTCTGAATATTGTAACACATTCCCTCCACCATCGTATAGTCTGAAATGTAAATGAGGAGGAATGAATTATTTCCGTACATAATAAATAAGATCCAAACTACTTTAGATCCATAAATAAGTTGCATGGTAATATAGCTTGGTTACACAAACTGTGTTATTCAAAAACCTAATTTTACTATTTGGTTTAACCATCTTTCTTTTATAATTTAATGAATAAATGTAGATATAATTAAACGAGGGTGTAATTAACTGTTTTACCTTTGAAAAACTCAAACTCAAACACCTAATTGAATGAATAAATATGTATTTATTACAAAAAAAAGGTGTATAGTGCACTTATATAAATAGTTACATTTCTAGGATACCTAGGGTGTTGCTTCTTGTGATTCTGCACTACAACCTTGTTATCTACATCAAATACTTTAATACCTTGCTCTAAGTTTAAAAATTTGTATTTAGACGCAAGGAATCTCTGCTTCAGCTCGATACCCATAGGATGGGCATGACAATGTAGCTATGACTGACTACAGATCCTATAGGTAAGACTGAGCTTTATACTATTATGAGTAAGTACATCATTATATTGCTTCTTTAGGAACAAAGAAAAAAAAACTATTGACTAAAAATAATACTAGCTAAGACTTATCAACTAAAATTGTCTCTAAATAATCTGTTGTGTCAAAAAGTAATTTAATTTCACCCTGAGCTTAACCATATTTAATTTTTTTCTATAATAAATAAGTAATCATTTCCTTAGCACCTTTATTAAAAATGGACTTTTTGTAAACAATTGTTTATATACAAGATGGAAATGGCCCACCTGATGTTAAGTGGTAACCATTCCCTATAAGAAAGCATTACCTCGCAGGTCACACAGTATAGGAACGCGCTCTACAGTGCACTGCCCTGTGTCAAGCATACAGGCGTAAAACCCAATGTGCCTGTTATTTCACTGGCACCCATATAGTTCAATATGAAGAATGAAGATGAATTTCAGAGGTCAATGATGTGGAAGACTTACTTGAAGCAGTTTCTTCTTGATTAAAATCTGGTGAGCTACTGCCTTGAGCTTTGTTTGATAGAGTTATGAATATAATGGTACAAGTACCACCTACCACAATGAAGCATAAAGCTGAAAATACCAGCTTAAGCCATATTTTCACTATAAATTTTCTGCTAGCTGAAAAGTAACAAAACACTTATTTGTTAAGAATTTTGGATAGTTCATAAATAAATCATAAATCTTTATTCAGTACATGATACAACAATAAATATACTATAACTAAGCATGCTAAAAGAAAAAATAAAACTAATGTAAAGTAGTAACCAAGTAGTTGTTTATTTTGGATCAGTGGTATTCTAATAAACGCCTCACTTAATGCTATTGTTGTGGCCAAACACCAGTCCAACATAGTATAAAAGAAAACGTAGAACTCTTGGCATGCTAAGAAGGTTTGAACTCTTAGAATAAATTAATGTTTGTGACCTCTGCACATATTGACCATATTTTGCCCGATTGAGCTGCCTAAACTGAGAGAATGCAATAAAGTGACAGGTCAAATTACAAGTTACAGCCTAGGTGATTGGTAAGCCTTCTTAATTTTTAGGCCCAGACATTACACTAACTGTGTCTTTCTCCCAGTTAACACCTGCAACTTGTTAAGAGTTTAAAAGATACATGCTCAAAACACAAAGAAAAATATAAAAGGTAAGGTAGGTTTTAAAGTAAACTGTATCTCTGTATGGCAGTACTAGGATTCTGCTAGATGAAGAAGTAATATCTACAATTTAAAGTAACAAATAGAAACTTACAAGATTCTTTTTGAATTTTGGTATCTGACTTTTGAGGTACTGGAAATGTTTCGTCTTCTGTTTTTTCGTATCCTGGGTTGTCATGATCTAAACTGTTATTTACAACCTGCTTTATAGTAACAGGACCATTGAAATATGTGTTATTCCCGATTTGAACATTCTCTGAGTTAGAGACTGCAACGCTTCCGAATACAGGAGCACTAGGCTGCACTACAGCTTGTGGCAACGTAGACAAAGTGTCTAACGCCCTTGAACCTTTGACAACAATATCCTCATCATCTTCACTCTCACTTTTCTCTTCCACGATTTGAACGTGGAAATCACCGAGGTCACCTTTAACTTTAATTCCCAAATGATTTTCCTCAAAACTAGAACCAGAAGTCATAGCCATTTTCGTATTTATTATACATGGTCTAAAACTTAGTAAATTTACAGCAACACACGTTAGGATTATTACGTCGTTATTATTTTTCTAATTTAATGACCTTTTGGTTTTACATTCTTACTCTTACGGAAAGAAAAAATAAACCAATCCTTTCCAATAATCTCAGTGGCTCAGACGGAAGAAATCGGCAAGCTGGGCGCCTGTTATTTGGAAATCTCTATTGTATTTTGTGTTTTGTTTTAATTTGCTGTCAGTAATCTGTCAATTGTCAAAAAATATATGTGTCTGACAAATGTCAATGGTATTGGAGTTGTTATAAAAAAGATTAAAAGATTATTATTAAATAATTATATTAGATAAAACATTTAGATTATTATAGATAAAAAGATTATTTATAGAAAGTAAAACTTCTTTACGCACGCTTGACTCGGGGAGTAAACTGGTGAATGCGTTACGAAAAGTGCGAACCGAAGTTGAGAGGGAGATATAAGTTAGAGAAGATAGAAAGAGAGAGAGAGCTACGTTTCGTATGTTTTTATACGTTAATGTGCGAGTGCGAGTTGCGTCAGTCCAGAATGAACATAGATTGATCCTACAGACGTGTTTGTAATTGAACAATTTTGTAAAATAATATTTTGAATAAAAAATTATACATACTTCAGTATTAAGCACACTCGTTTTTTTCCCTCACATGGCTTTTTGCATACGCCAGATTAATAAAAATAAGGAAACAGAATATACACAAAACCCGGGGATGTACAAAATTAGGAAATGATCAAGAGGGGAATACATTTAAGAGGAATCTGAAGCCGGCGAACCCCGAGCGCAACTTCAATTCGGCCGCGTCAAAAACTTTGGCCTGAATATCGCTATCCCTGTTTAGTGACGAAGTTTAGCCACGCAGAGCGACAGTGATAGCAATAGAACGATTCTAAATTTGAATAGATTTTGACCGTGTTCCTTAATATCAAAAATGATGACTGAAAATTTGTTGTATTTTTCTCATTGTGTTGTTATTCTGTAACTAGACGATTTATTCTATGTTCCCATGACTAGGATACGTAAGATGTTTATTCTATGTACCCATGACTAGGATACGTAAGATGTTGTTGTTTTAAATACGAAACAATTAGGTTGAATACAGGTCTTTTATGGCGTAAAAACATGCAGAATGCGATACGCTTCTATTTCATTTTAGGTAAGTATTTTGATCTAATTTATGGTTGGGAACCTAGATAAATATTATTCAAATTAAAATAATACCTTAGTACGGTAGAAATATGCTCCAATTAGAAATGATCTTGGTAGTACGTGTTGTATGGGCGATTCCCCTCTGGTCTCCCCTTAACATATGCGTGATTTATTTAATTGATAGAGCGAAGCGAGATCATATTCATATTCTTTATTTTGCGACACGATATCAAATCAACTTGAAAAAACGGCGTTGTATCTATGTATGTATGTTTATTTGTCCGAGGATAACTTTCGAATCGTTAATCCGATTATCGTGAAATTTGATACAGGTAGTGATGGTACAATTTTGGTGAGACTAAATGAGCTAAACATGTGTGGGGGTGGGGGGTTATGAGATATTGGGATTCAAGAGGGGTAAAAAAATGAAAATAAGACTATTAGGTCATAGAAGACGTATAATGAAAGGTCTTGATTAGTACATTTCGACGCTGTTTTTATTTTTATTATAGCTCTTGTTGTTTTTGAGATAGTAGATAGCCATAATATAAACTAAATTTTGACAAAATTCACAGGGTACCTACATTGACCCCACAGTGCTGTAATTTAGTATGCGTGTAGTTTAAGTATCACAAATATAGGCAAAAGAAATCTGAAAATTCAGAATAACTGCAATTTGTACCCCAAAAACGGGTAACCACACAACCTGAACTCCCGTTACTTGTATATTTAATGAAACTATAGGTCAAGTAAGTTATTTATTTCGTGGCCCAATTTGGTAGGCAAAGATTACGAATAATATATTTTTTGTTTTTTTAGTAAACTCGCAAGATCTCAGTTCGGGGCGAACCACTGGTATATATAGAAGACTAACTGTTGCCCGCAACTTATTACACGTTACACTACTAAATGTGTAATTAATTAGACAAGAAATAAAGCTAAACTCGCTTTTGCAACTGGACACCCCAAGTTTATCCCATGGGATAAATGGTAGCTTATGTGGTGATCCAGGTTATAATCTACGTATACACCAAATTTCATCGAAATCGGTTCTGCCGTTACGGCGTGATTGAGTAAAAATCATACAAAGTACAAACATCCAAACTTTCGCATTTATAATATGATTAGATTATTATTACATTTATCAAGTGGACACTCCTTGACCACAGTGCCTGGCTGGAGTAGCTCTAGCTACAGCTTGCGTATATCCTATATCGTAGAATAATAAAACAGCTAAAATAAGCTGCTTACCAAAAATACCTTCTTTTTTTTAAGACTGTTTAATTCGTGTGATTTTTTTGATGTTCGTACGAACAGGTATGTCTTAATCGTGCGTTTTCATCAGCGCGATCTAGAAACGGAACGTTTTTCTTAGCGACATCTAGTTCTGAATTTAGTAAACTTTGTCTAGCCTATTGCCTCGGAAGATTTAAAAAACCGGACAAGTGCGAGTCGGACTCGCGCACGAAGGGTTCCGTACCATTATCTATAAAAACGGCAAAAAAAATCATGTCTATTGTGAGGGAGCCCTACATAAATATTTGTTTTATTTTAATTTAATTATTTATTTTTAAAGTGAATATATAACCTGGTCTGTGATATAACTAAATATTCTGTGAACATTTCAAGCGTCTACCTGTTATCGATATCGAGCAAAAACACGTTGGTTGTATGGGAGCCCCCTTTAAATATTTGTTTTATTTTAATTATTTATTTTTAAAGTAAAATATAACTAAATATTTTAGGAAGCACATCTAAATATTCTATACAGTTTATGGTACTAGTCTCGCCGCCAGCGATGAGCGAGAAACGAGTAGAGCTAGAAACTAGAAACGAGTTGGCGAGTAGCGAGAAGCGAGTGTGGTAGTACCTATGTATCTAGTGTCTCGCTGGGATATAAAGCAATCGAGCGAGTGCGGCGGGCGATACTCATCATCTCACGGCGTGAGTTCTGACCGCCAAGCGCGTATCGCTGAGCGAGTGCTGTAGTAGCTGCGACAAAATAGTTTAGAGCGAGTTCTCGCCGGCATCGGCAGTGTGAACCATAAAGTATATTTGTATGGTGTTAACGGCCAGCGATCAACTATAAATATACGTGTCTCTTTTACTGACACGGTATCTATATCATTTGCTCGTTTCTTGAGCGAGGAAATAGTTGAATAGTTAAACGCTTTCTCGCCGTTTGTGACACAATTAGTGCTTACGATACTATAAAAAAACGTGATTGTCAAAAACAAGGAATTTGTACATTTTGTTTTAGTACATCTTCCTTGGTCAAAAAGATTCGATTCGCTAGCCCAAGGAAATTGCTAGATTGCTAGTCATCTTCCTTGCGGTAACCCAAAGAAGATTTCCTTTGCGCCAGCCTGTAAGATATTTTTACAACCACTGTCATCTGTCACTGTCAGAACTCCGACAAACGAACTGAAACGACAGCACCATGGCACAGGACGCTACGTCTTGCAGGACGCTACGTCTTGCAGGACGCTACGTCAGGAACGACGTCATCGCCCGCGACGTGCAGGTGTCCAGCGTTATGGACTTTGTGGTAATGTTAGGGCGCCGTATGTACGATCGCGCTGACAATTACCGCCACGCTCACCTCAATGCCATCGCTCCGCTGCACGCACGGCCACCTGACATTCGAACTCCCTGGCGTCCATTACCGCAGGAACTCCTGTGCTCACCATCCTCTCCATAGTGTATACCACAAGAGGACCAACGTTAGCCAAAACATCGGCCACGTAACGTCTGAGAGGTCAAACTGCAAGCCAGGATGGCACTCCGGACACCACCCCCCGACCCTTACCCACACTTCCCAACCAAAAATGGTTGAAGTGTTGTAGTCCCATGTCAGCACCGTGACAATGACATCTGATTACATGTTGGCAATAACAACAGTAAACAAAGAAACAAACAACGTCCACCGTCCGCCCCAACCAAATCAAAATTATTGTACCATTTTTTGCTGAAAAAGGCACAACAAGGATTAGATAGTGCTTATAAATTAATAAATCGCTTTCAAAACCATTTTTTAGATAATGTCTACATTACACGAAGGTGAAATTATCATAAAAGAAACTTTTGGATCGACTGCGAAGGAAAGACTCTATATAAAGCCGCCTGGTATGAAAACATAGCATATTTGTGTTCTTAAATGGCTTATCTTGACCGATTTCATTAGTTTTTTATTGATACTTTACATTTAACTTTTGTTTGGCTAACAAGAAAATAAGTGAGTATCAATAACTCAAATTTACTACCAGTCAAATTGCAAATTAACAATACCTACTTCATGTTTACAATTTATACTTGTTGAACAGGGCAGACTTGTATTGTGGTTTTAACATCTGGAGAGACAAGCAATGCAAGTGCCTGGCTACAGCGAATATTCCTTCCGCAAGGCTACCCAGACAGTGTCAGTAAAGACTACCTGGCATACCAAATATGGGATACTGCTCAAGCATTTTGCAGTACTATTTCAGGTACTTAAACATTATTTATTGTGTATTTGTTTAAAAACAAGCATTATAATGAATATTTCTATCATCATCATCATCAACCTATAACAGTCCACTGCTGGACGTAGGGTTCTCCCAGTGCGCCATTGAGCCCAATCCTCAGCTCTTCTCATCCATCCTTTGCGTGATATTTCTATATTGTACATAAATTCTTAAAATTATAATTACTAGTGGTTCGCCCTGAACCGAGATCTCGTGAGTCTCCAATTAAAACAAAAAAATATTAGTTGTAATCCTTGACTATCAAAATAGAGAATAAATAACCGAATGACTTAGACCTACAGTTTCATTCAAATGACTGGTAACGGGAGTTCATATAATGTGGTTTTTTTGGGGTATAAATTGCAGTTATTCTGGATTTCAGACTTTTGCCCATATTTGTGTCACTTAAGCTATACACATATCAAATTACAGCACTGTGGGGTCACTGGCGTACCCTGTGAATTTTGTCAAAGTTCAGTTTTTATTATGGCTAATAACTCAAAAACTATAAGGACTTTACGAATAATAAAAACGGAGTATAAACGTACTAATGAATACCTTTCATTTGGCGTCCTACTTGACCTCATAGTCGTATTTTAATTTTTTTTTTACCCCTCTTGAACCCTAATATCTCAACAACCCCCCCAACATATTTAGCTCATTAGTCACAAATTGAGCCATCACAATCACCTATGTATCAAATTTAATGATGATTGGATCAACGCTTCAAAACTTATTCTCGGACAAACAAACATACGTACATACAACGCCGATTTGCCCAAGTTGATTTAGAAATCTCGCTTCGCTCGATCAACTATTCATTTATTCTTGTTTATCTTTAACCCTGCGGCTACTCTATGCTCCTCGCGCTTCTACTCGCGGTGCCGCGAGTATTGCCACATATTGCCGGTCGCGCACAAAAAACTGATAAAATATAGAGCGGTTGGGCATGACGACTAGTATGACGAGTAAAGCGCCCACATTACGTCCCTGCACACTTTCCTCGCCACTTCCCTCGCGCCTCGGCGAGTATGTGGCCATAGGGATCACAGAACATAAAAAACAATAGAACTAGCATGATGACTTTTTAATATGAAAACCAGTGTAGCTAAACGCACACATGTAAAAACTAGCACGCTTAGAAATAAAAGTTATAATTGGTTGAAAGAGAACATTCAAAAAGACATAAAACCATAAAACTAATTTTACGGATATAAAACCTTAGACACTAAGGGAACATGGTTTAAAATTCATTAAAATAAATAGTAATAAAAAGTTAGAGTCTACTCAGCAAAAGATGGCGCTTTAGAAAATATTTTTATTTTAGTCTCTATTAAATAGAAATAAGACTGATAATGCAATGGCTGTTACTTGATTACCAAGCCACTCAACAACAGATGGCGCTGTCGCTAACGATTTTTGTTATGGTCTCTAACAGCAAAGAATAAGATTGATAATGCAATGGCTGTTACTCACTTGTCCAAAATACATTGCTACTCCCTTAGTGATGTACCTATGAGGATACAAGACGAATGTATCGATATTGATTATCACCTACCTACTACGGATAGCGAAATAGGTACGTCAGGTTATAATATAGGTGGTCGAAATAAAAAGCTATTCTTTTCTTTCTTTCTTAACATAATCACAGGTTTCCAACTCGTAAATACTTAAAAAATATTATATTACTGGAATATTAATACTGAAATATTATACGAGGGGCACACTAAAAGTTTCCGGAATCAATAATACAAAAATACTATTAATGGTCAAAAATGAATTTATTTTTTAATTCTCAAACTATTCTCCCTTTGCGTCAATGCACTTTTTCATACAATTGAACCAATTTTGAAAACATTTGTGCCACTCCTCCGGTGGTGATGCGTCAGATAATATTTTTCATACTCTTCGACAGCCTCTTCTGGTGAACAAAAATTAAGAACCAATTACCCGATCAACGGTTTTCCCGTTGACCGGGTAATTGGTTCTTAATTTTTGGGAACAGAAAAAAGTCACATGGTGCCAGGTCATAACTCTGTATGCTGGATGACTCATAAATTGTACGTATTTTAATTTTTTTTTTTTACTTCTTGCGCCTTGGGGAAACTGAAAACAGAAGTTATTATATTATTTCACACCATAGGTTTAAAATACATTCACAAAATCATCAATAAAACAACAAAAGAAATTAACGCCCTAAAACTTATACACATTAGGGGGTAACTAATTAAAGCTATCGATAACACATTCATCAGTATATTGGGGTCACATCCCTAATTGAGTAGCTTATACTTGAAAAAACATAGCTTGATCTCTGCGACATTTGTTAAACTGACATTCCTAGGGTTGTTATGATACAGAAAAAAATATCGATAGTAATTATCGATAGAAGCTTTGCAGTAAGACCAATTGTTGGACTTTTGAGGGCTCCAACAACCCGTAACGACTGCCATTAGATATTCGTATGGCAGCCGGGACCGACGGCTTAACGTGCTTTCCGAGGCACGACCAGACCAGTACAAAAACCCATATTCATGCATAAAAATATTTGCACTGAGCGAGGATCGAACCCGCGACCTCCTGCGCAGCAGTCGTGCTCACTACCGCTTCGCCACGAAGGCTGTCTGCCATAATTATATGTATATTGGATTATATTATGATTTCGGTTATAAAATGAAACGAATATTTTAATACATACATTTATTTATTCCAAAAGAGTACACCCCAAATCAATATCCGAATCACTTTCAAAATCGCTAGAGCAATCTTGTAAATTTATAATGAACTCTTGTTCGCAAATATTATCAAATCGAACGTCCCGCTCCCAATCTTCTTCCATTAATTTTCTGCATTTGGTAACTACCTTTTTCCAATCTTCTACAGATACATTTTCAACCGCAGTGTAAATAATGTTATTTTTTTTTTTATATTTAATAATGTTATTTTTTTAAATTAAATGATAAATTCATTTTGAATTAAGTTTTATACAAAATATCGATAGTTTATAGTCTGTGGTCACGATGATTCATCGGTCATCACTATACCTAGTCAGGTCATAAGTATTGTCACACAGTAAAAACTTTTCTTTTAGAATGCTGGCCACAAAAAAGTTTATAGAATTCGAATTTCGAATTGTTCATGAAAATAAAAATGTATACTTTTTAGAATTTTACTCATTTTTAAATATGGAGTGGACGCTTAAAGAAGACCTTGTTGCAGTTATTGCGTTGCATCGTTGCGGTTACGCGCCAATTCAAATTTTTGACATACTGAAAAATTTGAATATAACCAAAAGATTCGTTTATCGCACCATCAAACGATACAATGAAGACTAGTGTAGATGACAGGTCAAGAAGTGGTCGCCCTCGGTCTATTAGGACTCCAGCAGTGATAAAAGCTGTGAAGGCGCGAATTCAAAGAAATCCCTAACGTAAGCAGAAACTGTTGGCCCTTCAGATGGGGTTAAGCAGAACCACGGTGAAAAGGGTGTTAAATGAAGACTTAGGGCTTCGGGCATATCGAAGAAAAACAGGACATCGTTTGAATGCTCGTCTAATGGACCTGAGACTGAAGAGATGCCGCACTTTGTTGAAGCGGTACGCGGGAAAAAAATATCGTGAAATTCTTTTTTCGGATGAAAAAATTTTTACCGTAGAAGAGAGCTACAACAAACAAAATGATAAGTTGTACGCACACAGTAGTGAAGAAGCGAGCAACCGTATTCCGCGTGTCCAACGAGGTCATTTTCCATCCTCGCTCATGGTTGGGAGTTTCTTATTGGGCCTTAACAGAGGTACATTTTTGTAAGAAAGGTGTAAAAACGAATGCAGTTGTGTATCAAAATACAGTCCTGACGAACCTTGTGGAACCTGTTTCTCATACCATGTTCAATAACAGGCACTGGGTATTCCAACAAGATTCGGCGCCAGCTCATAGAGCGAAGAGCACACAAGACTGGCTGGCGGCGCGTGAAATCGACTTCATCCGGCATGAAGACTGGCCCTCCTCCAGTCCAGATTTGAATCCGTTAGATTATAAGATATGGCAACACTTGGAGGAAAAGGCGTGCTCAAAGCCTCATCCCAATTTGGAGTCACTCAAGACATCCTTGATTAAGGCAGCCGCCGACACTGACATGGACCTCATTCGTGCTGCGATAGACGACTGGCCGCGCAGATTGAAGGCCTGTATTCAAAATCACGGAGGTCATTTTTAATAAACTTTAGTGTCATAAGAATCTATGTTTTGTTAAGTTCATTTTGGTATATAAATGGTTACATAATGAATAAACTTGTTTCAATTATTTTATATTAAACATGTGACAGAATTTATGACCTGACTAGGTAATTAGCTCAGCATGCCCATAAAGTATGACATTGACGGGTACGTTTGTCCGTACTGTTAAATTCAGAACTTCATAAGCGCGATTTTACTGACAGCTGTCCCAGAGATCAAGCTATGTTTTTTCTAGTATAAGTTGAGGTTTAAGAGAAACGCGACCTTAAACGGTATTATTCACAGTCTATCATCTTGTTTGACGATTTTGCATTTTAAACTAAACTAAAAAAAACAATAAAATAATACTTACCGGTAGGATATGTCCCCTTTTGTTAAATTTTTGGTTCGGCTATAATATTTTCACTCCAAAACGGCACAACATGGCATTTTTATATTTTTTTGAAGTACGTTTACCCCACAGTAATTGAAACACGACTGAAGTGAGCAAAGCTTGTAGTGCGCGGAACTCAGCGTACTTGGTGTTACGAGGGCTCCGCCTACTTACGACTTCTATTGTTTTTTGTGTTCTGTGATAGGGATAGCTTGGATGTAAAAAGCTATATAATATCAAGTATTGCAGGGTACTAACATACTAGTATTGGAAGCATGTTCATGAGAGGAATATTTCTTAGGGCGTCAATTCACCTCACTAGAAATACAGTGATCCAACTGCTTGCCTGAAATTAATAATATTAATTTGTGTAAAAATCATGAAATTGCTCTTCTCAATACTTTTAAATATTATGCAGCCTTCTTCAATACACAGTGCATCCATAGACATTATTTAAGGGCACTACTTAGCTTCTGTGGTCTCCCAGGGAAACTGAAAAGGTTACCAAGTAGAAGTAACATTACTACTACTAACATATCCATGTTTTCCAGGAATCTTAGCAACTCAAGAAGTATTAAGAGGTGTGGGAGTCGGTGATGTCAATGCTACACCCCTGGCTGCAACTATCACTTGGATCCTCAAGGATGGATGTGGACACATCGGAAGAATATTGTTTGCATATTCTCATGGGTAGGTATAAAGGGGAGATGAGATGAATTAAATCAATCAGTAGTAACATCACGTAGGTGACGTAATACAATTTGACATCATTCTACTAATAGATTAAGAATAATATAAAGGCCATATCCCAATTGTTCCAATATTCCAAAAATATGTATAATATCCCTAATAGAGGATTGCAGCAAGCCTTGAAACCCGCCAATGCTCTATGTAAAACTCGTATTTTCAGGACTTACCTGGATGCATACAGTAAAAAATGGAGAATTTACGCAGACATCTTGAACAATGCAGCAATGTGCATTGAAATAGCTCTACCACTCTTTAGAGTGTATGCCTCTTTCGCTTTGTGTGTTAGCACCGTGATGAAAGCCATTGTTGGAGTAGCAGGTAATTTTTTTTAAGTAGTTTATATATCTAATACTTATCCTAGAGTTTTTCCTTGTGCATTACCTTCTTTATCATCATCATATTGGCCATAAGACACCCACTGGTGAATGTATGTAGGCATTCTACATACAATGCTGATGAACGATCTAGTGCTGCCTCCTGCCAATAGCAACTGTTACCAAACTGAACCAAACTTTTGTGTTACACACACAAAATTTAACTAAGTATTATGAAACAATAACATACACAATTAATAATGATTCTATGTAACATTTTCTATTCACTGTCATAAAAATAAGAATTACCTTAAAAATACTGCCAGCCTTTCTTTTGTAGATATAGCCTTTCTCCAGTTGGTGTCTTGTTTTTCTATTTAATTTTTTATATAATTATGCGATTCATAAAAATTATTTATTGTCATTCGAAAGTAAATAAAAATAAAAAAAATTATTATTTAATAATATATAATAATTATTTATAATAATAATTATTAATATGTGTCCGGCTCCCGCCTCCAGCAGCATAGTGCGTCGCATGAAGTGGACAAATCAAATTAATATGAACGTCATGCGCGCATTTTATAGGGCTACAGTGGAAGGAACCTACCTGACCGTGTACCGGGTTCGGATGCTTCCTCTGTTTCAGGCCCATAAATTAACTGTGTCCGTCACTGCACAACGACTGTCGGATCAAGTGCGTGCCATCCTACGGTTGAAATTGTTGGATGACAATGCACTTGATCGGCTCCGATCAGAAGCGCTGAGAGATCAAGTGGTTGACCACTCGCAACGGGACCCGACTGACACGCCGCCGGTTTCGGCACCTCTGATATCGGTGGCGACGCAGGCGGACCCCGTAGCTGAAGACGTCGATCTCGAATATAGCAGCGTGTGTACCCAAGATAATGAGCTATTGAGGAGAGCTTTGGACGATGCGATCTTGTCATATCGGTCCACACCTTTAGAAACTAGACCGCGGCTACCTCGCTTACCCACGCACAGACGAAATTTGGCGATAGTGCGGGCCCTGAACCCATTGCTAGTTCCGCACTTATTATCTAGCAAAGATCTTGGTGATACCAATGCGATCCTGTACTGCGGAGCTGTTGCAGCGTGCAGTCTCTGGATTGTAGAGTTCGCAAACAGCTCACGACTCATCGTATGCGGCACCCACGCTCTTCGGTAATGAGAATGTAGATCCCGCGGAAATGTGGGGAGTCGGGGCTTTTAAATGCCAAAACCCTTCATAACCGCGAGGTGTACAATCTCAGGGAGTATTTCCTTAATAATGTGTGTGGGATGCATCGGGTTGTCGTTGTAGTTGACAAAAACTTTACCCCGCTCTCCTTGGCAAACGAGAACTGGCATAAACCACCGGTACTAAGCACTCAGGATCGCGAGGCCGTATGGAATAGCAAGGAGCTTCATGGGCGGTTCTACAAAGCCCTAACAGGACCCGACGTAGGTCCTCGACTCGGTAATCTGGTTACGTTTCGGGGATCTCTTCGGAGAAACTGAGGGTTTTGTCTGTGCAATTATGGACGAGGTTATCAAGACGAACAATTACCAAAGTATATTATGAAGGATGGGACGGTCGACATCTGTAGAGCTTGTCACCAGCCCGGAGAGTCCCTTAGACATGTGCTTTCGGTTTGTTCGCATCTTGCTAACTCTGAGTACTTGCATAGACACAATCAAGTGGCCAGAATTATCCACCAGCAGCCAATTCAATATGGCCTTGTTGGACCGGAGGTGACATATTATAAATAAGCGCCGGAACCAGTTCTTGAAAATGGCCGTGCCTCGCTCTATTGGGACCGGTCTATCATCACGGACAGGACTATTGTCGCCAATAAGCCTGATATCGTGCTGGTAGACCGGTCGGAACTCCGGGCGATACTTGTTGATATTACAATCCCACATGATGCTAATCTCGTGAAGGCCGAGAAGGACAAGCTAAGCATCTACCTTGACTTGGCTCATGAGATTACCGCCATGTGGGATGTGGAATCAACGATGATCTTTCCGATAGTTGTGTCGGTAAACGGACTGATAGCGAAGAGCCTCGATCAATACCTTAGGAGGCTTTCGCTCGGAAGTTGGGTCAAGGGACCAGGGGTCAGGGAAGATGTTTTTCCCCGAAGTAAAACAAGCCTACAGAGTCCTATCTAAGATTAGTACAAACGCATTGAGAACGCAACTGTTTAGCGGACATACAGGAATAAGAGCTAACCTTAATCGTTTTAAGCTGGCAGATGATCAGATACAGAAGGCGGTACTCCTGGACTCGGCACGCATAGTTAGGTGGTTCCTCTCTCTGCAGCCCTAGCCACCGATCGCTTGGGCCTTGCTTCGCGGTCGGTGGTTTACCGTTTTTATAAATGTATTTTTTACTATAATAATAATAAATATTGCTGGACATTTCACACAGCGCTATCTAGCCCCAAACTAAGCAGAGCTTGTACTATGGGAACCAGATAACTGATAGAATACTTATATACATACATTCTTTTTGTAAATACATACTTATAATATATAGAGAAACAACCAGACCCGCAACAAATATCTGATGTAGATCATGCAAACATTAGTTCCGCGACGGGAATCGAACCCGCTACCTCCTGCGTCTCAGCCGGCTATTCGCCCACTGCGCCACGGAGGTCGTCATAATGTTTTTTTTTAAGATACGCTGTAGTGAAAAATGTATTTTTTATAAACGAGTTTTAAAATAAATATGTGTGAATAATAATAAATAATAAATATTGCAGGACATTTCACACAGCGCTATCTAGCCCCAAACTAAGCAGAGCTTGTATTATATGTTCTTCATCTTCAAGCTATTCAGGAAAAAGAACACTCAATTCTCCTTTTTCGTCTCGCTCAGTATTAATCGAATGCACCCAGTATCTTATTTAATTTTGACTCTTCCAAACTCCACAAGAGCAATGCTTCGTCTTCTGAAGACGAACTATCTAAATACATCTTTTACGTACAAGTTATCTCCGGAAAATGGAACGCAGCGTCCCTGACCGGCTCCCATATGTGTTAGAATTCGACTGGACGACCGCGGTTTGAACGCTGAACGCTTTCTGTCTGCGCAGGCTCTAAATAATATTTCCCTCTACTGGAAGGCTGTTCTCAGAGCTTCCAACTTTAAAAAAATGACAGATCCTTGATATATGAGGAAAATGCGGATGGAGATTTTTTTTCCAAGTATTTACGGTAGTTCAGTAAAATATGTTCTTTTCAATAACCGAAGTTTGGTTCTGTTACCAAACCTACATTATAATGTTAAATGCATTGATCAGAAAAAAGGCTTGTGTTTGTATGAAGGGTGGATATATTTTCTTCATTTCATTGATATTGTCATAAAGCGGATCCTCGTCGATTAGCTGGATTTCACGCCCACCCCGACTGACCCGGAGCCCGGAGATGTACTGTTCGAACCCGGGTCTCAGGGTCAAACCCGGAGGGTGGGCAAACCTAGCTGTTCTACACTGCTCTGCTTGATAAACAGTTCGTACATATTTTTACAAAATGACCAAAATCAACTGCAAAACTAACTTTGTATTTTAAAATGACTAGGATACAGCGCCGTACCGACTACGGAGCCCTTCACTGTGCTTGTTCCGACAAGCACTTGACTATTTATTATTGTTGAACCAGGTGGCGCGACGCGAATAGCGATGACCCAACACCACGCTATAAACGGCAACCTAGCGGATGTATCGGCGAAGGACTCCGCACAGGAGACCGCCGTCAATCTGATCGCTTCAATGACGGCATTGATCATACTTACTACATTTGGGTAAAGCTTCTTACAAATTTTGTGAAATACCTTACCTTGTGCCCTGCCACGACCTGCTATTACGATGCAGCTAGCTCAAAAACATTTTTTTTTGCCTGTTGTTTACTCACTATTGTTATTAAATTTTTAGATAGGTACATACTATTCATAATTATTGATACTAGTAGTAAACTTTAACTATGCCAAATCCAAACACCTCCGTGCGCGTTATAAGCTTAAAAAGGGGTATAAAGTTTTCTCTTTGTATGAAGCCCCATTCGCCACAGCGTGAGTCCATGCATGTCATTTGAACACTTGCAGGATATAAAAAAGGGCTATCGGGCGGCCGCACAACATAAGAATTAAAAAAAATATGCATATAAGATTCTACCGACTTACAGCGAGCCAAAACCGGCACGATGTAGGCATTAAGACCGCCCACTTAAAATGGGACTGGGCAGGCCATGTGGTTCGAATGCTTCCAGAACGTTGGGCGAATCTAGTCACCCAGTGGGTACCGAACGGACGACGCAGCCATGGTAGGCCCAAAAAAAGATGGATAGACGACCTGGATGCATTCAAACCAGATTGGTCAGATTTGGCTGTGGACCGTGATGGATGGAGAGGAGACCTTTACCCAGCAGTGGAGCAACGTAGGTTATAAAAAAAACAGCTTAGTTCGTCGTTAGATATCGCTGTGAAATATTATCCAGCTTAATTTATTTAATTTGTGTATATTAGTGGTTAATTTTTAATTTCAGAAATTCCCTTTTCATATTCATGCTGATGATGTTACTCCACGTAATGTGTAACTACTTCGCCGTGAGGGCGGTTTGTCTCCGATCACTGAATGAGCCTAGATTTCTGCTCACGATCGACAAATATCTGCGCTACGAGATGATCGCGACCCCGTGTGAAATCAATAAAAGCGAACCGATCATATTCTACCAACTGGGACCATGTATATTAGGTAAGCAATCTTATCTAGAAAGCCCACTGCTGTGCAAAGGCCTCTCTTATGCCTGGGATTAAATGTTACACTACGTGTTCAGTTACGTACGACATTAAATGAAAACACGGGTAGGGCTAAAAAATAGTGCTGTTGCAAAATAGAATAATAAAATATGTCGTGCGACGTGCAACATCTTGTAATAAGCACAACGAAAAAAGTGGCATATTTTGTGCGTGCGATTCACGGACTTCACTAGATTACATAGTAATTACTCTATCTGTTATCTATCTACCTACGTTATGACAAATTTTTCAATGCACACTTCTCCATGTTGACACTTTGTCAGCTAACTATATCATCATCATCATCCACAGCCCCACTTCACCCACTCCTGGGTATAGGCATCCCCAAGTTTGTGCCATCCGCCACGATCCTGCGCTAGTCATTCTGGCCGTCACCCATTGACGGCCCGCGACTCTAACGATCCATCTCGCTGCCGGACGTCCTACCCTTCTACAGCCATTCCTCGGCCACCATTCAGTCGCTACCCTGCTCCACCTGCCATCACCACGTCTTGCCAAGTGTCCGGCCCAAGACCATTTGAGCTCCATAACTCGATTCCCAACGCTCTTCTACGGATCTCGACGTTTGGAACTCCAAGCAGCATTGTTGTGTTTCGGTTCGAAGGAAATGGTCGGTGAAATTACAGACACATGAGGCTTTACACCTGTATGCCTCAAGTTGTGGACGCAGGGCAGTGCATAGTAGGGCACGTTTCTAAAGTGGCACCTACGAGGCAATACTTTGTGATAGGCGATGGTTACCACTTAACATCAGCTGGGCCCATAGGCTGGTTCAACCTCGAGGTATAAAAAAACTGTTGTTCTCAGTTCTGAAAAACTATTAACTGATCAATCATTTTCTTACAGATTTAAAAATGAGCGGTTTCAGAATAAAACTGGGACAATCGTTAAAAAAAGTATTCAATGAAATACCTAGAGCGGCGCACTTGAAAAAGCTGAGTGACATATACGAGTACAGAAACTATATTCTGGTCGCAAATATCCAGAATAGAAACATGTATGTCCTCATAAAGTATGGTGCTGACGTAGACGATGTGTTGTGCGCGTATCTACACGCCACTCTCCTAGCAATCATCACGTGTGCAATCAATGATGAACCACTGGTAAGTTGCTCAAAACTATACTATAAGTACCAAACAAGCTCAATTTCAATTTATTAGAAAAAAATAAAATCTTAAAACTATGTTAGTACAAATTGATAATCCAAATATATAAAACAAAGTCGGGTTAGTTACACCACTTATAACTCAAGAACGGCTGGACCGATATCTATGAAATTTGGTATATGGATAGATTATGATCGGGATTGATACATACTACTTTTTACCCGGCTGCGCAGAAGGAGAGTAATGTTTCTTGACAAACCACGCGAGCAAAGCCGAGGGTGGGTCAGCTAGTTCATAATAAATATATTAAATAATTAGGGTCAACAATACCTAGTCAGGTCATAAGTATTGTCACACAGTAAAAACTTTTCTTTTAGAATGCTGGCCACAAAAAAGTTTATAGAATTCGAATTTCGAATTGTTCATGAAAATAAAAATGTATACTTTATAGAATTTTACTCATTTTTAAATATGGAGTGAACGCTTAAAGAAGACCGTGTTGCAGTTATTGCGTTGCATCGTTGCGGTTACGCGCCAATTCAAATTTTTGACATACTGAAAAACTTGAATATAACCAAAAGATTCGTTTATCGCACCATCAAACGATACAATGAAGACTCTAGTGTAGATGACAGGTCAAGAAGTGGTCGCCCTCGGTCTGTTAGGACTCCAGCAGTGATAAAAGCTGTGAAGGCGCGAATTCAAAGAAATCCCAAAAGTAAGCAGAAACTGTTGCCCCTTCAGATGGGGTTAAGCAGAACCACGGTGAAAAGGGTGTTAAAAGAAGACTTAGGGCTTCGGGCATATCGAAGAAAAACAGGACATCGTTTGAATGCTCGTCTAATGGACCTGAGACTGAAGAGATGCCGCGCTTTGTTGAAGCGGTACGCGGGAAAAAAATATCGGGAAATTCTTTTATCGGATGAAAAAAATTTTACCGTAGAAGAGAGCTACAACAAACAAAATGATAAGGTGTACGCACACAGTAGTGAAGAAGCGAGCAACCGTATTCCGCGTGTCCAACGAGGTCATTTTCCATCCTCGCTCATGGTATGGTTGGGAGTTTCTTATTGGGGCTTAACAGAGGTACATTTTTGTGAGAAAGGTGTAAAAACGAATGCAGTTGTGTATCAAAATACAGTCCTGACGAACCTTGTGGAACCTGTTTCTCATACCATGTTCAATAACAGGCACTGGGTATTCCAACAAGATTCGGCGCCAGCTCATAGAGCGAAGAGCACACAAGACTGGCTAGCGGCGCGTGAAATCGACTTAATCCGGCACGAAGACTGGCCCTCCTCCAGTCCAGATTTGAATCCGTTAGATTACAAGATATGGCAACACTTAGGAAAAGGCGTGCTCAAAGCCTCATCCCAATTTGGAGTCACTCAAGACATCCTTGATTAAGGCAGCCGCCGATATTGACATGGACCTCGTTCGTGCTGCGATAGACGACTGGCCGCGCAGATTGAAGGCCTGTATTCAAAATCACGGAGGTCATTTTGAATAAACTTTAGTGTCATAAGAATCTATGTTTTGTTAAGTTCATTTTGGTATATAAATGGTTACATAATGAATAAACTTGTTTCAATTATTTTATATTAAACATGTGACAGAATTTATGATCTGACTAGGTATATTAGGTTGGGGAAAAAAATTCTTCGCATTTTTTAAGAAAATACAAAGCATTTTCTAATATAGTATATTTACATTTAACTAAAGTTTGTAGGTACCATTTTGTTCGATAACTTTTTGCCATCTTGTAGGTAGGGACATGATCCCATTGCTATAGGAATTTTGGGGCTTCTGATCAAAATACCGCGACAAGTAGTTTTGGCAGTCCTCTCGTGATGTTAACCTGACACTGCCTAAATAATTCTGAAGAGACCAAAACAGGTGGAAATCTGAAGGTGCAAGGTCAGGACTATACGGCGGATGCATTAACACCTCCCAGCCAAACTCTCTTAATTTTTGCTGAGTGGCTTAAGATGTGTGAGGTCTAGCGTTATCATGATGAAAAACCACACCCCTTCTGTTGATTAATTCCGGCCGCTTTCTCTCAACTTCTTGCTTTAATCTCATCAGTTGTTCGCAGTAGAGTTCAGAATCGATGCTCCTGCCTGGTGGTAACAGCTCATAATGAATAATGCCCTTCCAATCCCACCACACACACAGCATCACCTTGTTGCGAGTTAACCCGGGGTTCGCCACAGTCTGAATCCTGACCGGCCTTTGACATCGATCTTTTTCGCACGTTCTTGTCGTACGTGATTCACTTTTCATCACCAGTTATCAGCTTCTTCAAAAATGGTTCGGTTTGATTACGTCGTAATAAAGAATCACAAATGAGTACACGGTTCATTAGGTTTCTTTCAGTGAGCTCGCGGGGTACCCAAATATCGAGCTTTTTTGTGTACCCAGTTTTTTTCAAATGCGTCAAAACTGTTTTGTGGTTAATTCTCAGTTCTTCAGCTACGTCGTAACTACTGATATGCCGATCTTGCTCCACTTTTTCAAAATGGCATCAATGTTATCCGTAATAGGGCGACCAGAGCGACGTGCATCTTTGACATCAAAATTTCCGGATTGAAAACGCTTAAACCAAATTTGTGCTACTCTCACAGACACTGCACTAGGTCCATAAACATTTTTTTATAATCATAACTATTTTCGCGGCTTACGTTGCATTTTCTTTTTTTTGTAGTAAAATTTTAAAATGTATCGTATTTCTTCATTGGATTCACTCATCTTTACAATACGAAAAACATAAAAATCACACATTTTCCTAATTTTAATTTGGAATTATCTTCTTTAAAATTTAAACTTTGAATGATACTAAAACCAGCCAGATATAAATAGTATAGCCAAAGAGATTTTATTACAAGTTCATACGTACTATAATGCGAAAAGAATGCCCATAACCTATTAGTATTATTAATTAAAAAAAACAAAAAAAGAACATTTATAACATTTAAAAGATACGACACCAGTGCACTACAAGTTGGGTGGGCTTGTGTAACTTCACACAGTGTCTTATTATGTTGGAGCTATACGAATGACTACTGTCTCTCTTCTGCTTTCTCAATAAAAAAAACCTCTATCCAGCTCATAAGCTGTCTATATACCAAATTACATAGATTTAATCGAAATCTATACTAATCTTATCTTCTTCTTTAATTAATTTAAAAAACAAAGTCGGGTTTGTTCGAACACTTATAACTGGAGAACGGCTGGACCGATTTTGATGATCTTTGATTTGTTGGATTTGTCTCCGCCCCGAATAGCAGAAAAACTATTAAAATGCCGGAAAAATTCACGGAAAAATAAATTATGAAGAAAATTCATTTCCTCATACATGATGGCAGATTTTCAATTCTACCGGGGTAGAATTGAAGTATATTGACAGCCCGCGTCACATATGTGTCAATGCGGTACGAAGTTCGCCGTGTCAACTAGTCTATATATATAAAAGAAAGTCGTGTTACACTATTTATAACTCAAGAACGGCTGAACCGATTTGTCTGAAAATTGGTCGGAAGGTAGCTTAGATCCAGAAGACGGACATAGGATACTTTTTATTCCGTTCTTAGAACCAGGAGATGGACTTAAGATACTTTTTATCCCGTTCGACCGCGTTCCCGTGTGAAGTGACATAAAACGTCAAAGAGAATACAAGTCACTATAAAACGTGGTATAACAAAAACGCATCTGACATGGAATACCAAACGCAAATGACAGCTAAACGTAATTTTGTCTATGGTTAAGTATGGTTGTGAATATATATTTAAAAAAATCGGGTTAGTAATGATGGCCGGGGACAACAATTTACAATTCTACCAGGGTGACGTATATTGACAGCCCGCGTTATATGCATGTCAAAACGGTACGAAGTTCGGCGGGTGAACTAGTATATAATATAAAACAAAGTCGGGCTAGTTACAGCACTTATAACTCAAGAACGGCTGGACCGATTTTGATGGTCTTTGATTTATTGGATTTCTCTCCGCCCCGAATAGCAGAATAACTATTAAAACATTGGAAAAATTCACGCAAAAAGAAATTATGAAGAAAATTCATTTTCTCATACATAGATGCGACTAATAATGGCCGATTGACAATTCTACCGTCTTAAGCATGTCGAGGCGGCACGAAGTTCGGCGGGTCAGCTAGTAATATTATAAAGAGGAAAGATTTGTATTTTTGTATGTTTGTAACTCAAAAAGTACAGGTCCGATTTCAAAAAAAATCTTTCACCGTTAGAATGCTACATTATCCCTGAGTAACATAGGCTACTTTTTACCCGACTGCGCAGGAGGGTAATGTTTTTATTGACAAACCATGCTTGCGAAGCCGGAGGCAGGTCAGCTAGTCAAATTTATTAGTGTGGATAATAGTGGTCAACCCTTTTTAGTTGATTCAAATTCATATCAATATTGAATCAATACTTATATTATGAAATTGAAAGTAACTCTCTCTCTGTGTGTGTGTTTGTTAAGTTTTCACGCGCGTTTTCTGCGCCTGTGCTGCGACGTCCTTTACCCCAGATCCTTTTACCTCACTAAGTATCATTCGCATGTTAATCTAGTATGTCTCTAACAGCCTGTTTACAAGAACCAAGAAGAAAAGCCGTTTGCCCAAGTGTGTCGCACTCTACAATCGGTCGAGTGGAGTAGGTTTGAGGCGCATATACCGGACTGCAAATTCGCGTACGAGCCCTCCTACGAACTCATGAAGTATCTAGATAAAATAGTACAGAAGGAGTGGCCGAGAGTTAGCGCTGGACTCTGTAAAACAGGTACGTAAAATTGCGACTGCGTAGGGTCTCCCTAACAGACTGGACGATAGAAAATACGCAATATCCTCCCTATTGACCCATCTGACGAACTCCATAGCGTAGTGGGCGAATAGCCGGCTGAGACGCAGGAGGTAGCGGGTTCGATTTACAGATATTTGTTCCGGGTCTGGATGTTTAATTATATATTATAAGTATGTATTTACAAAAAAATAAGTATGTAAGTATTCTATCAGTATCTGGTTCCCAAAGTACAAGCTCTGCCTAATTTGGGGCTAGATAGCGCTGCGTGAAATGTCCAGCAATATAATAATATTTATTTATTTTTTATTACTACATTGATTTGACATACAGCTGTATACCAGTTAGAGATATAAATGTTATAATTTATTTATGAAAAAACGAAATTTTAAATAAATACCATTGAAGTAGTAAGTACCTCTGAACATTCGGGTGTAATGCATTATGGTGCTCCCATGAAGCAGTTAACATAACGATAACATTTGTCTACATATAATGAATCAATCAATAATCAATATTGCTGAACATTTCACACAGCGCTATCTAGCCCCAAACTAAGCAGAGCTTGTACTATGGGAACCAGATAACTGATGGATTACTTATATACTTTTTTTGTAAATGTATACTTATAATATATAGAAAATCATCCAGACACGGAACCAATATATGTAGATCATGCAAACATTTGTTACGCGGCGGGAATCGACCCCGCTACCTTCTGCGTCTCTGCGAGGTCGTCACGGAGGAATAAAATGTTACACAACATATGTTATAAAACTGCTGTGTACCATTAGATTTGTCTTGGTCATTATGATTGTGTACTTGGAAGTTAAGCAAGCTTTTAGATTTTTCTTACATTCCCACTGATATAGTAAAGTAACGGGTTAAGTTATATCTTGTAATTAATTAACTTTTCAACCTGATCCCACTATCTCCATTCTATCAACGGACAACCAGACGCTCTGCGGTGCGCCACCGCTATATGGTAGAAATACCTCTCATTCGCACAAAGCGGTTCTCTTCGACCTTTATTATGCGCACCGCCAAAGAGTGGGACGCCTTGCCAGAGTCTGTGTTTCCAGATAGGTACAGCCTGGGTATCTTTAAGTCGCGAGTGAATAGGTTTCTTCTAGGCAAGCGTGTACCATCGTAGACTGCATCATCGCGCACCATCAGGCGAGATCCTGGTCAAACGCAAGCCTATAAAGTATATAAAAACTACTCATGAAAAATTAAATAGTTATTATGTCCAGTTATATGTCGCAGCCAACTAGCTTAATTAGCCGTTCAATCAACAGCCTAGCCTCTTTACTAACAGCGCCGTTCAACTAGCGGCCTGAATGATATTCAGCCGTAGCGTTTGTTACAACATTTAAATTCTAGTTGGGAGGTTGTTCTCTCTGAGTCTGCACTCTTAGTTTTCATACATAATAAGGTACATAATACATCCTTCTTTTTTATTTATTAATAAAAACCTAACGACCTACTGCCATACATATGTCTGTGTATTAAGTACCTCAAACCTTGTTTGAGGAATCTAGTTGAACTGCGCTGTTTAGTAAAGGGGCTAGGCTGTTGATTGAACGGATAATTAAGCTAGACGCCCGGTCATTTAAATTATATGTGCATGTTTATATCGTAAACGGTTCCCACGATACAGGGCCCCGAGCCTAGTGTGGGGAAATAATCGACCAATATTACAATTAAAGCTTGCGCAGACGAGGGATTTTTGTCCGCGGACTTTTTTATCCGCTAAAATAGATCGCTTACGCGTATCGTATCGAGTAACGCAAACGAGAGATTAAAAGTTTAACGAAAAAAATAGAACTCGTGTGACTAGGCGACAACGCACATGGCGGACTTTAGTCCGTGTTGTGCGCTCGAGAGTGACGTACGTATTGCACGACGTACGTGTGCGTTGAGTTCGCAGTAAATCCGCGGCGGACTTTTTATTCGCGGAGCGTGCTTTTTTCTCCGCCGCGGACAAAAATCCCTCGTCTGCGCAGGCCATTATTGTGTTTTATCTATGTTCGGTTTTTAATTGTATTTATCGCTTTTGTCCAAATAAATAAATTAAATAGTACAAAATTATTGTATATAATTTTTCAGGATGGGATTTATCTACACATCTTTTAATGTGCGACCAGTGGCGCATAAATACCAGCAAAATTGTCGCTAAACCCATCTCTGTAGATAACCTGTTAGATGAACAGATCCAATTTGACAACGTGATACCTCACACTGAGTATCCATTAGGTGTTATCAAAGAAAACGATATGGAGAAAGATGGTGACTATACTATTGAACCAGAGGCCTCGGCGATCAGGTTGCCGATAACGAATGACACTGTGCAATCTAATGCAAAGGTACCAACACAATCGAAGACTAATTAGCGCCAGAAATCTCGTACAGCAATACAATACCACATTCCAAGCTATAGAATAAGTTTTCATTCAAACAGTTCTTATGAAAGAGTATTTTTCTAATGTTCGCGATCACTGTGCGTAATTACTGATTAAAACGGGTATTTATCGCGTATGTACACACGGCTACACATCAAGCTATACATTCCTAGTATAAGCTGACCTCTCATTCTACGAAAAGCCTACACAATGCGAGGTTAGCTTAAACTGGCAATGTATAGCTTGATGTGTAGCCGTGTGTACCTTTTGTATGTTATCCCGACGTTTCAACTGTGTTAAAACAGCCGTGGTCACGGGTGGACTCATCAGTTCTTATGAAAATGGTTATAGATGAATTATATATAAGAGTGATTTAGTAAAAGCTAGATTGTCAACCTGTTTGCTGTGTTTAGTATAAAAGTTTAAAATGTATTATGTTGAAATTCTCATGGTCTTTTCGTAAATAGTTCCTGCAAATTTCCTATACAAATTCACGTGACAGCGAAACTGACTTCTTCCATGCAATAAAAGATTTTTCCATCCCCCCCATCTCGGAAAGAGTATTTTTGCTCTTCGATATCTGAGTGCAAAAGTCGATTTTATCCGCTAGAGAATAAAGTAAATTGAATTTTTAGAACATCGTGTGCACTAGGTTTGCGAATTCAAAACATCATTAAACCTATTTACTTCTACCACCATGGTGCCGAATTTATCAACTTTATTTACCTTTTTTAATTTGTTAAAAACACAGACTCGGAACCTTTTTGGTGTATTACTTTTTTTTGCATTTAGTCATTTCCTCGCTGAGGTGGGATGAAAAGTTACGTGTTGCACTCGAGTGCAAAGATATTTCACCTCGTGCTCTTTTGATTCACTCGCTAGCACTCAGGATTCTAATTTTTGAATCCTTTGCATGCTCGGTCATCATAATTGAGCACGTGGTTAAAAAGCAACTTTACACTCTTGTATAACAAATAACTAGACTTGTTAAATAACCAGTTGACCCGCCTTCGGCTTCGCATGCGTGGTATTTCAATAAAAACATTGCCCTCCTTTTGCGCACTCAGGTAAAAAGTAGCCTATGGTCCTTCCCCACGATATAATCTATCTCCTTGCCAAATTTCATTACGATCCGTTCAGCCGTTTAGTTATGAAAAGGTAACAAACAAACAGTTACTATCGCAGTTACTATGTATGTATTATACATATAAACCTTCCTCTTGAATCGCTCTATCTATTGCTGAAAACTGCATTAAAATCAGTTGAGTAGTTTTTAAATATCTAAGCGAACAGACAGCGGAAGCGACTTCACTTTATACTATGTAAAGATTCGTCTTGGCGGTAGCACAATTATTATAATAAAAAATTGTGCTATTGTGCTCGATTATGTGAAGGTATTCTCCAAAACTAAACTCTCATAAAATTATCGCCTTCCTACCAATTTAATTTCAATAGGATACCACAATAGTAATGGAGGATGCTTCACGTAGTCGACACCTTTACAGTATATTCTTGTAATTTGGTATAAAAAATCTACTGATTATGTTTCATCAAGGCGAATCGTAAAAATTACTTATGAAAGCATTGTCGCGCCACCGATCCAAAAACTGTATTGTAGGTTGATGGTTACCTTCCTTTATTTTACTATTAAATGTTTGCGTTTGGACCACACGTACAATACAGGTTTCGGACCGACCGGCGCTCGCGCATGCCTGCCTTCGTTTCCCCACTCCACTTGACTTGCGGCCACTCTGTCGATCGCGCGTTCGCGTATTTTGCTTTGTATTCGCTCCTTAAGATTATCGTGCTTTTATTGTCTATTTCTTTTAATTAAATTCGTGTGTGCTATCCATTTAATAATATTATTCATTTTTCGTTTCAACTATCATTCTTCACACCTTCATCACTTCACAATTTCATTTCTTCGCGTCCGCAACGTTTTTACATAACATAATGTTATTTTGCGATACCTATTATGTTATAATCAGTTTAGTAGAATAAGAAGTCAATATTGTATTTGTTAATAAATTGTAACATTTTATTTTCAGTGTTTCAATTATCTACGACTATAAAAAACAAACCATGTCTACGATGATTCGTTACTTGAATTTTCGGAATCTGTGCAATACAATTAATCAATTATTAAACATAAAATATCACTTCTAAAAATAATAAGGATTATGCCGTTTGTGCACCGCCACCGTCACCGGAAACGAGATGACGACGCCGATTTAGCGATACTACATTTACTATGGGCCGTTTGTCCACCGCCGCCGTCGCCGGCACTCGGGTGACGGGCGTGCGGTGGACACACGGCCTATAGTAAATGTATGTATCGCTAAATCGGCGCCGTCATCTCGTTCTCGGTGACGTCACAGTGACGGCGGCGGTGGACAAACGGCCTTAGGGAGGATAGTCAATAAATATAATACAATGTACTACACCATACCATTTATTTAAGTATTGTCAATTAGTTGTAGTTTCGTGACATTTGTGTATGCGATGTCCAGCTACATCTACGCATCACGTTATTTCTTACGTACCGTTAAAACGATATTACGAAATAAATTAATGATTCTTAATGTAAACAGCCGAACATAATGAATATGTAAAATATCCACGCACAATATACTGCAAACACCTATTTCACAAATAAATACAAGTGATATACACTCGCACTTCAACACTTTGGTAACTTGAAATTAAAATACAGTACAGCTAAAGCAATGATATACAATTAAATAAGGTGATTGCACAGAGCAGGTTTGCGAATTGCACTAATTAGTTTTTCCTTGACAAGTGACCCATACATTTCTATTCAGTACACCAGACTACGTCCATTTCATCATTTGTTTAAATGACCAATTTACCGTCACGCAGTAGTGGTAAACTGCATAGCTGCAAGTATTCCAGTTATGTAATGGATAATGGATGTTATGTACGAGGATGTTATATTCTATTATACATAATAAAACATGTAAATTGGCCATTCAGAGACGCAAAAGTATGCACAGCATACCTACTGTCTAATAAATATACTACGAAAAATCCTACAAAATATTGTATTTATCTATATTTAAAACGCACGATCGTTTGGTATTGAATTATGCTTTGTAACGTCAACTATGCGAGCTCCACAGTTAAATCACACCACCATTAAGACCAAATGTATAAACACCCAACATGAATATAAAATCACAATTACAATTCATAAAAACAATATACATAAAAATCACAGAGATAAGTACGAAAGATTTACAATTCAACAAAAATAAAAATTAAAATATAACTTACACTTACCTACCTAATACAAATAAATAGATGCGTCACAAACTGTGATTAGAAATGTTGACTAATGATTTGGTGTTGTGATCAAACTGTTGCGTACGATAAAACTAGTCGTGCTGTAGACCCGGCGGGGTTTACTTGCCAATCTGTTTGATGAGGAGCTCGGAGGAGAGGGACTTGGGCCTCTCGATGGGCAGGCCGAGCGCGCGCGACCAGATCATCTGAGCCAGGCAGCCGAGAGCGCGGGACACGCCGAACATTACTGTGTAGTAGTTCATCTCAGATAGGCCGTAATACTGCAATTATACAACAACATAACCAATCAAATTCACTTCTACAAATTCTTTCTGGGCATCTGGTTGAAGCGAGAACTGGCGATTCTCTGGGTCAACGCATAAGCATTGCAATTCAGCGGGGCAATGCAGCCCCGCGGAGCAGTTGAGATCATTCAACTGTTTCTCCTGTCTTGTAAATAATGTTATATTGTTTCTGTTATTAAATAAAAAAATCTAAAATTCATTATTCTACACACATTCCATTCCAACTGTTTAATTTTAAAAATCACCATACAGTCTGTCAACGCATTCACAACATTAATTTAAAACATAAGCAAAATCGTATTAACTGATTTTAGAGATAGTTTTGATACCGGTAGCTTGAATATGTATCCAGTAATCGATACATTTCCAATAAACTATTTTTAACGTAAATCGGCGGCACCTTTGCGACGATGTAGCTTAGTCACTTACATGACGAATGAATATGATTTGTTTACCTATTTTATACAGGCTGTTTCTTTGATATTTTAGGACTTGACTTATTAAGGTAGATTGAAAATTAATAAAATTCCATGGTAATGAATTTGATAGACACTATTTTACAACAATACTAACCATCAGGCCTACCCGTGGTTTAAATTAATGTCGTAAATGCGGTGACACGCCGTATGATGCCAAATGCTGAACATTGCCAATACTGGTCCAGTCTTATGCGGCTTGTATGTTTCTCAAAATATTTATTACTTTATCATGGTTACAAACGCTTATACCCAGCAGTGGGCTATCATTAAGTGGACAATGATGACATGTATATATTTATACTACCTACTATACTTAGTAACCTCAGTTATTACAGGAAGTATGTTTTACTTATGAACCCTGGCAGGGTAAAGTAACTGGAAGGCAAACCATTTTTTCGTATCTAAACTTGGTAGAAACTAAACAAGGTAGGCATGCCGTTTACACCCATACAAATATTCGGGGTTTACATCTAGCGGAGGCCCGTTTCCAGTCAAGAACTTTTCAGCACTAATGGCCAATCTAGTTTAATAGCTCTGTCTCTGCTCTGTCCATACTAATGTTATAAATTCGAAAGAAACTCTGTTTCTCTGTTTGTAACCTTTTTATGACTGAACCGATTTCCATGAAATTTGGTATATAAAGAGATTATGACCGGGATTGACCGACTGCACAGAAAAAGGGTAAGTAATGTTTTTATTGACAAACTACATGTGCGAAGCTAGTCAGATAGTTGATTAAAATTTTCTTTACCTGTAGTAGAACACCGGAGTGGGAGTCCACATTGGGCCATGGGTTCTTAACCTTTCCAAGCTCTGTCAGGATCGGAGGCACCACCTTGTAGATGGTGGCGACCAGCTTGAACAGAGGGTCGTTGGGGAGGTGTTTCAAGGCGAACTCGCGCTGGCAAGTGTATCTGTAACGAGATAGTTATAGGAAAACCTTGTATTCTTTATTGTTATTCTTCAATTCGAAGTGTTATTTGTTTTGACAAGGTATAGCAAATGTGATTATCTGATATTAAGAAGCTGAGAATTCTAAAGTCAGGTAGGTCTGCTCTTTGCCTAGCTATATTAGACTCCTTAGAAAAAAATCACCTGGGGTCAGTCTTCCTGAGAACAGCGTGTCCGTAGCCGGGCACGACCTGGCCAGACTTCAGGGTCTTCCAGATGAATTCCTTGAGCTGTTCTTCTGTGTAGTTGTCGCCAACCTGCTTGCGCAGTCTCTCGAGCCAGACGAGTACCTGTAAAAGACAAAGTAAGCTGCTATTGAAAATATAACTGTAAGCTATATTTAAGAGTGGTAGAGTTCCTTGTGAATGGGCTCGCTCGGGGAAGTACTACCGTTATACCTATTTTTACCGCCAAGCAGCATTGCTGTTTCGGTATGAAGGGTATGGTTTCCGGTGAAATTGCACATGAGGATTTACATCTGTATGGCTCAAGGTGATCTACGTCCATCAACTTGTGGCACACAGGCCTCATGAGCCTGTAATTTCACCTGGTACTACATCGTAGAGCACGTTTCTAAGGCGCAAGGCAACACTTTGCTATATGCGATGGCTGCCCACTTAATATCAGGTGGGCCATATGCTTGTCCCATCTCCAGGTAGTAAAAAATAAGTTATTTGTAGGGCACCTCCAATTGGGATCGGCTGCATTCGGCAAGTTAGACGACATCTTTAAGTCGCCTAAAACTACACAGTGTCTGAAGACCCGCTTATTCAACCAATGTGTTCTGCCCACCATGGCCTACGGTGCCGAGACATGGACGCTCACGCAGGAGGCTGTGTACAGGTTAAGAGTTGCACAGAGAGCCATGGAGCGTACCATGCTCGGCATCAGACTGTTAGATCGAGTTCCGTAGACGAACGAAGGTTCATGACGTTGGGAATCGAGTTATGGAGCTCAAATGGTCTTGGGCGGGACACTTGGCAAGACGTGGTGATGACAGATGGAGCCGGGTTGCGACTGAATGGTGGCCGAGGAATGGCTGTAGAAGGGTAAGACGTCCGGCAGCGAGATGGGTGGACGACATCGTAAATGTCACGGGCCGTCAGTGAGAATAGAGCAGGATCGTGGTGGATGGCACAAACTTGGGGAGCCCTATACCTAACAATGGGTGTAGTCAGGCTGTGGATGATGATGATGATGATGAACTAAAACAACACGTTTTAGATATGCGTGTGATCGCAGCATCCTGTGTGAATGAATTTAAAAAAATAAATAAATAGAAGATTTGACATTGTCAATCCCACTCCAATCAAGAAGATTGTCTTGTCCTCATCAGATCAGCCGAAAGACGTCCACTCCTGAACATAGGCCTCCCCCACAGATTTTCAGAGCGACCGATGTTGTACGGCCTGCACCCAATGGCTCCCCGCAACCTTTACCAGGTCTTCTTTCCATCTAGTGGGGGGCCGTCCCAAGCTGCGCTTTCCAGTGCATGGTCTCCACTTGAGAGCCTATCTGCCCCAACGGCCGTCAGTTCTTCGAGCTACGTGCCCTGCTCACTGCCATTAGCTTGCTAATCCTTTGCGCTATGTCGGTGACTTTGTACGAAGATTATGTATCCCGTGGTATTTAATCATGTTTTATGATTTTACCTCCTGGTTGGCGAGTCCGTGCAGAGGTCCGGCAAGGCCGTTGAGTGCAGCAGAGAACGACAGGTACGGATCGCTGAGAGCTGATCCTACCAAGTGAGAGGTGTGGGCAGATACGTTGCCGCCCTCGTGGTCACTGAAACAAAGAGACGAGAACTGTTATATTACTGAAATCTACTAAATGCAATGTGCAGGCGGGCTATAGGTATAGCTTGCAGTACTGACAAACGCTGGGAAAATGTCCAGTATACGGTTTTTTGGATACGACTCGTGCAGACGTAGAATAGCCGGTGTATTATTGAAACATATGTATCCACGCAAATGTGCATTTCGTCTTCAATTATTTTTTTATGCCTGCGCATCAAGTTCTACGAGATCGAGTTAAACGACAACACGTGCGAAAGTCTTGCACCAGATGAAAAACCTTAGTTGGAATACAAATGTACACAATTGTGGGCATAACTTCCTTACGCAAGGGAGAGGGATATTAGCTACATCTACACTCCTCCTTATCGTTACGCCTTGAGTAAGTTCGGCGTTTGTAATATCAAACGTCTAGACGGCTTAAAGAAGCCTGTGAAAGGTCGACATTATTGAATCTTAATATAGCGAGTTGCGATTCCGACGTGTTATAACCTAGTTATAGCTATATGCAGATACAGCTGAGTCGAACGCGGTTTTAAAATAGCCTACCCTTTATTATGAGTCCAATGACTTCAGCAGAGCAAAGTCCTCAGATTTCCGATTACGAAACGCATGAAAGAAAGTGTTTTTAGAAATTAGGGCGCACGGCATGCGTAAACGTAGAATAAAACAAATTCGCATGTACGTTGAAAATAGTTAGCAGTGCGAACGTAATTATGAAACTCTACACAAGTTTCAGCGTTATCACATGGATCACTATCTACACTATATGCTTCGGTGATAAGCGCGAGCAAAGTACACACATAAAATGAATATCGTTTGATAAAACGTAACTAGCGGTGCGTAAAAATACAGGCATATAAATACAAAGTTATGTTCAGATCTAAATAAAATCTTGAATTATTTACTCAAATGACCGGGGTTAATAGAATTACTTTAAGAGGTTAGTTTTCACCTGGTTGAAGACACAACTCTTAGCAGATTTTCAATATACATCCAAGAACGATCGGCATGAATGTCACAGCCCATTCCTTACATACATCATATTATAATGAACCACAAATACATAATAAACTTTAACAAATGAACCACAAATATTAACTCTTGTGGTAAACGGTAAATGATTCATGGCATTTATTCGTCACCCTGAGACAAGTGACATTGTGCACTACTAACAGTGACCTCCAGATTAGTGAATCAGGTCACGTTTGAAAACCCTACAAACTGTTGTATTTTGTCATCAATAAATTTATATATAAATAATAAAAATAAATAAATATTGCTGGACGTTTCACGCTATCTAGCCCCAAACTGAGCAGAACTTGTACTATGGGAACGAGGTAACTGATAGAATACTTATATACTATTTTTTTTTGTTAATACATAATTACAAAAAACATCCAGACCCGGAAAAAATATCTGTATATCATGCAAACATTTGTTCCGCGGCGGGAATTGAACCCGCGACCTCCTGAGTCTCAGCCGGCTATTCGCCCACTGCGCCACGGAGGACGTCATGGAAAGGAAGCATGGAAAATTATTCAAATCGTTCAACAAACAGCAGGTAAATGATGCATTAGTGTTTGCCTAGAACTCGACGTCTAACCTTACGTAATATCTTGTCCGACAAGTATATCGAAGTAACATGAGCATTGGAACAACGGCACTCATGAAATGCAAGCTAATTTTAGCACGCACATGCTACAGCGCCAGCACGGTGTGATGAGTATACTTGAAAACGTATGTTAGATAATGTACCCTCGGTTCTCATTATCCCTTTGTTTTTCTTAAATGACTCAAATTTCCTGGTTCCTATTTATTTAATAAAAAGATTTAGGTATATTATGTTCGTTCGAAAATATATAGAGGCATAGCTGATGATATCAATAACACCTATTCGCAAAGCAGAATGTGCAGAACCAGCCCAATATAGGTCACTTGACTTCTGTTAAGGTCACAGGTTCGGTTCAAAACGATATAATAGACCTCGAATCTCCGTCATCAGATCAGCTCGTTGACAATAATGTTGTTACCACAATTACAAAAAATACATTTTCTACCATTCCTTGTATTTATCACTTCTCCATGCGAGTCTACTTACCTATACATACATAAGGATATTCATATTTATTGTATAAATAGTTATATGTCGTGCGTGAAGAATGAATGGATGTTAATACTTTACTACATGTTCGGTTTCTAGATGTGACCGTGAATATTATTTTTCGTACCACTTGCTCAAAAAAGTGACATTCTATGCCACAAAAAGCGAACATAACAATAGTCATTTTTAATCTGTTAAAAACAGGGAAAGAAAATTGTACTGAATTTCATTCATCCTCTAGGGGGAGAATGTGATTTAAATTTGGAATACTTACCGAAATTTATACTGAACTACATACATCTGTGTTTACACCATTGAGTTTGTATATAAAGCATTATACATCTTTTTGAAAAAGGAATACGCATTTATTATGCAGTTATGATTATTAAATAAAATTACGAAAACCGACGAGGCCGTATGAGCTTGATGCCTTTGCTTTTCCGACAAAAAAATATTAGTGTAGGAATTTGCCGCGTTTTTGTTTTCTTCAAATACATAAACGTAATAATAATTTCATATTATTATTGTGTTAATTTTTTCGCAAATGGTACGAAAAGTAGAGTATTTTCCTCGGTGATAAAGCTGTCTTAGTCTTGGGTGAACTTAAATCCCTCGCTACACTCAGGACTCCTCTTAAATCCCTCGCTTCGCTCGTGATTTAAGTTTTTAACACCATCGTTACGCTCGGGAGTAAACCTCGAGTCCTTCGTTACGTTTGCGATTTAAATCGTCACCCACGACAAAAGACACTGCTTTATCCCCTTGGTTAATAATCTACTATTTTGATCCACTCTGAATACACTTTACAGTTGTATAATAATGTTGTCTAGTCTGCCGCAACATTCATAACAATTAACTACGCTTTTAACTGTTATTTTTAAGATTAGATAATGGCCTAACAGTGTATATTGGGTTATTTTGTACAAAATCAGTTATACATTGCAAACCAGAATATATTATTATCAAGTACTGATATTACCACAAAAAAATTTAAAACACTCATTAAACACATGTTTGAAAACATCCTTACCAATTACTGCTAAGGATTTTTTTTTGTGGTGAGGCCCTAATCTTTATCATAGCCGTCTGTTGTTGATTGGTGAAGACCGTTGGCTTATAGAAATATGTTTTATATTAATTACTAGTGGACCCGCCGAACTTCGTACCGGCTTGACATGCATATAACGCGGGCTGTCAATATACGTCACCCTGGTAGAATTGTCAATTGTTGTCCCCGGCCATCATTATGTATGAGAAAATGAATGACTTCCACAAATAATTCAATACCAAAATTAGCCAAATCGCTCCACCCGTTCTCGAGTTTTAGCGAGACTAAAGAACAGCAATTCATTTTTATATATAAAGACAATATATCTCGGGATAACTCCTACCGAGGCATCTGTTTCAAACGATATTCATTTTTTTTACATCCTCTTTGACGATATTTGCAGCACGCATTCTGTCAATTCTATGTCAAACGTCATATTATAAAATTATTTATAATCTAACCTTAGCGCTTTTATAATGTAACCTACATTATATAAGCGCTAAGGTTAGATTATAAATAATTTTATATGGTGGTTAAGTATTCTTAAATTTTATAATTTTGCGCGCAATTTTCTTAATTTTTTTTTTCATAAGAACCTTCTCGTGACAATAAGAAATACAACAAAAAAAGAATTAGCCAAATTGGTCCAGGCGTTGTTGAGTTATGCGCTTACCAACACATTTTGCGATTCATTTTTATATTATAGAAGATTACCTATTTGACTTTAATGTTTCCTTTACCCTTCAATATACCTTCCTATTCTTCAAGGTTTCGATGACAACATAGTTTTCCAATTAAACACTTACATGCAAAACATTCGCAATATAATCATAGCAAAGGCAATGGGAATATGATTTCTAATTCGCTATGCAATACAGGTGCAGTACTTAGGGCCGGTATCCACAACAGCGGAGAGGTTAGATGCAAACGATTAAAAAAATAATGTTGTAATGGATAAATTGACACGCAATCTGGAAACTTTGAAGAATTAAACGGCGAAACTATTTACACGTTATAGCCTGTCTGCTCCGCTGTGGTAGACAGCAACCTTCTTGTTGTAATTAGGCTAGCTGGTGGTTAAATCAACCGGAATGTGTCTCTCAAATAACACATTTTGTTTTGATCTGACATGTGACGCTTGTTTGATAAAGCATTAGCTCTAATTTCACCTTGTGATTGAAAATATCAGTAAGTGATGTCATCAGTCATTTAACACCATTTCTTTAGTGAGAATGTGGACAAAGCGTGGATAGAATAAAAGAAAACCATCTTCGGAAAACGAAATTTTTCCAACAATGGTTATCAAATCCATGAGTTGTAGTACACTAATGTAATGTTAACAATTTGTACGCTTGCAAGCAGACGATACGAAAAGAATGTAGCTGTATCATGTATGAATAAAACATGGCCAACAAAAAACACTCATGCAAATTACTCTTTATCTTTATTCAAGTGGCGACTCATTTTGAGCATTTTATTCAAGACCTATTGGAATATTATCGCGCGGGTACGATTGAACTTCTGCTAAACATTTAGGCTCTCTTAGAAGATACCCCTTAAAGTTAAGCCAAAATTAGTCAAACTACTATACAGGTACGAAGAAAAGTTCAACAAAAACTTAAGTATGGTAGTTATTGTATCTAAAGAATATATTACTGCAGTATCGAGGCAAATCGATATTGTACGGACGCTTGGCTTACACATACATTATGTATTACGAAGTATCTAAGTGAGTGCGAGTTTCTCGATCACAAAATGTCTTGTATGAACAGATGGTCAAAGTCTGTTCTGTTTGTTTAAATATTATTTAGTTAAATTTTATTTCAGCGTGTTCTTCGCGACAAAGCCTATAAAAATCAGGCCACAACCCCCACTTGGTTGCGCCTATCTTGTCGATGAGTATGCTTACAAGTTGCAAACGTTTACGAGAAATACGCAAAACTATGCCGAGGCTAAGCCACGGTCCGAATAACGGAAGGAAAAATGTTGTTTTACGCTCAATGTAAGATATAACGTGACGATAATGATTGTCTCGTGAGATCACGAGCTGTAAACCTGAAATCGTGGAACTCCATAATTGTAGTTAACCAACACGTGGCACGCCCACGCCATTGCCGCTAGCGATTTTATTACTCAATTCCGTGCCATATCATGATGTCGCTATTTTAGTCAGACACGGTTAAATTGTGTGGCGGTCTAAAGTTAAACATTTTAAAATAAGCTTCGTCACTTACGAACGTCATGTCACAGTCAATGGGCATTTACCGCTTGCTAAAAGGGCTGTGAAAACTCCACATAAAAAAAGGAAAATGAGCTCTTTCAATGAGAACATTTGACATAATATTACTCCAGGGCAAATGGGGTGCCATATCAAAGAGATTAATTTGCAGATTCCAAAACGATTTTTCATTTTTTTGATGTGTAAACTTCTTTAGTTGGACATTATTGAGATGGGAAAAAACCATTGAACTCGCGACACTGTTACCGTTACCGACATCTCAGTATATAAGTATATGTCGTGTAGTCTGTTTTTAAATTTTGAATTCCTAAACATTGAGCGAAAATTTTAAATTAATTATAGTAAAATGAAAAAAAAACACTAAGTTTTCACTTCTGTCTTTATGTTGAAAAAATACGAAAAAATACCACCCCCCCCCCCCCCCCCTTATCTCCGAAGTTTGCGAAGTGATCAATCTGAAATTTATATGATTGATAGATATATATGCAGTTTTTTTTTTGTTTACCGGTCACATAACTAGTTTACGCTACTAATTAACATACAAGAACCTATCTATGTAGGTTCGGAACCCTCGGTGCGCGAGGCCTACTCGTAATTGACTAGTCTCGTTTAATATTATGACACTAGTTAAATTTACCTGTGGATAGTGAGGTACAGCCGCATCAGCTCGGTGAACTGGGGGTCGTCGAAGCCGAGCATGGACGCGTAGTTGGCGGACCAGTCCTTGTTCTCGTCGATGGCGCCGATGCCTTTACCATCGCGGAACGAGTTCCTGTAGATGGTGGCGGCGATCACGGGCAGCTTTGCGATCAGGTTCATCGAGTCTTCGTAGATGTACTGGTGACAATACATCGCTAATTACTACCACACGCTTTCATGTCTAATTGAGATGGAACAGTGAAAGGGTGATTTTTTTATTGCAGTTATTCAAAGTACTAAAATCGGCGACATGATTCCTTCGAACGATTTCCCCTATCGCTTATGGGTTTAGTTTCCCCCTCGCTGATCACAGTTACACACCTTATACACAATATACACATGTATAAGATTGGCTCATTTTTTTCTAGTTCTATTCGATTGATCCAAACCTTTGTTACACATTCAATATGCATAATCGATGTAGATAAGTATTTGGCTGACATCGTGCTTAACCGATGACATTGCCGGAACGGAACCGACCGCACCATGAGCCCTCCGAAACGTAAGAGCGCTTACGCATAACATGATCTTAGTTAGGTTTTACTTAGGTCTTAGTTACTTCAAAGCACTGTAAGTCTGTAACTACATAATAATATTTACATAAGATTATCGACCGCTTTGATAAGAAGGTCAAAAGTATGCTTTTCCTGCTCTGTAGGTCCCAAGAATAACATTGAACATAAATTCTTTACACGCCGATATACAATGCAGCATCCTTTGCAAATTTAAAAGACCTTTGTGCCGTCAATTCTTCATTGCTTCTCGTGTCATGTGATCTTTCAGTCCTTCGCGTCGCGTCAATGACGGGTAATAGTCGATTACTCATCAGAAGTTACATTCAGAAGGTCATTCGGTGCTTATCAATCACGTCTTGGATTAATCTTGACGCACCTGCTATCACAACACTTGGAAACAGGCATATTATCTGGCACATATTAGGTAAGTAAGACCGCGTTACTCGAAATCAATAGCTGCATCGAAATCATGCTGACTACTTTTACTAGTTCGTGCAATAAGTACGTACGAGAAGTATATGCGAGTCGCTGGGATGAGTTTTAGCGAGCCAGACTGGTTAATATTTAATTTAGCCCGGCTTACACAACGATCCCTAAACGTATTTAGCGGCTAAGCATGTTTAAATTTGACGTATCTGTATGATTTGACCACTCTCTTGAATATATTTAGGCAATAAATACGCTTAGGAATTATTGTACCCGTCGTCCAATGTCAAATCGCTCGTTGCAATCGCTACAAAGGATTGCCTTGCCATAGAAAAGTTAGCGAGTCATTAGCGTGTCATGTGCCAACAAAAATCCATACTAATATTATAAAATCGAAACTGCCTCTCTGTATGTTTGTTACTTTTTCACGACTAAAAGCCTGGACCGACTTTGATGAAATTAGATGTATATAGATAACGACCCGAATTGACAGAATGGCTACTTTTTATTGACAAACCACGAATGCGAAGCGGCGTGCAGAAGCTTGCATTACAATAAAAAATCCAGTCATCATCATGGCAATTAGACGATCTCCGTGGCGCAGTGGGCGCATAACCGGCTGAGACACAGGAGGTAGCGGATTCGATTCCCGCCGCGGAACAAATGTTTGCATTATCTACAGATATTTGTTCCGGGTCTGGATGTACGTCTTTATAAGTATGTATTTACAAAAAAAAAGTATATAAGTATTCTATCAGTTATCTGGTTCCCATAGTACAAGCTCTGCTTAGTTTGGAGCTAGATATTTCTGCGTGTAATGCTCAGTTATATTTATTTATATTTAACTATCTGACCAATCCGCAGCTTCGCACGCGTAGTTTTTCAATAAAAACCTTACCCTCCTTCTGCGCAGTTGGGTAAAAAGTAGCCTATGTTACTCAGGGTAAATGTAGCTTTGCAATGGTGAAAGAATTTTTGAAATCGGCACAATAGTTTTTGAATTTATTCATTACAAACCTACACACAAAAATACAAAAATACACATCTTTCCTCTTTATAATATTAGTATAGATATAGATTAGCTAGTGGCGTATCAGAAATACATTTTACTATCTATAGGCAACGGTAGCCTTTGTATGATTTGAAAACTAATGACTTAATTATGCAACCTACTTTGGCATACAATATATGTTTTTCAACATCTTTAAAATGTATAATTTAGTAGAATATTATCCTTATCATTGTTCATACTGAGAATGACCGTAACAATTCACTATCTAGTAAGTAAACTGGTATGGATAATGAATATGCGCAGCGCATTATAATCTGTAACTTTGTGATCAGTATCAGTTCATACAATGGTCGTCTCAACGATAACAGTATTTATTATCTGTCTTTATTAAATTTTCTTGTCCTGCTAGTTTTTACTTCTCCATTTAGATTTAGCTTTGAGTGGTGGAAATGAAGAGTTGTGGAATTGAAGAAATGACTGGACTGACTGTGTTGAGATTAGTTGAGACACAGACGTGATCGCCGTGATTTGTACACACATCTAAAGTAGGGTTGCCATTCGTCCCGATACGTCGGGACATGTCACCGTTATTATCAGTGGTGTCCCGACAAGCTCTAAATTGTCCCGACATACATAATCGAGCGTGCCGCGCAAGCAGCCAAGACGAATTTTTTTTATTTTAATGCAAATTTTAAATATTTTTTTTCTTCTTATTTGTGCTATTTGGGTCAGATTTTCTATTATGTATCATCTACACAATCTATCATCTATCTTGGGTATTTTTTTCAGATGTGTATGTTCCTTACATCTAGCTAGAGATACAGATGTGTATGACATAATTATACATACCTAGAATTTTTTTCCATGATTTATGTTACACGCTGTAAACAAAAAAAAGGACCCCAAATTGTAAATGTCCCGACGGGGCCTTGGGAATTTATGGCAACCCTAATCTAAAGGAACCGGTGACTTACCTCCCAGTATTTGGACTTGTGAACACCCTCGGTGTAAGCCTGCACGAATTTGGACTCGCTGTTGAGGGCGGTGACGGCAGCGGAGAACTGGGACATCGGGTGCAGCTTGCTCGGCATGTTGTTCAGCATGGTCACCACGTGCGCGGGCAGCTCGGCTCTGCACCAATTAATAACAAAAACTAAGCACATAAACTTTTTTGCTCTTGCAGAGGTTCGAACCTGGAATCTTAATATTGTAGGGTACTGCTGCTGTTCACACACAAGTACAGGTCCATCAACTTCACCCCCGCGCGCCCGCACAGGAGAATTACTTAACCGTCGTGAGCAGGCAACTGCACACGTCATTTCTTATATAATTCATATCTATTTTCCAAGGACTATTAAATATAATATTCTGGTTCCTTTATTTGAGAAGCCCTTATACTCAGCTAACATCTTTACATTATTCCCGACTTTAGAGAGAGACAGAGCAGCATGACTATGTACTGTGAGATTTATAAGTTAATATTCTAGAGTTGTACTCTTTCCAAATTATGAGACATATTGGCAGAAGGCCGGTTACATTCCGATATGTTAAATTATGTAACTTCTAAATATTACAAAAGCAAACAACTTCATACTTCAGACTAATTCAGACATGGTTCACGTGATTTGGCGAGTTAGCCCAAAATATAATCAATACATTATCACTAGCGCTACATTCAAACTTTCTGACATTCATTGTTTATCCTTGGAATTCCCTACCTACTCCAATACAAGTTTAGATGCGGGCTACGTGGTTTGGCTTTGTGTTCGTCACCCTGAGGTGACCCTCAGAGTTGGCAAGTCTCGTGTAATTACACCGGCAATTCTAAAGTCTAAATAACCCAGAGCAAAGCAGCGCAAGTATGTATTAGTGCTATCTGGTGTTTCATTGAATTATATATTTACAAGGAGACAGAACTTGCCATGTTATCTATAGTTAAACACAACCAAGGTTGAGAAGGTATCACTTGAAACCTCGTTAGTGAATATAATGGTTTGGGATTATTTAACTGAAAAAAGTACTCTATGAACTTATCTCTATAAAGGCTTTAATGTTTATGGAGCCTTCTTAATGATTGCGGATAATTTAGTGCATAGTCGTTATAATTAAAATTTACGAATGAAACCTCACCCAGCGAAGATTCGCGTAGAGATGCTTTTTATTTTCAGTGATTAAGTTGTGCTAAGGTACTTGTTCTTTAAATTTACAGATTAACATAATTCGACAATAACGCTGTGTTACGTTTTCCGCTGACTTTCCTAATACGTGAACCATTAACGAGTTAATTAAACGGTAAATTTAACGGCTTACGAGCGCAATCGACTAAAGTTGAACAAAATGGGAATCAATGGATTTGTTCACTAGATTAGAGTGGAATAAGGCTAACCGACGTACCTTTGCGCCCATTCCTTAGAAAGGGCTTTAGCTTGAGCATCGGTGGGGACATCTCCTGTAACGAGAAGCCAGAAAAGACCCTCGGGGATAGGTTCCTGACCGCCCTTCGCCTTGGGCAGCTGCGCCTGGCATTCGGGAATGGAGAGGCCACGGAACCTGATGCCCTCATCGGGGTCCAAGACGGAGGTCTCCCAGACTAGACCCTTGATGCCGCGCATACCGCTGTACATCTGCAAAACATTTCATAATGACCTCACGTGATCACGACACGCACGAAAACGATAGTGAACCGAAACGACCTGGAATATTACAACCTAGACATTGAAATATCAATTGAGGACGGCGTATTCCCCACCGCCTGCTCTTGAACCTTAACAGGGTCCAATAAGCGTTCGTTGAACTACACTGGCCCCGCGTTCCTCTTAGTGACGTCTTATTGCAAGCGAAATGCGAACTCTTTTTAGGAAGATTCTGTTCATTTACGCTACATTGTAAATTAACATCCAAGAATATGATCGTCGCCTACACCAATCACGAGGCAAATTAGTTAAACCTCATTATTTGATATTTACGTAATAACCGGTATTATTCCGCTCTGTTTTAGGTACTACGTTTAACTTCAGATTGGGCAACACGATGGTTTTTTGTAGGGCTCTAAGTTAACATAATTATAATTTGGCTTACCATATCTACGGTGACTTCTCCGACTTTGGTGGATCCATGTTTCTTGCGGAATTCACGGATCTTTTCCTGCTCCTTGGGAATTTTCTCCTGGAGTACGCTCTTCAGATTTGTATTTTCGGCACTCAAGCCTCTGAGCATAATCGATGCTGTGGGGCATGCTTTCTACAACAAAAATAAACATTAATTATTTTTGGTTTAAACTACAACATTATTTTTGAGTAGTCTTTTGCCGTCTGCTGATGATAATAAAAGAAATGAAAAAGAAAAGTTAGTCAAAACAAATCCAAACATTGTGGTGTCAGCCATTTCCATCCAGAAGTTCAGTTTTACACCTCCCGTTATCGTCATAGTTCATTGTCCACCAACGCAATAATATGTCATTAAGTCGTAAGATTTCAGCTCTTCATTTTTTCATCGAAAGAAATTTAGAGCAATGTAAATGACAAATGTACCAAAGCAATAACGCATGCTTAATAAAAAAAGACACTAAGCCGTGTCAACTTATGTTACCGAGGCACAGTGAATCGTCTAGAACATGGTAGCTGGACAAAATTATTTTATGGGTTCACATGATCGCTACAGCCATAATAACATATACTGAATCATTTTTTTTGCGTTATGTGGTAAAATAAAAAAACTTAGTACGAAATAAAAATTTATTGAAAATAGAAGTCTAGAAGAATACATATTAACGAAATAATTTAAATTATATATCTACACAATTTAAAAAACTTAACTTAAATTACTTAACATAACATAACATATCATCACGCCTTATTCCCCGAAGGGGTGGCAGAGGTGTATTACTACACCCACTTTAAATTACTTAACTATAATAATATCTACTATTATAATAAATTACAAATAGAAATCGTCAGATGATTCATCATCGCTGTCACAGTTAGACGAATCAGGTACCACATAATCGTTCTCCTCACATAAAGTAACTTCACGTGGTACTTGATGTGTAGTAGGTATGGAAGGCGGAACTATCAAGCTTAGCACTTCTGCGGGCAATTTTTCAGGTCTTTTCTTAGGAATTTCCCTAAGCGAGTTGATTACAGGATCAGATGTTATCAGCAGCATATATAATAAATCTGTATTCGTGGCAATACGTGACTGTTTTCTGCTATGATGCTCTCAGAATCTACGACAGTCTTTGTTACGGGCTTCTTGAGCCTCCTCCGATAGCTGTCCGATTGGAACAATACAGCTTTGGATGACTTCTGTACTGTGTAATAAGATTTTATGCACAGTAACAACCAAAACCGTAATGTTCTTTATTAACGACTACGTCTTTTAAATCACCATTCATCATTGTCGGGGTAGCACCACATATATAACATTTTTGAGGGGAGCGTGTGTCAGTCAAAGCGTTACATACTTTTCCGTCTGTCATAGTCAGTAAGAGGTCATGTTTTATAGTAATTTCATATTCTTCAACATTACAAATAGTTGGAAGAAGCTGAGATATTTCTTCCAAGACTTTGTTGGTTTCGGCTTTGGTGAATTCATTAGTTTCCTTTGAAAAAATAAATTTGATTGGTCGGCAATAGAGAGTTGACGAAGGCCGTGGATTTTGCCATATAATATGTTGGCCGTCACATAATTTCAAAGGAACTAATGAAAACATGAACAGGAATTCATCAGTAGCATTAGCATCTTCGAACCTTTGCTTATAGGTACTGTGGCCTGAACTGCCGTCACAGCCCCATTTGCTAATTAATGTAAGGGATGAATTAGAAGACACAACATTTCTTATAACATCACTTTGCGCTTGAATTAAACGATCAGCAGTTTTGTTTAAAATGCCTTGTAGATTAATTTCAGCGCGCGTTTCCGTCACAGAAATATACTCATCTAAAGGATAACACATTTTTTTAGACTTAACTACACTATGATAAGATGGAAATATCTGATGTCCCGCCTTCAATGACACCTTACGCGTCTGTTTGTAACTATGGCTGGTACACTTAGCATCAACATAATGAGCTAAAGCTTCATCACTGCTCAATTGACAACCACCACACGCAACATTGGTTGTTTTAGCTTTTGGAGAGTTGTCAGATATTTTATGAATTGAACTAGCTACATTTCTTCGACCAGATACTCGATTGGCTACTTCAGCGGCTATGGTTAACTCACTAGCACTTCGCGATTGCACTAAATCTTCAACCCTCCGTTTTTTGGTTTTGAATGACGATTCGTCAAATTCTTTTCTGGGTCTGCCTGTAGTCCGACTTGGTCCAGATGACGAAGACGCAGACGGGCGATGTACTTGAACTTCAAATTGTATTTCATTACCCTCTAACCAATCCTTATTGTTATTCAAAAACCTATTGAGGGTATTTTTCGATGCGGACCACTTTTCAGCAAATTTTGAAGAAATACTTGAAATTTTCGTACAAATATTCTTCTTTGAATCAAGAGTGACATCTGAACAGTTGATTTTGTTCAATACAAACTCTGTGAGCTTTGAATTACGGTCCTCTTTCTTGTGTTTACGCCATTCTTCAAAGAAATCGATTTTTGAAATCGAAATCACAATTTCTGAAAAAAATAATTAAAAAAAATGGGGTGAGTTGGGGTGGCAAAACTATATATCATTTTAAAGTTAAATATTGTGGCTATTACATACGTAAATAACGGCCTGGATATATTTGGATAAAAAAAGTTACACTCGATGAAAGTTACTAAATAGAAAAATTTACACGATATAAATGTCCATTTCTATAAAGCCTATAAACATCAACGTCAACAAGTTAAATGATCCCAATTTATGAAGAAATTTAAAGTACATACCTTCAAGTAGAAAATCCATAACACTCACAATAATATAAATAGCACAAGTGGTCATAAGATGTTGTCGTAAGCACTGCAAACTATCAACTGATTTATTTGCATAAATGCATTTTCCTTATTACCTCACTTTCCAGTACTATGGCGGTGTGCTACAAAGGGTAAGGCACGTGTTATACCTGGAATTCTGAGTTTTGAGGTGTGGTTAATGAGACAGGATTATGATTTAATCGATTCTAGGAATCGACTTTTGTCCAGCTGGCTAGTTCTAGGTAATTCACTGTGCGAGGGTAACGTAAGGATTCCAACGGCACCACCCACACACATCTCAATCGGTACATACGTTATTTAAGAAGGGAACTATAGAACACTAGCTGTTCGCGACTTCGTACGCGTTACACTACTAAATGTGTAGGTAACCTAGAAATAAAGCTAAACTGGCTGTTGCAACTTGACTGGACACCCTATTTTTATCCCCTGGGAACTGATTTATGGGATAAAAGGTAGCCTCTATGTGGTAATCTAGGTTATAATCCACGTATACACCAAATTTCATCGAAATCAGTTCAGCCGTTACGACGTGATTGAGTAACAAACAAACATCCAAACTTTCACATATTTTATAATATTAGTGTGATACATACACATAAAAACGAATCCTATAACATTTTAGGCAGGGCCTGTTTTGCAAATACGAGTAACCGCGTAAGTACCTACATAGGTACATAATAATAAAAAAATCTTATTCCAAAAATCAAACGAACTGAAAAGAAGTAAACAAGCTTGCTCATTTTGATAATCATTTCATTTTACCTATAGATTTTATGTATTTAAATAACTTAATTTTAATACACTTAGCGGCACAATTAACCGCCCACCCTTTTAAAGTGACAAATTTTGATGTTATCGCAGTTGTAAGTTATTGGGCATAAATAAGTCAAGTGTGAAAGAAATGTAGTGACGAAAAAATTACAAACTACCCACTTAATTTTGTTTTTTTACGCATAAGTTGTGAATAGGATAAATATCGAACTTCGTCTCATCATCGTTATCGTTGCCATACTGCTTACATTGCTTCAGTGGCATTAAAAGTAAACAATTTGAGTTTGTTTTGGTTTCGTAACTTAAAGCTAGTGTTTGGACATCACAAACATGCCATTTGATGCTAATTCAGTGGCGAGAGCCGTCGCTCTTATCGACGAAGGGTTTAGTCAGCGTTACGTGGCGCGGAAGCTTGGTGTCGCACGTACCACCTTAAGGGATGCAGTGAAACGGTTTCGGGAAACTGGCTCTTATGAGCGAAGACCAGGACAGGGCCGAAAAAGATGCACCTCCGCTCGTGACGACCGATTTCTTGTGACCAATGTTCTAAGAAATCGGTTCACTACAGCTGTTGAGGCACGAAACCAACTTCGTGTGGTTCGCAATGTTCAAGTGAGTGAAAGAACAGTGAGAAGAAGACTAGGAGAGAATGCCCTTGGAGCTTTTCGACCATCTCGAGTGCCACAATTGCTCGTAGGCCACCGGAGAGAAAGACTTCGTTTTTCCCAAGAGCACGCCGAATAGAATATGGAACAATGGAAGAATGTTATGTTTACTGACGAGACAAGAATATGCTTGCACAGTCTTGACGGTCGCCAGCGTGTATACAGACGCAAGAATGAAAGGTTTGCACCATGTACTGTTGTGGAAACAGTAGGTTAACAAGGTGGCTCTATCATGATATGGGGCGGCATTACTTACGAAGCACGCACCGACTTGGTTATCTTCGAAAGAGGTGGAATAAATGCTCATAGGTATGTAACAGAAGTGTTGGAACCTCATGTAATGCCATTTGCTCCATTTATTGGCGAAGATTTTTTATTAATGCAGGACAACGCTCGCCCCCACGTTGCTAGAGTTGTTACCGCGTACCTGGATACCGTCGGCATTCGAAAATTATCATGGCCATCCCGGAACCCAGATTTAAATCCTATTGAACACATATGGGACAATTTAAAATGACATGTTCGAAGCCGCATACCAGCTCCAACCACCATAGATGAATTAAAACAATCCGTGATTGAGGAGTGGCAGAACATTCCACAACAACAGATCAAAGATGTCATCGACAGCATGCCAAACCATTTGATGGAAGTCATGAGGGCTAGAGGTGGAAATACGCACTATTAGAATTCATTAATTCAGCAGATTTTTTTTTAAGCCATTTCGTCACATTTGTTAATTTACGGTCAAAGTGTTTTTCAGACTTTTTTATAAATAAACGTAATAATTAAAAACAATATTATCTTTCATTTTACTTCAATATACCTACGTTATAAAATAACATTCACAAGGCCACAATTTTTTTTTTAACCAAAATCGTAAAAATCAAGGTGGGCGGTTAATTGTGCCGGTGAGTGTATTTCACTCGGTGTCAAAGGTAGAGGATTCCAATAATACCCTATTTGGAAAAATTCGACAAAAAAATAAAAAAACATTAGCCTCCGACTTTGCAGTCGAGTAAAAAGATAGCTGCTCACGACCAACTCGATCCTAGTTGATATAAGAATTGTAATGTTCAATGCGTGCTTACTTTAGCTTCTTTCATCAAGCTAGCATTTCAAGGTTAACAGCTACGCTGTTCTAAGATGCCTTGAATTGATAGGTGTAATGAATTATTTCAATATAATTATAAAACTTGTTTTACTTGTATTATGTAGGCATCTAATATGATGAAGCAAGCTCATTACGAGCATAATAGGACAGTATAGTGCGGTATTATGGCTATATCTCACCGGGGCCCCTTATTACCTAAGCCAAATTGCTGTCGCGTCGCTATCGCTAGTCAGGCCATCCCTTTCACACGTGAGAACTTACTGACTGTACGTGTGAAAGGGATGGCCTGACTAGCGATAGCGACGCGACAGCAATTTGGCTTAGGTAATAAGGGGGCGGGTCACCATGGCGGCGCAACCGTTGCAAAACGCCTTCACAACAACATACTACACCAGCGAATGCGGAGTGCGCGGAGGAAGGGCCATACTAATTAGTGGTGGCGCAACCAACGTGGCGGCGCTGCCAGTACTGTTGCATGCACGCGTCTATGCTGGTTGCGCCGCCAAATCCGTTGCGCAAACAAGTGGACGCCAGGTGAGAAACCATCCCTAGAGTTGTATACATTTTGTTGATGGCGGCGACTGGTTGCACCGCCATGGTGTCCCGGTGAGATATAGCCCTTACGTACAAAGAGTGATAACGATTTACTGTCCCTAAGTATTTGTGATCTCATCTCGATAGGTATCTTTTAAGATTTCCACAGTAGATACTTCCCTACACAGCAAGTAAGACACCGTTGAATTACATGAATATATGTACATGAAATAATATGATACAATATTAAAGTCACATACAACATTAATTCGACAAACAAGACATCAAGCTAATCGAAGGGTTGTAGGGTAACCATTTTGACATCTGCGTCCTCAATCATTCAATAAGGTTCAACTCGATTGAGCGGCTTAGGCCGAGGCCGCACTGGTAAAGCGATGGCCTGCGACGCGACGGTGCAGCGGTGACGCGGCCCAAAATTTGACCACACTGCAGTGGCGATAAGTAAGCAAAACGCCACTATATCGCGCATTTATTAGACCAGGCGACACAATTCGTCGCCGTTCTAACTAAGTGACCTAACCGACATTTTAGAAAATCTTACTAAAAGACGTAAGTGTACTTCGAATGATTTATAATTTTAAGATGTGTAAACACGTCAAACATACACAACATCTAGACATAGGTAGAAGATACAGATACGCCGATTAGACAGATCGGTTCGTCTTCAAAAGTAGATAAAAGTAACATTACAAATGTCAGTTAAGCCAAAATGTCAGTTACGTCACTTAGATAGAACAGCGGCGAATTGATGTCCGCCGCATTGACGACGCCTGCCGGGCCGCAACGACAGGTAACGCGCGTGCGACGGGAGCACTGTGCAGACGAGTTTGCGTTGCGATAAGACGAAAACTTATGCGTCAAAACATTATGGATTTTACCGACTCATGTGACATCTCATAAAAAATTAAATAAAATTAACTTTTATCATATCAAATTAACATTATAAGTCCATACCTTTGCTTTCAAAAGCCTATTATTATATTAATTCCGCAATACACAACGTACCCTTTGCAGATAATGCTCTTTAATAAAATGTGCAGTAGCATAATTTTTATGATAAAAGTATTTCAATCAAATAATGTACACAATCCCTCTGAAATCCAGAATAAATGCAATTTTTACCGCAAAAACAATAGCCATTTAACATGAACCACCGTTACCTGTAATTTGAATGAATCTGTAGGTCAAGGAGGTTGGATATACATTTCGTGGCACTATTTTGATAGTAGATTACAAATAATATTTTTTTGTTTTCATGGGAGACTCGCGAAATCTCAGTTCGGGGCGTACCACTAGTACAATTTAAATACAAAAAACCGGCCAAGTGCGAGTCGGACTCGCGCAGGAAAGGTTCCGTACCATTATCTATAAAAACGGCAAAAAAATCATGTCTGTTGTATGGAAACCTGTACTTAAACATTTATTTTATTCAATAGCACAATTTTATTTATTAACCTTATTTGAGGTTGGTGCCGATTAAACTAGTCCTCTACATTGTATAAGCACTAGAGAATACAATCCCGAGCATGTTTTTCAATCCCGGACTTACGGGATTTTTGAAGCCTTTTCCCGGGATCCCGGGCCTATCCCGGGATTAGACTATGTGGTTTCTAATTGGGCTAAAATAAAAAAAACAAGAGTAATTAAAAAAAATGTCTGTAATGTCTTTGCTCAGAGGACTATCTTAATCGGCGTCAACTATGTATGTATGGGGACACCCTTTAATTTTCAAATTTTTATTTTTTGATGTTTTTCTTTTATTTTGCTGCTTGCTTTTTGCCAAATTTCGTAATTCTAGGTCAACGGGAACTACAATACAGGTTTTCGACCCAAAACCTACACTTCCGGTTGACCTAGAATTGTCAATTTTGGTTTAAAAGCATGGTCTTACAGCACAAGTAAAGGGAAAATTCCGAAAAATAAAAAAGTTGAAAATTAAGGTACATTTTGGTACTTATAAGTTTTCGCGAAAATCTAAATTTGCCCATATCTTTTTATCGTGTTGACTGAGGACCTTGATTTTTATACACCTAATAGGGACTATAGACCTCAGTATCTGGTATAAATCTCAACTTGCTAGGTCCACACGTTCCTGAGAAAATCGGCGGTGACACACGGACATACGGACAAGATCTTATAAGGGTTCCTTCTTTTACATTTTTAGGTACGGAACCCTAGAACGAATAATTAAAACAAAAAAATTGCACGTTGCTTATGGGATGTTGTGGCCACCGCCATATGTTTATAGTTTGTTTCAACGGAATCGCTGCTCTCGCGTCGCCTTACCAGTGCGGCCTCGTTCTTTCAATTTGATTGCTTTGTTTCTGTCTACCGCATCTCACTTTACTCTTGAATGTACTTAACGTTTTTTGGGGTTCCGTATTTATTACGGAGCTAAAAAAAACCTCAAAAAACCTTTCGGTTTCTTGGAACCGACTTTGATTTTTCCAAATCACTATTTAATATTGCGGGAAACACGTGTCATTTCTTTAAAACAGTGTAATGAAAAGTTACATTTTTTTTGTAGGCACCTAATAAGTTTGTACCTACGTCTTGAAAAGAAATATACGAAAAAAACAGTTGCACTCCGTGAGTGCCGACAGAAGTGAAAACTTGAATAAAAACAGGCTTCACTACAGATACAGAGGTATCAGTAATAGTCAGTGTCAGTAGTAAGTGACAGGTGTCGGTAATAGTGTAGCGAGTTCAATGGTTTTTTTTGTTTTTTCCCCATCTCAAAAAATGCTCAATGCGCCTAAAGAAGTTTTCACTATGCCCAACGCGCCTAAAAAGTTTTCACTTCAAAAACTTGTATTTTCTCGGGCTTTTCCTTTATTGCGTCGACTATAATCTCGGTTTGGAATGGAACGAGGGCATAGCGCATGCTCGGTAAGGTCAGTAGAAATAAGGTCAAACCGCTCATTATGTAAAAACGCTGTATTCGTCAACGTTTTCCTTGATATGATGGTAAAACCTTCTAGTCCAGCAGCCACCGCCTGTGTTTTTAGTAAGTAATAACAGACTGAATCTTCGTGAGCAGGGTTCGGTTCGAGGAGACGCCCAAGGTTTTTCCTCTGAAAATTTTCGATAGAGGTAGTTAATGTAGAACGCAGGTATAAACGGTGTCGAAACTGTCTGAATAAGCTGAATAAGCTTTTTTTAAACATTCAGGTTGTTGGACGATAAACTCGACCACACCGAATCGACATGTTTTATACCTGCGCTCTACATTAGCTACCTCTATCGAGAATTTTCAGAGGAAAAAGCTTGGGTGTCTCGTCAAACCGAACCTGCTCACGAAGATTCAGCCTGTTATTACTCACTAAAAAACACAGCCTGTGGCTGATGGACTATTCTACTAATTTTGTTTGAAATGAGAAATAAAATAAAAACATGACTTATTAATGACCTCTAGGTCTGATTGGTGATAGATAAGTAATAAATAATATTCAATAAGGTACTTAGTTACTAATTACAAACGAGTAGTTCCTTAATGACAAGCTGAAAAAGTAGGTCAAGGATCTATACCTACCAATAAGCCAAACATGGATGGATATCTAAACCCTACATGTCATTATAGTCTAACTTTTTATTAGCTGCAGTAAAATGACGTTTCTAAATGTCATTCCGTAAAATAATGTTGCCAGCCTAATCTCAATAGGGATGTGATTCAGTTCACAAAAATTAATTAAATAACATTATTATGACGTTTTTGTTTCATTTTGAATGTACCTCCCTATACTTCCACTAAAAAAGATCAATCCTCTAGTATAGTAATAATAATAGGTTGAAAAAGTACATTACAACTTAATATTAAATCTCAAAAAAAAAAACCAAACTGATTATTCATTTATGATTCACTCATTTAGCTACATCCCTATTTATTTTTCTTCAAAAACCGCAACCCACAAAACGTCATTTTACTGCAGCTAATAAAAAGTTAGACTATAGTAGACAGGAGTTTACCTTTATTTTGGTTTCTACAGTTCGTTCTCCAAAATAGACATAACCCTAGTAGCTAATCTATTGTATAAAATAGTGGAAAATTTCGCACCGTTCTATCATTCCGGCTAATGGGGTTATACATATTATTTGGAATTTATTAAGTAGAAATCAAATATCAAACAAAGTAATACAGAGTCCAGAAACAGGTACTCTTGAGGACTAAGTATTATCATGATAATAAACATGAATTGGTTTTGTTATGCGTTATAATTATAAATCACTAGCGATCTTATACTTTTGTGTGTTGGTGATGTCATAGAATCCGTATAAGAAAACTTGACGCCGAAACGAAGACTGGCCGTAACCTTCACAGATGCTACGTACAAATACATTACATCCTACTCCAATAATAAAGTATTATTTCGACTATAAGAGCTATCGCATTGTTTTAATTGATTTTTTGACGAAATAATAAATCGACATTTACATCGATTATGCATTCAAAAATTGCCATGCCCTTCAAAAAGAAATAGACGACCGACGCCTGATAAAAAATTCATTACGAAAATTCAGAAATTCTGCTGTTAGGTCTTCGCCAAACTGGAAAATAATAGATAAGGCGAACACCTACCTGGATCTACGAGCTATATAATCGAATATTACTTGTATGAATTAACCTACCTAAATGTATTATTTACTGGCTGGCCCGCCCGTGGCTTCCCGCGCGTGGTTTAATATAAATTTGCATATCTTCTAAACCCAGCAAGATATCGAAATACACGAAAATTTAAGTTAAAATTCCTGTTTTAACCCCTAAAATTTTCATTGAAATCCGCTGAGCAGTTCTGTAGCCTATTAGAACAAGCTTTCAGTCGGATAGACAGACAAAAATTCTAAAAACAGTAATTTTTATGATGATTACTTAGGTGTCAGGTACTACTTAGGTAAAAGTTTTCGTATTTATTTTGAAATCGTAAACAAATGAATTTTATAGAAGATAGCTAGATGAATTGGTAGGTTTAACTGAGGTAGTTCTTTGTAATGAAGATCGGGTCAGCCGATCAGAAGATAGTAAGTACTTTTCCTTTTTGATAAAGGGATCCCATCTGTGAAATGGAAATTTATTATGTACGCGTTTTTATGTATCGTGTAGGGGGTATTTAAATTTGCAATTTATACTTGTGGACACGTATTAATAAAAAAAACCTTCATAATATAAATTATTTAGCGTTAGTATGCTCCACCGTGAAAAACTATAACTCTAATGACCCTGAACGAATGCGTCATAGTCACACCGCCAGTGCGGTAGCCAGATAACCACCACTATTTATAAATCCGCAATCCAAACAAGTTCTGCAAAAAAGCCCCTTGGTGCCTTTTGCAAACTAAAAAAGCAAGCAGGAAAAATATTATAGCTGAACGCAATCACTCTTTCCTCGTGTGTCATACTCAAGTCAGCATTGAAACACCTAAGTTCTTTTCCGAAGCGCTTGTTAATGCAAGTGATCGTGTGTCATGTCACGCGATCCGATGCGAGGGAGGAAAGCATGTGTGTGTCACGGTGTGTGTTGACTTCGTCTAAGTCTCGAAACAATTCCTGGCATTACATAGCATCAGATATCCATTCAAATATAAAAAACCTAACGATATTACACGCACTGGCCATTTGGGCGTGTGCCCGATACTAGTGCAAATCTGACCTGTGGTTATCTTTAGCGTAGGGGCGTAGAGAGGACACGTAGTGAATGTCATTGCGAAGATTTTACACGACTACTGATAGCAGAATCACTTCATGACTACGTAATGATTACCGTGTTCTAACTTAGCTTTTACCTGCCAACGTAATGATAGCTGCATTCAATATAGATTACAATAAAAATAACGGCAGGATTGTTCCAATGGAACGTCATGTCATAATCACAATGATGGCTTGTTTTGATTTTTAAATAGTCCTCATGTCGGTCGCTTCTGTGCTTCTCTTTAGAAAAGAAGGAATATTTGAAAAACGTCATTTATTTAATTTTTAGTTTAGGTGAATGCCTTTTAGTCTGTAAAACGGCCCCAGAAGTTTGTGCTTTCCGCGTGTTACCGATTGGCGGTATTTAAACGCACGTGATAAGTGAGGATGTTTGTGGCATCGAATATAACCGATGGCAACGGCGCCACCATGCCAAACATGTCTTTACAAATACTATGTGCAAATATCATTTATTTTATTATGTTCTCGTCATGATTAGTCATTTAAAAATGTCAAAAGTCTTGATAGACACACTACATGATAACTTTTAACACAACTCTATTAATTGAATCATTTTGACTGTCTGTATTTGATAAGATTAGATAGTTTAAATAACCCTTAGATATCAATAGATTTAACTTTAAAAACCTGCAATATTAAAATTAAATTAAGTATTATGTAATATTATTATTTACCTAAGACATTTTAGAATCAAGGTTTTATTGAGTAGCCATGTTTTTTTTTACTTCTGATGCAAAAAAGGTATTTCTGTCTGCTTGTGGCAACAAAGTTCCCAAAGGGATGGACCGGTATGGACACGGTTTTTTTATAAGAGAGCTAGTTTAACTGTGGTGGTTCTGACATGGCTAATTATGTCAGTTTTTAAAACCTGACGCAATAAGACGGGGTTGGGGTTTTTTTAAATTATTAATTTATACTTGTTAAACGGCTACTTTGAGCAAATATCTTAAAAAATTGATATTAATAATAAATTATTTATTTGATACTTAAACAATGGTACCTAACAAATGCTGCAGACATCAACACCCTCCTCGTCAAAATATAAAATTAGGTTCTAATCACAGTATGCGACAATCAATCAATTGCAAAGATGTATTTTTAGTATCATTTTAATAAAGTTATGTTATCTCTAGCCACTATATTAGGCCAGGATGCTAGAAAGAATTAATCTAAGATAACTCACATAATTATAAATGTGCTGATATCATGTTTAATCAATATTTATAACAGTATAGCAATAAGTATAATTTAATTATTATAACAGTTGTTCAGCAGAAAGTTTAATATGCTTTATTTATTTTACAATATTTTGAGCAGGTTAATTAAATTTTGGGTATTCTAGAAAAAAAAATAACGCAGAGCAATAATTTTTGGGAATTATAAGAATTCAACATTGATCTTAGTTAAATGTGTTGGTGAGACAAAACATTATATGAACATGTAAACATGAATTGCCTGAAAACCTTATGATTGGCTACTTCTTGATTTTATTTGTGCTCAAATTTAATAATCTAGTAAAAGTGGAATGTTTATACATAACATACACCCAGCAGATTTGAGACTGTTCTATAACCCGTCCACCAATTACCAATCAAAAAGTAATTGTGATATAATACTGGGGTTACGACAGGTTGAGAATCCATTATTATCTTTGTTAATTAAGCAATCCTTGAATACCTACTTAAACCCAATTTTTTTGTTGAACCTATGTACTGTCAAAAAGTGACATATAAGTTACCAAAAAACCCATGCCAAATATCTAACTTAAAGCAGCTTATCAAATTTGGGCATGCATCATTACATTATAACTACATTTCAACACCATGAAGCAGCATACCTGGTAGGTAGCTAAGATACTTACATTGACCAGGTGGTCACAACCAGCCAGTTAAGGTAGGTAAGCCTATCAAAGTATTAAATTATTATTTTAGGCAAGACATGACAAAGTTACTTATGTAGGTATAAAATATGATTTTAGTAACTTGCCTACAACTTCTTAAACTTGAGTCTCTGATTTTTTTACGTTATAATTACTTGCACACGTTTATAGCTTGATTTATTTGTAATTGGTTTTCTCAATAAATTGTGCCAGTTATGTTGACAAAGCATTTTTTCTACAGACACGCTCGATACCTAGTATCTACCGAAAACTAAGTGCTCACTTAAATATAGGTCAAAATGGTTCACGCGCCGCGTAGTCTTCTGCAAGTAGTATGCTGTAAAACATGCCTCAAAAACTCTGTGATATCCCAAAATACTTCATTTATATTACATAACTTCTTCAAACCCAAAATGTGGCTAAGTAGGTTAGAAAAAGCGCCACTGAAAATACGCTCTAGATGCAGTATTATGAAGCAAAGTTGCTATCATTTAATAAAGTATGAAAAGTTCTTATATTTACCTGCACTTCTGCCAATTTGGTCGATGTAATCCTGAAAAGAGCCATTTTTTATCCCACCGAGCGCTAACTACCACACTACACCTTGCTCGCGATCGATCGCGTTCGCAACTGGAACTCTGACTCTGTCTGACAATGACAAGATAAACACTGTTGCCAACTTTACCCTAAACTATGTACAGTACGTTCAGCGTTATTTTGCCTCTGGCTGTCATGTTGGCTAATCTGAGCTCTGTGTTGCCGCTTAAGGCTTTGAAGATACCCAGTATGAAACTGCGAAATATTTTCGTAGTTAAATTTCTCAATTAAAGTAAGTTTGGATGTTAGAATGTAAGTTTGTAATCTTTAGAACTACTAAACCAATTTTGATGTGATTTGGTATGTGGGTTTCTTTTTATCCCATCATTCACAAGTACGGGATCAGCGGGTAAAACTGCAGGGCGCCGGCCCCGATAGTTAGGTAAAATAATTAGGATAGGTATTTGAATTAGTATTGTGTACCTCAAGTTTGCATTTATCTATAAACATAGGTAATAAACGACTAAATTAAAACAACATTTTTATAGGTTTTATTTATTTTGAATAAGAGTGATCTAAGCGGGTCGCTAGTGGTAGTGGTTCTTCACTGTCTGCTAATGAACGTGAATCGTCGGAACTGCTGCTGTCCGATTCTGTATCAGACTCGTCATTTAATTCTATAATAAATTTATCGATTTCGGAGTCTATAATTCCATCTGTTTTAATAAACTGTTGTTCAATATGGCACACATGTTGACACTGCTTCTGCCAGTCTTCTGCACTGATTGATTGGAACGCTTCTTCTGTTAATTGTAGTATCTTGTCTGCTTCCTGTCCAACATTTTTAGCAGCTACTCGCCTTTTCAACAGGCTCCACATAAATTCTATGGGATTAAGTTCGCAGTGGTATGGTGGTAGCCTAGCCACTTTGTGTCCATGCTCTTCAAGTAGTTGATCAGCTTCATATATTGGAGCTTCTTTATGCTCTTTTATTATTTCATATAATTGGGATTTCACCATAGTGGGAAGATAAGATAACCCCTTATTTGTGATCCAATTTTGCATATCAGTTTTGGTAGAGCTCATTGTTGGTGCCTTGTTCACCTTTACAGTGTGATAGGGCGCATTATCCATAACAATTAAACTGTTAGGCGGTAAATTGGGGATGAGTTTGTCTTTTAGCCATTTCATGAAATTCGTCCTGTTCATGTCATCATGGTAATCTCCTGATTTCGACTGCGATTTAAATATTAACTGTGCATTTGGTATAAACCCCATTTCGCCACCTGCATGAACGATGATCCAGCGTGCACCAACTGAATCGCTTTTTAAAACGCCTTGTTCATCTGCCAACATTTGTTGACAGAATATGAAGCGTGTATATAAGTTTCATCAAGATATACAATAGGTCGGCCTTCATTTCGATTTTGTCTTAAAATATTTAAGTATCTGTACCTCCAGGCTACAATGTCATATCGTTCCATTAAAAGTTTTCTTTTAGAGCCACATTTTTTAAATCTAAATCCAATTTGCCGAATTATTTTCCATAGTGTGGTACGACCTCCATTGAAGTTAATTTCATTTTTTAATTCAGCCAAAAGCTTGCCCAAAGTAGGCACCTCCTTTCTGACTACGTACATTTGATGAATTTTAGTTCTGATTGCACATAGGTCAAAATCATCTAACTGAATTTTATTCGATTGGCAGCGTTTTTTCCTGGGAGTAGATATTTTCTTAGACGTGGATGCAGCAACCTCACACTCTTTGGTAATAGTGGTGACGGTTCTCTCAGAAACGCCTGAAATACACAACAACGTTACATTACTTACATGCATATGTAGGTACATTTTTTAAATTTATCTTTTTATTTAAAAATACATAATGTAACAAAGGTTTGTATTAAAGAAAAAAAATCGATCGGAACTTGCTTAGGTGAAACCGCAGGGCGCAGCTAGTATATACAATAACAATCAAATACTATGTTTTTATAACAAATATCTAATATCTGAATAATACATATGTATGTACGGAATGTATTATACAATTAAAACATCGTGCCTACATACAAACAATAATCTATTAGCAAAACAAATAACTTTCGATCCTTAAATAACGGGAAACTATGAATAGCAGGTAACACTAATTTACTTACCAGTCATGGCGGCTACACGTTGACGAACATGTTCAAATGGTATTATTGGTCCTCCATTAGCTTTTTCCCGTTCACAAAAATTACGAACTGAGGATACAATTTTTCTGCCACTACTTTGAATCCTTTTTGGCATGATTAACACGTTTAAAATTATTATTTTTTAAAGAAAAACGCATGGAACTTCACACTACGATAGTTGACTTCCTAGCAAAAATGGCGGGTAATGCCAACCTAACAGAAACAGCTGTCAGAGGCAAAATAACGCTGAACGCACTGTAGCTATAACACTTGAAAAAAGTTGCCAGGATTCAAATTTTTTTATTTTCTTAAAAGTTGCTGGAAGTAACCAAAGTTTAAAAGAAATAGGAACATATTTGTTTGTAACTAAACTACATTGTTTTCAAAATAAAACTTTATTTAAATGGAGATTATGAACGAGTTACCACGAATAATCAGAGGTACATACAATACACCGAACACTTTATCATGTGTGATTAAAAATTAGTAAGAACATCTTGTTTCAGAACATCTTCTTGTTTGAAGTACCAGTACGTAGTTTTTCAAACACATCGGATTGTTGGTCCAAAACAGTGAGCGTTTCGTATTTTTGGCATTTTTTAAATAATTTAACATAACAAGACCCAAAAAATTCAACGTTATCAGTATCACGAATTCGCAGAAAAAAAAGATGTCAAAATAATAGTTTTCGATTAGTAAGCGATATTTCTTTACCTGACCATTATCCCTACCTACGCCAACAAATTAATAACCGCAAAAAACTAAATATCTATTATACCTACACTATTATGTACACTTGCATACATTACATACACTTGCATTGTAATAAAAAGATACAACTACTAATCCCATTCAAACCATTATTTTAGAATCTCAATTCGCAGGAATCGCAGGCGAGCGGGTCCGTATTCGCCAGTGAAGGGTTGTTACGGCCATGTTTTGATAATGGCGTTGGTCTGTCATATGCTGCTTAACAGAGGAAAGTAAATTACCAACGTCAATTGCTGTGTTATCATTATTTTCCGAAGAACAAGAAATAAAAAAAAATGAATAATTGACGAAGTGTGATTATTTTATTTACACACAGCGCCATCTATTACGCTAGTTAGAACTAGTTAAAAAAACGAGTGTGCTTTAGACCACACGACTAAAGTAAAACTTCTTTTCAAAATATTAATTTATATAAGTAATTGTTCAATTACAAAATTATCCTCACGTCTGTAGGTCGATCAGTCTATGTTCATTCTGGACAGACGCAACTCGCACTCACACATTAACGTTTAAAAATATACGCAACGTAACTCTCTCTCTTTCTATCTTTACTAACTTATATCTCCCTCTCAACTTTTTCCCACTTTTCGTAACGCATTCACCAGCTTACTCCCCAAGTCAAGCGTCCGCAAAAAGTTTACTTCAAAAACTAAAACTAAAAACATCCTTTTTAATTTTGATCCGTCTGTTCATTCATTAGTCATCATTAATTTATGGTCTTGCAAGACAATCCCGTTGTCTGTCATTCTCAGTGTCAAAGAAAGTCTCAGTCTCACACGAAACTATTTCTGAACGCACGCCTATTACGCCTATTTTATTTTTTGTGTAGAAGTAAATATATAAAAAATTTGTAAGGCTGTCAAGTTGCTAGAAAATGTAGCTAATAAGTCTAGCTACAAAAAGTTGTAGCTGATAAGTATGAAAAAGTTACTAGATCCAGCTACAAAGTTCCTTAGCTGGCAACAGCGTCGACAAGCCAGTCAAAAGTCAGTAGTCACGCCGCCGTTAGCGTCACGCGCAAGGCGAGTCAAGTTACCATCCAAACAGTGTTGCCAGCCCCGGAAGTACTAACCTTCTGACCGTAGGTTGTCTGAAAATGGAAGGTTTTCAAGCTTAGCGGTACAATGTACACACGGCTGTACATCAAGCTATACATTTCCAGTATAAGCTGACCTCGCATTATGTAGGCTTTTCGTAGAATGAGAGATCAGCTTATACTGGAATTGATAGCTTGATGTGTAGCCGTGTGTACAATGGGGAAGGTCGTTCCGTAAGCCCACTGCCATAACTTCAAAGCAGTTGGCACGGTAGGAAGAGGAGTGCAGTGGCTAGGAAGAGAATCTGTTGACCGGAGATTACGATCGTGAGTGTCGGCTAATGGCGGGTTCCTATATCCGTCGGTAACCAGCTACGACTCGTTTCTCCTTGAAAACCTGTCAAAAGTTTGACACTAGTTTGACACTTTTTCAAGGAGATACGAGGCGTAGTCGGTTACCGATGGATATAGGAACCCGCCATAAGAAAGTAAACCTTGATTGTAGGTAAAAAGGAGAGTCTGGGTCCTTCAAAATGGAGAATAGGAAACACAGTATTCTTAAATTTATCCTTGCCCTAACTGGGAGCCATGTGAGCTTACAACGGAACTCCGAGCCATGGTCATATATTTACAAAGACGATACACAAAACGTATGCAAGAGTTTAACAAGTGATCCAACTTATTGAGATGGTCGGCAGAGAGATCGAGGTAGGCCACATCAGCTTAATCAATAATGGGTATGAGGAGGGTATTCATCAAAGAAATTTTAGTTTGCTCTGGAAGAAAGTTCATAGAACGTAGAATAGAGTGGAGACAAGCAAAAAATTTACGTGAGACCTCTTTTACTTAAGAGAACCAGCATAAATTGGCATCAAGTAAAAAGTCAAGGTCTTTTACGACAGGGTCATCATCATCATCATCCACAGCCTGACTTCACCCATTGTTGGGTATAGGCCTCCCCAAGTTTGTACCATCCATCACGATCCTGCGCTAGTCTCACCCACTGACGACCCACGACCTTTATGATGTCGTCCACCCATCTCGCTGCCGGTCGTTCTACCCTTTTATACCCGTTCCTCGGCCACCATTCAGTCACTGTCCTGCTCCATCTGTCATCACCACGTCTAGCCAAGACCCGTCCAAGACCAATTGAGCTCCATAACTCGAATTCCAACGTCATGAGCCTTCGTTCGTCTACGGATCTCGACGTTTGGAACTCGATCTAATAGCCTGATGCCAAGCATGGTACGCTCCATGGCTCTTTGTGCAACTCTTAACCTGTACACAGCCTCCTGCATGAGCGTCCACGTCTCGGCACCGTAGGTCAAGGTGGGCAGAACACACTGGTTGAATAAGCGGGTCTTCAGACTCTGTGGAAATTTAGGCGACCGGGTAGAAAGGAATAATGAGATTATTACCTATAACGTAGGGATGAAAGAGTTGTGAGATCTACTTTAGCAAGCTCGCGAGAACCTCCAATGATGATAGCTTGACACTTACTGGGATTGACCTGGATTCTGAAATGTTCGGACCATTGGCACCGGATTGAAGCTGAAGGAGATCATCATTATGGGCGCTTATAGAATCCTTTAAGTGGTCGAACTCCACATGGTGGTATATTTGGAGGTCATCAGCATAGAAGTCGTGGTGACATTTAAGTTTGGAAGAGAGCATGTTGATAAAATAAGGGCTATGGGAGATAAAATACCACCTTGAGGGACCCCAACATCCAGTCCACACCAGTCGGAAAATGATTGACCAGTGCGAACTGTCTGGCGACAGCCTGAAAGATAAGAGTTGAACCACTACACGGTTTTTTTTACCTAGTTTTTTCCCACTTCTGGGCAAATGTCTCCCCCTTGTCCACACATCCAATGTACGGTTAATTGAAAGAAATTAAAGTGGTTTAAAACGGCCAGAAGCAAGTCATGATCTACCGCGTTAAACGCGTTGCTAAAATCTACTAAAACTAGCACAGTAACTTGGGATAATTCCATTGCTACACCTAATGTCTTTTATGATCTTGAGAAGGGCGGTTGTGGTGCAGTGACCTACTCTGAAACCCGACTGACACCTAAATGTTGAGGTACTCTGTTGACTGTTCTGTCCGTAGATTGAGAATCACCATCTACGGTTCTGTCAGGTGTTCATCAATCAAATCAGTTTGTTGGTTGTATTTATCAACAATATCCGAACTTGTGGGATTTTTGCTGCTACTAGACACTAGTTGGCGCTGTCTAGCGAATTATGGTTAGTGGCTGTGTATCCGAATATAAAAGTGGTCTATGGTTAGAGTTGAGTTTCTACTGACGGCAGTATTGACATTTCGTAACCAATCCAATTAGCGGATTCTGATTTAGCGAATCGTAGTTGGTAAAAAAAAGTTGTTTACTTTTGTTTTTGAAACAGTACAAAGTTAAATGAAGATTTTGATTTCTCACCAAGTCTTTTTTTGATGTATTTGCAATGTTATCGTTCTTCAAAATATCAATTATGGATCTAATCTCCAACTATTTGTTTCCTTTGGATTTTGGTTGAACTTTTATGATTTTGGCACAACATTTATTTAAAAAGGTAAGAACTGTTTATGGATGTGTTTACTTTATGGTCACCGGAAGTCAAGTCAAAAAAACACTGAGAGGGTAGCTAAGAAAACTTCCGTAGTTTTATCCACATCCTTCTCGTTTCATTTTCTCTCGATACCAACCGCATTACAAGCACACGTAGGTAAGTCCTTTTATTGCAGATTTCCGTAAAAATCTATTTAATCTACATTTTTATTGAGACACGGAAAAGAACCAACTGATTCTTCTTCGGGTCGTTATGGTTCTTATTTATTATTTTAAACATTAAATGTTGTTTTGCCAATACTTGGCCATTGGAACAGCGTTAACTGTGGCGGAACAAGTATCCCTCTTGGTGCAAGATTATGTGCACAATAGGCAGCTCAGCAAGTGCGCCATTGTCTGAGGGTCTGTACCGCATGGGCAACTAGTCACCGTTCTCCAATGTAGCCCCATTTACTCATATTTTGCATGCTGCGACCCATTTTGCTGTCGACCACGTGTGTGATCACGTGTGCGACCACGTCGAGAACTATGGCTGAAAAAGATTGCCCCTCCTGAAAGCTACATAGAACCAACTGCTAAACATGTTTTTTTTCGTGTTTTCTAGGTATAAACCCTGAAAGTGGATTCTAAAAACTTTGTAATGCAACATTACTCCAACATGGCTTACCCTTTGCTGTTTATCCCGAAAATGTGCACAACAATCGTAACAAACTGTAAATTGACGGATAATGTGTACATAAATGTGAACATAACAGCGCCCGACATCGAGAGTAAGCTAACAACGATTTACAGCGGTTTCTGTAATATCAAACTAGTGGATTCCTGTGGTGAGAACGTGAACCGAGTGAAAACTCCAGGCAGCTCAACGGAAGCTGGTATCGAACAGATGCCAGTCTACCAAATAAACCAGCAGTTTCCACCTTACAGCCAATCAAAGGTCAGGATTTATCCATCAATGGGTCCATATGTCTATAACAACTGTGACCCATCGACCCAAGAGCAATATTCCATCTGCAAAACCAGAAATCTGATTACAGTTGAGCAGCATAATACTTATATCACGCAGAATGTCTACAATTGTAAGGAATTTAATACATTAAAATATAAAGAGGCTTCACAGTCTTCGGTGAAGAATTTTAAGTGTAAACGGTACAGGAAAGTGCAAGAGATTGGATCAACGGCCCAGATGGATGCAAACCTGAGTTATTATGAGGAAGATGACTCTGAACGTGGAGTGTTCCTATCACCGCTACCTGAAGAGATCATGAATGAGACGCAGTCTAGATCTAGGTAAGTTTTAACATAATGTCTAAAGGTCTTAATTGTGTAGGTACGTTTCAATTACATTCTGCCTTATATTCTAGCATGCAAATTTCAAAAATAAAATAGTACTTCTGAATTTTAAAGTTATTGTTTTAATGTACAATCATCATAAAAGGCATGTATTAGAATACTTAATAAATTAAATTAAATTTATATTTGTTCTATAAAAATTTAATGTCAATAATAGCCTATAATTATATTATGTCCTCTAGAAATTCCTGAATATTATAATAACATTTAATTACTAATAATTGCTTAAATTTAGATTTAAATAGATGATCACTGAGCATTTTATATTCATTTGGTATAATATTGTAGATACGTATCGCCATACAGACTACACTTTTATTCTAATACTGCTGTTTATAGCTAGCCTGTTACCATCTCGTCTTTTTCGTACTACAATATCAGCCATACGTGGAAATAGATGATGATTTTTTCTTACAAACATTGCTATTTCCATTATATATAGGGACGGAAGTGTAGGAATTTTATATGTTAAAAATAGGGGCTTGCAACTATCAGTCATTTGTATTTTAAACATTGATCTAATGCACCGTTTTTGCATTTTAAAGATAATGATTTAAAGATGATGTTGGTTGAGTTACCCCAAAATATTATACCAAATCTGAGTAGGGATTCAACTATTCCATAATATGCTGTGATTAGTGACTCTGTGTTCACAGTTGAGGATAGTTTGTACAATGCATATGATGCACTGCTAATTCGCCTACTTAGTGTCTCGGTGTGGTTTTTCCAGTTTAGTTGTCTGTCAATTTCTAAAAATCTTGTAGAGTCAACCTGATTTACGCTATGGCCTTGAAATTCTAGATTAAAGTCAGTTGGGTTTGGAGCTCTTTGGCTAAAATGCATTATATTTGTTTTATTTAAATTTATTTTCAAATTATTATTTCAAGCCATAAAACTATAGATTTAAAAGAATTATTTATGTCAGATTTATATGAGTTAATGTCATGACATATTAAAGTTATTGTGCTGTCGTCCGCAAATAATGTCAAGGGTTGTTCTACTGCATTAGGCAAGTCATTTATATAGAGAATAACAAGCAGGGATCCTAATACGCTGCCCTGGGGGACACCATATTTAATGTCACATATTAAAATCAAATATATTAAATATTTAGGTTGTCTTGCTATCTAGTGGGGGAGAACCTTGCTGCCCCAACGGCCCTCAGTTCTTCGCGCTATCTTTCTGATCCTCTGGGCTATGTACCTAATTAAGCTAGTCCATACTAATATTATAAATTCGAAAGTATCTCGTCTCTCTGTCTGTTTGTCACGTTTTTATGACTAAACGGCTGAACCGCTTTTGATGAAATTTGGTATACATATAGATTATGACTGGGATTAAGACTTAGGCTACTTTTTACCCGACTACGCAAAAGGTAAGTAGGTAATATTTTTAATAGTTTGTGATAATTTAAGTGAAAATAAACTTTTTTTTGTACTCCAGAAAAGGAAAGAAAGCAGTACCGCAGGAGAACAGCGCTCTGAAGCAGCTGATGTCATCCGATACCCAGTCCATGTCTAAGCAGAAGAAGACCATCATGTTCCCGGGCCAAGACTCACACTCCGGGCAGACCATCCCGAACATATTGTACAATGACTCACTGGTGATGAGTGCCGAGATAGAGGTTGATAATGAAGTTGTTATTGGTAAGTCCATCATCATCATATCAGCCATAGAACGTCACTGCTGAACATAGGCCTCCCCCATAGACTTTCAAGGCAACCAATCATGTGTATAATGATTCTATATTTTTAACCGACTTCAAAAAAGGAGGAGGTTCTCAATTCGACTGTAATTTTTTTAATGTTTGTGATTTAGAAAATTCTTTTATTACTTTCAGATTGGTCCCATAGAAATTTCATCGAAATCGGTTCAGTAGGTAGTTTGTTTTTTCTCTTCTTAAGAAAAGACTTAGATCTTAAGTCGGTTATATTTTTGTTAAAAAAGTTACTTGCATCTTCTATAGATAAAATAAAACAGTTACTGGGCCTAATTTGACAAATATATATTTGTTGAAAATTTATTTGTCAATTGGACAGAATTTTTTTATTGTCTATAGTCTGACCCTTTCGCGTATCATGATGAATGACTAGATAGATTATCAAATCGAGCAAGCTTGTTTACTTCTTTTCAGTTCGTTTAACAGTTGGGGGTTTTTTGTTTGTTTCAAATTATCATTTTTTTTTCTGTTAATCAGTAATATTTGATTTATTAATGTACCTACCTATATGATTCCACTGAACATTATTGGATATTTTCTTTTTTTTATAAAAATAATCTCATTTCAGATGGATCGTCTTCAAAAATGGAAAAGTGCTGTATGTGCTCAAATTGCGGAAAAATCCTCAAAGATCACTGTAAATTTGGTCAACACAGCATGGCTCACGGCGACCCGGATTATGATTCCCTAGAGGTAGAATACCTGATGGAAGATTTCGATCTGGGATCAGAATAAATTAATATAAGTATAATAAATATTGCTCGACATATCACACAGCGCTATCTAGACCCAAACTACGCAGAGTTTGTACTATGGGAACCAGATAACTAATAGAATACATAATATACATTTATTTTGTAAATACATTCTTATAATATATAGAAAAACATCCAGACCCGGAACAAATATCTGTTTCATGGGATGGAAGATGGGAAGTTTGGTTCGAGGTCAAATCATGAGGCATCAGGTGACTTCTCGAGGCTAAATCGGGAATTGGAGTGGTCGGATAACTTTACGGGTCGAAGCGTGACCTGTCGAAGTCAAGCCGTGAGCTTGTGATGTCGAGTGAGAATTTGAGGGAGTCTATGGATATTGATGGGGAACGGATAAGGGAGGCGGATTCTGCGATCGCGAAGGTGATATCCAATGAGTTGTTTCTTCTGAGCTCGAAGAAGGAAGAAGGCGAAGAGGCATACATCTCGTAAGGTATGTTTTTAAATGATGTGCATAGAAATAGTATATTGTTACAAGGGCTGAAAGCTATTAATTACACCTGAGATCTTTTGGCGTATTGTAAGCGAATGCGAGCGAGGACGCTAAGAGTTTGTGGGTCTTATTGATCGCTTACACTCGAGTATAACACTTAATTATTCATCAGGAATGCGAGGAAGTTAAAATAGTATTTTTATAACAGTTTGTAGCTAAATAGAAAATTTGTGTTCCTAGTGTCCCTTGTTTTATAATAATTTTTATCACAACCGGACTGTGGCCTGTTTCATTTTTAAATACAAAAAGAGTTTGTTGTGGAAATTGTATTTCAATAGCATAATTATGACTTTTTCACTTTTCAGATTTGTAAAGTGTGCCTGAAATCTTTTGACGGGATCGACGACCTCAAAAGGCACCTTATCAAGCACGTCATACGGTCTACACTGGCGAAGTCACTTATTAGTTGCACTGGAAGTCAAAAGCTTACCTGCGAGGTAAGTTGAAACCTAAGTTAATAATGCTGTATCTCATCTTTCCCAAAACCCAGCAGCCTCCATTCTATAAGCTTAACAAACATAACAATAACCTGTACCTACTCATAATACATTTCGGAGCTCCACGGAGCAGTGGCCGAATAGCTGGCTGAGACGCAGGAGGTAGCGGAAGTGCCACGGAACAAATGTTTGCATGATCTACAGATATTTGTTCTGGATATTGGGTCTGGACGTTTTTATATATTACTATTCTCTCACTAGCTGACCCGCCAAACTTCGTACCGCTTTGACGCGGGCTGCCAATTTACGTCGCCCCGGCAGTGCCGGATTTATATTTTTTATGAGTGTAGGCCACTTTATTTCCGCCGCTCCATGTACCTTTCTAAAATAATAATTTACCATTTGTATTAACAGTAGGTGCCTAGGATTGCAATTTCCATAGGAATGAGTTTCTATAGGGTTTTAACGTATTAGTCTAGAAACCATGAGGAAACCAGTGAACTTCTTTGACTTTTATCGTCTGAAATCTGCCGCCCCTAGGACGCTGCCGCCTCTAGGCCGCGGCCTATACGGCCTATTGACAAATCCAGGACTGCGCCCCGGTAGAATTGTCAGTCGGCCATCATTAGCTGCATCTATGTATGTAGGAGACAATTAATTTTCGTCATAATTTATTTTTGCGTAAATTTTTCCTATATTTTAATAGTTATTCTGCTATTCGGGGCGGAGACAAGTCCAAAAAATTAAAGATCATCAAAATCGGTCCAGCCGTTCTTGAGTTATAAATGGTGTAACTAACCCGACTTTGTTTTATATATATAAAACCTAGTGATGTAAGCCTTAGTGGTTTTTAGATGATATATTGTGAACATATAACTGTAATCTTTGTTAAAATAGCAAATAAAATAAAAAAAAATGTATTTACAAAAAAAGGATATAAGTATTCTATCAGTTGTCTGGTTCCCTAAGTGTAAGCTCTACTCAGTTTGGGGCTATATAGCCCTGTGTGAAATGTCCAGCAATATTTATTATTAATTTTATTTGTTGCAATAGTTTAACCATCTGTCTCACCTCCATCTTGCAATATATTAATTTTATAGCAAACAGGCCTCTATCTCGTTGGCACCGGCCCCGGTAATGCCTATGTTAAATGCCTAGGCTTAAAACCTGAGTTGTAATATAAATACTTGGAATATTAATAAACTGGTTTTAAAATAAAGTTTTAAGTTTAGCAGTCATATGGCTGATAATATGATGACGACAATGAAGCGCTCGTCGGAGGGAAATACGGGATTTATAATTATAATCTCCTCTCTTTCTTTCCAGGTATGCCAGATAGAGACATTCAACAACGTAGACAAATACAAAGCGCGTCTCCGCGAGCACGCAAAACTCACCATCTACAAATGCACATTCTGCGACAAATCCTTCAATGACTCTTCTTCTCCAACACTAGAAGATCCATGGAGTCCCTCACCTGCAGTGTGACCTCTGCAGCAGGAAATTCAAGAAGACGTTCACCCAACACATGGAATAGCCATAATATAACGGCACCCGTCCAGTGCACCTATTGCAACAAAATGTTCCACTTCAAATCTATGTTAGAAAAGCACGCGTGATAAACGCACAGAAAGGAAGACATCTCCGTTCCGCTGTAGATTTTGCGATGTGGTTTTCTGTTATTTGAAGGAGAAATGGGACCACGAGTGGAGTTAGGTAGATATCGTGGTTTGTCTGTGATGTGGGTCGCAGTTCAGGAAGCTTTCGGAGGTGAAGCGACACCGTTCCGTTGAGCAAGCGATAGTTATTCCGCCGACGAAGAAATTGCTGAGGAAACAGCGGTCGAGGAGCATTTATTTTAGGACTTTGGAGTAGCAAGTTTTTTATCCATTCGGCCAACACCGTCTACTCTAAAAATGAGAATCACCCCCTCACTTCATTCCTGTATCAACACCACATGAAGATAATTAAAAATGAGCTTTGTGATGATGGGGAATATAGAACATTTCGGTTTGACGTAATAGACGCGTTCATTTTTTAGAGTAGTGTCTATAATTTCCATTATATTCTGACCTCATTCATGCGAGGTCATCATATACCGGAAATTAGCTTGATGTGTAGCCATGTACAGATGATTTTAGACTAGTCTAAAAATGAATGCGTCACGCCGAAATGTTCTTTATTCGTAGTACTCACAAGGCTCATTTTCAATTGTCTTAAAGAGTGGTGATGATTATAGGAATGAAGTGAAGGGGAGTTCATGTTTAGAGTAGACGGTCTTAGCCAAATCGATAAAAAACTTGCTACTTACAAGTCATAAAATAAATGTTCCTCGACCGCTGTTACCTCAGCAGATTTTTTCGCCGGCAGAAAATCTATTGCAAGGTCATCGAAACGGTGGCGCTTCAGCTTCGATTACTTCCTGACCTGTGACCCGCAGTACAGACATTCTACGATAATCTACCTAACTTTGTGAAAGTTCTACTCGTGGTATCATTTCTTCTTCAGTTCTTAGTACCTGCTCAAGCCTTTGTTTTTTTCGACCTATGTCATCCCACGCATTAATCGAATTATAGAATCGCATTAAATAAATAAATATTATGACATTCCCTTGTCAATACATCTATGAAAATCTGATGTATGTTCACAAAAATATTAATTTGTTTTAGAAAAATAGCGATAATCATAATTTTAATACTAGAAATAAAGATAAACTCGCTGTTGCCAATTGTAGACTCCATAAAGTTAGTAAATCGTCTAAAGGGCAAGGTGTACGCTTTTATAACAAACTCCCAAAGGATGCGCAAAAATTGACAATTAAAAACGTTTAAAACCGTAATTAAACAAAGTCTTTCTAAAAATACCTACTATAAAATATCGGATTATTTTGATGATAGAGAAGCTTGGGATTGAAATGGCTCCAACTCGTTTAAAATGTTATAATTTAGACATAATTTATTTTCTGTATTGTTATGTATTCTAAAAGGATCATTAAGGAAAACAACCAGCCTTGTTTCTTGCCTTTCTTTCCTGGCTTGGCCGCGAAGGAACAGGCAGTAAAATTGACGTTTCAAAGAGATCCTTGTGATTTTAATGAATAAAAGATTTTGACTTTAGAAACAAGCGTAGGTTGACAGATTTCAATGAAAGAATGGTCAAAAATGTATAAATAATCAATTCTGGACACTTCGTGTTTTTCCTCATGGTCAAACTTTGTAATAAAAGTGATTTGTCGAACAATATGTAATAATTATCTTTATGGTTAAATTGTTGGGTCAGGTAAAACGCTGACTGGGTAATCTTAGAAAACAAAGCACCTTGAATTATTATTACAAAATACCCAACGACCTACTGCCATCCAACGGCAGGTGGCACTAGGTAGTTAGGTTTTATCTATCCAAGTAGTTTGACCACAAGATAAATTATTAAGCTTGTACCTACTATGGGAGCCAGTTTACTGATAGAATCTAAATATTTTATTTTGTTGTTGTATAATGTATTTATATGATTTCTGTTTATATACTTTTTATATAATTTAATATATAGAGAAACCAAGATCCGGAACAAGTACATGTAGATCATGCACATTTGTTCTGTGGCGGGAATAGAACCAGCAACCTCCGGCGTCTCAACTGAATATTTTCCCACTGCGTCACTGCTTGACTCTTAATTTTGTTTGTGATTGATTAGTTTTAGAATATGGGGCTTAAAAACGATAGATGTTTTTGTCTTTTGGTATATGTTAGCTAAGAAAAGCGAAAATTTCCCATTTTTGGGACACACTGAAAATATTTAAATTGTTCATTGAACATTTAAATGTCAATATTTACAACTATTATGATCTATCAACTCGTTATTTTTATAATAATAAGAATTAAAACACTTTGCTTTAGAAAATACTTTACAAAAATCAACATTTATATGTTTTTATTAGATTCTTGATCTCAATAATCTAAAGTCATTGTGTGTTTAGGAAAAGCGAGCTATATTTATTAAATAATAAAGACTAAAGGAAACAAATATAAGGCTGATTTTAGGGTAAAAAATATTTCTTACAAGTTTCTAACTCAAATTGTGAGGTAACAAACATTTTGTGTATACCAGAAATCGTCAACCTTTTTGTACTTATATTGATTATTTTTATTTAGTCGTTTTTTGTAATAAATGTGTTTTTTTGGTTACGGGTTTTTTGTTAAAAATTAAAAATAAATAATAAAATAAAATATGTACTTTTATTTTAGGCAGAACACCCATATTGCGCACACAAAATAAAAATAAAATAAAAAACAACTTACATTAAATTACTTTAACCTGTGCGCAATAGCGTAATGCTCGCAGGTTAAAATCAGTTTACTCAGCCCTTTGATCGAGGGGCTGAGAAGCACCATATCATCAGGATAACTTAGATTATTTACGCAAACGTTGCCCAAGTAACAACCTACCCTAGTGCTTCTCAGCTCCTCGATCAGACCATTTGCATATAAATTGAACAAGTCAGGAGAGGTCGACCCCCCTTGACGAACCCCGCACTATTAATATTTTGTTAATAGTGAGTGTTTAAAAATTATATATTTTTAGGCTCAAATTTCCTTTAGGAAAGTTGTGCTAGGACTTTCATTTTTTTTCATGTGTAGATATACATAAAGAAAGCCTTTAAATGAAGTGGCAACTTGCGCAATCTTATAGTTTTTGAGATATTAATTTTTGAAAAACCGTAATCTATTGCGAAATTCGCTCAAAAACTAGTGTCCGACCTTTCAGTTGGCGTTCTTTTGATTATTGCGATACTAAATTGACATGACAGTGGCAGATAAAACGGCTATTTTCATAGGTTTTACATTTTTATTGGCGGGAATTTCGAATTTGGCAATGACAATGACATTTCTTTTACAAATTTTTCAATAAATTTGATCACTGTTGCATGGATTTGGTGCTGTTACCTACCTATCTTTCTTTTTGATATGTTCTTCTTTTGTGTGGATATTACGGCGTCTTTTGCGGATTCCTACTCCGAAGAGTCTAGCTAGATTCTGAAGCTTCAACAAAGAAGAAATCATGAATCAATGGAATTCAAGAAAAGTATTTACCACCTTCAGTACTGTCGATTAGTGTATCGCATTTGCTGAGGAAAATGGTTTGATTTCATCAACTAAAGTGTGTGCCTACCCTAAATCGCCCATGTTATTTATAAATTATCTTTTGAACTATGAAAAATAGTAGACTGAATCAAGACGGGGCACCCCAACTTGAGTAGGTTAGGTTCAAAATGACTGACAGAATCGACACGGGGCACCCCGGCCCCACGTGGTCTTGTGCGTGACACCCCTAGAGTGTAGTGCGGGAGCCGGAAGCTCGCAGGAGGTCCTGACCTGAGTGAAGCAAGTCATACAAGGCCAAGTGGAGCGAAGGTCGAGTGTAACTTGTTTTACTCAGGGGCGACCTTAAGAGCTTCTGGCGGGAGCCCACCCAGAGTCCACGGGGTTGAAGGAAGAAGTGATCTATGAAAACGTGGGGAGCAACGTTTTCATAGACTACTTTTTCTCCAACCCCCTGAAAATTGTTTTTTTCATACTTAACCTCAAAATATTTGTTTTTAATTTTCTCAAAAACATAGGTTTTCGTAAGTCTTCACCCACTAGGGGGGGGGGGGTCTCAAGTCCACCTCCCCCCTCCCCCCATCCCTCTATCAAACCGTTCCTAAAGGAAAGCCCGTCCCCACTGAACTTGGCACCCAATAAGATCTCACTTCTTTTGTCGTTGAACTCAACAAACCAAGGCATATATCATATCATAGTATTGAACTTGGCTCTCATTTTACATTTATGTTTTTGATGGGATTTCTCTTACAATAGTTTCACTAAAAGCAGATTGTTGTTCGTTGATGTCAATAGATCTTCGGGTAGGTAAGTACTAAATACAATAGCTATTTTTAACTCTTACACTATTTACTGACTTTAAGGAGCCTACAAGTTGCAACATTGAGTTTATATTTTTTTCTAGTACATAATGCGTATGAAGTCGCGGGAAACAGCTAGTGGCAGTAAATTAAAGTTTTGTTTTTTAATAGCATTTTTCAGTATCAGGTACATATTGAATGACGTCTGGTAAAATGGAAGAAAGAAAGAAAAGAAAGACAGACAGACAGATGACAGACGGGACGCAGGGTTGCCACATGAGATTTTAGATATTTACCCAGACTCAAAATATTTTTTCGACAAAATGATAAATTATTTAAAGGGTTTACCCAATAACCCCAAATAAATGTATACAGATTAAAAATTGTTTTATATTGCATCAATTTATAATCTAAAGTGTTCCTCTGTCTACGCTTTAAATGACCTATCATGACATTGCAGTGACAGTGGTGTGGTCAGTTACAGTCAGACGTCACAGTCAGTTTTTGAGTTGTGTGTGAGTGATGTAAAGTGGAAGTGGATGCGAATTTGTGATTGCTGGCTGATTTTCCAATCCCAGTGCGTGCAGTTCTCCATGATAAGCTGTTCGTTCGTCTGATAACTGTCATAGCTGTAACCCTCACCGCTGACCAAAGAAAGACCCTCATTCAATTTGTGAATTTGTAAGATTGTGTGTGTTTTGAAGGCTGAAAATTAGTATTTTTTTGTGACTGGCAGAATTAATAAGAAGCAGGTAATAGTCACCGGGAACTTAGAAATGTGATTCACTGATACAACAACATGAAGAAATTAGCAGTAGTTTATTTTCTCCTGCAAGTGTTTTTACTGATTTCCTGCAAAAATCAGAAGCAATTCAGACATGGCCGAAGCATTGGGGGCAATCTCGGCGCTCCTGGAGATTACAGGAAAGATAGCGTCCCACCAGCGCAGTGGTTCGAGCAAAAGCTCGATCATTCAACTTATTCAGATGTGAGAACATGGAAACAGGTGAGTGTTATCTAGCAAAAGATTTTTGTTGCTTGCCTAAGGTAGCCATTACATTGTCTTAAAGTACTTGGTAAAATCGATTTGCCAACAACTTTGAACTGGATATGAGTGGTTGGTTTTTACGAAAGGGTGCATGTAGTATTTTATTTTATAAATATGAAGGAATTTCATAAAATTTTCACTGAACTCAACAATGAGTTTAGTCTTTCTCATAAGACTCTCGGGCTGACTGACTATATAACTATACTTCTTGATTTCAGCAATATTTTATCAATGATTCGTTTTATGATTTTGAAAACCCTGGACCTGTATTCCTGATGATTGGTGGTGAAGGGCCAGCTGATGCACGTTGGATGGTAAAAGGTGCATGGATAGAATATGCAAAGCACTTCAAAGCATTGTGTATCAACTTGGAACATCGATTTTATGGAAAAAGTTTCCCAACAAGGTGGGATCAGGTTACTTTAAGCCTCCTCTTATCATTACTATTATGATCAATATCTATCTGAAGTGTTGTTATAAATTTACAGGGATTTATCTGTTAAAAACTTGCAATACTTATCATCATATCAAGCCCTAGCTGATCTTGCTAATTTCATTGGTGCTATGAATAAAAAGTATGGACTGGTAAATGTGAAGTGGATAGCTTTTGGGGGGTCCTATCCGGGCTCACTGGCGGCTTGGCTGAGGCTGAAGTACCCACATCTTGTTTATGCTGCGGTGTCCTCTAGTGGCCCTTTGCTGGCTAAGGCTGACTTCAAAGGTAAGCTTAATCACTCAGGCATCTCAAGACAACAAAAATGTATTGGGTATCTCTCGCCTTACTAGTGGTAAGCAAATCAAAATGTCATACTCATACCTGATATATTGTGTCAATAAATTATTATTATATACCTATTTGGCCATTTGTAAAAGTTTTGCGCAGTGGCTTAGTGTTGGTAAGGCAAAAGCAAAGATAGGATATAGGGTTCAGCGGTTAATCAATTAGTTTACCTATCTATCTACCCAGATTTTAATATAGCTTAGAGATATACCTACATGTACAAAATTTGATTTTAGAATATTTCCAAGTGGTTGTTGATGCATTACATGAGAAGACCAAGGGAGATGATTGCATCAACCAAGTTAAGTTAGCCCATCAGCAGATTGTACACCTGATGCATATTGACCCTGCTGAAATAGAAAAGCAATTCAGGTATGTCCACATGTTAATTATTGGCTGGAATTGAATTGGTAAGTCAAATGTACTTAGAGATTGTCTACTCTAAAAATGAACGCCCTTCCACTTCATTACTGTGCGTTAATACCAAGACTTTAAAATAAGCCTTGTGATTACAGTGAATAAAGATAATTTCGCTTTGACGTAATGAAGAGCATTCATTTTTAGTGTAGATGGTCGCTACCTAGGTAACTAATAAAAATCTTTTATTCCAGTGTGTGTCAACCGTTTAACAGTGCCTCCTTCAAGGATAAACAAAACTTCTTCAGTTCTATAGCTGATGATTTTGCTGGCATTGTTCAGTACAACGAGGACAACAGATTTAGTGTCAAACCACAGTACAAGAACTTGACTATTAACACCGTAAGTACAGTTTGTATTACCCAGAATTAAAAAATGCAAATTTTTGTTTAATCAAAATAAGTTTGAAGTTTCATAATGTCCTTACTGCTTACTGGGGAACTGTAACTGTATGGGGACTGTAACATGCAGTGTTGGCTTCAACTCATTGCGTCTTCAATTACATTATTTATTTTGTGTTATGTTTTAGGTTTGCAGCATTATGACCGCGCCTGTATCTGAACCAGCTTACCAGAAGCTCGCCAAATTCAACTCTATAATATTGGCAAAATCGAACCAAACCTGTATGGACTATGGCTATGATGCTGAAATTAAAGATTTGAGGAATGTCACTCTTACTCCGGAAGGAAGTATGTAGCTTGCCTCCATCACATAGTATTCTGATAAAAAAAAATACCGAAGGCGATAGAATTTTTGTGGCATATCTATCCACCAGCCGCCATAGTTTTTTTTTGTCCTAAAATGGTATGGTACAATAATTAGTATGTATGGGTAGACCAGTTTGGGTACCGTAATAGTTGTCATTTTTTTGTTATTATATTGTCCTCTACCCATATACATCAGATTGATCGCGCGCGTAAACTTTAAAAAAAAGAACAATATGGCGGCGGGTGGATATACCACTTCCAAAGATAAATGTTCGGACCTCTTTATTAGTTCTTGTCAAACACTATTTCTAGGCGAATAATAAGTAATAATGTTTATTTTCCAGCTCGCCAATGGATGTATCAAACGTGTACAGAGTTTGGGTTCTACCAGACCTCGTCGAGTGTTATAGATGTTTTTGGAGATTTCTTCGATTTGGATTTCTTTACTCAACAATGTCAAGATGTTTTCGGCAAAAAGTACGTTGAATTTCTGTTCTGTCTCTTTTTTAAAAGCTTTTATTTAACTTGCAATGTATGTATGTTTGCCTGGGTGGAATCTTGCAACTGAGCTTTTTATTAACTTGCAATGTATGTATGTTTGTCCGGGTGGAATCTTGCAACTGAGCTTTTTATTAACTTGCAATGTATGTATGTTTGTCCGGGTGGAATCTTGCAACTGAGCTTTTTATTAACTTGCAATGTATGTATGTTTGTCCGGGTGGAATCTTGCAACTGAGCTTTTTATTAACTTGCAATGTATGTATGTTTGTCCGGGTGGAATCTTGCAACTGAGCTTTTTATTAACTTGCAATGTATGTATGTTTGTCCGGGTGGAATCTTGCAACTGAGCTTTTTATTAACTTGCAATGTATGTATGTTTGTCCGGGTGGAATCTTGCAACTGAGCTTTTTATTAACTTACAATGTATGTATGTTTGTCCGGGTGGAATCTTGCAACTGAGCTTTTTATTAACTTGCAATGTATGTATGTTTGTCCGGGTGGAATCTTGCAACTGAATTTTAAACCCGTTCCCCTCAACGGATTGAGCTGAAATTTGGAATACATATGTAATCTTGGTGACAATACAATAATATGGTACCATGGAGGTGGTCTCATGATGGAGACGGATGCTAGACAACGGAACTTCTGAATGGATTATAGTAGGCTACTAGTGTTTGGGTTCATTTGAATCTGCTTGCGGTTCCGATTATGAATTTTATAAAAGCTAGTTTTAAAAAGTAATTTTTCAACAAAAAACTTGTACATAAAACCGGGTGTTAGTTCTTTGTCGTCTCGTATGTGTGACTCATAAAATTAAATTATTTTAGACCAGTAGATGCCCATTATTACAACCTCATTTAGCGGTAGACAGACATCTTCCACTATAAAAGTGCGTGCCCCTCCACCTTGTCTACTTGAAGTTTACGTATTGGAAGACATTTCAAAACTATCATTGGATTGCAATGAATAAAGATCATATTACTTGGACATAATTATGTAGTGGTGCAAGCAATTTAAGACAATGCCTCTATATAGTACGGACGACCTCCGTGGCGCAGTGGGCGAATAGCCGGCTGAGATGCAGGAGGTAGCGGGTTCGATTCCCGCCGCGGAATAAATGTTTGCATGATCTACAGATATTTGTTCCGGGTCTGGATGTTTTTCTATATATTACTAGCTGACCAATTCGCAGCTTCGCACGCGTAGTTTTTTAATAAAAACATTACCCTCCTTCTCCGCAGTTGGGTAAAAAGTAGCCTGTGTCACCCGGAGATAGTGTAGCTTCCCAACAGTGAAAGATTTTTTTTTAATCGGTCCAGTAGTTTCGGATCCTATTCAATACAAACAAATCCTTCCTCTTTATAATATAACGAAGTTTTTTGTAGATATTGATATGTTCTTTAATATTGTAGAACATACTTTTGTTCTATCATCAATAGTTTCCGCAGCGCACGCGACGAAAGACGTTTTAGGGCACTTTTTTACACCTTAGGTTACGTTACTTAAGTTTTAGTAAGGATGCCTAATCTTTTCTAGCAATAAATATAGCCTATGTCACTCAGGGTGAATGTAACTTTCCAATGGTGAAAGAATTTTTGAAATCGGCACAGTACTTTTTGAGTTTATTCATTACAAACATACACACACACACAAAAATACAAATCTTTCCTCTTTATAATATTAGTATAGATTATATTATAGTATATAGTATAGATAAGTATGTATTTACAAAAAATAAAAAAGTATATAAGTAAAGAAACATATAGTACATAATATTTGTTTAATTTACACAAATATATTACATGATATAGTATGTGAACTACTACTTAGTTATTTAACTAAACTAATACTTAGTTATTTTGTTTAATTAAAATATATACTCATATTTTTATAGATATTGTCTTTACTTAATTCACTATCACTATATTATAAATTATCACTGCCATAAATGAATGTTAGGAACTATCACTATTTTATTGAGGGAGACCTTTAATTGGCTGTATACCTTAATTGCTAATACCTGTACCTTTAATTGCTAATAATTACGGTAAATTATATTTAAAACTGTTATTTTTGTGGCTGTTGGTCTTTTATCTAAAATAAATAAATAAAATAAGTTTTCTATCAGTTATCTGGTTACCATAATACAACCTCTGCTTAGTTTGGGGCTAGATAGCGCTGTGTGAAAAATCCATCAATATATATTTATAGTTATTTATATAAATAATAGTTATAATTGTAGGATTTATGTCTGTTTAATACGAGGGGTATAGTAAGCGTCAGTTATTTTTAACCAGGCAAATGTTATTAATATTTACATAGCTAGCGAACTAGGTAGGTACCTACATGTTTCTTATCGCCTGTAATACTGCGATTTTAATAATATGAGTTATTTACGCAGTTGCTGATCTCATTAAAGGAAGCAATGTCTTTTGAACGTGAGTTATGAGTCACAGTGTATATTTAAACAAAGTATATTAATTCCGGGTACATATTGTTTATATTCATTTTATTATCTGGTGATCCTACGCCGATTACGCTTGCCTTAATTTTATCTGCACAAGACTTCAACCTTACTTATGATTCAGCAGATAAAAGAAAGTCGTGGTTACACTATTTATAACTCAAGAACGGCTAACCGATTTGGCTGAAAATTGGTGGGGAGGTAGCTTAGAACCAAGAGACGGTCATAGGATACTTTTTATCCCGTTCGACCGCGTTCCCGTGTGACGTGACATAAAACGTCAAAGAGAATACAAGTCACTATAAAACGTGGTATAACAGAAACGCATCTGACATGGAATAACAAAACGCAAATGACAGCTAAACGTAATTTTGTCTATGGTTAAGTATGGTTGTAAATATATGTACATGGCCGGGGACAACAATTGACAATTCTACCAGGGTGACGTATATTGACATCCCGCGTTATATGCATGTCAAGGTGGTACGAAGTTCGGTGGGTCAACTAGTATATATATATTAAATGGGTATGGCGTTTGTATATTAAGCCAAATAGCTATGAAAAGTAAAACGCGGTGCAAGTCTACACCGTTTGTTCTACAAAATTAGATGTTTTCATAGAAAAATCACTTGATGAAAATTTACTTTTTTTATAAACTAATTATCATTATTATAAATACGGGATTTATCACGTAATCATCACGTTTATACCTAATCATCATTATTAACTCAGCCCGTCTGCACTCACTGTTGGGCCTCCTTTTTATTACGCCATTCTTTCCGTTCCCTTGCGAGTCATCCATCGACACTTTTTTTTATATATGTAATTTGTATTAATATTCGGATTATACTACATAGAATAAAATATTCAAGCAGCCTGTAATACTGACAGGACGTGATTTCAATATATTGCTGTAACTTTTTATGTGACGATCTCCATTTAGACGTACCCTATAATGAGTGAAGTCACCTTAAACCCAGGATTATCGCAATACTTAGTTACCCTATTTCTTTCATAACCCACTTCTAAAACAGGATTCCTTTTTCAACTGAAAAGGGTGTAACCCAACATTCCCAGGTGGTTATTGTGTTTGGTGAAATATTTGGACCTAGAGAACGAAACTTCTTAATGCATATCTCACATGACGCCACAGATCTGTTAAATAGATAACGCGAGTTCACCTAATTTGCGTGTCCTTATTTGGAGCAAAGCACCAACTCTTATGGTACATAAATAATTCCGATCTTGGCCGGCTTCGCAGTAGCACGTCAGCAGCACGCGGGCTCATTTGAGTCGGCTGAGCGCGTTATGTGGGCGTCCCACCACTAAATTGATATCGGGACGTCGTCATAGAAGGTATAAAAATTTGGCACCCTTCGTTTACATACAAATTGATGCACTTGCGTTATCTATTCAATATAGATCTGTGTGTTGACAAATATCTCGTATTATTCTGTTTTATTCAAATGTATTTTTGTCCATTTCAGGTTTGGAAAGACATTCATAAACAGGGCTGCGAATTGGACGAACGATGACTACGGAGCGTTGGACATTTCCGTCAGCCGAGTGGTGTTCGTGCACGGCTCCATCGACCCGTGGCACGCGCTCGGCATCACCAAGTCAAGCAACGCTGATACACCAGCTATTTTCATCAAGGGTTAGTATGGATATTATTGCCTAGTATTATATTATTGATGGGAAGCAACGGTAAGGTGGTTCGTTTCCCATACAAACAATCAGCGCATTCACCAGATAATTGAATAGTAGAAAAATCTAAACATATTTGTATCGAATTAGTTACTGTCGGCAAATCAGTAAAAATGCATACTTTCATTCACAACTATAATAGTATATTGTGATATAAGTGCGGTATGTTGAATATTACAGCCGAGTCGATATTGCTAGCCCGAGCCGTCGGCGAAGGCTACAAGAAAGCAGAAAGCAGAGGCTGTAATTATCAAAGCGCACGTATGTCATAACGACGTTTTATAACACATTTGCGAGGAAATAAATAAAACTCGGACTTTCTTAAACGAATAAATTTTTAATCACTTGTTAAACCAGTTAGAAAAATTTGAACAAGTTGTAATAATTTTTACTTGTTCACAAATTAGCGATGCGCGCGCATCAGCGCTTCAAAAACAGCCGGTATTACTAATAAAGTATATTAATATTTTTTGTTTATGTTACAGGTTGTAATTTATTGTCAAAATTAATTAAATTAAAGAATTAAATGTTTATTTTTTATATTTTATCTCACAAAGTTAATTTTATTATAAAATGTTGACCACTTTTCTGACATAAGAACTGCTAAGATTTAAAAAGTACCGCTCGTTTTAGACGGAGCATCTTGATAAACCGCACGTTTTACCAAACTCGTGCGTTTTACATTACAATAACGCACAAGTACGTGATGACATACATTACGATATTGAAATTGGTGAAATAAGAGACCCTTTACGAACAAATGTGTTATAAAGTAAGTTTATTTTCCCTTTCATGGCGTAATGGCTGAACCAATTTAGATGAAATTAGGTATTTATATGGACAAGGGCATCTTTTTATCTACAAAAGCCCCTCTGGCGGAAGCTACTAGTAGTAGGTATGGTGTAGCAGGTGGCCACCTATTATGCTGTCATTTTAATATCGTTTGTATTGTTTTTATTAAAATGTTTACTTACTTTAGACACGAAATAAATATAAAACTTTTGAAACTAACATATGGTTATGAACGAGTTTTTGAGTATCGCGATATTTTGACGCAGTTGCATGCGCTACGATCACGGGTAATATCGGGATACTCAAAAACGCACAAATCGTGGTAATTATCCCGATAGTGAAAATAGGAAATAAATATATTAGAATATAATGTATTGTGTGATTTGTTCGCAGGAACGGCTCACTGCGCCAACATGTATCCGTCCAGCGATTCCGACTCGAGCGAACTGGCCGCGGCTCGCCTTCAGATCCGCCACCTACTAGCCAAATGGCTATCCGCTTGACTAGCAACCCTCGCCGTCCACACTGGAAATTCATGTGTGAACAGCGAACATAACGAATCCTACGTTTCTATCGTCGGATCTGTCAGTAAAACTAGTCTTAAAAATTACAAATACGGTAATCTACCCGAAACCGTGCTTACCCCAAAACAATTTTTAAAACTTCAGCCTGAATCAGGAGACAAACTGATTAGTAAATATCGTGCGATGAAAACGAACGCACGCATACATCGCACGGATTTTGAGTATGGAAATATTCATGATGAAGAACTTAGAAAACATAATATCCGAGTTGCGAGTGCACCTCTAAAGAATATTCAATACCATAACGATCAGGATTCCAAGAGCAAATTAATGAATCAGATGCCTATGGAGAAAGACACAACGGATCCCATTATAAATTATGACCAAATATTAACCGATGTAGATAACAGTGTGTCAAAAAAGAAAATTTTAATGCCAAAATATCATAGTTCACAGCCTCTAAAGAATACCAAAGATATCACGATTCATGATCAACTAAGTGATGAGGAAGATGAAGCGTTTAAAAAGAAAATTAAAGTTTCAAGTGCGCATGATTTGGAGATGCCTAACAAGGACTACGAGGACCTCATAGAGAGTTATAAAGCATTGGACGCCCGTGAGCGTTTGTCGAAGAAAATACTGGATGTTGAGTACACCCCACTTCTAAACGGCAACTCTATGCGTTTTTATAAATACTCTAAAGAACACTATACATCTTTTAAAGCACTTGAAAAGCAAACTTATATTCTGGATAAGGGTTTACGCACATTTAAATCAGCTGAAACAAACAAGAAAAATAGCCAGGACCCCTACTTTGGTCCATATAAAGCAGTTGTAAAGCAGTATCAATTATTAAGCGAGAAAAATATGGAATTACGAAGCGAAACCACCTTTGTAGCGTTAAAAAGAAAAATACAAATGCAAAACGATGAGGAGTCGAAGGATCCCGGAAACCTTTATAAGTCGCTTGACAGGAATTTTAAAAAGTCAAACACTGAGGATTTTTTTAAGGATATGATCTCGTCTATAGTGGAAGTTCTGGAATCTGTGATAGTGTGGGTCGCAGAGACCCTGTCGCTACCACCACCAGCGCCTGTCAATCATGACAAGTATATTCATAATAAACCTGATATATATAACTACAGTATATCAGTGGCTGCGGAGCGTGATATAAATAATATAATAGAATTACACATGTTTCGTGGCAATGGCTCTGATATGCCTATTGGTTATATGCACATGAATCAGTAAGTCATTGTACCCAGCTGGTCTCGCTAATTACTAAAAATTGGTATTGATCTCATTCGTGGTATACATTGATTTGCTCATCTAAGTGAGTTCTTTAACTTTTGAAGAATTATATACGTTATCTCGCATAAACATTTGCATTTAAGTTTTTAATAATATAAGACTCGAAATTATGTGATAGGACTTGAGACTCATATATATTATTATTATAAGATTATTCTTAAACTATGATTTTCAAAAAATCAATGTACTTACTTCGTTTAGGATTGTACAGCTCACTTTTTTTAATCTCTATATAAATTAAAATGAGCTTATTGTTACCAATATTATAGTGAACTGATGTAGACAAATTAACAAATTCTCTTCTGAAATGTATTTCCTACACGATAATTAAAACAACATAATAATATCACATCTTAAGGTTTTATATCTATATTATATATCATTAATCATAATTGACATCAAATATTATAAACTATTAACATATGTATAATTCATTCCAAAATTGGATAGTACATAAGAAACAGTTCTCTCTGATAATTTAAGGCACATTTGTCATTGCTCCGATGGACATCAAGCTAAAATGTATAAATTTGAGTGGAATAAAGATATAGCAATTATAATTCGAGTTTTATTTCACTGCGTGCCATGCTTATCTATTATGTATTAATTTATCTATAAATACAAAATTACATCTTCATGTCGGTATACACTTTTCATCTTGTTCTATGATAGTTTCTAATTTTTGTCCATTCAGCAAAAACTCCATTGTTCTGTAAATAATACAAATAAGGAATTACATTATTTTGCAGAACAAAGCATATATATGTGTGTTTGTACATTTAGACACAGTTTTTATTTTTGACGATATTCACAGGGTGCACCAGTGACCCCAAAGTTCTGAAATTTGGTATTCGTGTAGTTTTAGTGACAGTAATCTAGGTATTTAGTATCGATTAGATTAAGTAAGGAACAATAATTATATGTACTGATTTATTTAGGAGCCGGGCGTTAGTGTGTAGGTGCATTATTGTAACTTTCTTTTTTGTTGGTTCCTTTGTCCTTGTACCAAATAGATAGACATTGTTTTCAATCATCTACGATAACCTAGGTAAATAAATAATTGTGTTTAAAATGTGACTTACAATGCTGAAAGGAATACAATAATTTGCGTGCATATCGTCATGTAGAAAATCGCGCTAATGAAGTCTGTATTTATCGTGGCCTTGTACAGTTGCGAGTACAGAACCGACGCAAACATCGCGACGGCATTCTCCATTACAGATAGGAATGCGTATGCAACACCTGAAACAAACATTATACCTACATTACCAGGAGCACAACTCTTCACTATGACAATGGCATCGTCGCAAAATGTCCACTATAGATACCTTTTGGTTCCACTAACGCAATCTTTTTTTAATGACCGCCGTTGCTATGACAGCATCATTGAAAATTCGGCAGCTTATGAGAACAATAATAATTAATAGAATAGAAATACTCTTTGTGGCACACCAAAAAAAAAAAAGATACAAAGAAATACACAAAATTAAAGGTAAGTAAAAGGTCCGCCAAATAACTTTTTTTTTTAAAATGCTATAAAAAAACTACTGAATATTTTCTCAAATTTCTTTTTTTATTTGAAAATACAATTCTTCCGGTTAATAATGGATAATAATTTCATTGAAATGGCTGCCTCGGCTGGCCATGCAGTAGCCTACACGATCGGTCTAATTTTTAAACACATTATCGATTGTGTGCATCTGTATTTCACCAATGGCTTCACGAATATTGTCTTTTAAAGCGTCAATTGTCTCTGGCTTGTCGGCGTAACACTTATCTTTATAATGGTATGGCATCATAAGCGTTTTTCTTATAAATTAGCAGAATTGGGTTCCAGTTAAGCTGCCGACCAAGAGATATTCAAATGTTCGGTATGAAAGTAGTGTGGTGTTTATTTTTAAACTAGATGGCGCCAGTTGAAAAGTTTGAACGCACTATCGTCTGCGCAGGATTAGTAAGTACTTCGAGTATCAAAATTGGTTCTGCGGATTGCTTGTAAAGGCGTAACAGACAGACATAATTTTTTTGAGAGACCCTTGTTCAATATTGAGTAATGTATAAACTAAGTATTTTCGACAATGATCTCACAATAAAAGGTATTATAAACGCCATAATATTTTGTTCATAAATTATATAAATTCCTAATTGCTAATAATAAACATAACAAACACTACTAGTGGTTCGCCCCTAACTGAGAACTCGCGCGCGACGCTAGTCTCCCAAAAAAACAAAAATATTTCGTAATAGGTATATTTGTAATCTTTGACGATCAAAATTGTGCCACGAAATAAATAACCAACTAACTTGACCTACAGTTTCATTCAGATTACAGGTAACGGGAGTTCATGTTTTTGGATTACGCTTTTTTTTTTAATTGCAGATAATTCTGGATTTCAGACTTTTGCCTATATTTGTGTATTACAGCACTGTAGGGTCACTGGTGTACTCTGTGAATTTTGTCAAATTTCAGTTTTTATTATTTTTTTATTTTATTTTATTACATATTATAAAATATAAAAACAGAATCGAAATATACTAATGAAGATCTCTCATTTGACGTCCCACTTGACCTAATAGTCTCATTTTCACTTTTTTTACCCCTCTTGAACCTCAATATCTCAAAAACCTCCCAACATTTTTAGCTCATTTAGTCACACCAAAATGTGCCATCACTACCTACCTATGCATCAAATTTCACGATGATCGGATCAACGCTTCGAATGTTATCCTCGGATAAACAAACATACATACAAAGCCGATTTGCTCAAGTTGATTTGGAGATCTCGCTTCGTTCGATCAATAATTGGCTGTGCTTTTAAAATTAGACCTCGGTCGCGCTTACGTAAATGTATATAGATATTGACCAGATCAGTAAAAAATTTACTTCCGCCATACCTGTAACCACCGGGAGCGCTGCCCTACCTCTAGCTACGGGCCTGGACAATTTTGACTCACATTATAGGTAGATACTACCAATATTTTTTTTAAAGGGCCCGTCCTTGTTTGTTTTGACCTACGTTATTTCAGTTGTATGTACCTACTTAATACATCTAATTATTTAACAGACAGGGGTTATCGCGGACAACCTGCCGTTTTTATAACTTAAAGCTAAGCCACGCAGTGCGTTCCGGTGCGATGCGGCGCGGCGTCCTTCAAAGAAAAAACATCGCATCAATTTGACCCGAGATCCGCGCGTCTATGTGTGCTTGTGGTTGTTTTCGTTCATTGTACTAAACTTTACATTCGCTCCTATCTTATTTATGTTATAAATGTCCTAACCGACATCTTAACACAATTCGTGTTAAACTATTTCCATTTATTTATTTTCTCGATGACAGTTCTAATTTGATAGTTGCAGTGTTGTGACCAACTAAGTAATGATATCGATCGCATATATTTATTATATTTTAAACAAAGACAAATACAACAAAAACATTCAAATATATTTTTTCAAGGTGGGAACACTCAATGGCCCACCGCTATTTTTTGTTTGTTTTAATCTGTCACTCGCAACAAAATGGTCGTGCTAGTCACTACATTTCTGTTCGCTGAGTTTTTTCACATTATCCATACGTTACGTTGTGTATTTTATGTTCCTCCGTGTTGATTGCTGCCCAGCTGTCAAATCCGGCAGTAGTTTAGTTTCCTACATTTTGTAAAAAAAAATGGTCTGTTATCGTGTTACGTTTATCGATAGCTCCATCCCTATCTATTTCTCCGACTCTGGTATAACCTTGTACGTGCGCAAGCGTCATATTTTTATAAAATAATGCATACATAATGTAAAAAAGACGTTCGTTCAAGTTTTCACAGGAGCTGTCATCGAGATAAGAAAGAAATGGAAATAGTATAGATGCTATAATTAGGACGAATGAATGTGAACATCTTAGGCTATCTAGGTTCTCTCTGAAGCTGCTTTACGCTGCGACGGCACTCCAGCCGTGTGGCATACAATCCGGCAAAATCATTGCGATACGACGGACGCGGCAACAAACCATGTAGATTGGCTCTTACGCAAAATAATGGCCAGACAATATTCGGTAGAGCGGCAAAGGACGAAAAACACCTTTGTAAAAGAATCCAACTAAAGATCTTTTTGTATTTTCGCCCTTGAAGAGGCATGCAGTCCGTTTATACCTCGTTTTTATACACGACCGTCTTATCATCTCGATGTTATGTTACAAATTATTTCATCATATCAATATGGCCTTGACCACCGACTAATCGAATCTTAGTTTGATGAGGAAAATTATAGTTTATGGTAGGTTATATTTAGCTGTTTGGATTTTATTTATTACTAACAAGGTTGTGTCGGATTTATTTTACCTTGTGAGTTGTGACTCTCAAACTTCTTAGATTTGTTTGTTATAGATAACACCGCATCCGCTTCAAGTTTACTTACAGTTAAACATTTTAATTTTTTTTAGTTATTGCACTATTGAATCAAATTTGGCATGTAGCTACAGTCTTTTTCAAATAGCTAGTCACTTATGACAAATTAAAAATATTACGTAAATACATCATGTGACGTCATTTCGGAAGTGACACAGGTGACTAGCTGTTTGAAAAAGACAAGCAAGCAATGAGCCATTTCTAAGATTATTAACTATTATGGTGTTAATATGGTTTTAGGCCCCTACTTTTTTTCCTTTTTTGAAGTGAAAACTTCTTTAGGCGCGTTGGGAATTTTTTGAGATGGGAAAAAACCATTGAACTCGCGACACATTTACCGTTACCGACACCTCTGTATATGAAGTGAAAACTTTTTTAGGCGAGTTGGGCATTTTTGAGATGGGAAAAAACCACTGAAGTCGCGACACTGTTACCGTTACTGATACCTCTGTATATAAGTATCTCGTAATTGTTCAAGTTTTCAGTTCTGTCGGCACTCCCGGAGTGATTTTATACTTTCCCCCTGCTGGGCAAAGGTCTCCCCCATGTTCCTCCACGTCTCACGATCACTCGCCACGTCCCACCAGCCATCTTGGAATACATCGAGGCCGTCAAGCCAACGCTTTCTCGGCCTGCCCCGTCTTCTACAGGATTCGCAATACCACACTGCGCGCTAAGATGTTGGTGACAAGACTGCTAGGCTGAAGTGGGACTGGGTGTGTCACGTCAGTCGTAAGGTTGCAGACAAATGGGCAACAGTTGTCACACAATGGGAGTCTACAGGCCCCACTTAAAGTGGGAAAATTCAAAGAAGAAAATTGAGGTAGGTAATATGGTTTTAGATGCTTTGGTTTAATATTTGTATTTTTCGAATGATAATGCACAATTTTCATACAAATCATGATGAAAAGAAATGTACAAGAAATTTGCTGTTGGTCTTAAAAAACTAATTTGAGATGTTAGGATTGTATAGACAATAAAATATTGCCGTTAACTATCGCAAAATCTAGGTAGTTAAAAGCGAAGTGTCTATTTTTACCTCAAACATAAATGAAATAAAACAAGAAAAACATAGTTTCTCGATGATATTACTAAAATTATCCGCATTTCAGTATTTATTCCTAACAGCCGCATTGCGGCACAGAAGTAATAAGTTCTTTTGATTAAAAAGTACTTTTTAATAGCTTTTATAAAATTCATAATCGCAACCTCAAGCAGATTCTAATAAGCCCAAACACTAGTAGCCTACTATAATTCATTCAGAAGATCCGTTGTCTAGCGCCCGTCTCCATCATGGGACCACCTCCATGGTACTATATCATTGCATTGTCACCGAAGTTACATATGTATTCCTTTGATTCGATAGAGCAAAAACTTTCAATCTACAGAGATATTTATTGACCTAAGTAGAACTTTTACGAACAAAAATAAAAACATAACTTATGCTACCGATGTTTGCGGAACATAATATTTTTTTTATACTACATACTTTTATGGCAAACGAGCATGCAGTCCACCAGATGTTAAGTGGCTACTGCAGCCCATGGATATCCACATAGAATTCAAAACAAGCTATTATGTTGTCTTGATCTCTATGTGGATACGTTGCCATACTATAGGACTTAGCTGGTATGCCTATGTGCCAGTAATTACAGGAACATACCATTACCATCTAACCGGAACACAGCAGCACAAGTACTGCTATTTGGCGGCAGATAATTTTGCGTTTAAGGCGAATATAGTAGCTGATTGGTCTTATATGGAGGCATTCTCCTCAGGGAGGAATCAGTTTTATGTGCTCAAAAAATATATGTCATTCATTGACCTTTTATCTGCAAAGTGAACATACAAAAAAGTTCTACCTGTTTATTTACTATGACAAAAAAATTAAAAAAATTTAGCTTTTTTCGACTTTCAATTTGATTCAAACTCTAAACGACGTCAAATTATGTAATTTTTTTTTTACCAAAATGTGGGCAAAGACTGACTTCAAGTTGAACAAATGGTGCTGTTCTGCGACGGTCTTTCACGTGGCAATTAATAACTTAAAATTTTTCTGAATAATTAGCGGGCGTACCCTTAGAAGGTGGTTGCGCGGGCGACGGGCGGCAGTGTACCGCAGACTGTCTTACGGGTGGGTTGTGCTCGTCTGCCTCGCGCTCACCTATTTGCTGGTCGGTTAGATGCGTGTGGTGGAAGGTGCGGGGCCGAAACAATAGCTACGCCCATATTCGCTCAAGGTCATCGGCTACGGCTTGCGCCTTAAATGAAAACTTAGGATGACCATAATAAAAAAAAAAATTTTGGCTACTGTAAATGGGCTACTTTGTATAATTAGTTGTTTCAAAAGGTTCAGTGCAATTTCGGAGCCTTTATAGGTAGGTAGGTACGAGTTGACAAATTACGCAATCGTTAATTTCTTGAGTTCGCTTAGAGGCGCTGCAAGTAAATCTAAGGACGGAATCGAAAACGCTCAAGAAAACTTTCATTTCGATTCATACAAAGAATTAGTTCCAACTGGCGTAATAGATGTCGCTGTCTGAAGATAAGCCGCCAAAAATATGGTTTATATGCCAAACTGACAAAGTCTTAAAGACACGATATCATTTGTCGAAAACAATGTTCTGAGGAGCTACCTATTTGATCTCATCCCGTCGTCGAGATTTTACCACCGCACTTCTCGACAACGTAATAAAGCTCATCCACATATCATCGACAATTGGGTATCGCGCACCACAAGCTTCACGCGATCTTTTCTACCCCATACTTGCAAGATGTGGAATGAGCCATCTGAGGTTTTCCCATTAGGCTACGACATGGCACGGTTCAAGAGAATTGTAAAGAGGTTTCTACAGGGTAGGGAACGCATCGACAATACCCCGGGTGTTGCCGATGTTAATAGGCGACGGTGACCGCTTACAATCAAGTGGGCCGTAAGCCTGTTTCCCCACAAATAACATAACAAAAAACAATCTCACGTCGTCGTCAGTTTGTAATATACAAATATTTTGTTTTATTTCTAGCTCCTTGGAAAATAATGTTGATACGGCAATTGACATTGATAATTCACTTTCCTTTGATAATCAGCTTATGACAGAGCAACGCCATCTGTTAGCGGTTATAAAAACATGGCCGTGAAAACCTCTCATTGACGTTACCGTACTTTGACAACTCACACTAAGGGTCCCGTACAGGACAATTAAAAATAAATATAAATACTTCCGGTTGCTTAATTTGTTACGAAAATAACATTAATGTTATTGATCGAGCGAAGCGAGATCTCCATACCAACTTGGGCGAATCGGCGTTGTATGTACCTATGTATGTTTGTTTGTCCGATGATAATTTTAGAAGCGTTGATCCGATCATCGTGAAATTTGGTACATAGATATGTAGGCAGTGATGGCACAATCCTGGTGTGACTAAATGACCTTAAAAATGTGGGGGGGTTGTTGAGATATTTTGTTACGAGAGGTCAAAACAAATCAAAATGAAACAATAAGGAAAGTTGAAAAATTGGACGTCTAATGAAAGTTCTTCATTAGTACATTTCGACCCCGTTTTTATTCTTTTTTTAAGCCTAGTAGTTTTTGAGTTATTAGCCATAATAAAAGCAGATCTTTGACGAAATCACAGGGTACACCAGTACACAGTGCTGTAATTTGGTATGCGTGTAGCTTTAGTGATACATGTATTTCATGATCTTCGTTGGTAGTTTGCGTCATGTGTTGTTAATCATATAACTATTGAATATCTATTGCAATCAGCTAATATACGAAGTAAAATATTTTACTAGAATTGTGTCTGTTCCGAGGTTATGAGGTAGAATGAAGTATGGGTAGTAAAAAAATTAATAACTTGAATATATATTACCGAAACGTCAGAGGGTTACGCACAAAAACTTTAGTCTTTTGTCGGAATGTTTATAAGACTTCGTATGATGTTATTGTCTTGACCGAGACATGGCTTTTGGATGGAATAACAAATTCGGAACTTTTTGATGACAGGTATGTTGTATGGCGTAGGGACCGGGATTATGATCTTACAGGCCAATCGCTGGGCGGAGGTGTTTTAATAGCAATACGTAAGGATATTCATGCCACCCCGCAACCGTCATTTCAATCGTCAGAGGAAGATTTATGGGTTACTATCACAATCAAACAAAATAGTCAATCTAATATATTTGTTCACCTATGTTGCTTGTACCTATGTAATCAAAACTTAGGATTTAGTTTTTCACAGCAATTAGACAACTATTTAAATAAATTGAGTGAAATAATCATATCGAAACCAATAGATAAGTTCATCCTGATAGGTGACTTTAATCTTAATAAAATTAATTGGTTACCTTGCTCGAGCTCATATTACATACCTTCCAATTATTCTAGTGATTTGGAATCACTCTTAATCGATGAACTGAACACACACGGCTTACGCCAATTTAATAGTGTGAGTAATGTGCAGGGTAGAATTTTGGATCTTGTTCTGTCGAATGATGATGATGTCGTTGTCGCCGAGTGTTATGACCCTTTAGTACCACTTGACCCCTTCCATAAAGCATTGTCGATTTATGTCAACTTTTTGAATATTCCTTGCTTAAAACCTCTATCGTATGTAAAATTCATGTATAAGAAAGGGAACTACGTCTCCATCAACTCAAAAATATCTGATATTGATTGGTACACAGAGTTTTCATCGCGTTCCCCGAATGATGCCATCGATTACTTCTACTCTGTTCTAGATCACTTAAAGACTGAATTTATACCCACAAAAAATCATCTAATAGCTCCTATCCCAAACGGTACTCTTTTGCACTTATCAAATTAGTCAAGGAAAAGTCTAAGTATCTTAGGAAATTTAAAACATATGGTATGAGAAGTGACCTTGAGACTTACAAATTACTACGGGACAGAGTGCACTCCTTGGAAGATCAGTGCTATAATAATTATATTGCTGTAACTGAAAACTGTATAGAAAAATAACCCAAGCATTTTTGGTCGTATATAAAAAGTTGTTCCAACTCTAGTGGTATCCCTACTTCTCTTAAATATCAAGATTCGGTCGTAACCTCTGGGGATTCTATATGCAATGCATTTTCGAAATATTTCCATTCCACCTTTCTATCGTCAGAATCTCAGCCTTCGAGTGTTAGCCGTTATTTACTCAATATACAAGAGTCCATTACTTCTCACGACATCTGTTTCATCGAAATCAGAGTACATGAAGTTGAAAAACTCATTCTTAAATTGGATACATCCAAGTCGGCTGGACCTGATGGTATCAGCCCACTATTTCTTATTGGATTAAGAAAAGCTATTGCTAAAGCTTGAAGCTATAGCTTTTCTTTTCCAAAAATCTATGAAGGAAATTATTTTTCCTAATTCTTGGAAATCGGCGTTTGTCTCACCCATTCACAAGAAAGGTTCTAAAAGTGAAGTCAGTAATTACAGGCCTATTTCCAAACTCTGCATTATTGCCAAAATATTCGAAAAGGTTGTGTATGGCCAGGTTTACTCAGCGTTACAGCACTCCTTCAACCCCTCGCAACATGGCTTTCTAAGGGGTCGCTCAACTGTATCTAATCTTACCCTACTCAATGACTTCTTGACTGAAGCCATGGACAATGGTCATCAGGTCGACGTAATCTACACCGATTACAGCAAAGCCTTCGACAGAATAGACCATAAATTGCTGTTGTCTAAGCTTAGCCTCATTGGTATAATGGGAGACCTACTAAGATGGTTCTCCTCCTATATAATCAATCGGTCTCAGGCGGTTGTCGTAAATAATTATATTTCAGGCTGGGTTCCAATACCAAGCGGAGTGCCCCAAGGCTCATTACTGGGTCCCTTACTCTTTTTAATTTTCGTCAATGATATTTCTAGTTGTTTTCAAAATAGTAACTTGTTATGTTTTGCAGATGATATGAAGATTTTTAAAATTATTAATAACTTTCAGGATGTCTCTGATCTTCAAGCAGATTTGTTAAGGTTGGACATTTACTGTTCTATTAACAAGCTGGACCTCAATCCATCCAAATGCTATGTTACCACATTCACCCGCAAAAAAATGCCACTGCCATCTTCTTATCATTTAAAGCACCATACCTTGCAAAATTCTAATCTTGTTAGAGACCTTGGTGTGCTGCATGATTCAAAACTGTTGTTTGATGAGCATATCGAATCTATAGTATCAAAAGCATCTAAAGCCTTGGGTTTTGTTATGAGGAGCTCAGCTAGTTTCAGTCGAGCTAAAACTTTCAAGATCCTTTACTGTACATTCGTTAGAAGCACTCTCGAATATTCATCACAGGTTTGGAACCCACGGTATGAGAAATATATAACTAGAATTGAACGTACTCAAATTAAATTCATTAAATACCTATGTTTTCGTCTCAAAATTCCATCTTCCAATTATACTGAACTATGCAAAAAATTCCATCTCCTGCCCTTGGTTAAGCGGCGTGAAATAGCTGATTTGTCGTTTTTATTAAAAATAACCTCTAATGTCATAAACTGTCCTGACTTATTAAATAAAATTAGAATTAATGTTCCATTTAAACAAACTAGGTTCACTCCTCCTATAGATTTACCCATCGTTGGTACAAATTACAGGCAAAACTCATTTTTGTGGCGAGCAAGTGACAATTTCAATAAGCTGTGTAAGCGCACGGACTGCGACCTTTTCTGCATGAGCGTCAGTTCGATTCGACAGCGGTTGAATCGTGAATTCTTTAGTGGTTAATAATAGTATATTTAATATAATAATAGTATAGGTATACTCATTCTTAACTGCATCTGTAACATGAGATGTCGAATGGTTGTTCACATTTTTCTGTTTCTATAATGTTGTATAAACGTGAAAACCTGTAATTGGCTATCTGTTAAACAACCTATTATTTGTATAAGTTTATCAGCTGTTGGTTTTCCTAGAAATAAATAAATAAAAAAGGGAAGTCTGAAATCGAGAATAACTGCAATTTCTACCCCAAAAACAGGACCCAATTAACATGAACTCTTACTTGTAATTCAAATGATACTGTAGGTCAAGTTAATTGTTTATGAATTTCGTGGCACTGTTTTGTTAATCAAAGACTCGCGTGATCTCAGTTCGGGCCGAACCACTACATACCGGTTATACCAATTCATTCATTTTTCTATTAAAATCGTCTTGTTAACCAGTGATTTATAGTACCATATCGTTACAAAGTGGTGGTTACATTAGAATACAAGCAACGCCATCTTTGAACAACACTGGATAAAAGCGAGTTTAGCGCATATTGTTTCAGCCCTTACCTCTTTCACTTGGTGGTAATACTTTCGACGTCATAGACCGGATAAGGGGCGCTACACACGGGCCGAGCGACGCAACGGTTGCACCCACATACATAAGTTTATATGTGGTCGCCTGAGCATAGAACAAATGCCCCGATATATGAGCGGTTGCACCCAGCATCACTATGGACTGAAACAAATAGATTATATGTATTTAGTTATGATAAAGATACCTCAATTGAAGTTGGACTGGGCAGGACACGTATGTCGAATGCGCGATGACTTGTGGGCTAAGATAACCACCGAGTGGGTCCCACAAGGCGAGAGACCGCGTCGCCGGCCCAGGCGGAGATGGCGGGGCGAACTTGACGTGCATAGTGCGAAGGCCTTAGCCCAGCAGTGGGATCCAGCGGGCTCTTTAGATTAGATTAGAATTAGTTATGATAACTTTCAGCTTTTTGGATCGGCATGCCATAACGACTTTTATAGCCAAGTCCGACATTTTAATGTGTCTCCGAAGCACGGAAGTTCTCACTCAGTAGAAGTAAAATAGAGAAAGATAGATAGATAATGCTTTATTGGACACCAGAAACAACAAAATAAAAACGAGTGTGCTTTAGACCACACGACTGAAGTAATACTTCTTTAGTTCCATCTATATGTATGTGTATATATATAATGTTTACACATATTTGCAGTTTGTATAATTTAGGCTTATTTGAGATAGGAGATATGCGACAAATCAACTGGTTATGAGGGAAAGAAAATGTGTGCTCGCACCTCTTTCTCTTGCCCCTACAGTAATATACAAAACGTAACTCTCTCTTTCTATCTTCACTAACTTATATCTCCCTCTCAACTTCCGTTCGCAGTTTTCGTAACGCATTCACCAGCTTACTCCCCAAGTCAAGCGTGCGTAAAGAAGTTTTACTTCAAATAAATTTAATAATATAAATGAGCGTATACTATTGGCGGTATTATCGCTGAGTAACTATTTCTACTAGACAACCCTAGAGATTGCTTTAACGGAACTGATATGCAATTTGAAACGTCCAAAGTGGACACTCAATCGTTTTTTTTAATTAATAAATTACAAATCCATATTAATATTATGATATTTACTCTGTCTCTCTGTCTGTTTGTTATGTTTAAACGGCTGGACTGAATTCGATGAAATTTTGTATCATCATCATCATCACTAAATTTAAAACAAATTATTTACAAAAGATCTATATCAAATCGTGTTTACATATTCAATGTACGACATTAAATGAAAACACGGGTATGGTTAGTATTGTTGTAAAAAGGTTTTTTTCAAATTCATTATCATAGAAAATTTTAAATTTTCATACAAATTTAATATCAAGTCCTAAAATATCAATGAAACAGCCTGTATAAAATAGGTAAGGAAATCATATTCATTCATCATGTAAGTAGGTACATTAAACTGACTAAGCGGCATCGTCGCAAAGGCGCCGCCGATTTAAGTTAAAAATGGTTTATTGGAAATGTTTCGATTACTGTACTGCCCTCTGTAGGAGAACTGCTGTAACCTAAGTTTCGAGATAAATTGAAAAAAAACTATACGCTTTAGTGCAATTGCTTTAGAGATGAGTTACGAAGCTGAATTTTTTTTTATCGTATGAATTATTGATATAGAATTTTTACTATAAAATAATTTTAGTTATAATTTAAATTAAAGTAATTATTTAGAAAAAAAAACATTCCTACCTCCTATTTAATATACCTTTTTAGTAAAGGAAGGAAGAAATAAAGCACAATTACACACATGTGTTTTTTTATTGCACTTTGTAGTAGTTCTAGGAAGCAAAAAGACACAATTACGTAATTGAGCTTTATTCTTTAGTATGTTCGATGTAGCATACGGAAATAATAAAACAAAAATACATAAATAACTTTAAAAGTATTTATTAAAATCAAATCACCTAAGGAGTATCTCTTTATTTGCATTATTAAATATTAAAGTTTCATGTAGAACAATTTGCCAACAATTTAAAAAGGGTGTAATCAACTTCGCATGCATTTTTACTTAATATTAACGTTTATTGTATTTTTTAGGAAGGTACACTCAAGTGTCATAATCATTTATAAGATCAGCAACCTCGTCATTAACAGGAAGATCTTCCCAAAATTTTTCCCTATTTGGTGGCATCAATTTTCCTAGACGTTGAATGATGTCACGTTTTCTTTTGTAATTAATTCATCTGGGTTCCTCTTTAAACTTCAACAACGGGAAGCCATTCTTTAGAACATTAGTTTTCTCCTCCTTTGTAAATTTTACTTGAACCATATCGCTTTGATAAGGGCGCGGTCTGGCTATCCTGATTTTCCTGGAAGCCGCACAGTCTTCAAAAGTGAAAAAATCACTGACTTTCATATCATGAATTTTGACTTTGCCACTGTTTGCTTTTTCTACTGCGGATTTGATATCTCTGAAATCGTATAACTTTACTATTCTTTTCATCGAAAGTTCCACCTGGTGATGAAAACTATACGCAGGCATAAATGTGTGGCCAGGTTCGAAATAATATTTTAAAGTAATGGTTTCAGTACATAGCCCTCCAGAGTTACCAAATAATTGAGGTATGAGAAGAGGCACCAATTTTTATTTTTCCAGCGCAATTATCAAGCCACTATATGACATTTTTGACGTATCTGACTTCCATGAAAAACATTCTGAACGAACTTACAATGTCTTCTTTTTTTTCCACCTGACCCTGCCTCGTGCCATAAAACTGCGAATGGAGGATCCTTGCTAGGTCCAACCGGGACATAACTTTCGTTAAAGCAATTATGCGCGGACAAAATATGACCGACTTAATGGATTCCATTCTTGGTAACATAATCACCTTTTAGTCCGCGGAATAACATACTGTCTTATCATCACTCCTGGAAGACGTGTAGGCATTTCGAGCACCCAATAACAATTTTGTCTAAATGGTGGTCATGTTCTTTACAAATACTGCATTTGAAGTGTCGTATTGTTTTATAATCTGGGTTAAGTAGGTATTTTTTAGGATTCGCATCGATCACATTCCTCATGTCCGAGTTTGGCAAAAGAAATATTCAAGCTTTTGATAGCCCGTAAAGATTGTAGGAAAAAAATTGCCATTTGTTTCGCAAAATTCGTCATACATATTATAAGCAGTAATTTCGGACGGTAAATAGCGTCGATTCGGTGCATGTTCACGGCGATAGTGTGATATGGCCGGATGGTAACTGTTGATGTGTTCCAGTATTAGGTATATTTCGGTCTATTTTAATTTTTTGGGTTTGTTCCTCTTTTATCAATAAGAACAGCATCCTTTTTTAGTTTTAAGGCCATGTTTATTGCAGAATTGTTGTCTTTTTTAAACCCCAAAGTGTTCAAAAAGAATTCCTTGCAAACTGCCTGTAATTTTCCTGCTACATTGAATGTAAATTCCAAAGTTTTTTTTTCTTTTACAACTTACTGAGGCCTCCTGTTTCTTTCTACGTGTCGGTTCTTTAGATACTATACGTTTAGCGATAATAACTTTCTGTTCACGCCATGTGGGACTCTATCGCGAATAGGATCTGAAATACTTTTAGCGCAACGTTTCCGACAACGATGCACTCCGATATTAATTACTTGGTGTTTAGATTTCTGATGTTCAATTTTCTCCTCCGCCCTTTCTTTTACTGTGGTACTTCGTTTTTTTCTTAGCCTGGGTTTGCCTGCTTTGGTAAGATTTTCTTCACAGAGGCGGGGGAAGCTACGTAGCTAAAATAACATAACTTACAAAGAAATGTATTGAAAAACATATCAAGTTCATATTATTACGTTTGCTACTAAGCAAGCAAAACATATATTACTTGTACGAATCAGAAGACCCATAACTTTGTTCATATGCTTATTTAGTTTCTGAAAATTATTGTATTTTGTTTTTAGCACTACAAAGAAAAAGCATTTGTTCACATCTGTGTTTACTTTGCTAAGTATTCAATGTTATGCTTTTTCATAATAGAAGTCCATCATTTCATTCAAATCGCATGCCAATAAAAAAAAATCATTTGTGGTTACTTAAGTAGTTTTCTGCGTCTTATTTCAGGGTTATGTTTTTTCTTTGTCTAACAGAAAGTACTTTTGAGAAAATGTAATGCACTTGTGCTTGTCTAACTTGGCTTCTATGGGAGACATCGCAAACATTCCTAGATAGAAAAATCACATTTTTTTTTGCTAAACCCGGCAATGTATGTAACTCAATTTCACAAAGTTTGTCACTTATGCTTTTTCTCCTAAAGAGGGCAGTGTAGGGTTCCCAACCGTCCTGTTTTCCCAGGACATGTCCTGCTTTTTGGGGTGTCCTGCGCTGTCCTGGATATTTTTAGTAGCGTCATGGATTTTTAAGAATCCTGAGTTTTTAAACTCACGCGCCTACTGTCTCCAATCGTTTTGTCACTGGGCCCGCGTCTCGTTGTGAAGGTTGTTGATATTTTTTAAAGCTTTCCGCACCTTTTACAATAAAAGCTTATACGAGCTCTCATGAGGATTCCAAACACAATAATGCGTCCTGGTTTTAAACCGAAATGCCCTGGTATTTCTAACTTCAAATCTGGGATTTCAAAATTTGGAGATGGCAACCCTAGATTACTGGATATGTAATAAAGTTACCGGTATTCAATCCATTTCTGTATTGAGTTAATACAATTTCAGATGTGTAAATTAATGTCGTACATAACAATAATAATTATTTATTTAATCAGCAACAAACTTCAATATTTCACAAACAAAAAATTACAATGGTTTACTAAATTCAGGCCATTTTAATAGGTAACATTTGACAATTCATCAAAGTTCAACAACGTACCCTTGTAACGGCGGGCATAAAATAATATTTTTTTTTTTGTTTTTTTAGAACTGCACAATTGCTTAACTTTTTTCAATTACGATTACATATTTATTGTACTTACCTAATAATGGCCGATACGAGTACGAGTTCGGTACGAGTTGTACCGAACTGATAGACGTCAACAGACGTCAAATGTTACCTATTGAAATGGCCTGACTTTAAGGTATAATACAATTCAGGATGGAAAACATAGGTACCCACACTAGGATTGACCTGTATGATGGCATACCTATACCTCCCTCCGGACTATGGTTCATAACGAAATGTTCATTGAATGTATGTGTGAGTGTGGGAGTATGTTGGTTGTGTGATTTGAGTGCGAGTGTGTGTGTGTGTGTTTGTGTCCATGTGCATGCGATGTGTGGCGAGTGTTTGTGTGTGTGTGGTGTGAGATAGACAAAAAAGCATAGATGATGAGCTGGGTGCCTAGGCTACTTTTTATTGACAAACCAAGCGTGCGAAGCCGCGGGCGGAATCTTGTATAATTATATATCAAACATTCGTGTCAACAACCTTGAAGTATGAAGGAGTGCAATGCCTTCGTAGGAATGCATAAATTAAAGGTAATTATGAACAGGCTGTAATGGATGGTAATTGTTATCATAACTTTCATCAGTTAAAGAGAGAAATTGAAGTAGAAGAAGCAATAATTTCATTGCCTAATCAGTTTGCGCATATCGTCGCTGTTCTAACTAAGTGACATAACCGATATTTTAGAAAATATTACTATAAGACGTAAGTGTACTAAGGACACTTCGAATGACTTATAATTTTAAGATATTGTAGATACGTCATACATACATCTAGACATAGGTAGAAGATACAGATACGCCGATTAGACAGATCGGTTCGTCTTCAGAAGTAGATAAAAGTAACATTACAAAATGTAAGTTACGCCAAAATGTCGTTTACGTCACTTAGAACAGCGACGATATTACAAATAACCCTGTATACAGTGCCTGTATATCAATAAATTAATATGAATTGTATGCACTTACCGTATCTCTCCAATGCAGCACTTTCGTCATTAGTGGAATACCGAGCAGCATAACAAGCACGAATAAAATGCTAAGATATGTCCGAAAGTTGCTGAACATTGTGGAGTCCCATTTAAAAACTGTTGACGTATATAGATACATCATTGGTCGCTCATCTGTGGATAAGGCGATCAATTAAGGCTAATGCATGAACCAACTAACTCTACAATCTTAGATCTTAGAAAAACAAATTATATTTTTGATTTTTTTTGTATCCCGTCTCCTACTGGGGATAAGTCTCCTCCATTTAGTGTCATGTATGTGACGACCGCCGTGGTTCGATTCCCGTCGCGGAACTAATGTTTGCATGATCTACAGATACTTGTTCCCGGTCTGGTTGTTTCTCTATATATTAAAAGTATGTATTTACAATAAAATGTATATAAATATTCTACCAGTTATCTGGTTACCATAGTACAAGCTCTAGCTTAGTTTGGGGCTAGATAGCGCTGTGTGAAATGTCCTGCAATATTTGTTTATGTTTTAGGTTGATCGAATTATACCAGCGATTAGTATATTACTAGCTGTCCTCGCACGCTTGAAATTTCCCGTTCCCGTGGAAACATCGGGATAAAACTATATAAAACACTCCTGTCAAAGTTACGCGACGCTTTTTGTAAATGACTTCACGTCAATGAGCAACGGTTAAATTATATGGATATTATTCATACAAAAATACTAAAATCACGTTGTTTTAATATTACCTGGAGATGTATGTTAAGTGGTAACCATTGCCTATTGCAAAGTATTGCCTCGTAGGTAACGCACCTTGGAAACGTGCCCTACGCTGCACTGCCCTGCGACCATCAATTTGAGGCATACAGGTGTAAAGCCTCATGTGCCTATAATAACCCTTCATACCGAAACAGAAAAAGCTGCTTGGTGGCAGAAATAGGTATGTTGGTAGTACTTCCCCGGGCGAGCGATGATTAGTTGTGCACGAATAATCATAATCTCATTTTAATTCTGTTAAAGGATGTGTCTTATTGTAATGATCGCATCCGCATTATTGCATATTAAAAAAATTAGATAAGTACCTACATATGCGGTGTCTACAGGTCGGAACGAACAAACGGCTCCTGGAGGAAAAGTACACAAAATACTTCCCTCCAGGGGCCGTTTGCCTGGGGTTCGACCGGCGATTCGGCCACTGCGCCACAGGTCGCCAAATATTGAGACAATGAGTCTTCGATGACTTACCTCTTTGAAAAGTGTAAAACGCCATTGCTATAAATAACAGCCACAACATAAGCCTTCGATTATTAGTGCGCTTCTTTACCAGCGACCTCAACGTACTCTTCAAGTGGTTCACGTCTAAGAAATCTGTTACAGGGTTGGTAACTCCAGCGGCCTTCAACGATTTCTGTTCTGGTCTTGTCTGCCATTTCAGGAATATCAAGGTGTATAGAGTAGCTACAACCATTAGAGCCGTGTTGATAGCAAACATGGCAGCGAAAGATCGGTTTACTACGTAGTTGTACAGAATGTTTCCTATAAAGAAAAATACAACATCAATACGAACAATAGAAAAATAAAACCGAGTAGGTACATTACTCAAAGACTATTCTAGTGTTTTGTATCCTTTCAAGTTAAATTTATTTTGTACAATTACATAGGATTATCTTCGAGTACGTGTATATATTTAGATTTGTTTTTGTGCATATGTGCTTATGCAAAAAGTATTAGGGGTTGCAAAAAGGTCCTTAACTCAGCATGTGCTGGTTGCAACAACCAGCGTTGCGGACATTTTAAGCAAAATAGGACAGAATAATAAATCAAACAAAATAAAAGTGTGACAAAAAGAAAATGAAACATGCCTCGTACCTATACCATATTTTTTCTAATACAATCCCACACCAAAGCTAGATCAGATAAAACTGTCACGTGTAATCTAGATCTCGAGAGCTCGATAAGCATTACTATCGTTGTTTATCTAAAACTAAGTACATATAGGTATCTTCATCTTCGTTTTATCACGTAATACTACAAAAATGCTTTACGAATATATTTTGATGTTGTAAACCTGCCTTTTGAGTTATGAATCATCCATCAGCAACTATCACTGTTCGATGTGGAAAAATACTCTTGTGGCGATTAATCTTAGAACACAAATAGGTACCTAATGTTAGTAGGTAGTACCTAATGTTACCTACTTATTATTTCAACTTACAATGAGGTCATTCACGATTTAAAAAAGGAAAGTGGTTCCAACTAGCGTAATAGATGGCGCCGTCTAAACAAGCACCCGAGACATGCTCCGCTAAAAATATATTTCTAAACTTGCCAAACTGTAGTCGCAAAAGACAACATCAAAATTTCTAGAGAACATGCTCACTCCGTTGTTTTGTTTCGTCTGGTGTGTGGCAATCAATGTTCTTTTTAGGGTTCCATACCCGAAGGGTACAACGGGACCCTATTACAAAGACTCCGCTGTTTGTCTGTCTGTCTGTCCTTCCGTCTGTCACCAGGCTGTACCTATCTCATGAACCGTGATAGATAAACAGTTGAAATTTTCACAGATGATGTATTTATGTTGCCGCTATAACTACAAATACTAAAAACAGAACAGAATAAAATAAATATTTAAATAGAGCACCCATATAACAACTATAGATGGGTAACCACCCGGGTTAAAACCCATGAGTGGGTTAAAACCCAATTATCACCCAAGTCATTCCACCCACTGGGTTTTTTGAGCGGGTGAAAATGAAATAAGTAGTAATTATTAACAATGACGTCTAAAAGTACCTAGGTACCTTTAAACTTCTTTAGCTCCATCTATATGTATGTATATTTATATACAGTGTTTTTTTTAACTGGGACAGTACGGCAGCACCCATAACCAGAGGAGATCAGCTCAGCATCAGCTCGTTTTCGAAGAAAAACTTTTTGGCATTAAAATTTTTTTGGTCAAGCGTGAGTAGCGCCTTAAAATGAATCAAGTTGGTAATTTTTTTTTGATGCCGATCGATGCAGTTCTATGTAAGGATCATTTTATTGTATCGGATGAAAAAAATCTGAGCAGCGAAAGTTAGTCAAATTTGATAAAATGAATTCTCATACAACAGGAAAATTCCTCCAACAAACCTTTTATTAGATTCTAATTGCACAATAAAGAAGTATTAATACTGTAGCATTGTATTAATACTGTGGCATTGTCAAATACGCAAAAAGTAGACTTAATTAAAGCATATTTCCTCAATCGCAGCCTGGGTAGCGTTCCTTATACCACTTCAACGCATTAGTTGGTCTTCGTCGGTTGAGGAAGTATGCTTCAATTAAGTCTACTTTTTGCGTATTTAAGTTTGCGTCAAAGGAATGCATCGATCGGCATCAAAAAAAAATTACGAACTTGATTCATTTTAAGGCGCTACTCACACTTGACTAAAAAAATTTTAATGCCAAAATGTTTTTCTTCGAAAACGAGCTGATGTTTTAAAAGAAACTGCGCCTGTATCTCTTCTGCTTGTGGGTGCTGCCGTACTGTTACAGTTAAAAAAACACTGTATATATGTATATATAATATATGTATAAAATAATGTTTTGAGGAAATGTCAACCTTCTTTCGAGGCGCATACAGTAAGTACATAAGTTATCTTCTGCTGCTGCCTGCCATCTGTTGTGGAATAGCTGAATTTTTTCGTAATCGAAGCTGATAGATTCAAAATACGAAACGTCGTAAATACTTTTTTTATCTATAGCAAAATTAACTCCATTATACAAGCATGAAGGAGTGTTTTTTTTTGCAGTTTGTATAACTTAGGCTAATTTGGGATAGGAGATATGCGTTCTGGAATATTCTCCGCTACTCAGTTAGTGATGTAGTCTATTGCGATAGCAGTTTTATCGATCGCTGCCATTTATATTAAAATTCTCACAAAAATTAATAAACGTTCATCAAATGGTTTTACACCTTACAAAAATGAAGGGTTGTTAAAATTATAACTTGTACTGGTAATTTATGAGTCTATGTTTGTGTCATCGGGTAACCTCAAAAAGTAACAACTTTTGTATGGTGTTATTTGTCAGATAGCTATGTGGAACTTTATCAGAAACCTGTGAAATGGGCCCTAAGTGTTAAAAAGACGAATAAAACTTACGTCTTTTAGTTTTCAACTGGTAATAACGACATATATTTATTCATGCGCATTATTATTTACATCATGATCTTCGCAAAAAATAGTTCCATTTCTGTAGGTAAATAATAATGATCTTAGTAAGTTTTAGTCAAATATTGAACTAGATTATCCTTAGATTATAGATAACAGCACCCTTTTGTATCCTATAACATTTGAATCAAACCCAAAATCGGGTCCAATCGATAATGACAATATTTTGTGTCACCACACTGGCTGAGTAGTGTTAAAAATAATGTTTTAAGGAAATGTCATGTCTATTCAGTTTCCTTATTTTTTTATTTTCCAATGGCAAATGCACAAAACCGTGCGACGCCAAGAAAGAAAAATAAAAAGGAAATGTCACCCTTATTTTGAGGAGCATACAGTAAGTACATAAGTTATTTTCTGCTGCTGCCTGCCATCTGTTGTGGAATTGCTGGACTTTTTCGTAAATCGAAGATGGTAGATTCAAAATACGAAACGTCGTATATACTTTTTTTATCAAAAGCAATTCGCCAAGTCAAGCGTGCGTAAAGAAGTTCGTCTTAGTAATAAATCGATCTAAATTTAATTCCGACTTATTAATTTTCCAGATTTAAGTGTCTATTAGAACGCTACTATTAATTTAATATTTTAATTACGTTCCTAGTAGGTATCTACCAAAGTGGGCACCTACCTTATTTTAACTTTGGCATTAAAATAGCCAAATACCCATTTTCACCCAGCAAAATGGGTGAAAATGGGTTAAAATCGGGTTAAAACCCAAATCACCCGGTTATAACCCAAATGGGTAGAATGGGTTTTTACCCATTACCCATCTCTGATAACAACATGATATTTTTGCCGTTTTTAGGGTTCCGTACCCAAAGGGTAAAACGCCACCCTATTACTAAGGCTCCGCTGTCTGTCTGTCCGTCTGTCACCAGACTGTATCTCATGAACCGTGATAGTTAGACAGTTGAACTTTTCACAGATGATGTATTTCTGTTGCCGATATAACAAAAAATACTAAACATAGAATAAAATAAATATTTAAGGGGGGCTCCCATACAACAATGTGATTTTTTTGCTAGTTTGTGCTCGATTTTGATAACGACAACAGGTAGACGCTTGAAATATTCACAGAATATGTAGTTATATATTCACTTTAAAAATAAACAATTAAATAAAAATAAAACAAACATTTGAGGGGGCTCTTATACAACAAACATGACTTTTTGCCATTTTTATAGATAATGGTACGGAACTCTTCGTGCGCGAGTCCGACTCGCACTTGGCCGATTTTATTATAGATAATGGTACGGAACCCGTCGTGCGCGAGTCCGAATCGTACTTGGCCGGTTTTTAGACTTGTGTGGAATCTGACTAATCGATACACTGTATCTTGAATTGAGGTTGATGGTTGTTCTGGAGAAGCTTTGTTCCATAAGAACACTGGAGATATAGCAGTTTTCTTCAATATTCCTCTGGCAGTATCTTTTAAAAATAGATAACTATAAGGAAGAAAAATGACACGTACATAAGTACCTAATCCACACCAACTAACTTATAATTAACTAGGTAGATAAGTACGTAAAATAACGCTTAAATAACTTACGGTAATTATTCCATTAGGATGGAGTCACAGATAAATTTGTTACCTACACTAAAGTGAGCTGATCATATTAAAGAAGACTTCAATATGTACGAACTAGGGTTACAAATTGTTTGTACCTATTAGTTTCATTTTGAAAACTCCATCCTTAGGAAAACCGTTGTTTTTGCAATAGGAGACAACGCAAGGTCTAGTCATCTCGTCTATGCATACCCTCCCGTTTGTAAGCAATTTGAATGATTTTGTTCTAATTCAAGTTTTGATTGATACGGCAATTGACATTGATAATTCACTTTCGTTTGGACACAGACAAACCACACAAGTGCATGATAGGCATGGAAATTATTGCCTTTTTTACATCATTTCCATATGATCAAATGATTATTTTTTATCACTGCTATTTCACATGTGAAAAATCAGAGACAATGATTTATCATTATGATGCCGTAATGTCACACTCGCTATTCTTGCTAGTGCTATTTCACATGTGAAAAATCACGGGCAGCGAAAACGCCTGATGAATTCCGAAGAAATACGAACGACTGTGCTATAAATAGCAGATCCGAATGACAACAACCGATATACGATGAATACCGAAAGTGATTTCATTTGAATGAGTTTTAACAGGTTATAGGAGGTTATAGGAGGTATAGGAAGGAAAATAACAGGTGTGACATATGATTTTTCACATGCTACTCGTGAAACGTTCCATCACTAGTGCTTAATGGAGCAGCGCCATCTATTAGCAGTTCTAAAAACATGGTCGTGAAAACCCTTCATTCTTTGTGAGGTTTTTCGTGATAAAAATAGGTTAATTAATATATAATTTAATTTATTAGGATATGATTGTGTAGATACTAAAACTTCACTAAATTTTTTGATCTTAATTTATAAATTTATAATACAATGTATTTGAATAACTTTTTTTTAACATTCATAAGCCTGTAAAGGCAGCTTTTAGTATATGCTTAATAGATTTAAGACATTTTGTACCTGAAATTGTAATTATATTATGATTATATTTACAAACTTACCAATAGCAACTCCGGAAGGCATAGCGCTTAAATAGACCACATCAAGAATTCCAACCCTGAGAGTCCTATTCTTGAGCGACGAGACATCGGCGATGTAAGCGAAGCAGCCCGCGAAGATTGCGAGGTCAGCGCCGGTCAGGGCGCTGGGGAATGCAGCCGTATATACCACATATTCTAACGGCCAAGCTGCAAATTAATAATATAATTTTTGACATATCCATTCGTCTTCATTCCAATACATACTAATATTATAAATTTGAATGTATTTCTGTCTCTCTGTCTGCTTGTTACATTTTCACTAGGCATGGAAACGATTGTATGATCATATGATTATTTTTATCACTGTTATTTCACATGTAAAAAATTACAGGCAATGATTATTCATTGTGATGCCGTAATGTCACACTTGCTATTTCACACGCGAAAAATTACACGCAATGATTTTTCAATATGATGTCGTAGTGTCTTGCTATTCTTGCTAGTGCCATTTTACATGTGAAAAATCACGGGCAACGAAAACGCTCGATGAATTCCGAAGAAATGCGAACGACTGTAATTTGTAGCAGACCCGAATAACTGCGACCAATATATGATGAAAACCGAAAGTGATTTCATTTGAATGAATGACTAGCACACGTGGTTTGTCAATAAAACATTACCCTTCTGCGCAGTTGGGTAAAATGTCTTTGCCTATGTCTCAAAAATTTCAATTCCCCTCATAATCCATATACCAAATTTTATCGGAATCGGTCGAGCCGTTTAGTCGTTTAAAGCAAACAGACATAGAGACAGAGGTACTTTCTAATTCTTAATAATGTATGTATCTACTAGCGGTTCGCCCCAAACTGAGATTTCGCGATTCTCCCATATAGGTAGGTACTAGGTATAAGCTCCGCCTTTGTTCTCGATTTCTGTACTTTTTAATGTATGTATATTCTTGTGTACAATAAAGAACGCTAAAAATATTATTCATAACTTTTGTCCTATGTAAAATTAAAATAGTCCCATGTAAACTTTATATTCTGAAGTATCTACGAAATGATGACCAAATTACTTGACCTACAGTTTCATTAAAATTACAAGTAACGGGAGTAATGGTTTACACTTTTTTGGGGTAGAAATTGCAGTTATTCTGGGTATCTGACTTTTCCCCATATTTGTGTTACTAAACCTACACGCATACCAAACTTCAGCACTGTGTGGTCACTGCCAGTCACTGGTTTACCCTGTACACTGAAAACCCAAACACTGCTTTTAAATATATAAATATGGATACTTACCATTCATAGCATTGATTGTAATCATCAAAGAGAAATAAAGTTTCCCCACAAGCCCTGCTAGCAATATGAACTTCCTCCCTCGTTTGTCGCTGTAGGCTCCGAGGAAGAATGCGAGAAGAAGCGGCACAATATGACTAGCGATGCCGTTCCACTGAAGAAATGTAGATACTGTCACCTGCAGATATAAACTTCCAGATTTATTTCAAACAATACAAACTTAATTGAATAACTAGTGGTTCGCCCCACACCGAGAATTCAAACAAAAAAAATATTACTTGTAATCTTTGACTACTAAAAATAGTGCCACGATATGCACAACTAAACTACTTGCCCTACAGTTTCATTCAAATTACAAGTAACGGGAATTCATGTTAATTGGATATACTTTTGTGGTGTAGAAATTGCAGTTATTTTGGATTTCAGACTTTTACTAAAAACTTCATGAATACCTAATCTCACTGGTGTACCACCCTAAGAATTTCGTCAAAGTTCAGTTTTGTTATTTCTTTTAATAATAACTCAAAAACTACAAGGTGTAACAAAAATATAAAACGGGCGTTAATTTATAAATAAAATTATAATAGTGCCATGTAAACTTTACAGTTGACGACCTCTGTGGCGCAGTGGGCGAATAACCGGCGGAGACGCAGGAGGATGCGGGTTCGTTTCCCGCTAATGGAAAAATGTTTGCATCGTCTACAGATGTTCATTCTGGGTCTGGGTATTTTTCTATATATTACTACTCGCCCGCTGCTTCGCACGCTTTAAATTTCACTCTTGTCAAAGTGACGCTACACTTCATGTAAGACTTCACGTCAGTGAACGACGTTATGTATATTGTTCATACAAAAATACTAAAATCGCGATAAAAAAATGAGGGGGGGGGGGGGGGGGGGGGGTAGGAGGGTAAAAAATACTTTACGCCCTATTCTCATACCTAGCAAATATACAAAAAAAAAACATTAAAATCTGTCGACCCATTTCGGAGGAGTGCGACCCCAAAAACCGTGACACGAGATTTTTATGTATATTAGAACAGAATAAGAAAAAGTTATCTATCAATTATCTGGTTCCCATAGTATAAAGCTTTGCTTAAAAAAAGGCTAAATGGCTTAAATTTGGAGCTACGTAGATCGTGCTGTGTGAAATGTCCAGCATTATTTATATTTATTTATTTAGTACCTATAAAGTATCCACAAAATGCACGACCAAAAACTTCCAAGTAACGGAAGTTCATGTAAATTGGTTAACTTTTTAAGGGTAGAAATTGCAGTTATTCTGGATTTCAGACTTTTTCCTATAGGTATAGTATTTTTCAAACTTTCGCTATGCACATAATAATATATCAGTAATTATGTACAATAATTACTGATATATTATTATTTTCCCTATATTTTTGTCGCTAAAGCTACACGCATACCAAATTTTAGCATTGTCACTGGTATAGCCTGTGAATGTCGACAAAGTTCAATTTTTATTATGGCTAATAGCTTAAAAACTACAAGGCTAAAAATGGGGTCGAAATGGAAAGTTGAAAGACCTTTCATTAGACGTCCCACTTGACCTGATTGTCTAATTATATTTTTTTACCCCTCTTGAATCCCAATATCTCAACAACCCCTCCTACCCCATATTTAGTCACACCAGGATTAAATAAATAAATAAATATTTCTGAACATTTCACACAGCGCTATCTAGCCCCAAACTAAGCAGAGCTTGTACTATGGGAACCAGATAACTGATAGAATACTTATATACTTTTTTTTTGTAAATACATACTTACGAGTATAATACATAGAGAAACAACCAGACCCGGAACAAATATCTGTAGATCATGCAAACATTTGTTCCGCAGCGGGAATCGAACCCGCTACCGCCTGCGTCTCAGCCGGCTATTCGCCCACTGCACCACGGAGGTCGTCAAATGGTCACCAGGATTGTGCCATCACTACCTACCTTAGTACCAAATTTCGGATTAACGCTTCAAAAGTTATCTTCTGACAAACATACCTACATAAATACATATATTTACATACATACGATTTAATCAATATCGATCTAGCCGTTTAGTCTTGAAATGTTACAAACAGATAGTTACTTTAGGAGATAGAGTTACTTTCGAATTTATAATTTAAACTAGAGGTTGCGTAGTGCGCGAGCTGCAAGCATAGTACACTTTTACAAAATGGTAGCCATTTTGTAAAAGTGTACTATGCTTATTTGCTTCCGTTTAGAAGATACGAGCGATTAAATTTTTTTAAGAAAAATCATAAATTTGTTAATAATCGTAGTCGAAGAAGCATCAACGAAGATATCGAAGTGGAAGAATCTATCAAATAAGATATGGAAGTTAACGAAGCAATCGAATAGGATATTAAATTTAATAAAGCAATCAAAAAGGTTATCAAAGTGGAAGAATTTATCAAAGAAGATATCAAAATGGAAAAAGCAAACAACGAATATATCGAAGTAGGAGAAACAATCAAGGAGGATATCGAAGTAGAAGCAATCAAAGAGGTTATCGAAGTTATAGAAGCTATCGACGAGGATTTCGAAGAGGATATCGAAGTGGAAGAAGCAATCAACGATTATATCGAAGAGGAAGAATTATTCAAAGAGGATGATGAAGTGAGAGAAGCATTCAAAATGGATGCCAAAAGCGATGATGACAATAAAATAAAGATTTAATAAAAAATTTGTTCCATTATTTTGTAAGAATTTGCCATACCTAGCTCTGTCCGTTTAGAAGATACGAACGATTTAAGTTTTCTAAGAAAAAAATATAATTTTGTTAAGAAGACATGAAAATGGAAAAAGCAATAAAAACGGATATCGAAGTGTAAGAAGTGATCAAATACGATATCGAAGTGGAAGAAGCAATCAAAAAGAATATCCAATTGGAAGAAGTGATCAAAGAGGATACCGAGGTGGTTAGAGCATTTAAAGAGGATGACGAAGTGAAAGAAGCAATCAACGACGATACCGAAGTGGAAGAAGCAGTCAAAAAAGTTATCGAAGTGGAACAAGCAATCAAAGAGAATATCTAAGTGGAAGCAGCAATCAAAGAGGATATCGAGGTGGAAGAAGTAATAAAAGATGATATCGAAGTGGAAAAAGCAATCAAAGAAATAAACACGAAAATTTACTAAGAAAGTTGCCTCTCCAAAAACAAAAAAAAACATTTGGACGTTTCAAAATGATCCTTGTAGATGTCGCATAAACTTGAATATTTACTAAGAAAGTTGCCTAACGCCCCGCCAAAATCTAAAAAAAAAAATTTAGACGTTTCAAAATGATCCTTGTAGATGTCGCATAAACTTGAAAATTTACTAAGTAAGTTGCCTTATGCCCCTCCAAACACTAAAAAACAAAACTTTGGACGTTTCAAAGTGATCCTTGTAGATGTCGCATAAAATTGAAAATTTACTAAGAAAGTTGCCTTACTCCCCTCCAAAAACTAAAAAAAAATATTGGACGTTTCAAAGTGATCCTTGTAGATGTCGCATAAAATTGAAAATTTACTAAGAAAGTTGCCTTATGCCCTTCCATAAACTAAAAAAAAAATTTACTTCCAAAATGATGATAGTGATGGATGTCGAATAAACTTGAAAATTTTGTTACCTCATGCCCCTCCACCAATAAATAAAATAACAGTAAAATAAATTTTGTAGTACCCACAAGCCGTTTGGCTCCATACAAAAACTAAAACCCTACGAGGGGACATCTGGGAGAACAAACCTGTCAATGAGTCAGTCAATCAGTCAGTCAGTCAGTGATAATGCAGTTGTATATAATATAACTAGAGGTTGCGTAGTGCGCGAGCTGCTTGCAGCTCGCGTGTTATTCTTTTTGTGGAAGGAGCACAAACGGATCAACGAAGAGGATATGAATGTGGAAAGCAATCAAAGAGGATATTAAAATAAAGAAGCAATCATTGAATATATCGAAGTGGAAAAAACAATTAATGAGTATTATCGAAGAGGAAGACGTATTCATAAAGGATGACGAAGTGAAAGAAGCATTCAATGAGGAAAACAAAGTGAGAGAAGCATTCAACAAGGATGTCAAGAGCGATGATGAAAATAATATAATGATTCCACCTAAAAATTGTATTATTATTTTGTAAAAAATTGCCATACTTAACTCTTTCCGTTTAGGAGATACGAGCTATTAAAGTTTTCTAGGAGAAATACATAATTTTGTTGAGAAGATATCAAAGTGGAAGAAGCGATCAAAGAGAATAGCCAAGTGGAAGAAGCGATCAAAGAAGATACCGAGCATTCAAAGAGAATGAAAAAGTGAAAGAAGCAATCATAGACGATATCGATGTGGAAGAAGCAATCAATGAGTATATCTAAGAGGAAGAAGTATTCAAAGAGGATGACGATATGAAAGAAGTATTCAAAAAGAAAAACAAAGTGAGAGAAACATTCAAAAAGGCTTTCAAGGGCGATGATGACAATAAAATACAGATATAACCAAAAATTTTTACTATGATTTTGTAAGAGTTTGCCATACCTTTCTCTTTCCGTTTAGAAGATACGAGCGATTAAAGTTTTCTAGGAAAAAAATCATAATTTTGTTCAGAAGATATCAAAGTGGAAGAAGAAATCAAAGAGAATATCGAAGTGGAAGGAGTGATCAAAAAGGATATTTAAGTGCAAGAATCGATATCAAAGACGATATCGAAGTGGAAGAAGCAATCAAAGAGGATATCAAAGTAAACAAAGCAATCAAAGAGGATATTGAAGTTATAGAAACAATCAATGAGGATATCGCAGTAAAAGAAGCATTTAAAGACGAAAACGAAGTGAGAAAAGCATTCAAAAGTGATGTCAAGGCTGATAATAACAATAAAATAACAATTCCACCAAAAATAAGTAATCAAAGAGGATATTTAAGTGCAAGAATCGATATCAAGGACGATATCGAAGTGGAAGAAGCAATCAAAGAGGATATCAAAGTAAACAAAGCAATCAAAGAGGATATTGAAGTTATAGAAACAATCAATGAGGATATCGCAGTAAAAGAAGCATTTAAAGACGAAAACGAAGTGAGAAAAGCATTCAAAAGTGATGTCAAGGCAATAAAATAACAATTCCACCAAAAATATGTACCAATATTTTATAAGAGTTTTCTATGCATATCTCTTACCGTTTAGAAGATACGGGTGATTAAAACTTTGTAGGAAAAATCATAATTTTGATAAGAGGATATCGAAGTGGAAGAAGCAATTAAAGAGGAAATGGAAGTGAAAAAAGCACCCAAAAAGGATATTGAAGTTGATTAAGCAATCGAAGAGGATACCGAGGTAGTAGAAGCACTCTAAAGAGGATGATGAAGTAAAAGAAGCAATCAAAGACGATATCGAAGTGAAAGAAGCATTCACAGAGGATAACGAAGTGAAAGAAGCCAGGAAGTAGTCAAAATGATATCAAAGTGGTATAAGCAATCAAAAAAGATATCGAAGTAGAAAACGCGATCAAAGAGTATATCGAAGTTAATGAAGCAATCTAAGAGGATATCAATCTTGAAGAAGCAATCAATGAGTTTATCGAAGTGGAAGAAGCAATCAATGACGACATGGAAGTGGATGAACCAAACAAAGAGTATATCGAAGTTGAAGAAGCAATCAATGAGTATATCGAAGAGGAAGAAGTATTTAAAGAAGATATCGAAGTAGAAAACACGATCAAAGAAGATACCGAAGAGAAAGCAGAAATCAAAATGGATACCTATCAAGGTCGATGATGACAATAAAAAACGATTCCACCAAAAATTTGTACTACCATTTTTAAAAGTTTACTATGGCCATTTGCTTCTGTTTAGAAGATACGAGCGATTAAAGTTTTTTAAGAGGAATCATAATATTGTTAAGAGGATATCGTAGTCGAAGAAGCAATCAACGAAGATATCGAAGTGGAAGAATCTATAAAATAAGATATCGATGTTAACGAATCATTCGAATAGGTTATTAAATAGTATTTTTCAAACTTTCGCGATCACTGTACATAATTATTGATTAAAACGGGTATTTATCGCGTATGTACCTTTTTTATTTGTTATCCCGACGTTTCGGCTGTGTTGCAACAGTCATGGTCTCGTGCTGACAGGTACATACGCGATAAATACCCGTTTTAATCAATAATTAGGTTATTAAATTTATAAAAGCAATCAAAGAGGATATCGAAGTGGAAGAAACAATCAAAGAGGATAATAAAAATAAAGAAGCAATCATTGAATATATCGAAGTAGAAAACGCGATCAAAGAGTATATCGAAGTTAATGAAGCAATCTAAGAGGATATCAATCTTGAAGAAGCAATCAATGAGTTTATCGAAGTGGAAGAAGCAATCAATGAGTATTATCGAAGAGGAAGACGTATTCAAACAGAATAACGAAGTGAAAGAAGCATTCAAAGAGGAAAACAAAGTGAGAAAAGCATTCAAACAGGATGTCAAGGGCGATGATGAAAATAAAATAACAATTCTACCAAAACGTGGTATTATTATTTTGTAAAAGTTTGCCATACCTTACTCTTTCCGTTTAGGAGATACGAGCGATTAAAGTTCTCTAGGAAAAAATAATAACTTTTTGAGATGATATCATAGTTGAAGAAGCAATCAAAGAGGATATAAAAATGGAAAAAGCATTCAAAGAGGAAATCCAAGTGGAAAATGCAGTCAAAAAGAATATCAAAACGAAAGATGCAATCTAAAAGGATATCCATGTAGAAAACGCGATCAAAGAGGATACCCAAGTGAGTAAAGTAATCAAAAAGGTTATCTAAATGGAAGAAGCAATCAAAGAAGATGTCTAAGTGGATGCAGAAATTAAAAAGGGTATCGAAATGGAAAAAGTAATCAAAGAGGCCATCTAAGTGGAAGATGCAATCACAGACAATATCGAAGTGGAAGAAGCAATCAAAGAAGATATCAAAGTAGAAAACACGATCAAAGATGATATCAAAGTGGAAAAAGAAATCAAAAAGGATATCTAGGTCAATGATGACAATAAAAAAAAGATTCTACTAAAAATTTGTACTACCATTTTTAAAAGTTTACTATGTCTATCTGCTTCCGTTTAAAAGCGATTAAAGTTTTTTTAAGAAAAATCATAATTTTGATAAGAAGATATCGTAGTATAAGAAGCAATCAACGAAGATATCGAAGTGGAAGAATCTATAAAATAAGATATCGAAGTTAACGAAGCAATCGAACAGGATATTAAATTTAAAAAAGCAATCAAAGAGGATATCGAAATGGAAGAAGCATTCAAAGAGAATATCAAAATGGAAAAAACAAACAAAGAAGATATCAAAGTAGAAGAAGCAATCAAGGAGGATATCGAAGTGCAAGAAGCAATCAAAGAAGATATTAAAATGGAAAAAGCAAACAAAAAGGCTTTCGAAGTAGGAGAATCAATCAAGGAGGATATCGAAGTGGAAGAAGCAATCATCAATGAGGATATTAAAATGGAAAAAGCATTCAAAGAGGATAAATAAGTAGAAAAAGCAGTCAAAAAGTATATCAAAAGGAAATATGAAATCAAAAAGGATATCCAAGTAGAAAACTCGATCAAAGAGGATACCCTAGCAATCAAAGAGGTTATCTTAATGGAAGAAGCAAACAAAGGAGATATCCAAGTGGAAGCAGAAATTAAAGAGGGTATCGAAATTGAATTTACTAAGAAAGTTGCCTTATACCCCTCCAAAAACTAAAATAAAAAAAAATGGGACGTCTCAAAATGATGATGAAGGATGTCGCATAAACTGAAAATTTACTAAGCAAGTCACCTTATGCCCCTACAAAACTAAAAAAAATAAAAATTTGGACATACAAAATAAGCAAGTTGCCTTATGCCCCTCCAAAAACTAAAAATAATAATTTGTGACATCCAAAATGATGATGATGATGGATGTCGCATAAATATTAAAATTTACTAAAAATACGTTGCCTTATGCCTCTCCAAAAATAAAAAAAAAATTGTACTTCTAAAATGATGATGATGATGGATGTCGAATAAACTTGAAAATTTAGCTATCTCATGCCCCACTCAAAAATAAAATTACATTAAAATAAATTTTATAGTACCCACAAGCCGTTTGGCTCCCTACGAAAAGATTAAGAGAGTTACAGCAAACGAAATATACGGTGTACCTTATTTGAACAAAAATATTTTGTATGTGACAATTTTTTTTTGTATGTTAGAGCATTTTTTTTCATAGATCCGGATATAAAAAAATGTTCTGAGCAACATTAGTTTTGGCGCGAATGCTCTAAGACTTGTACTTTCCGAGATACGATATGGATGGGAGCGAATGGGGGACAAAAGGGGTACTTTAGGATTTATTCCCAGCTCATCGGAATTCCCTCTATACGACCCCACCAAACATTTCTACCCTACGAGGGGGCATCTGGGAGAACAAGGATTGCAATGAGTCAGTCAATCTGTGAGTGAGTGGTAATCGAGCTAAATATAATAACAAGAGGTCGCGTGTTTTTCTGTTTGTAGAAGAAGCAATCAAAGAGGATATCGAAAATAACATAGCAATCAAAGAGGTTATCAAAGTGGAAGAATCTATCAAAGAGGATATCAAAATGGAAAAACAAAATAAGAGGATATCGAAGAAGGAGAAGCAATCAAGGAGGATACGAAGTGGAAGAAGCAATCATCAAAGAGGATATCAAAATGGAATAAGCATTCAAAGAGGATATCCAATCAAAGAGCAAAGAGCAATCAAAGAGGTTATCTAAGTGGAAGAATCTATCAAAGAGGATATCAAAATTGAAAAGCAAACGAGGAGGATATCGAAGTAGGAGAAGCAATCAAGCATTATATCAAAATGGAAGAAGCAATCAAAGAGGATATCAAATTGGATAAAGCAAACAAAGAGGATATCGAAGTAGGAGAAGCAATCAAGGAGAATATCGAAGTGGAAGAAGCAATCATCAAAGAGGATATCAATTAGGAAAAAGCATCCTAAGAGGATATCTAAGTAAACATAGCAGTCAAAAAGGATATAAAAAGGAAATATGCAATTAAAAAAAGATATGCAAGTAGAAAACGCGATCAAAGAGGAAACCCAAGTGTATGAAGCAATCAAAGGGGTTATCTTAATGGAAGAAGCAATCAAAGGGGATATCCAAGTGGAAGCAGAAATTAAAGAGGGTATCGAAATGGAAGAAGTAATCAAAGAGGCCATCGAAGTGGAAGACGCAATCAAAGACGATATCGAAGTGGAATAAGCATTCAAAGAGGATATCGAAGTAGAAAACACAATCAAAGAAGATTCTGAAGTAAAAGAAAAAATCAAAAAGGATACCTATCAAGGTCGATGATGACAATAAAAAAACGATTCCACCAAAAATTTGTACAACCACTTGTAAGAGTTTACTATGTCTATCTGCTTCCGTTTAGAAGATACGAGCAATTAAAGTATATAAAAATGATCATAATTTTGTAAAGAGGATATCGTAATCTAAGAAGCAATCAACGAAGATATCGAAGTGGAAGAATCTATCAAATAAGATATCAAAGTTAGGAAGCAAACAATTAGGATATTAAATTTATAAAAGCAATCAAAGAGGATACTGTAGTGGAAGAAGTAATCAAAGAGGTTATCAAAGTGGAAGAATCTATCAAAGAGAATATCAAAATGGAAAAAAACAAACAAAGAGGATATCGAAGTAGGAAAAGCAATCAAGGAGGATATCGAAGTGCAAGAAGCAATCAAAGAGTATATCAAAATGGAAAAAGCAAACAAAGAGGATATCGAAGTAGGAGAAGCAATCAAGGAGGATATCAAAGTGGAAGAAGCAATGATCAAAGAGCATATCAAAATGGAAAAAGCATTCAAAAAGGATAATATATCCAAGTGGAAAAATATAGAAAATGAATTTACTAAGGAAGTTGCATTATGCCCCTCCAAAAACTAAAAAAAATATTGGGACGTCTCAAAATGATGATGATGGATTTACTAAGAAAGTTGCCTTATATCCTTCCAAAAACTAAAAAAAAAAATAATGGGACATCTCAAATTGATGATGATGAATGTCACATAAACATGAAAATTTATTAAGAAAACTGCCTTATGCCCCTCCAAAAACTAAAAAAAAAAAATTATGGGACGTCTCAAAATAATGATGATGGATGTCGCATAAACATGAAAATTTACTAAAAAAAAGTTGGCTTATTCCCCTCCAAAGTCTAAAAACAAAAGGACTTCCAAAATGTTGATGATGATGGATGTCGAATAAACTTGAAAATTTAGTTATCTCATGAACCTCCACCAATAAATAAATTTCAGTAAAATAAATTTTATAGCAGCCACAATCCGTCTGGCTCCCTACAAAAATAGTATGAAACTTACGCTAAACGGTGAACGGTATTTGCACAGAAATATTTTGTATGGAACAATTTTTTTTTGTATGATAGACCATTTTTTTTGTATGGATCCAGATATAAAAAAATGTCTTGAGCAGCATTAGTTTTGGCTCTAATGCTCTATGACTTTTTCTTTCTGAGATACGAGGTAGATGGGAGCGAATGGGGGGCAAAAGGGGGACTTTAGGATTTATTCCAACTCAACGAAACTCTCTCTATACGATCCTACTAAACATTTTCACCCTACGAGGGGCATCTGGGAGAACAATGATGTCAATGAGTCAGTGAGTGGTAATCCAGTTGTATATAATTTTTAGTTACTTTTGTACTTAAGGGGACACCGGAGGGACAATCGCCCATACAACACGTACTACCAAGATCATTTCTAATTGGAGCATATTTCTATCTTAATAAGGTATTATTTTAATTTGAATAGTATTTATCTAGGTTCCCAACCATATATTAGATCAATATACTTACCTAAAATGAAATAGAATCGTATCGCATTCTGCATGTTTTTACGTCATAAAATACCTGTTTTCAACCTAATTGTTTCGTATTAAAAACAACAACATCTTACGTATCCTAGTCATGGGAACATAGATTATATCGTCTAGTTACAGATTAACAACATAATGAGAAAAATACAACAAGTTTTCAGTCATCATTTTTGGTATTACGGAACACGGTCAAAATCTAATCAAATTTAGAATCATTCTATTGCTATCACTGTCGCTCTGCGTGACTAAACTGGGATAGCGATATTCAGGGCGAAGTATTTGACGTGGCCGAAATGAAGTTGCTCTCAGGGTTCGCCGGCCGGCGCGTTAAATACTTGATATTGCCCATTGTTTGGTGTTTAATAAAGTGTTACCTATCTATAATATTGTAAGTATGGATTGGTTAACTCTTATCAAGTAAGTACAGTCCGCGAGGTATACGCTGAGCTTTGCATTTGTGTGAGTGTACATGGATAGTGTAGGTGTGACAACCGGCCTTAGGCGCGGCGCCATTTTCGCCCGGTAAAAACCGGTTTAAACTGATTTTGGGTAACCGGCCTGAGGCGCGGCGCCATTCTGTCTCGCCGCGCTCCTGCCGCACTTCACCTCTTGTACAGACTGCAGCGTGACGTGTTTAATATTATTTTGTTTTTGTTTGATATAAGTGTTAGTAAAATGGATGCCAACACAAATAAGCGCAAAATACGGAAACCATTAAATAGCCAAGTAAAAGAAATTTTGTGTAATTTAAATAGCTATTTTAAAGACATGAACGATAAAGACATGTCAAGTGTGACTACATCAGCCCAATTGGTATCGCCATCGACAGGAATTCCACTGTCAACTGTTAAAAGAGTCTTATTGGAAGGTAAACGTGTTTTGAAAGATGGAACCAAATTCAAATCTCCGAAAAAGACCAGATGCAGGAAAAATATAATAATCATTGATGATTTTGATAAAGCAGTAATCCGTAGAACAATTCATAATTTTCACATTACTGACAAAGAGGTGCCAACAATGAAAAGAATTCATGAAAAATTAAAGGCTGACATTAACTATCCAGGATCAATATGGTCATTGCGAAAAGAAGTATCTCTTTTAGGATTCAAATGGTCAAGGACAGACAATAACAGAAAAATTTTAATGGAAAAGCATGAGATCCGTCACCTACGTATAACTTATTTACTTAAAATTTCCGAATACCGTATTCAGGGCAGGCCTATCGTTTATACCGATGAAACATATATTGACACCACTCACACTTCATCAAAATCATATTCAGATGGCAGCACTTCTGGTTTGAAGAAACCTATTTCTAAAGGAAATCGATTGATAATCGTTCATGCCGGCGGCGAGGACGGTTTCATACCAAATGCGCTGCTGATGTTTAAAGCTAATCAAAAAAGTGGTGATTATCATAACAATATGAATACAGAAAACTATACAAAATGGTTAAAAACGCAATTAATTCCCAATTTGAAGCCCAATAGCGTTATTGTAGTTGACAACGCATCTTACCACAATTCGTTAAAAAATCCCGCTCCCAACTCAAATAGTCGCAAACAAGATATGATTGACTGGCTCAAGTTACGCAATATCGATCACTCAATATCCATGCTTAAACCACAACTTTATCAATTGATACTGCATAATAAACAACGATTTATTGAATATAAAATTGACACCTTATTAAGAGAACATGGTCACAGCGTCCTTCGTCTACCACCCTATCACCCAGATTTCAATCCGATTGAAAATATATGGGCAATGATAAAAGGATACGTCGCGAAAAAAAACGTGTCAATGAATATGGATACAATAATGAGGTTAGCAAATGAAAAAATTGAAAGTATCACTGTACAGGAATGGAAAAATGTTTGTGACCATGCAATAAAAGAAGAAAAAAAGTTTCATGGATACGACGCCGTTATTGACAATATAACGGAAAGATTCATTATTAATACAAACGACACATCAGACGAGAGTGAAAATGATAACGAGAGTGATAAAGAAAGTGACTATGGTGCAATGTCTGGTGTAGAAGATGTGTAGTTATTTTGTCTTTCAAATTGAATTTTTAGTAATAATCACACAATAATATGTACTCATCAGTCAAATACACAGCTGGACTTTATTTTATCAATTTAGTTTTATTTTATTTTAATACTAGAATACTTCTCCGACTTATGTTATGCCTTAAGTACCTACCTAAAATATAATGATATTAATTTTTAAGAGTTTGTTGTCTGACTGTACTTTTGGTGATCACTCACACTAATGCAAAGCTCAGCTTATACCTCGCGGACTGTACCTGCTAGGAAGGCTGACCAATGCTGGGTAAAGACGTGTTGACTGACACGGTCCAAATACGCTTCGTCAAAGTAGCTTTTTGGTCAAAGTTCACTTAGTTTTTTTTTCTTCTTGAAGAATTACTTACACTCCGTTACTTCAAGGAGTTAGGATGGCTGAGGTTAGGTTAGAAAGGGGGTAATGCACAATACACCCTAATGTACCCCACCCTAAAATTAGAATACATCACAATGTGGTAGGTACATCAGTGCTTAACTTATTCCCACTAACCTAGGATTAGATTAAAACAGCTAAAATATTATAATAAGTATGCACTTCACTTGTACCTGTACTTCTTTATTTATTGCATCATCATTGCTTATATTGTAACAAATCTCCGGACTGTAGTTGTGGTTGACAGTGCAAGCTTGAAACACATAGAATGTCTGCTCTATTACATTTGTGATCATAAATGCCATCATGTAGAAGAACATTGTAGGCTCCACAGTAATGTGCTTGTACCATGGTGTTTTGCCTTCATACTGAAAATAAAAAGAAGAGTTTAACTTCACATTTGATAGATTTATTTATTTTTGTAGTAGATGTTTCTGTCTTAAATTACTGTTAGTATAAAAATATTGTTTTTAGTATATAGTGTAAGTAGATGCAATGTAGGGGCATGCAATTTAAGAAGAGAAAATCTCCACCAACAGTTATTCGCAAAATGAATCATGACTGCCAATTTTAGAACTATGCGTATAGGGGTTATACACTTGTAATAACTTGCATCACTGATGTTTATTAATCATTGAACATTTTATTTTCCTAGTTACTATTGACCTAGAAAATGTATTTAAAAAAATATTTATGTTAAGGTAGGTATAGGATAAGTTGCAGTTTTTTTCTAAAACCGTATATTGCCAAACTAAGCTAATCTAGCAATTTTCAAGTTCTAGTCACTGAGGTATTATGCTTAAATGCTCAGAATACATAAACTGTATTCTGAGCCTAAACGTATTGAAATATGAAAGCCGGTCTAAGTGATATTTTGATAAATGAAAATCAGCAGCTTAGATCGTATTTAAATTGCAAGAATAAAATATTCCTTACCATTTCTTCTTTACTTTTATTCATTGCTACAAAACAAAAAATCTTGCAAAACCTGTTTCAAAATAATACGTTGTTATTCCCGTACACAGACACACACTAGAATACATCCACACAACTTAGAAAACCATTTTTTTCACGTGCGTGCTTTTTGTTTGCACTTGCCGCCACAAATGACCTGCAGGGTGGGTGGGTGTCTAAAAATCTAAGTTGGATTTATCTGACGATTTCGACTTTGACAATCATTTCGAGGATCAACTGTCAAATTCGCATTGTGTAAGGGTCTGTCAAAACGAAAGCGAGATGAACGAACGAAACACCCTTTTGAAGCATTATTTCGTAGTCTGTGGTGACGCCAAAATAAAAAAAATAGTAGTCTGTGGATTGCTTCTTCATATTTTTAACATCGTTGCCAGAAGGTTACTTTTGTTACATTTTAGGTTACTTTTACCTTCGTCAGGGTTCTTCCAGGTTACTCGACTCGGAAAGTTACGTTTCAAGATCATGGATTTGTGATTTTCTAGAATAATTATTTAATTACGTGTGACGGAACGCACATTTGAGGTGGGCTTTAGAAACGACCTGCACGAATGTGGTTTCTGAAGGTTGGGTAAAGTACCTAAGGGTTGCTTTTCCCTACCCCTTGGTACCATTTTTTCCGCAAGCAAACGTGAACTGTTTTTTTATTAATATTTTTAAATACGTAACATAGTAATGGAACGGATTTTAATAAAAATCTCTACCTGTACAGTGCGACACAAAAGAGTAGAAATTAATTATTTTGGAATTAAAAAGTCACGCTTGCTGGCAACACCAGAAAAATAGTACCATAGCCGTCAGTTACTGATAATTTTCGTGAGTTTTTTCTTGGTTTTCACTTAAATTGTGTTATTTGCGGATTGTGTACAGTAAAACAGTGACATAATGAACAAAGTAATTCGTAGCGGTGCCCGTGAAATAAAATATAAAGTATTCATGCGGTGTATGGCCCAATAGCAAGCCGGAAAACTGTTATCGAAGCTAGACGACGTATACAAACGTACAGCTGATTATACTGGTGACTATAGAAAATTGTACAAAATACTGCTAGGAACCGCTAATGTATGCAGGTAATAGTTATTCGTTTGATTAACTGTGAAATTTTACACTCGATTTATTTTTTGAGGTTATACCAAGAAAAACAAAATCCATAGTATTTATAGTGCGACTGCTGCATTTGATCATTTTTGCTTATTTCACTCATTGAGAAATGTAAGCAAGAAACCAGCAGAATGTGTAACGAAAATATGTACCTACATGTATACAGGTTACATATTTTACATGCTAAAAGATTTTGTTAGAAAAATATAAAAATTATGTAAAATAAAAATCAAACAAACTTTAGGTAATGTATTACAAGTAAAGTATTTGTTATAAAAACAATACTGGTATGTAATGTACATATCTTCCTATCAGTGAAATATGTTGGAAGTATTTTAACGGTAGTTTTGTTTATTATTGTAACTATATTATTGTTTCAATTATATTTGAATATAATATTATTATTTATTATTTTAGGCGTCTCTGAGAGAGAGTACAGAAAGTCGGATAGCGAAGCAAGGTATTGAAAAAGGTGAAAAATTCTCAACACCTGCGAAACAAAGGGTCGTTCTGCAAAAATATTACACGATTTTGATACATGTGCAATCCGACCAAAAATTCATTATTTTTATACTGTTTATGGATATTTAAATATGTAAATAATAGGGCGTCCTTCTGTGTCATAAATAAAATATGTTTTGATTAAGCCGTTTATTTATTGCACAAACACCATCCATACAGAACTTAATGATTGAATCGCCATGTTTGACGCGCAGTGTTCGGCGCAATTTTGTTCGCACGTGCATACCACTATCGAACGATAGTGGTACGCACGTACGAATAAAGTTGTTGCGTATCATGCAACGCAACAAATTAATTCGTACGTGCGTGCGCGGCAATACATTTTCTGAATAAGAGGTTTTCGTTTCACGATTCCCAACTGGCTCGATAGATGTCGCTAACTGAACAAGGGGCTTCAAAATGGGATGGTTAGATATGTCTGTGGCTATCAAAATTCTAGGTCAAACTTGTTTTTAGTTGACAAACTACTAAAATTACAGCAAGAAAATAGGAACAATACGAAATTGCCGTACACAAGATCATAAGAAGAGGAAATAAGACGATTTTTCTTTATTTTATTATCCAAAGTACCTAAGTAGAACTTTGACATAACCACTGACGTAACCATCCCTTCTTGGAGCCCCTTGCCCCTATTGTTTTTTTAATCGCAAAATGAAAACCTCTCATTAGCAACCACACTCGAACAAATTGCGTGGCCATAGAGAACTGTCTAAAATATCTGACCTATCATAAAGGAGAAGTAAATATCCAGCTGTTGATTTTAACTATTTATGTAAAATAAATGTTAGCAAAATAAATAAAAATATATAAGTATCATGATTGGTTGCGTCGTACTGACTGTGTTACTATATGAGCGATGGTGGCGCCCTCATTTCTTGTCAACTCTTTTATGTCGTTCTTTACTTTCCTCTAGGGTCTACTGTATATTGATAGGATGGAACGTAACTGTGCCGTTTTATGCGTTAAGAAAACGACTGACATTTCAGAAAAAAGAAAAAAATATTGGTTATTCATCCCCGGTTTTCTTAGAATAGAATAGGTTAAGTAAATAAATACGGATACAGCGTATACTAAAGTGTTTTGATAAATTCGGAGGCGTGGAGGGAGAGCAACCCACAGAACACTAATACTCTCACGAGAAGAACTATTGCTTCATACTAAGGAAATGCTTACAATACAAGGCACACTAGCGCCTTAAATAATTATCATGGAACTAACAAGTAAACGCGGGAGATTCAAAGAAAATTTGAAATGTAGCGTATACATACGTATATATATTATGTGCTATATGTTTATACATATAGCACCATCTATGTAGATTATTGCTATGAATAAAACGTTTTAAACATTTTTTAATATATTTATTTTTCTGACTAAGGATTGTTTTGAGGCTTCCTCAATAAACCCTCTATTTTTAACAGTACAAATCTTTTGATACATATACAGAATATGGAATGCAATATTTTATTTATATAATTTCATCATGCACTTCACACCACTTCAGGCAGTTGGATTTTATTTCATCTCGTACCTGGGCCAATATATCTTTTACCTCAGTCGGAATGGCAAACTTGTTCAATCTATTTCTTTCATTACTTGTAAATGAAGAACCATCAAAATGTTTTTCACATAAGAATTTATTTTGTTTGTATAACTTATACAATGACTAGTCAGATGTCCAGACATCATTAGGAAAGCAATACTTTGCCCAAACTTTTGCCCTGAAAACAATATTTGTTTATTGTAATTATCAAGTAACTAGATCTTACTAGTATTGATGTGCAAAATATACTTACTTTAAAGATCCATGTATGGAAGGAAAAGGTAATCTATGGAAGGTCAAAAACGAATCTTCCTTTGAAGATACACCGCACTTAGCGCACGTTAAACTCATTTTTGCCGACCATGTTGACTAATGTTATTCTTTTGGAAAACACAAAGAGCGTCCCGTATCGCTGTGGACAAATCACAACACTATGCGTCAATATCGCGTTAGAGTGGTGGACTCTTAGATCAATACACAAAAACGTCTAAGTCAAAGTCAAAATCATTTATTCATTAAAATCACAAGGATCACTTTGAAACGTCAATATTACTGCCTGGGTCTTTGCGACCAAGCCAGGAAAGAAAGGCAAGAAACAAGGCTGCTTGTTTTTTTTAATGATCCTTTTAGAATACATCACAATACAGAAAATAAATTACGTCTAAATTGTAACATTTTGAACGAGTTGGAGCAATTTCAATCCCAAGCTTCTCTATCATTTAAATAATTCGATATTTTATAGTAGGCTTTTTTATAAAGATTTTGTTTAATTGCGTTTTTAAATTTGATAATTGTCAATTTTTGTACATCACTTGGGATTTTGTTATAAAAGCGAAAACCTTGCCCTTTAAACGATTTACTAACTTTATGGAGTCTACAACGGGCGAGTTTATCTTTATTTCTTGTATCAAAATTATGATTATCGCTATTTTTCTTAAACAAATTAATATTTTTGTGAACATATATCAGATTTTCATAGATGTATTGACAAGGGAATGTCATAATATTTTTTTCTTTAAACTTATTACGTAATGATTCTCTGGGGCCCATATTATAAATTGCACGAACAGTTCTGCAGCACTCCCCCACAGCAGTATACCGTATGACATAATGCTATGGAAGTAGCTGAAGTAAACTAGTCTAGCTGTGTCGACGTCTGTAAAAAGACGGATCTTTTTGACTGCGTATGCCGCAGAACTAAGTCTCTTCGACAACTTATCAATGTGAGGGCCCCATTGAAGCTTATTATCTAGGGTTATATCTAAGAATACGGTAGTGTCCACAAGAGCTAACTCCTTGTCTTTGATTTTTATATCTGCTTTAACTTGTGTAACATTAGGTAGTGTAAATCTAATACACTTTGTTTTCTTTTAATTTAGAAGTAAATTGTTTACATTGAACCATTTTACGATTTTAGAGATTGCATTGTTTACATCGTCAAAATCTGTTTGTCATCGCTTTAATTTAAATAAAAGTGACGTGTCATCTGCAAACAATACAACTTCATGATCGTCCCTTACAAAATGGGGAAGATCATTAATATATACTAAAAACAAAAATGGTCCCAGAATTGATCCCTGTTGTACACCCATTTTAACCAGAGACCCCGGAAGACGCTTCCCATTCACGTCAACTCTTTGCACTCTGCCACTTAAATAAGAAGTGAGAAAGTCTAGAGCAACGTTCCTAATGCCATAATGGTGTAGTTTCCTGATCAATGTGTCATGGTCTACGCAATCAAATGCCTTGGACAAATCACAAAAAACACCTAAAGCGTCATGCATGAGACTTCTCCCAGGCATCAAATACGTGCGATGCTCAATGCCAGCATCAGTGGTTGAGCTACCCCTGATAAATCCGAATTGTTTATGATGCAGTAAATTATGAGAATTGAAATGTCTAAGTAGTTGATTTAAAATTAGTTTTTCAAATATTTTACTAAATGTCGGAAGTACTGAGATTGATCTAAATTTACCAGGATCAGAACTAGTGCCTGATTTGAAAAGTGGAGTTACTTTACTGTGTTTCATTAGATCAGGGAATATACCACAGTCAATACACATGTTGAATATTATAGCTAGCTCGGGAGCAATTATGTTAATCAATGTTTTTACGACGCTAACAGAGATACCCTAGAGGTCCGTGGTTTTCTTAACATTTATCAGTTTGAAAGCTTTTATGATGTCACCACTATTTACATTATCAAATTTGAATTGTGTTTGGCATTCCGTTAAGTTTTCTTTCAATAATTATTCTGCGACTATGGGAGAGGATTTTAAGATCTTTATCGCAGTGAAGTCTATTTCTCGCAAAAATATCTTATATCAAAAGCGTCTCTAGCGCAGCGGAGTCTATTTCTCACAAAATACCACACAAACACGGAAACGAAAGCGTCTTTTGCGCCAGTCTCTTTCTCAATATCACAACAATAAATCGTCTATTATCACAGTAGAGGTAGAGGATGTAGCTCACACGATACACTAAATCGCATCGATAATGTCGCGGTTACAGATACATTCACTAAATATCACAAGAACTTTAGTAAACAACAAAGAAACAAACGACTAACGACAAAAATGAGCAGAAATAATCGGCCATATTTGATTTTTTCAGTGTTGCTAGGTCCAGAAAAAAGCTTTCTATTATTTAGTAGATTTTAAAATTCACAAGTTGATTAAATTTTGATTTAACAAGCCAAAATAAAAATATAAACATGTAAAAAAATACTTCAACATCCTCATCATCTCTTTGGTGTTTATTAAAACACCATTTTGTCATCGGCATCGATCTAGTTAATTTGTAAAATCTACCAAAGTACTATACTTTTAGTAACTGGTCATACCTCCTCAGGTCAATATATCTTTCTCTTTTTTTTTGTTGAGCTCCATCTAATTTCTACAAATCCTTATGCTCGCTGGCATTGGCTGACTCCACAGTTGTCCACCCGTGGAGCAACCTCTGTCAGCTGTAACAACACGCAGGCACCGTATGAACCATAGCGGCTGCAGCTAGTCGAGTTAGAATCTAAAACTTCACATCTCCTGACGGAGAGAGTAGGGGTAGCCCTACCCCCTTCCCCCCTCTCCAAAAAACTATATAAGAGCAGCTCGTTTCTAAAGCAATCCCCACAATCGCCCTTTTTCATCATCCGGGTTGTCTACAGCAAGGCTAGTGTAACTTCCTGTCCTGGGTATACAGGCTCGTACGTATTGCAGCGAGTAAATGCGTGGTGCACTGTGTGTTTTGCGTGAACTGTAGGGAAAGGACTTAGGTATGTGACCCACTGCCCTGGCATCTACTCGCGGGGTCTATGATCCCCAGGTCACTAAGTTCAGCTATTCGTCGCCTGCCATAAGGCAGTTCTTCGGCTCTTTTCGTTTGTTATTCTGTAGCGTAGACTGGTGCATCGTGGCATTACGCAGGTGATCACATTTCTCGTTTTTTTCTTCCTAACTACTCCTCGGTGTCACTAATCGACTCGAATTCGTTCGTAAGTTCATGATATCTTGAAATGCATCATTTGGTTGGTTGTTTTTATAATATTATTATTTTGTTTTTTATTAAAACAAAATGTGAAAATTTAAATAGAAGACCCATCAAATGTCGGACATCTCAAATCTCGAGCTCTAAAAACCGTTGCGAGGCGAGGTATTTTATGTGTTTGCGCACCAAAAACATCGCGCTGCGTTTAATCAATATTTTTATAAGTAACATTATTGTATTTACATTTTTTTGTACATACTAAAATCTAAATAATATACTTCCTAATCAGAAAGTCTAATTTTTAAAACGCCTAAGAAGTAAAATGCGTAAATGCCATGTCTAAACAGAAGAATGCCCAAGGTTCAAAACACCTAAAATCGTAGGCATAACTACCTACTAAAAATATCAAACAATCAATTTGATTTAGACAGACATGACGGACAAAAATGGTGCTGGCGACAGGTTACTTTTTTGACAAATTTTCTTTGTTATCTATCTCTGCGAAAGAATGAATGAATGTACGGTACGGTAGTTTAGAAATAACAAGCAATTTTCCAAAGCATGGAGTCATGTGCCACCAGTGTCTGCCCGACACGTAGGGGATGTTTAATACTTGCCGCTATCGGCATATCGACACTACTAACTGACGCAGTGGTCTCGAACGTCACCGAGCAAGATCGGTAGAATTGCCAGCTAAAATCGGTATATTTGTACCCAAAATCGGTATTTGTTAAAAAAAGTACAATATTCAATCAAATTTGTTTATTTATTTAAAAAAAACTTACAGACTAATTTATAACAATCCTACTTTAGTATAATTATTTATTATACCAATATTCTTTGGCCATAGCCGCGGCCATCTTCGAATTAATTTCAAAATCATAACAATTAGCGGTATTATAGAGTCGTTTTGAATGTAATAGACCAGTGATTGATTCAATAGACAGCATATTTCGCTGTTTTATTTTCAAAAGATTAATATGTAAAAATATGCGTTCAACGATAGTGAATGGGGAAGTGATAAAATGTTAAAGATGAAATTAGACAACAAAGGAAACATTTTCTCATCGCGTCTCATCGCCACGCTGTAGTAAACTTACTTCATCCCAAAATATTTCTACATCATCAGGAAATGTTTTGATTTGTTCACAATTTCTTAAAATGCGCCACTCTGTATCAATTTCCTGGAAATCATTGCTGTAAACAATATTGGGAAAGAGCCTACTCACAGGAACTATCGAAGCAGTTTTGCCAATTTTAATATATTTTGGATGTCTAAACCTATTATTGGGTTATCGATATAAAAATCTAGAAAAATCGTTATATTTCGATTTTTCAGTACCGATATGGGCATATCGGTAGAATTACCAAAAATCGGTAGGTCCGAGACCACTGACCTGACGTATGAAGTGATACTAAGAAAATAAGTAGGTTACTTCTTTAAAAAAAGATTAATTTTGTATCACTTTAGGGTTACTTTTAACTAGAGCCCACTGGCAACACTGACCATTAGTAACCTAATCTGTCTGTGGTTCCAAAAACCTATTGCTTACATTCTTTCTGTGTGGTTTTTTTGTTAGTTTGAAATAACGTTAAATGTGTTTGAGCGATTTTGAAACGAACGGTTGACTTCTGCTGGAAATTCACAAAATCTGTTGGAATCGTCAGCAGTGCCAGATAAAAGATAATCCAGTTGCGTTGCCGAGGACATTGGAGGTCAGAAAACTATGGATTCCCCTATTGATAATTATTTTGCCACAAGAAACAAATCATTGTCGACGAATGATCTCTATGCGATTCCGATGCCAGACGACAGCCAACAAAGTAATAGTACAGCACTGCCCGATAATTACCAGGAAGATAGTCCGAAACAATTTGCCCAATCAGGTAGTACCAATCACTACATGCCTAGATCTAAATCTTTCTCGAGTCCAAAACATTTGTCACAAGAGGAGAAAAAAGCAATGGAGATTAAAAGTAGGAAACAATTCGAAATAAAAGCTTATCGCATTCTGAGAATAAGACCAAAACTGTATAAAAGACCTATCACTGTCCCAGAACCATTTAATCTTACACAAACTCGCGAAAAATTCTCTGAAAACAAGTCCCCCAACAAAGTGATGAAGTTCAAAGCCCATCCTGCAACATTATTTATGAAGCCACAAGTTCCTACAATGTCAAATAAGAAACCTTCAATTCCTAAATTATGTATACCTGAGCCATTTTCATTTGACAAACTTGATGAAGAAAGGAAAAAGCGCAAAGAAGAAAGGATTAGGCAACAGATTGAAGAAGAGAAAAAACTGGCAACATCTTTCAAAGCCAATCTGGTGCCGGGAGCGGTCAAAAAACACACCACCAAAGGATTCTCATCCAAATCTTCTACATCAAAAAATAAAGATTAATACAAGAAGCTTTTTAAGGCTGTTTACAGTCAGTTCAACTTGTAAAGCTTATGAAATTTGCACTGACTTCTCAAAAACGGGCAGCAGAGAGACAAAAGTTTGATAAACTGTTGAAAGACAAGGTGGATGAGATAGGTAGAGAGATGTCGACATGAGAAAGAAAAAAAAACAAGAGATGGCTGAGCAAAAAAAAAACAGGCAAAAATATGAGCCTAATTGAAATATATTTGCTGGAAGCATGGATGATAAAAATCAAATAATAATCAATCTATAATAATCATTTTAATACATCAATTTTAATAATCAATCAATAATATCAATCATTATAATACATTACTTATCAATCATTATAATCAATACATCAAATATCCTAAAGGAAGACCATAGAATAATCAATAAAAAAAAGTTGCACTCCGGGAGTGCTGAAAGAAGTAAAAACTTGAATAAAAGCAGACTACACTACTGATACTTATATACAGAGGTGTTGGTAACAGTAAAAGTGTCGCGAGTTCAATGGTTTTTTCCCATCTCAAAAATGCCCAATGCCTAAAGAAGTTTCCACTTCAATAAATAAAATTAAAATTATTAAACAATAAAAAACCAGGCATTTATCTACCAAAGAAATAAAGAGACTTATTAATTATATAAGAAAATCGAGTTTTATTTGTATCCTTTACATGTAGGAAGAAGGATGACCACAAATTGTAACTACAGTAATTGCAAATTTGTTAAAAACAGCCGTGTATAGCATTTATTTTTGATAATCATGCTACTTATGATAAATATAGATTTTGCTGATGGGATTCATGATAAATAGATTTGCCTGAGGGGGCAAACGTTACCCACGTATTCGCCATCAGGCGATCTTTCTACCTGGCCTAGCATGGGCAGGTGACAAAATTTTTATACAGTTTTTATCCACGCAAAGAGACAAACTTGACTACTCCACTCTGTAAAGCATGGCAACAGGGGAAAGGAAAAGTATATACCTACTTACCCTTATTAGGTACATATTACGTAGATATAATGTCTCCCCATAGAGCATGAGCGCGGTGGAGGGTGGATAAAATTTACTGTTTTGACATTGGAAGGAGACAAATTTATCCTGGTCAAAGCACGTGGGTATAATTTTATCTCCTCATCTCAAACCATGTCTCGTGCCTGTTGGTTGGTATTTGATTTTAACACAAGAAAATGGAAACAGAGCGAGGAAAGTACACCGGCGATCTATTCGGGACGCCAGCTATCCTTTCGAATTTACCGGACATTAAATTCCATCGCCTTTTCCGAGTGCACAAAGCTTGTGCACTACCTTTGTGAGGAGCTCAATGACGCGTTGAAGCCTATTAATGCTAACGGAAGCTACCAGAGAGGTACCTACAGGTCAAGACCATGGGCTGGCCATTGCCCAAACAACAGTCAACAAATATTTGACTCAGTTACTGCAGCTTAGTTATTGTCAGAATTTATGTGAAAGAGGTAGGTACCTACTACAATAATAACCTTCCATATTAGCACAGTTTTGCACTACATCTCTATTTAATTTACCTACAGACTGATGCCAAAGTGGATCATATTCCCAGGAACGGAGCAGGTTAGGCAAAAGGTGTCAAGAGGGTTCTTAGCCAAGCATGGGTTGCCTTACATATTAGGAGCTATTGACTGCACTCGTGTGGATATTTTCCCTCCACCTTTTCCTGCTAGAGTGCAATACAAGAATAGGAAAGGGCATTCCATAATTAATGTTCAATTAAATTACTTAGTAGGTAAGGACCAACATTTAGAACCTAAATTATTATTGCCTAACTCTACTTACCTACCTATAAGTACCTATGTACTTCACCTTGTTTATTACAGATTGGGGATGTAGACTGCCGAATAAATGCAAGATTCCCTGGCAGAGTCTACAACCAATTCAAATTTAATAACTCTTAATGTAAAGGGAGAACTAAAACGCCTATACAACCACGGATGAGGGAAGTCATGTGTGTGTATACACCAGTGGAATCGGACAATACTACCTACCTTTTGGGTAGGTACCTACCTAATTACTTAAGTGTTTTAATTTCAAGTAACCATGTCATAAAACAAGTAGGTACCTAAATTATCCATACTAGATTAATAGCCATGTATAAAGTCACTACAGACATTAAAAAGAAATTTGGTATTTTCGGGTTATAAATAACGTACTGAATGATTTACAAGTGGTTTTATTTACAAAAAAACAAACAATTTAGGTCAGATAATACACCACATCATAATGCCTATATATATGCCATAATAAGAATATCATATGCCATAATAAGAATACGTGGCACCAGCCCACAACCAGATAGCAGGATACACAGCACCCGCGCCAATAGATAAAGATAATTATAAAAGTATTAATCTTTCTTGATATTTCAAATAATATTGAATTAATTCTGGAAGGTGTGACTGGCCCGCAGTTAGTTCACGAAAATGATTATCTTTGTGAATATCTGAAAAGTTTAAAATGTAGACCTTAATAAAAATTTAATATTTTATAGGGGACTCCAGTTATGCTGTAAAGCTGTGGTTGATGACTCCAGATTTGGAAGCTGAGCCAAATAATCCTGTAGAAAAATACACCAATTGGCATTGCCAAGTGCGGAAATGTGTAGAGAGAACCAATGGGGCACATTTAAAAGCCTCGGACATGACAGAGTTTTGCACTATGCCCCAGAAAAAGCTTCACAATTAATTTATTTATGTGCAACAATTTACAACATCATACTCCAATCATACTAAAGGTCAGTTACATAGTTAACTAATATAAGTACATACCTACTTAAGTTAAAATTTGGACAAGACAATTTTTTTTCTTGTGTAGGTAAGTAGCATCTTTTCACAATATTTTTCACTAAAATAATAAATATTATATACTATATTACTAACTATATTAACATACCTTATACATATATTCTAAATTTCATGGTTTATAGTAAGATAGTTAGTGATTTTCTCTTCAAAATTGTTTAACTTCAATTATATATTTTAGAATTTCAATGGACAACTTGGAAGAATCTACGTCTGTACAACAGCAGTTGCATCCTGTGGAGCACACATCCAGGTTGCTCACAGTTGCAAGACAAAAAAAAACAACCATAATAAATACTTATTTTAACTAAAATTGACTTTTAGAGATCACCTTTTCATTCCCTTCAGCTATGTGAGCTTTTTGTTATGAATATGTAGGTAGTTCACGAAAATAAAAATCTTTGTGAAAATCTGAAAAGGCATAAATAGGCATAAATATTTTTTAGGAGGACTCTGGTTATGCTTTAAAAAAGGCAAACAATAATAGACACTTATTTGAACTGAAATTGTACCGAGTACCTTCTCATCCTTCCAGCCTATTTTGTTCACCTAGATGAGCATTCTGCTCCCTAAGCAACCTGTTATGCTTCCGCTGTAAATCATTTCTCTCTACGACAGATGATGCTATTCCCTGAAAGATAAGATAAGATTAAAATTGATTTAAAGTAAATCAAAATTAGTGGTAAGTACATGCAGCAATAAATAAAATTTTATGTGAAGCTATTGTACATGTAATTTTTTTCTTCCTACCAGCAGGAAAAACCTTTACCATACAGTCTTGCCCTTGCCTTTGGGTTAGTGCGGGTGGTACTGGTGGTAGTGTTGGTGACTGGTGGAATATTTTCTTGGTCATCATAATCAGAAGGCGGGAGAACTATGTTTAATATTGTAGTGGATGATGTTGACGGTATATTGTTGGAATAGCTTGTTGTTGGCTGTGTAAAATAATTGTAGTCATCCTCCACCACCTTCATTTCAAAATTTCACTTCCTGCTATAAAATTACAAAGTATTAGCCCACATGGTTTTAAAAAATAAATTTTAACATTTCATTTGTAGAACCTTTTAGAGACCCCTCAGGTCCAATCCCTGTAGAACACTCATGGCCAATAGTGTTGAGTATCTTGGTCCCAATCTCTGACACTATCGGGACTTTGACCATGTTGATAGTGGCGTGATGTGCCCAAGCAGCTGCGGCATTCTCAAATTCGGTCCTCACATTTTGCATACTCACTTACCTCTAGCGCCCGGCCTATGTGCTTGTTTATGACTTTGTAGTAGGTAATACTCAGCAGCATTAATATTAAATTTGCAATATAATTATAAACAATTAAATTGTATTCTTTATTTAAGTGATAAATAAAGGTAAAAATAAACCCGTGATCATGGCGCATGCATCTGCGCCGAAATATCGGGATACTCAAATACTCACAAATCATGGTAAATATCCCGTTTTTAGTATAAATAATAAAAATAAATGTGCGGAACCCTTAGTGTAATCTGACTCGCGCTTGTCTAATATTTTCTAGTACCTAGGCAGGTAATACATTCCCACATTAGCAAAAAAAAAATACGGAGCGGAAAAACAAAAGTTTATATTAGGCATTAAGTTAGATTAATAAAATATTTCATAATAGGTTTGATCATTATTACCTAAGTTATTCGATAATGTACTTATATTTATACCTACTTAACAGACAACACCTATCTATTGTGTCTTAGGCTCGGACTATATGGCATACCATATGGAGACCCCCCCGATTCTGCGAATCCCGGGCATGTCCCGGTTGCTTCCAGGTAAAAATCGGAGTTGGTTGGTCAGGGGCCGTTAAAAAACGGTCCCTGTCAAGCCCGGATGCCATAGAGTCCGAGCCTAAACAAAATTATTTTGATTTGACTCCGCGTGTCCGCGCGCCGCGAGTACTTTTATGCGACCGAGATGCGGTAAAGCGGGGCTGAGATTCGAGGTTGGGCTGAGGTATAGTCAACTCTGAGGCTAGCTCGATACTCGAATTGTACTATTATAAGTTACGTGAATTTGCCCCCTGATTGGCTGAGATAGCCACAGAAGCCATAAAACCAATAGTGATACTTGATAACCACTGTTTCGCCCCGAACTGAGATCTCGCAAGTCTCCAAAAAACAAAATAAAATATTCATAATCTTTAAATAATAAAATAGAGCCACGAAATGCACAACTTACAGTTTCATTCAAATCACAAGAAAGTAGTTCATGATAATTGGTTACCTACTGTTTTTAGGATTAGAAATTGCAGTTATTCCTGATTTCAGACTTTTCCCTACATTTGTGTTACTAAAGCTACACCAATACCAAATTACATCACTGTGAAGTTACTGGTGAACCCTGTGAATTTTGTCAATGTTCAGTTATTATTATGGCTAATAACTTAAAAACTACAAGGTTTAAACTAAAAATAAAAACGGGGTCAAAATGCACGCACAAATACCTTTTATTAAACGTGCCATTTGACCGGATAGTATCATTTTGGATTTTTTACCCCTCTTGAACCCCAATATCTCAACAACCCGCCCACATTTTTAGCTCATTTAGTCACACCAAAATTGTGCCATTACTACCTAACTATACGTATATACCAAATTTCATGATCGATAAACGCTTCGAAAGTTATCCCCGGACAAACAAACATACATATTAGGTCCTTACATATGAAATTAGCGTTTTGTACGGGAGGAATATAAAGTCAATTTTAATTTATTACATATATTTAATTAATCAAAGTATGCACCGTTGTTATCTATTCACTTTTGCCATCTTATAGGTAGTTCATTGATCCCTTTACTAAAAAAACCATGGGGGCGAGAATCAATAACCTCTTTGAAGGCCGTTTGGACTGCCGCATCGGAGTTGAATTTTTTTGCTTGTAAGAAGTTGTTCTAATTCCGGAAAAAATGGTATCTGTTGGAGCAAGGTCCGGGGAGTACGGTGAATGTCGCAGACATTCCAATTGTAGCTCATCTAACTTACCTAGTGGTTGTTTGTTGTGCAGTGTGTGGTCTTGCGTTGTCGTAAAGCATCAGTGGCCTAGAGCGATTGACCAATCTCGGTTGTTTAGTAGCTAGTTCTTCCTTCATGGTTTGCAGTTGCTGACAATCTGCCGTAATCGTTTGGCCAGATTTTAGAAAGCTGTAGTGAACGACACTGGCGCTAGTCCACCAAACACTCACAAGTAACCTTTTCTGAGTCAATTTTCGTTTAGGGCAGGATTTGGCTGGGTCTCCAGGGTTCAGCCATTGCGACGAGCGCTTCCGATTAACGTACAGTATCCACTTTTCATCACAAGTAATAATTCGATTTAAAATCCCTTCATTATTGTGTCGGTTGAGCAAAGTAACACAGCAGTCGACGCGTTTGCAAGTTCGATTCACTGATTTCATGAGGTACCTATCGTTCAAGTTTTTTTACTTTCCCGATTTGCTTCAGGTGGATTAATACAGTTTTATCACTTACCCCGAAGCCTGCAGCTATCTCTGAAGTGCTTTATGATGGATCCGCGTCCACAATAGCATTTAATTCTTAATTTTCCACTTTGGTCTCCGGCCGTCCACGGGGTTGGTTCTGAAGGTCGAAATTTCTAGAACGAAAACGTTGAAACCAAAAACGTGCCGTGCTTTCTTTTGCGATATCAGCGCCGTACACATCATTAATCCTTCGAGCTGTTTCTGCAGCACTGGTGCCACGAACTTGTATTCGTAAATATACCGATATTCCATTTTTTCCATTGTGCGGTAATAAGCGACGCCAAAGAAAAAAATAACGAGGATAAACAAATGAATGACTGTTTTCAAAACTCAAATGTACCAGCTAAATGAATTATGAATTTTTAACCAATGAGGAGATATTTCAGATCAAAGTGGTCATGGTCAGTCATGGTCACGACAAAATGCTAATTTCATATGTAAAATCTAATACCTACACACATACACACAACGCCGATTTGTCCAAGTTGATTTAGAGATCTCGCTTCGCTCGATCAACTAACCCGACTTTTATATACACAGGATGTTTGGTAATATACTGACGATATTCAAGTGACGGTTTTTCAAAACATTAAAAAAGACTTCATAAAAAAAACTACTAACTAGTTATATTATCAAATTTTAAAGAAAATCGAAAGTTTAGGTGACTATTTCGATATAAAACTTACTACCTACTCTTGCAATCGACATCCATAAACCAAGACCGATTTGATATATCTTTCGTAAATGGCTGTGGGTTTTGGGTTAGAATGGGACAACAATATATCTAGAGACGTCACCAATACAGTACATATCTGGGTTCGATGGCAAGCATTATGCAATAGCACAACTTATGTTTAATAAAGTGTTTGTTTTTATATGACAAAATAAATTTCACATTTCTATGGTAAACATTTCATAAATTTATTTATAAGCTCATCAAAATAACCCCTTTCATTTTTGTGCGTAGGTATATTATATCAATCACCCTATATAGGTACTATAGTAAGACTAGATGACCCGCCGAACTTCGTATCGCCTTGACATGCATATGATGCGGACTGCCAATGCATTGTCAATCGGTCATCATTAGCTGCATGTATGTATGAGAAAATTAATTTTCTTCATAATTACTTATTGCGTGAATTTTTTCTATATTTTAATAGTTATTCTGCTATTTGGGCGGAAACAAATCTAACAAACCAAAGATCATCAAAATCGATCCCGTCGTTGTTGTGCTATAGGTAAATGGTGTCACTAACCCGACTTTGTTCTATATATATATATAGATAGAATATTTTATATCTTAGGCTAGCGTTTGACCACTTTGACCACGATCTCGCCTGATGGTAAGCGATGATGCAGTCTATGAGAACTAAGCGCAATGACTCAAATTATTTTGTGGTTCGAACTTTGAATCAGATATTAGTTTGAACTTAACTAAGTCTCTGCTTTGAGTAAATATCTGTTTGAACCACATATACCTGTATTTATTTGTTTGCTTTTGTAAATTCAGATTTTATGTTTGTTTATACGATTTTAGTAAAGAGCTGAGTTGTATCTTCAAATACAATGCAAATATTTTGCTGAAAGAATGTCTGGTTCATTGTAAAAACTGTAAACTGTTAAGCAAATTACGTTACTGACCGTACCTACTGGGGCTCCATAAAACACAGACAATTTCTGAAAGTTTTATAATTCTTCAGATTCGGAACACAAAAAGAACAGGAACAGAACAGAAGGGAACAATGACACAATCCATTATATACTAATGTCCGATATCAAACAAAAGCACTGCTGCTTAATCATTGTCACTTAGGGCACATGACATGTCTCACGGCTGGCGATGAGCGAGAAGCGAGTAGAGCTAGAAACTGGAAACGAGTTGGCGAGCAGCGAGAAGCGAGTGTGTAATTCCTATAGTTGTCTCACTGGGCTATAAAGCGAGTGAGCGAGTGCCGCGGGCGATACTCATCATCTCACGGCGTGTGTTCTGACCGCCAAGCGAGCATCGCTGAGCACGTATCGCTGAGCGAGCGAGTGGTGTAGTCGCTGTGACAAAATAGTGGAGATCGAGTTCTCGCCGGCAGTGTGAACGGCCAGCGATCGAGTGATAATATATGAGTCTCTTTTACTGACACGGAATCTTTTGTTCGTTTCTTGGGCTAGAAAATATGTAGTTGATAGCTAATCGCTTACTCAACGGTAGGCCGGCAAGACAAGTGCCTAAGACTGGGACTATAATCATAGCTGTAACCTCGAAATACAGAAAAAACCAGAAGCCGTGAACGCGCTTAAATATTGAAGCGTCAAAAACTACTCCAAAATAGAGTATCAACAAATGGCGTTCGCGTAAAAACGCGAACGCCATTAGTAACTCTAGTGACCGTCGTCACGCGTGACGTGTTTTACAGTGTTCAATTTAATTAAGTTATGGCTTCTTGTGTCGTCCCAACATGTATAACGTCAACTGGGCTCAAAAAAAGCAAGATGTGATCACATTTCATACGTAAGTAGCGCATTTAGATGTAGTGTTATTAGATCATTCAATAAATTGTTTGGTTTGTAATTGTCATCAATAATGATACCTCCATTTTGCTGGTGTTTTAAAATATCGAGAGTTATTATTTTCCCTACTTTAGAAATCTGAGAATGGAAACTTAGTTGTTTTATTTAATTTATATTATTGTTTAAAAATACATAACGACCAGCTTGCAAAATTTATACAGGGTTACTGGCTATCACGTAAGCAGTTAGCATCCTTTTAGGGACATGTTCTGTATCTACATAAAATCTAACAGCTTTTGTTTACTTACTTTTAAAACATTAATACAGTAAAAAGGAAATAAATTGGTTTTTATCGAAGCCGTGTTTTATTTTAAAATCATTAAGTTTATTAGGTACATAAGTTGGTTTTACATATTTATGAGCATTATATCAGGTTATCTGTTTGGGGTGTGCTAAGCCGAAAGAGGGACTATTGTACTCACTATTATGAACAACTTTTACTATGAGGCCAACCAACACTGAAATCATGAAAAAAATCAGCTGTTCTATAAGATGAGATAAGGTATATGTTTTGTCAGGCATCTCAATTAAAATTTTCTTTGGAAGAGCTGATTTTTTTCGCAGTTTAAGGTTACCCCATAGTAAAAGTTGATCATAATGATGATTACAATGACCCCTTTTTCGGCTTTGTATACCCTAAACAGATAACCGTGTATATAATAGTTGTAGTAATTATTATAATATTTATTTGTGTCAATCATATTAGTGCTAGCCAGGTACGCAGATATAAAATATATCTGTGATACCTGTGTATTATAGGTAATTTGGATTTGATTAGTTGTATCTTACCTAAATCATTTACCACAAAAACGGGTAAATAATGACTAAGCTAGCAACATTACGCGGGTAAGAAGGCGCGGGACGCGGGTTTTGTTCTAAGGACACAGCACACGGCTTGCATTCACAGCTGATGGCGGCTTCTGTTTTTTTCTGTACTCTGAGCATACGGTGATAATAGTATATTATGATACGAGTGAGCCAAGTTGTACATTATACATGAGGCTGTGGGTTGCAGCCCGAGCCGTAGCCGAGGGCGTAAATCAGCCGAGTGTCTAGTGAGCAAGTTGCTCACGAGTTTCATACGCACTTTTTCAACACACTTGCGAGGAAAAAACAAACATGCATTGCATAAAATTTAATCAACAATTGGTGAATGTACAATTTTCAAAACGATATTACCGTACCTTCATTTACTTCTTGTGTAAATGTCGGTGACAAAGGTAAATCACACAAATTACTGGAAGGAGAAGGCATCAAATAACTCATGCTACGAGATGTAGATGGTTGTGGGTTACAGTACGTTTTGATATCAACACCATGTTTGAGCTTAACCATGCTTCTTAACATGGAATAGATGCACCACAGGGAGCTGGGTTTGTATGTATTGGCGAGTTCAGAGAAATACGCCATAAACACATTTTCAGAAAATGACTGGATTTTTGTTGCTCTTCCATTGTAGGAAACTATCGTATGCAGCTAAGTACTTTTCTCTAGATTTTGCAGGTATTAGGCTTTCATTTGCATTTTGTGCTGCATTTAGTATTTCTTGTGGGGTTAAATCTATCATTTATTCATTTTCTGTACTAAAACTTGACATGTTTATATTTATTTACCACACAGCAACAAATGTGATACAAACAAAAAATGGGAAATGGCAAGCAAGTTTTTTTTTGCACGCGCCAAATGTAAGGTGATTAATTACATATTTTATAGTCATACAACCTACTTTTATTCCAAAAATGTAAATGGATTTTCAGCGGCATAAAACCGCTTTGTTATTACAAAACTGTAATACCCGGTTAAATTGAAAATGCTCTGTTTACTCGCATATAATTTGCAGTTAGGTAGGTACTAACTTACCTTTGTAGGGATAATTCTATTACACACTAGTGTGTAATATTATTACGCACGCGTGTGTTATAGTTCGGTTTATAACCCTAATAACGATGTAATAAGGCTCACTTTACGAGCAAGTGTGTTGAAACGATAATAGTGCTGTAATTCCGTTTCTTTTTAAAAATGCAATTTCCCCAAGTTCATAACCTGCTTTATGTGAGTATACATACTAAAGCAATCATGCTGAACATATAGGTAGAGGTACACGTATATATTTTATTAGGTACTTATTATACCTACCCACAACAAGCTGGCTAGAGGAAGGTATCTTAAAGTAGGAGCGATAGAGGGCAATAGTGACTTACACTTATGTATATTAATGGGTATGTAACTGTAGCGAAATCTATGAACATTTTGAGAACAAGGTACTTTGTCCTAAGCTAACCTATAAAATGTACAAGTACGAGTATGTATAGAGAAAGTTTATTAGCTGAAAACAGAACTACCTATCCTAGATCGCGTAACGATTTCTTCTGAGAATCTGAGCTTAGGTAAATACTTCTCAAGCAGTTAGGCACACGTACCTACTTATAAACGGTCGCTCGATGAGACATTTTACACATTAGGTACATAATTTTGAAAATTTCTGATGTTTAAAAATGTTTGAATAAAATTATAGTGATTAGCGAACTAGGTAGACAATTTTTATTTCCACTTTGTTTACCTACATACTCAGAAATTAGTTCCTCAGGGCAGATGATGATGATAATCTTACTGGTAGCCAGACTAGATTCAAGTAGGTAAATTAATACACATAATTAAGTAGTATAGTGGCATAAGGATAACGTTAGTGTGGCGTTAAAGGTGACACCTCGACAGTAAATAAATGGCTGTACTTGAGCTTTCGGCACATTACAAAGCCCCCTTTACAAAGCACAAGAAAACATTAATATACGGCTGAGTGTGCTATTAATATCGTCTGTACTGAAACACGGGAAGAGCAGGAGTTCGATGGTTCCTTGGTTGGCCTGACTGCAGACCGTGGATACAAGCAGCATCAGTCGCCCAAACCGCGACAAGTCCTTTGCAGCGCAATGCTCTTGCAGAGAAGCTAAAGTCTGGTCTTGCAGCAACTCCACGTGTGAAGGCATGTCTGTGGAACCTGGGAAAGTAGAACTATTTTAGAACCATACAGCACATACCCTGTCTGTCCCATGATGACTAGCTCAGTCACCAATTACAACAGTTTGACAATTCCTTTGGGTACTTGATGAGCGTTTTAGTCACCAGGCGATTTACAAGTTACCAAATACTAAGTGGCAGGATCGCTGTCACATTTCTGATAATTTCCAAACTTGTATAGCTACTTACCTAGAGATAAATTTATCAAGTGCATTTTATTAATAACAGTGGGGGGGGGGGGCAATGGGGCAATATTATGGAGGATAAAAAATATGAACGCCTGGTACAGTCGAAAGCATGAAGCGTTACACTTTGGAAGTCTTTACCTCGATGACGATTGTATTAAGAACGGTTCTAATATCAATGCATAACACTTCACAAGCCCTCGACAGCACAATAACTAAATCAAACTATTAAACACAGTAATAATTATTTGTTTTAACAATAATAATATTTAATTAAAACATAACCTGCGGGGATTTTTTGCATAACTTTCAACCACTTTATCATTAAAATTATTTAGGTTTTTATTTATTATAGCTCTGTGTACACTCATCATAGCCCGACCATTAAGGCGAGCTTCTGCCATGGTGCTTCTTAGCCATGTTTTTTGCTAAAGGATCGCTCTACTGTACAGGTCGTGCATGGTAAAGCATACAAAATTTTCAATGCTTTTTACGTTTAGGGAAAGAAGGAATTTGTTTCTTTTAGCACATCAACAACTGTAAGATTTGTTAGATTAAGCCTATCGTGCCACAATTGCTGCCAAAGTTCTATTTCATTCTTAATGTTCGGTAAATCATAAAACTGGGCAATAGATTCACAAGTTTGTTTCATATTTTCAGTTGTCTTTTGCATCTGCGCCGGGTGTAACTTAGATAATGCGGATGAGGCGTGTTTTTTTCAGCAAAACGTACTTCAAGGGAGGTGATAATTGAATCAAAGTATGGTATTACTAAAGACCTCTTCCAGTATTCTGAAGGGCTTTCTGCTGGATGATTGCTTATATGACGTTGTTTCCCCGTAATAAGCGGCATTGATGTAATGTCCTCCTCCAGTCCGACTTTCTCCGCAACAGCAGTAGCTTCCTTTATAATTTCGTCTGTCACTTTTTCCGGATTTTCACGGTGGTTTTTAATTAAAAGTAAAATCCTTTTAACATGTTCCGAGGCTTTGACCACGTCCGATTCTAGTTCTAGCGTCGAGTAGCAATACTAGGTTTTACAAGGATTGTAGTCGATTTATTCAACTGTAACTGTAGATGATTCTTATGAACACTTACAGATGGCATTGTCCACAAAACTAATTAAAATTGTAGGTATGTTCGTAACAATAACTTGTACTTTAGGTATGCCGCATACAAATTATACAAAACTAAGTGAATGCTGTAATGCTGGTGAACGGCTGTCGTAGAAAGAAATGCAATGCACACACACACCATACCTACATTTTACCTACATATTTTTACACTGGCAAATATTTTTACACTTTTACGTTTTGGCAAATCTGATATAGTCGTAATGAAAATGGCGGCGATTTTAAAAACGGTGTTATTCTGAATATTTCAATACTTTCTACAATATACATTAAACCTTGTGAATCTATTTACGTTTTGTCATGCGATGCGGAATTTATTAATAGGTAAGGAAGTCAAGGGGTCAAGAAGTCTAGGGGGGGGGGGGGACTGCCCCCCCCCTGCCCCCCTTGACGACGCCCTTGTCTAGAACATAAACTTGGAGAAGCGGAATTGTATGAAGAGCTAAATGCGAGCGATAGAGTGACAGAGCTACAGAACAAGATCTTAATGGTGCCTTTCCATGCTTGCCAAGCTTTGGCAAACGTCTTCAAGCCGCAAGCGTAAATAAATCTCGCTTGGCATTTGGAAGTCGTTTTCATGCTTGTGAATGCGTCAGTGTGCTAAGTGCACACAAGTATGGCGGACACCGAACTTGTGTCGGCTTTTGCGTTTGGTATTACAAATTTTTCTTTGAACTAATAGAAAAAAGACGATTCGCTCTGGTAATATTCCAGGAACGATAAACTCTCTTCGTTCCACCAGCCACAAATTTTAAACAAAGAACTACACATGCGCTCGTCACGAGATCACAATGGCTACTAATCGCAACGCGGACCAAAGTGTGAATGCGTCGCGAGCGCTTGCCGTAAGCGTCCTTTGATCTGTGTCCAAAAACCGACACTAGACCGGATCAGAGACAAGCGTCCGCAAGCCGAGCCAAACGCTTGTATTACTCGTGCGCGATAACTTGGGACCTGCTAGGAATGCGACTCCCCGACCGCTTCCCCTGCACTTCCCCGATGGCGCCCGTATTGTACCGCATCACTATTTTTTACTAGGGTTTTTAGTCTCGTTCTGGCCTACGTCACGTAACGACGCGCTCTGGAATTCTTTTAGTTTTCGTTTGTGTTATTGTTTTGTTGTTGTTAGTTTTTATTGTTATAGTTTGTGTCATTGTTTTGTTGTTGTAGTTTTTGTTGTTATAGTAAATGTTGTAAATTTATCGGATACCTCTTCGTCAAGTGATTATAGTGAGACTGAGGACGAAGAACAACCTCTAGAAGGCATAAATCCACTAAGTAGTGACGAAGATGAGATAATGTAAATAATAGATAAAATAAATGTATAAACTTAAACATTGTATTTTTATTTTATTCAAATAGTGTAAAAAAGATTAGATAAAAAGCAGCGTCCTCCCTGAGTAACATAATAAATTAGGTTAAAAAAAACAAAGACGAAGCCGCGGGCGGCTGCTTGTTATGTTCGCTTTTTTGCGGGCGGTACAAACACGCCAATATGACGTCACCGCGCTCAGGTCCCAACTTATCGCGCACGGGTAATACTTGTGGACGCTTGCCGAGTCTTGGCAAGCATGGAAAGGCACCATTATGATTAGTTCATTTCCATTTGTGTACTTGCCAGTTCGAAATAGCAGTGCGGTCTTGATCCAGTCGTACTCGGATTTATCTAATCGACATCTCGAGATTCTCTTCAATAGGTTTGTTACTTTTTTTAGTTCGTCTTTTATATTTTGCCGCTTTGATGCTAAAGCAGAAGGTACGTGATCTGTAAACATTAAGTCATACATTTAATTTAAACTTGCTAAAACATAATAAAATAATGCATGCATTAATTATAATCTGTAGTTCGACATAACACATCATCATAATCATCTCTTGTCGGCCAAGGACGTCCACCGCTGAACTGAACGTGCTTCGCCTCATATTTTCAGAGCGATCGATCTTCTGCGGCCTGCATTCAACGTGTTGCTCGGCGGCGGTATTGTACCTCCTTGATAAACCGCCTTTATTTTATGTTGTTGTATGAAAGAAATGTACATACACGAAAAATGAAAATTTTTAGGTAGAGTTTTCATTGAAAAAACATTGGTTGTGGTACCGCCAAAGAGTACCGTACCGACAGTAGCGTAACTACATATACCGTTCGAGGCCCGTGGCAAATTCATCAGATGCGCGCTATACAACGTGCAACTGTTAACTGTTTGCTACATAAAAACATATAAGAGATTTACAAAGTCTAACTAAAATATAATTTGTAATTTTATCTTAAAACTTATAAAGGATCTATAGCCTGCAGAGATATTTTAATTGATCGAGCGAAGCGAGATCTCTAAATCAATTTGGGCAAATTGGCGTTGAATTTATATGTATGTATGTATGTTTGTTTGCCCGAGGATAACTTTCGAAGCGTTTATAACATATTATATGCGTTAAAACATTGTCGGTCGAATCACCGATAAGACGGTACGAGATAAATCCCGTATTTATAATAATGATTGTCATTTTATGAATTTTTGCAGTATTTTTTTTTAATAAAAGTAATGCGTGAGTATAATTTATAGTGACCAAAACCTTATTAATATTAGTAAAGAGTATCTACTTGTACATACCTTCATCAAAATAGAAGGAATATTGAGCTGCAGTGATAAAGAATATTTCCTTCCAGTTAGAATGCAGAAGGATTACTTGTTCGGAAGCTTTCATTTGCGCAAAAATAATGACTCCATGCATCCATCTAATAGAAGCAACAAGTAATTTTGCAGCGGGATCATAAATTCCTTCAGTGGATATCCTCCCGTAATCATAGTACTTCTTCAGTTTCATCTCGAATAGTCTGGTTTCCTCAGAGCTCCTGCCATTGATCTCATTCTGGTTCTTTTTATGGCACTCCCTCTCGTCAACTGATATTGCTTCTTGGTGTTCAAACTGCGCTGCTTTTGAGACAATATGTATCGGTGGTTCAAAATTACTTGGTGAATGAAGATGGTATGTCGTTCTGGAATCTAGTGGGAGAAAAATACATTTACCTTGTTACCATAAAAAAGTTAAACAACTGTTTAACGCGAGTTTAAAAATTACTTTACTAGCTTTTTAGGGTATTTTTTACACATGCGCTAAACAGTGTTTATATTTATTTTGTATATTTTAGAGTTCCGTACCTCAAAAGGTAAAAAAGAAACCCTTAAATGATCACTCTCTTGTCCGTCTGTACGTCTGTCTGTCCGTGATCACCAACAATTTTCTCAAGAACGGGTGGACTTAGCAAGTTGAAATTTATACCAGATACTGAGGTCTACAGTTCCTATTAGGTGTATAAAAATTAAGGTCTTGAGTCAACACGACACAAAGATATGGGCAAATTTAGATTTTCGCGAAAACTTGTATGTACCAAAATTTACCTTAATTTTCAATTTTTTTGTTTTTCGGAATATTCCCTTTACTTCTGCGGCTTATTTCCCTTTATTTTTACTTTACCTCCCTTTCCTTACCTTTCTTTTAACCAAAATTGACAATTCTAGGTCAATCGGAAGTACCTACCCTATAGGTTTTGGGTCGAAAACCTATATGGTAGTTCCCGTTGACCTAGAATCACGAAATTAGGCAAAAAAACATGTTACTTACAGCACAAAGAAAGGAAAAATTTCAAAAAATAACAAGAGTTGAAAATTAAAGAGCGTCCCTATACATACATAGTTGACGACGATTAAGATCGTTTTCTGAGTTGTACGTGTGCTCATACAATTTAGAGGACTAGCTTAATCGGCACCAACGTATGTTACGCTTAGTATAAGTTTGTATCTTATATAGTAAGGGCTGTGGATTTTGTTAAATAAATAAAATAAAAAACCTCAAATAAGGTAAATAAATCAAATTGTACTATTGAATAAAATAAATATTTAAGTGGGGCTCTCATACAACACACATGATTTTTTGCTGTTTTTATAGATAATGGTACGGGACCCTTCATGCGCGATTCCGACTCGCACTTGGCCGGTTTTTTAATTAATTTTAAGTAGAGTAAATAATCAACTTAGTAATATGTTATTTTTACATAGCTTTTTAATAAAATTGGTAATTTGATATAGATACCTATATAAGTTTATTTAACTTACTAACGTACTTGTATCAAATATAAGGTATATTATAAAATAAACATTCATCAACAAAGTAGGTAAGTAGTTTATCACAGTAAAGTAATACCAAATTGACAATAATCAAACCCAAATCGATTTACCTCTTGAATCATCCTCAATCAATCCTCAAACATTCATGGACCTAAGATTATCTGTATTGTAATTTTTTAAATAACCTGTTTATTTTATCTATACAATAACATTACCTTCAAAATTTTATGATAATGTGTAGGTTCGTTTTAAGGCTCGACCATGCGATTTTTTTTAAATCTTTTTAATGCAGTTATTAAAAATAAGTAAGATGGTCGACATGATTGCTTTGAACTTACGTGACTAATATAAACTTGTATAGTATACTACCTGCTTGAGGCTTGTTCTCAAAAGGGCCATCGGTTTTGAAAACTTCTTCTGAACTCGATACTTCATCTTCCTTCATTTTGTCCGAAAGTGAATCAGGCTTTTCTTCAGGTTTTTCAGGAACGCTTCTTTGTTCCAGCGATGTAAGTGACCTGATCGAACTGAATTTATTCGCCGTCTGTTCTAAGAAGAAAGCTCGGTTATTTGGAGCATTCAAAAATAAAATGAATGTTAGAAAAAGTGACAGGATAATGTCAACTTACTATCCACTGTAGCAGTGGAGATGTCAGTCGATATAACGGGCGGGTAGAAAATGTTTGTTGGCAAATATCCGGGATGCGGTACGGGATAGTGCAGCGGACTTGAGAATAAGGGGATCTTAAAAGAGTTCAACGAATTCAGTGCATTCACCTCAGGACCGATAAAAGGGACATCGGGTGTCGAACCGGGAACTCTTGACATCGTAAAATCTTGGAAGGAGGATCTATCAAGGAACGAGTGGTGTGCAGTCGGTAAAGTGTCTGCGAAGGTGGGCACTATACCGCTGTATGTGTGAAGGGAAGGGAAGGCGGAGAATGTAAGTGGGGCAGGACCGGGTGCGAACGTTTCATTTCTTGCGAAGGTGTAGCCAAGTTTCTGTAGAGCGATTTGATGAGGCGCCAGTGGTCGTGGCGCACGCTCGTGCTGGACAGCTGGAAATTAATGTTACAATAGTAAGTACCTACTTTACGGAATACCTTCCCTCTTTGTTTCATATTCATTTATTTCATGTGTAATAATAACCAATATAATAACCATCATAATTGCACATGACTTTGAGTTACAATGACAAATTTTCAGAGTATGAGTGATAAACAGGGTTTTGGGAAACACGGAAAATCGCAAACCGAAAATAAACTAACACGAGATCTGCAAACTTTGTTTAATATAAGGGTAAGTAAGTGATACTAGAGTAACGTGCGCGAAAGAAGGTGGCAAGCGGGGTGCAATACATTTGATAATGTACCTAGAGTAGGTAAGTAAATATCTGTGTGAAAAGCGGCTGCGGACGACAGGCAAGCTTGGTTGAATGCCGCGGCGTGCATTATGTTTGTTTTCATAACACTTCTGGATGGGCTAGGTCAGGAGGGTGTTTTTGAGAGCGTGATTTTATGGTTTGATGTAGGTAGTCGAGTCGAGTTGAGTAGATATTATTTAGATGATCAACTATTATCAACCTGATGTACCTATTTTTATTACAGTTATCGTTATTACGACATGTATTGTAAATATTGTAATTGGTATAATTGGCCATGGTCGTTCTAGTTACAAATAAATAAATAAAATAAAATCAGCATACCAAGCTCGAGTAAGTTTTAGAGGCATGCTCGAGGTGCCTTCAGCAGAAGTGGAGCGGAGGAATATTTGAAGAATTGTCTAAAGATGCGGGTGTTAGTGTCTACAATCTTTTACAACAATATTCCGTAATATTGAAAAGTTCAAGGAATTTATCATTAAAAATAAACATACATACATTGTTACCACTTAACAGTTAAACTAGTGGTTCGCCCCGAACTGAGATCTCGCGAGTCTCCCAAAACAAAAAAAATATTCTTAGGGCGACTCGCGCAATGATGCCTAAACGTATTTAATGGCTACTTATTATTTAAGGAGTTGTCGAGTCATACAAATACGTAAAATTTAAACATGTTTAGTCGCTAAATACGTTTAGGAATCGTTGTGCAAGCCGGCCTTAATCTTTGACTAATAAAATTGTGCCATGAAATGCAATTAACTAACTTGATCCATAGTTGCATTCAAATTACAGGTAACGGGAGCTCATGTAATTTGGTTCCTCTTTTTTGGGGTACAAATTGCAGTTATTTTGGATTTCATACTTTTCCCCATATATGTGTTATTAAAGCTACACGCATACCAAATTTCAGCACTGTGGGGTCACTGGTGTACCCTGTGAATTTTGTCAAAGGTTAGTTTTTATCATGGCTAATAAGTCAAAAACTATAAATAATTTATAAAAACGGAGTCTCACACCAAAATTGTGCCATCATCACTACCTACCTATGTATTAAATTTCACGATTATCGGATCAACGTTACGATAGTTATCCTCGGACAAATATACATACATACATACAACGTCGATTTGCCTAAGTTGATTTAGAGATCTCGCTTTGCTCGATCAAAAATTGATTAACGCGTTTTTAAAAAAAACCCTCACCAATTTTTGTATAGAACTTTTATTTAAACACACGGTTAACATTGTTTAATTTTTGTTTGTGGTAGGTAAGACCCAAAATGTTTAAATTATTATTATTAGTTTTTATAAAAATGGTTTATTATCATGATAGTAATCACCCCGTGCCGGCTTTAAGTACTGATTCCGGGACATCTTGTAGTGAAATCTGTAGGAAATAAATAGATATTCTGAATCATAGTTAGATAGATCAGCGGATAGATAGCGGAGGGATTCCGCCCTCGCATTTTTGTCTGTCGCCACTTAGCGACACTTGTCTACCGCAAATACTTGAAATGTCTCCTAATGGAAAAGACATGCTGCGTCGAAGCAACTGGGTAAATGCTTTATTGAGACAAGTGCTCGGGCCTGCTCTATATTGATTAGCGTTAGGTAATTTTCCTTCTTTTATTCTTTCCTGAAAGCTTCCGAAATGGTTTAGAGGGTAAGTATTACTAGTATTAAGATCGCGAGGCATAGAAGTAAATAAAATTATGCACAAACTTATCTGCATAATGTCATTGAATAAATAAATTTAGAACGTATAAATGATTATACGTATTTTTTATATGACCTCAAGATGGGACAAGCATATGGGCCACCTGATGTTAAGTGGTAACCATCGCCTATAACAAAGTGCAACGTGCTCTAGGATGCACTGCTCTGTGTCTATCAACTTAAAACATACAGGGGTTAAGCCTCATGTACCTGTAATTTCACCGGCACCCTTCAAACCGAAACATAGAAATGGTGCTTGGCGGCAGAAATATGTATGGTGGGAGTACTTCCCCGATCGAGCCCTTTCACATACTCTTCTACTATTACTAGTGGTTCTGATCCGTCCATATTAACGTTACAGCAAACTTCCCCGCTTTTCCCCCCTCCACCACTTTTTGGAAGCTTTTCGCAACATTTTGTGTAGAATGAAGTCCTTAGTAGGTATACCTCTCAAATTTGATTGACATCCTTTGCCCCCCTATCAAAAATTGCAATCGACTAAAAATTTAAATAAATCAAGAAACTTGTGTGCCAATTTTTATCAAAATTGGTTAAAAAAGCGACATGTAGGCGAGAACAGACATACAGACCTCCGGACAAAAGCATTTTTAGGCCAATCTCGAAACTGAGACGCTTCGTTCGCTCCGCTCGCTCGGGCAAATATACCTTATAAGCTAGTTACGAGTAGATATAATACAACAAAATGATAAATACGTTTTTTATACATACTCGTTCAAAACAAGCTTTTATAAAATTCAGAATAATGCATTGCATTTTAGAACAGGCTATCATAATTAAATGCGTACCTACCTAAACAAAATTTCGTGTCTATGCTGTTGAGTGTTGACCGTTGAGGAGTTCGTCCTTCGGAGGCCAGCCCTGGGTGCTGCAGCCATGTCATGGTGGAACTTAGAACGGGCTATCCTGTTTAAATACGAATACAAAATTTCGTGTCTATGCTGTTGACCGCTGAGGAGTCTGGAGCCAGTCCACGGTGTAGAAACAGGTCGTGCTTACTATAAAAATGCATCGTCACCGGAACTGAACCAAAATGTCAAATTTCAATTCCGTAGGGTCTCAAGATTTGACCTAAACCAGCTAACTAACAAACAAACAAACATTGCAAGCTAAATAAAAGCTTGTAAAAAGAGAATGTGACCTAAATGACCTATAATGACTACAAGTCAGCTGATTGGGATGAAATGCGTGCATTCTTCGCATCATATCCTTGGCAGCAAGTCTGCTTCTCCTAGGATGATCCTTCAGATTGCGCGGATGCCGTGACAGATGTGCTGCGTCAGGGATGGAATATTTTATCCCATTCTCTGACGTAACAGTGTCAGGCAAAGCTCAACCTTGGTTCGGAGCCGAATGTAGACGCGCTGAAATGCAGAAACATGAGGCATACCTGGCATGGGTTGATGCTCGAAACCGCAAAACCAAGGACCTATCTAAAAAGAAGACAGCTTATAACAAAGCTGCCAAGTCCTGCGAGAAGGCTTTACGGAAGGCTCGATTTGACCACATAGGCCGAATAGGGAACAAATTGGAGTCGTACCCATCAGGCAGTAAGGCGTTTTGGTCCCTGGCTAAATCGGTTCAGTCGAACTTCTGTCGCTCCTCACTACCTCCACTGCTGAAACCTGACGGTACTCTGGCCCATACTGCTGAAGAGAAAGCGAATCTGTTTGCCAATCTTTTTGCGGAATCTTCTCGTCTAGATGCTGCAAGCGGGACACCTCCGAGTCTACCGGATGGTGGGGTATATATGCCGGAAATCCGCATACATCAGACCGAGGTTCGAAAAACGATGCAGAATCTGGACGTGAACAAAGCCGGTGGCCCTGACGGTATTCCGGCAGTTGTTCTTAAATTCTGCGCGCCTGAGCTCGCTCCTGTACTGACACGCCTTTTTCGTCGCTCTGTGAAGTCTGGACAAGTGCCGAAATCCTGAAAGCTTGCAAACGTACAGCCCGTGCCTAAAAAAGGTAGTCGTGCCGACCCCTCTAACTACAGGCCCATCTCGGTCACGTCCGTCACCTGTAAGACTATGGAACGTGTACTGAACAACAGGCTCCTGGCACGCCTAGAAACGCATAACCTCCTCAGTGATCGGCAATATGGCTTTCGCCGAAATCGGTCTACTGGGGACGTATGCCACGCACATATGGAGCGAGGCCGTAGAGAAATACGGAGAAGCGCTGGCTGTTTCTCTTGACATCTCAAAGGCCTTTGATAGGGTCTGGCATGATAGTCTTATTAGCAAGCTTCCATAATACGGTCTGCCCACTGGTCTGTGTGTCTGGATATCGGACTTCTTGAGGGACCGTCCGATACGAGTTGTCGTTGAAGGCTGCTCGTCCGATCAATTGGCGATTAACGCCGGGGTCCCACAAGGGTCAGTACTTTCCGCAAATCTTTTCTTGCTGCATATCAACGATCTGTTAAAACCCGGTACTATTGGGTATGCAGATAATAACACAGTTGCGGAAAGCTATACATCTAGTGAACGAGCCAGTAGAGCGCAGATTCAGTCATTCAGGGAGGCCATGGTCGAGCGCTTAACTTGTCCTTGAAGGCAATCTCCGACTGGGGTGATGCCAATCTGGTCAAGTTCAACGCGAATAAGACCCGGGCGTGTCTGTTCTCCGCAAAACGAAGTCAATTTAATCTGACTTCTACTTTCCGCAATGTATCAGTGCCGATATCTGACCACCTCGAGCTTCTTGGTATCACATTAACTCCGACTCTCAATTTCGGTTCCTACATGCTAAAAAGCTTGGTATACTCGCAAAGGTGAGGCACTACTTCACACCGGGACAGTTGCTCAACTTGTACCAAGCACAAGTCCGTTCGTGTTTGGAGTACTGTTCTCACCTCTGGGACGGATCAGCGAAGTACCAACTTGAAGCTCTGGAATCAATTGAGAGAAGAGCCAAGAAGCTCATAGGCAACGATGAGCTAGTTGATGCAAGGCTCCTCAGCCTGGAGCATCGACGAAAGGTTGCTAGCCTCTCGGTTTTATTATTTTATTATATTTTATTATCGAGTACTTTTCGGGGAGTGTGCGGCGGAACTTTTCAACCTGATCCCACCATCTCCTTTCTATCAACGGACAACCAGACGCTCTGCGGTGCGCCACCGCTATATGGTAGAAATACCTCCCATTCGCACAAAGCGGTTCTCTTCGACCTTTATTATGCGCACCGCCAAAGAGTGGATCGACTTGCCAGAGTCTGTGTTTCCAGATAGCTACAACCTGGGTATCTTTAAGTCGCGAGTGAATAGGTTCCTTCAAGGCAAGCGTGTACCATCGTAGACTGCATCATCGCTTACCATCAGGCGAGATCGTGGTCAAACGTGGTTAGGTTGTTGATATATAAGATTCAAGAGCGGTAAAATAAAACCAAAATGTGACTATAATTCAGAAAATTTCGATCCCGTTTTTATTCTTATTGTCGTTTTTAAGATATTAGCCATAATAAAAACTGAACTTTGACGAAATTTACAGGATACACCAGTGACCTCACAGATCTGAAATTTGATATGCGTGTAGCTTTAGTGACACAAATATAGGGAAAAGTCTGAAATCCAGAATGACTGCAATTTATATCACAAAAAACATAAACCATATTACATGAACTCCTATTAGCTGTAATTTGAATGAAACTGTAGGTCAAGTAATTTGGTTATGGATTTCGGGGCACTATTTTGATAGTCAAAGTTTACAAATATTTTTTGGCTTCGGTTTTATGTGACCCTCGCGAGATATTAGTTCATGATAGTACGATTAAATGTGTTTTATATCTTTATTTCTAGTGGGAAACCTAATAAAAATAAGTTTTCAAAGTTGGTTATCAAAAATGCTTACCATCTTTCTTCATGTTGACCCTGAGGCACTTCGAGAACCTGCAAGCCTGGCACTGGTTCCTCCTGGAGACATCCACCACGCAGCGGCCTTGTTCTTTGCACACGTAGTCTAAGTTTCTAAATACATTAATTTACCTTTATTACCATTTATGGAAATGCCTTTAATAACAGGAAGAATATACAATTATTTACTATAAAAACCAGAAGAAACAGTTGAATTATCTAAATACAGTTGATTGAAATGATCTATAGATAGCTCAACTGCTCCAGATCACTACCAGGCGCAAGTGTCCCCAAGACACTGGCTGCATTGCCCCGCTGAATTGCAATGCTTATGCGTTGACCAAGATAAGCGCCAGCTCTCGGATCACACGGCGCTTCGACCAGACGCCCAGAAAGAATTTCGGACACGCGATGTGCCCCGGTACCCATGAAACCAGGGTCTCGACCTCAAATGGCTCAAATACGAAAGCTCTGTCGAGACTTCCATATTTGCGCCGCTTGAGATCTTCGGCTGAATTTGCCGCCGCACCGGCCCCAACTGCTGTACCAGACAGATGGCGCAAGGGTATCGACGCACGTGGCGTCCCACACCAAAGGCCTGCCCTTCGCCCAAGGTATAAGAGTCATACCGTCAGGCTTCTTATCATCGTCAGGTATCAGACAGTTCGGTTCGAGAACGGCTGGAACGTTGACGCTGCAAAAAGCCCGGCGGATGATATCATTAAGGCTAGCGTGACGGCAAATCCTACCGGCGGCCCTGGAACACGATAACCCATGGTGAAAAAATGAATTAACTAAAAAAATATTCATATATTTAATTAAATTTATCATTAAATTATTTCACCTTTACTAAGAGCTGTGGATTTTGTTAGAAATACACATAGAAAGTAGACGTAGAAACCGCACGTAGAAAACGAGACAGCGATTACAAAAAAATATTAGTTTTTTTGAAGATCAATTTGCCCGGTGTCGATCAAAACGTGTCGTGTGTTTCAATACAGTGAAGGACAAAATTGTTTACTAAAAATTAATGAAAGACTAGGATTTGATATAAAATGATATACCTATAAACTTATATTAACGATTTTACTTAGAAAACTTTCGTGAATAATTTCAATCATTAATATAAATACGGGATTTATCACGTACCGTCTTATCGGTGTTTCGACCGACAATGTTTCGGTTAAATTCGTGAACCTTCATCAGGGTGAGTGCGGGTGAGTTATTCGGAGCGGATCGCACTCACCCTGAAGGTTCACGAATTGAACCGAAACATTGATAAGACGGTACGTGATACATCCCGTTTTTAAATAATTAGTGGTTCGCCCCGAACTGAGATCTCGCGAGTCTCCCAAAACAAAAAAATATTCTTAGGGCGACTCGCAACGATGCCTAAATATGATTTAAGGAGTTGTCAGCTCATACAAATACGTACGATTTAAACATGTTTAGTCACTAAATACGTTACGTTCTATATAAATAGTTACGTATAAAATAGTGCCACGAAATGCGACCCAAATTTCTTGACCTAAAGTTTCATTCAAAATACAGGTAACGGGAGTTCGTAATTATTGGATAAAATGGGTATTTATCGCGTATGTACCTTGTTTATTTGTTATCCCGACGTTTCAGCTGTGTTGCAACAGTCGTGGTCTCGGGTTGACCCGACACACCGACCCGACCCCGGGATAACAAATAAACAAGGTACATACGCGATAAATACCCGTTTTAACCAATAATTATAAATAGTGATCACGAAAGTTTGAAAAATACAAAGGGAGTTCATGTAAATTGGTTACGGTTTTATGGGATACAAATTGCAGTTATTCTGGATTTCAGACTTTTGCCTATATTTGTGTTACTAAAGCTACATGCATACCAAGTTTCAGCACTGTGGGGTCACTGGTGTACCCTGAGAATTTTGTCAAAGTTCAGTATTTATTATGGCTAATAACTTTCAAAACTACAAAGTTTAAACTAAAAATAAAAATTGAGTCAAAATGAACACACAAAGACCTTTTATTAGACATACCACTTGACCGTATAGTCCCATTTTGTTTTTTTTACACCTCATGAACCCCAATATCTCAACAACCCCCCGCCCTCCCACACACACACACATTTTTAGCTCATTTAACCACACCAAAATTGTGCCATCGCTACCTACCCAAAATTCACGATGGTCGGATAAACGCTTCGAGAGTTATCCTCGCAAACAAACATACATACATACATACAACGCCGATTTGCCTAATTTGATTTAGAGATATCGCTTCGCTCGATAAATTATATATACGAACTACTGCCGTCCAGTGGAGTTGGCAGTAGGACGTTAGGTTTGTAAAAATGATAATGCTATAGGACTTTTTTTGAGTAGCAATTATACCGAAGCTTTTACATAGATCATTTCATTAGTAAAATATACAGCAATCATTTCGTAGGTAGGTAACGAAGTTATAAAATACTCAACACGTTTTTAGCTGAAGGTACTTGACAATCGAGCGAGTACAATCAAAACAACAACAATCAAAAACAATATTTTTTTCTGGAAATTGCTCTCACGCCTGAACGGGCGACTTGACGATTGACCCACCTTCGGATGCTCCTCTTGAAGAAGCCTCGACAGCCATCGCACGACGCTACTCCATAGTGCTTCCCCGACGCCTTGTCTCCACAAACTCTGCACAGCGATTCCGGTTTGCCCATAGATTCCATTACCACCTGCAAAAAAGGAAAAAATAAAAAACCGGCCGTGTGCGAGTCGGACTCGCGCACGAAGGGTTCTGTATTATCTATAAAAACGGCAAAAAATCACGTTTGTTGTATGGGAGCCCCCCTTAAATATTTGTTTTATTTTAATTTTATTATTTATTTTTAAAGTGAATGTATAACTAAATAATCTGTGAATATTTCAAGCGTCTACCTGTTGCCGTCATCAATATCGAGCTAAAACTAGCAAAAAAATCACGTTTGTTGTATGGGAGCCCCCCTTAAATATTTGTTTTTCTGTTTTTAGTATTTGTTGTTATAGCGGCAACAGAAATACATCATCTGTGAAACGGCGGAGCCTCAGTAATAAGGTGCCGTTTTACCCCTTGGGTACGGAACCCTAAAAACGGCTTTGTACTATTTTTACGTGCACTAGATAGTATTTTTAATGAATCAAACATAAGCCAGAATTATAGTGCACTAGCTGACCCTCCCGCGACTTCGCACCCGTGATTTTTAATAAAAACATTACCCTATTTTGCGCAGTTGGGGCAAACTATGTCCTAATCCTGGTCATAATCTATCTATGTAACAAATTTCATCTAAAATGGTCCAGCCGTTTAGTCGTGAAAAGGTAACAGACAAACAGGGTTACTTTCGCATTTATAATAATTAGTATGGACATCCATACAAATTTACTTAACGTAAGTTTTGCTGTAATCTTTGCATACATTTTTTCAATAATTTCCGGTTTTAGCTTTGTGAACTTCGCCGATGACGGGGGTATTTTTTTCCGCCATTTTTCGTCTAGATCCGGAACCTAAATACATATATTATAATGTCAAAGTAACTCCGTTTGTTTGTTTGTTACCTTTTCGCGAGACAAAACGGCTGAACGGATCGAAATAAAATTTGGCATGGAGATTATATCCTGAGGAAGGCTTGCTAGTAAGACATAGGCTACTTTTTACCCGACCCCGCAAGGGGAAAGTAATGTTTTGATAAACCATGCGAGCGAAGCCGCGGGCGCGTCAGCTAGTTAATTATAAAATTGAAATTATACTAAATTTATATAAAAAGCTAAGTAAGTAATATCTATTTATTCGAATCAATTATTGCAGTTTTTCTAAACTAATGTATCTGAACGTATGCGTACAAAAAAAGTGTGCTATTATGCGCGTTTTCAGACAATAGCGCAATCAAATTTCCATCCAAAACCCAATAGTTATTGCGTTGCTGTTTATAACAGCAGAGAATGAAAAGATGTTGCCACGTCATCTACATCTCGCATTAATAATCGATTGATTATTCAAATTCGGTCCCTTGTCCCCATACGGTGAAATATAAAGTAAGTCTTCAATGTCAGCTCGGATAAAACGAGAGTTTCATAGCATTTTTATCAGATTAGCATAATTACCCTTTTACAAAACTTTGTAGCGCCAATGCGTCAATGCGTGCTCTTCTCACCCATTTATACTATAATATAATCTATATCTATACTAATATACTAATAATATTATAAAGAGGAAAGATTTGTATTATTGTGTGTGTGTATGTTTGTAATGAATAAACTCAAAAACTACTGTGCCGATTTCAAAAATTCTTTCACCATTAGAAAGCTACATTCACCCTGAGTGACGGCTATATTTATTGCTAGAAAAGATTAGGCATCCTTACTAAAACTTGAGTAACGTAACCGAAGCTGTAAAAAAGTGCCCTAAAACGTATTTCGTCGCATGCGCTGCGGACACTATTGATGAACATATATAAACTATGCGGAACATATCAATATCTACAAAAAACTTCGTAATATTATAAAGAGGAAAGATTTGTTTGTTTGTATTGAATAGGCTTCGAAACTACTGGACCGATTTAAAAAAATTCTTTCACTGTTGGGAAGCTACACTATCTCCGGGTAACACAGGCTACTTTTTACCCAACTGCGGAGAAGGAGGGTAATGTTTTTATTAAAAAACTACGCGTGCGAAGCTGCGGATTGGTTAGCTAGTAATATTATAAAGAGGATAGATTTGTATTTTTGTATCTTCTTCAGTTTAAAAAATCTTTTATTTTCATTTTAAAACATTTAGTCAATTAGAATGAGAATTTATAAACTAGGTAAACATTTTGTATCGTCTAAAGTCACCGTTAGGTAAGTAGGTTGGTTTACATTAGGTAAGAAGGATAGGGTAATATATTAAATATAAAGTTAGGAAGGTAGGTAGATAGGTAAAGTGTCAAAGTAAATAAGTCCATATCCTACGTATAATAAAATAGCAAAACAAAAATAGGTAGATACGTGCACACAAATAAAATATGTAGTTCCTAAGCAACAAAAGAACAAGAAGCTAACAAGAGAATATCTGAAGAGAATAGAATTCTTCTTCTTCCTTCCCTTCTCCCACATTACGCGGGGTCGGCACAACATTTATTCCTCCTCCACATCTCTCTATCAGCTGTCTCCGTTGTCACTTCCTTCTTACCCATATCATTCTTCACACAGTCCATCCATCTCTTCGTTGGCCATCCTCTACTTCTTTGTAACGATTCAATTGTATATTTGCAACGAATAATCGTAAAAACTACAAATCCGATTTCAAAAAAAATTTCACCATTAGAATGCTACATTATCCTTGAGTAATATAGGCTATATTTTTTACTTGAAAAAAGTTAGGGATCCCTACTAAAACTCCAATAATGTAACCGAAGGTGTAAAAAAATTAGCCATAAAAAATGTTAAAAAAGTAACTCGGTCCCTATGTATCTCTGTCTGTTTGTTAAGTCTTCACTAAGAAACGGCTCGACTGATATTGATGAAATTTGGTATATAAATAGATTATAAGCGGAATTGAGACATAGGCTACTTTTTATCCGACTGCGCAGAAAGGAGGGTAAATTTTTATTGACAAACTACGCGTACGAAGCCGCGAGCGGGTCAGCTAGTTGTTAATACAATTAAAATGTGTGGTTAACCCAAAAACAGACTGACAGATGCAAAAAGATACTTTTTCATTGAGTGCAAACAACCAACGTGATAGTACTCGATTCAAATAAGAAAAAGCTCTAAAAGCTTGTGTTTTGACCCAAGTCTTTCGAAATGATTAGGCGAGATAACATTATCACTATTTAGTCAATTGTCCAAGTTGCTGATAAAACTAGTCATTTCAAAGTCCTTATCTTTTTCTTGTTCGTCAATTTGTTATATCGGGTGCGACATAACGGTCGTTAGATAATTGCTCTAGAGCGCGTGGCTATGTTCCCACGAGGCTCGTGTCAAGGGGAAGTGACTTGCCTTGCCTTACTATCAGGAGTATTGACGGCGATAAAATAAGTTCTTATACCTAGCGAAATTGAAAATAAAAGCTAGAGCTATTTGATACCATAAAAATAATAGAATTTGCCGAACTCTTTGTGTACAGTAGGTATGTAAGACATGTGCGTGACCAGCTTTATTTATGAAAAACTAGCTGACCCGCCCGCGGCTTCGCATGTGTGGTATTTCAATAAAAAACATTACCCCCCTTTTGCGCACTCGGGTAAAAAGTAGCATATGTCCTTCCCCAGGATATAATCTATCTCCTTGCCAAATTTCATTACGATCCGTTCAGCCGTTTAGTTATTAAAAGGTAACAAACAAACATTTACTTTCGCTGTTACTATGTGTGTATTATTATACATATAAACCTTCCTCTTGAATCATCTATTTATTGCTGAAAACTACATTAAAATCCGTTGAGTAGTTTAAAAGATCTAAGGTAACAGACAGCGGAAGCGACTTCTTTAATAGCTGTTGCCCGCGAATTCATACGCGTTACACTATTGAATGCGTAGGTAACCTAGAAATAAAGCTAAACTCGCTGTTGCAACTTCACATGACTATTTTATTACCATGGGATCTGATTTATGGGATAAAAAGTAGCCTTTGTATTAATCCAGGTTATAATCTACTTACTAAATTTCATCGAAATCGGTTCAGTCGTTACGACGTGATTGAGTAACAAACAAACAAATAAATAAACACACATCAAAACTTTCCCATTTATAATATTAGTGTGATAAGGTGTCCAGTCTCCTCCGTTGTTCACAATGGCCTGGCATCATTGAAGCATATTTTCAGCTAATTTTTCAGCATAGTCACGGGATATCATGTATCTATCTATCTATCCAACCTCCAGCACCCACTGTTGTGTATAGGCCTCTATGTCGCCAGTCCAATCGGTCTTGAGCAAGTCTCATCCATTACTGTCCAAATTCCGTTACGAGATCGTCAGGCAATCGGGCCGGTGGTCTGCCCTGCGGTCGATGTTCATCTCTTGGCCACCTCTCTCTGATCTCCATATGGCCTTTGTATTGCGAGTAAGCTCAGCGGCGGTTAGTGTTTTTTTTCCTCTAAGTTTAAGTTTTATCAACACCCAATCGTTTTCAAATGGGTCTGCATCGATTCGTAGAGCGTATCTCTATATTTTTGAGCGTGCCGTGGTGATCAAAAATAAGAGCAAAGGTAGATTTTTTTGAGTTTTTAATAAAATCGTTAAAACTTTAAATCTTTAAGGATTTTTTTTATATGATTTTGATTCTGATCGGCATCGTAGTCCTCCACAAGCATCTGTCGGGTTATCCACTATATACATAAGTAGCTGACCAATGCGCAGCTTTGCACGCATAGTTTTTCAATAAAAACATTACCCTCCTTCTGCGCAGTTGGGTAAAAGGTAACCAATGTCACCCGGGGATAGTGTAGCTTCCCAACAGTGAAAGATTTTTTTAAATCGGTCCAGTAGTTTCTGATGCTATTCAATACAAACAAACAAACAAACAAATCTTTCCTCTTTATAATATTAGTATAGAAGAGTACGGCAAATTATATTATATCTGTGGCTCTATAAGCTTTTATTTTAAATTCCGCAGGCAACACTATTTACCAGTTGGTCAAAAACTTCAGCTACTATGTACTTCAGTACTTTTAGCGTTATACGCGTACGTAGTAGCCGGATACAGCTAGTAGAAAAAACAATTTAGACTAGCCATTACTCGTTAGGTATATGTTACAATTTTTATTTAACTTTTCAGATTGTCATAAAAGCTGTTCTAGATAGAGACATCGTTTTATTTTTTCTGTAATCTTTGCTCAATAACCATACAATGAGAATATTTTTCTATTTGCAAATTTTGACCCCCCTCCCTCGAAAGGATTCGATTTGGAGTATATAAATATAGCTGTTTTCTTCTTCTCAGTCGTTTTACCCTCCGTCGTCCGAGACACGTTCTTGGAGACCCGGATGACGAAATCACCTCCGTTAATGCGGAAGAGATTTCTGAGTCATCTACATTAGACAGAGCAAACACTTCACAGATACACTGACCTCGCCAGCTAGGTCGACGAGTCCCTTCAGTCACCGCCTATACGAGGTACAAGCACGTACCCGGGCGTTTCTCTCCTATCCCTACCCTGGCAACTGCCCAAGCCGAGGTTCGTACCTAAGTGGTGCCCTTGCGCTAGTTGCCTCATCAAAAACTTGCAGGGCTGAGCGCCTTCTGCGCTCGCTAAAAGTTCAGTTAAGCTGCAGGCCTTAGAGGCCAACAGCGAGATAAGTCCATTCGAAAAAAAAAACTTCTCCGTCGTTACACTCTTGGCAGAGTGGTCGTGGTTGTCACTTCAGGGGTAGTGGCGCGCTTTGTGAAGCGCGCGTAATACGATCCTTCGGCACTCCTCTCATATTGCTGTTGGCATTTTTAACACTTATAAGAAGCTATCACTAAGTTATTATTGATCTGGCATGTTAGACGTAGCTAAGTTCTGCACTAATTGTGAAACTTGTCCTTCTTATAAACACACAAACCACTCACCTTATGGTCTTATGGGAAAACCTAAAATTCTACTCTTTCCACCCATATAAAAATGTACCTATTAATGGGTATTTGAAGATTTTAAGAATGAATTTAGAGTTTTATGACCAAAATAATGATGAAAATGTCAAAGTATGGTAAAGGAGACACAGAATCTAAAAAAGTGAGTGATATTAAATTACCCCAACAACCTCAGAAAAATTTTCAACCCGCTGAAAATTTTATGAAATTTTGATTGGATTGAAGATTTTGACGTTGAAACATCTTTCATCCCACATTGTGTAGGCGACCGCCAAGTGCTGCTTTGATTTGGTCCATTCATCTCATTGTCGATGGCTGTTTTGTTCTTGGAAAATGTTTGGGAATTTTTTAATTCCCAATATCTTAAAATCTGAAAATTTTTGATACATTTTGTTTTATTTTTACCTTTGAGTCTTCCACGACAACCTGTATATACGTATGTTCTTGGCTTGAGTCTAAATTATTTTATAGATGTTATTTAACTAGTTACTTATAAACTCAGCATCGAGGATGGCCAGTGAACTACGATCTAATCTTCATTGATTTTTTTAATGAATACAAGTTATAAGTATGTATACAATATAACGTTAATTATGTATCTCGGCATCACACTCGTAGATCAAGTTCCCAATACTGAAATTCGAAAGCAGAATGAAGTACAAGACGTCAGCAAGCGAATATTGGGGCTCAAGTGGAGTTGGGCAGGACACTTGGCCAGACGTAGTGACGACAGGTGAACGAAGGCCCTAACAGAGTGGAGGCCGAGAACTGGTCATCGAAATAGGGGACGTCCACCAGCGAGATGGGTCGACGACATCCATAAGATTGTGGGTCGTACGTGTTTCAGACTGGCACAGGATCGGTAAGAATGGCAAAAACAAAGAGAGGCCTATGGCCAGCAGTGGGTCGACACGGGCTGAAAATGATGAATGATTATGATGATGTATATAACTTATAGGCTCGCATTTGACTAAATGACTCTTCCTCTCTCTCTGCCTGATGGTAAGCGATGATACGGTCGATGGAATGGAACACTCTTGCCTGGTAGAAACCTGTTCAATCGCGGCTCGAAGACTATTGGATAACAAACCTTATATTAAGTATATTATGATGGCAGCTCAACCCTAAATCGACCTTTCCCTATAATAATACGAAACAAGACACTACCTGACATGTTTTCGTAATTGTGGCGTGACGTCATAGGTCACAATTACACCGTATGTGCGGTGAAAATGACGGGGGCCAGATCATAATTACGGATAAACGACAGTTCATGTTCTGTGACCAATTGGAAGTATGATTATGGTGATAAAGTCAAAACGGTTGACTTTATATTCTAGCTTTTACAAAATACTTCAACTTATTGTTCAACTTACAAAAACCCACTTACTGTATTTTAGTCATGTTAATATTTATTGTATATTCTTTTTGTTATTACATAAATTGTTATTGCTTAAATACACTTTGCCCAGTTTTATTTATTTTTAAATAATTAAACAACGAACACAGAACACAAATTAAGCATGAGGTATAAAATATGACTATCATATATTATTAAAAACTTTCAGTTGGAATACTTATTGTTTATATATATATATGTTTCTAACTACTGAAGCGTCGCGAAAAACCAGTAGGTACGATCTATACTTGCAAGTTCCCGTAGATAGACATTAATATATTTACTACTTAAGCTACGCACACAACACCATTACATTTAGCACATACAGAGAAAAGATGCAATGAAAAAGCGGAAAAAGAGAAACACATAACATATAAAACTGAAAAAAATTAGTACTGTGTGGTACAGCAGCAAGTGAGCCTCGACTCAGCCTTATTATAAATCATTTTACACATAGGACAATAATACAGTATTATTTTAGTAGTCCTTTTTTTATTGACCGAGCGAGCGTAGAGAGCGAAGCTTCTCAGTTTCGAGATTGGCCAAAAATGCTTTTGTCCCGCTGTCTGTCTGTCTGTTCTCGCCTACAAGTTGCATTTTTCAACCAAATTTTTTTAGTCCATCGCGATTTTTGATAGGGGAGAAAAGGGGGGAAGTTTGCTGTAGCGTTATTTATCGACGGATTTCAATCAAATTTGATAGGTGCACTAAGGATTCTACTGGAGATGTGGCGAAAAAAATCCAAAAAAGGGGAGTGGAGGGGGGAAAAGATGGAAGTTTGCTGTAACATTAAATATGGACAGACATCAATTTTAGAAAATTTTTCAGTAATTTTTTTTCGCTACTTTTATTAGAGGAAAGATTTATTTGTTTGTATTGAATAGGCTCCGAAACTACTAGACCGATTTAAAAAAATCTTTCACTGTTAGGAAACTACACTATCCCCGGGTGACATAGGCTACTTTTTACCCAACTGCGCAGAAGAAGGGTAATGTTTTTATTGAAAAACTACGCGTGCGTAGCTGCGGATTGGTCAGCTATTAGATAATAAATAAATAGGTAATTCAAAGGACAAGAAAGCTAGACCTTAATTAAGGTATTGCTTTATTCTCAGCTTGAAGTTAAAGAAAATAAGTAAAGTAGGGATAGTTCAGTGCGGCACGTGCTGCCAAACATATTGTCGGTATTATTAAAACGATATAATTATAACACAAGTGTCCCTGATTCGTTGCGTGTGTCAGCCCCGTAGGGTGCCGGATGTGTTTGTGTGGCATTTGAACTGACTTCACCCGACCCCCACACTATCTGATATCGAAAAGCATTCGAGTGTGGTATAAATAACATAATGATTTTCAAATTAGCTTTTGTCCGCAACAAATCACATGCCAAGACCGGAACAGAATTATATTTTTATTGTAAGTAGGTAACTAGTTTACTAAAGTTCATTGTACCTATAGTGCTTCGAAATATAGTGTGTACAACTTACTAATACTATTTTGATTGTAACTTTAAAATAGGCTAACTAGGCTGTTTTTGTTTTGTTTTTGTTCCCGACATCTTTTCTTTACAATGTTCAAACGTAGAAACCTGTTATTAGCCTTGAGTTTAGTTCTAAGCAATTTAACCAAACAAATTGTATCGCCGTTGGTTTCTCTAAATAAAAAAAATATGTATGGCAACCTGAAAAGGGTCATTCACATAAACATATTTTGATAGTACTTTTATTGATAGAGCGAAGCGAGAACTCTAAATCAACTTGGGCAAATCGGCGTTCTATGTATGTAGGTATGTTTGTCCGGGGTTAACTTTCGAAGCGTTGATCCGATCATCGTGAAATTTAATGCATAGGTAGGTAGTAATGGCACAATGTTGGTGTGACTAAATGAGCTAAAATTTTGGGAGGTTGTTGAGATATGGGGGTTCAAGAGGGGTAAAAAAATTTAAAATGAGGCTTACTGGTCAAATGGGACGTCAAATGCAAGGTATTCATTAGTGCATTTAGACTCCGTTTTTATTTTTCGTAAACTCTTTATAGTTTTTGAGTTATTAGCCATGATAAAAACTGAACTTTGACAAAATTCACAGGGACCACACAGTGCTGAAATTTGATATGCGTGTAGCTTTAGTAACACAAAAATAGACAAGGTCTGAAATCCAAAATAACTGCAATTTAGGAACCAAATAACATGAACTTCCGTTACCTGACATTTGAATGAAATTGTAGGTCAAGTAATTTGGTTTTGTCACTATTTTATTAGTCAAAGATTAAGGCTGGCTTGCACAACGTTCCCTAAACGTATTTAGCGACTTAACATGTTTAAATTTTATGTATTTGTATGATTTGACAACTCCTTAAAACATATTTAGCCACTAAATACGTTTAGGCATCGTTGCGCGAGTCGCCCTAAGAATATTTTTTTTGTTTTGAAATACTCGCGAGATTTCAGTTCGGGGCGAACCACTATTTTAGCTGTAAAACGCAAAATCAAACATGTTGTATACAGGGTTTTTGGTGTTTGGTAAAAAAAGACTTTTAAAAAAACATTTAGTTATATTAACAAATATTAAAGAAATTTAAAGAAGTTTGGTCTTGGTGATCAATTCGATATATAACTTACTGCCTACTATTGCAATCGACATCCAAAAATCAAGGCTGATTTGATATATCTTTCGGAAATGGCTGTGGGTGTTGGGTTAGAAAGGGACAACAAGAGATATCTGGAGACGTCACCGACACAGTACATACATATATTCTGTGGTTAGATGGCAAGCATTATGCGATAGCACAACATAAGTTTAATAAAGTGTTTGTTTTTACATACCAATATAAATTTCATAATTCTGTGGTAAACATGAAAATGAGAATATTTTATTATTACTACAAAAACACAGTATTAAACAATTTAAAATATGATTTACAAGCTAAATTATAACTAGGTATATACAAGTAATAGATGCATGAATTTTGCAGACAATGTTTATATCTATTTATAGTATTATCTATCGGTTTCCTCACTAGGCGTAGCCTGTATCGAGGAAACAAAAGCTCGGAAAGTCGGAACATAAAACCTACAAGTTGGTCGACTGACAGATTCAATTCGGTTATTTATTATATATGTTAGGTGATAAATATTAGAATTAGTTAGAGGTAAAAATAAAACAATATTAAGTATAAATAAGATAACATTAAGTATAAATAAGGTAAATTTAAGTATAAATAAGTTAATGTTAAAAATATGATAAAATTAGGGGTTTTTTTTAACAAAAAGTTTTTAGTTTTGCCTCAGTTTAGTCGTAGCTTAGTGATGCACGAAATTTATTTCAAAATTTATTTATTATGCTCATTAAAATAACCCCTTTAATTTTTGTGCGTAAATTATCAAACACACTATATTTAACATTTTTCATGCCTCCCAATACTAACTGCGAGACTTTAATCACAGAGCACGGCCGTAGCCAGGTTTTCAGCAGAGTCCAGAGTGACCTTGATGAGCGTCCTTATCTGAGCACCGTCACTAAGCTAGAATGTTATTTCGCCGTAACGCCACGACGCTTCTCTTATTGTACAGACTCTAAGTAACTTATTTAGGTTTTTATAAGTGTAAGTAAAAATGATAAAAAATTATCGTGATCTAAACTGTCGTGAGGATTATGAAACTAATCCAAATTAGGAAGGAACCCTTATACTATCGCCAAGTTTATCTGTCTGTCCGTCCGACCCTTTACCTATAGCTTTTGAAGTAAAACCTCTTTACGCAAGCTTGACTTGGGGAGAAAGTAAATACATTGCGAAATGTGCGAACGGAAGTTGAGATGGAGATATAAGTTAGTGAAAATAGAAAGAGAGAGAGTTACGTTTCGTATGTTACTGTAGGGGCAAGAAAGAGAGCTGCGAGCACACATTTTCTTTCTCTGTTCCTCTCATAGCCAGTTGATTTGTCGCATATCTCCTATCCCAAATTAGCCTAAATTATACAAACTGCAAAAACAAAACACTCCTTCATGTTGTATAATAGAGTTCATTATGTTATAGATAAAAACAGTATTTACGACGTTTCGTATTTTGAATCTACTAGCTTCGATTTACGAAAAAAATTCAGCTATTCCACAACAGATGGCAGGCAGGAGCAGAAAATAACTTATGTACTTACTGTATGCGCGTCGAAATAAGGTTAACATTTCCTTATAACATTATTTTTACGGCTACCCAGCCAGTGCGGTGACAAAATATTGTCATTATCGATAGATTGGACTCGATTTTGGGTTTGATTAAAATGTTATAGGATACTAAATGGAGCTAAAGAAGATTTACTTCAGTCGTGTGCTCTAAAGCACTCGTTTTTTGTACCGTAAACTATTAGTGCTGTGAAGCTGACAATTGGCATGACGCTACGTTTTACAGTCGCCTAGTCTATACATAATATTATAAAGAGAAAAGATTTGTATATTATACGTATTTGCAACGAGTAAACTCAAAAACTACTGGTCCGGTTTTTTCCATTTTTCCAAAAATTCTTTCACCATTTCTAATGGTGAAACATGGTACTACATTATCCCGAAGTATTATTCTTCTTTTTATCCAAATGCGCCGGAGGATAATGTTTTTATTGAAAAAAAACGCGTGTGAAGCTGCGGATCGGTCAGCTGGTTAGTTAAGAAACAATAACTAAATATATTTAATAGTGGTCATTTTCGTAGGAGTCATGTGACCTCCCCCCCACCCCCTACCAACCAGCCGAACAGCTATTCCAGTATACCTAAACGGTATCCACAATAATAGCATATACCTAGAATTGTGCAATTCTAAGAAGAATTATCAAAGCTGAGTAGATTCTACTAGTTTACGAGCCGTAGCCTAACAACTTTTTGTATAAATATAATAAAATACAGGAAATTCAATTAAAATTAAATAGGAAATACATTTTTAGTTTTATATATTTAGAATATTTCTTGTTTATAACTGTTTCGGGCCGTCGTTTTAGTAGGATACTTTCTAAAAGGACAAACGCGCGTAGCAGCATCTGCTACGCCGTAGCACATACAAAGTGAAATTTGTAAACAGAACCCCTCTGTCCGTAATCCTTTTCTATAGTAATATTATAAAAAGGAAAGATTTGTTTGTCTGTATTGAATAGACTCCGCAACTACTGGACCGATTTAAAAAAATCTTTCACTGTTGGGAAGCTACACTATCCCCGGGTGACATAGGCTACTTTTTACCCAACTGCGCAGAAAAAGGGTAATGTTTTTATTGAAAAACTACGCGTGCGAAGCTGCGGTTTGATCAGCTAGTCAATAATAATCCACCTTTTAACACAATATATAGTTGACATTCTGTAGTCGCGCTGATGTTCAGTATTGCAGTGGTTTTTACCAACGTATTATCAAAGTTACGTGCAAAACAATGCCTAGCCCGGCTTGCACAACGATCCCTAAACGTATTTACTGACTAAACATGTTTAAATTTGACGTTTATGTATAATTTGTACCACCTGTATAATGGGGAATGTTCTGAGGAGCTATTTGATCTCATTCTGTCGTCGAGATTTTACCACCGCACTTCTCGACAACGTAATAAAGCTCATCCACATATCGTCGACAATTGAGTATCGCGCACCATACGCTTTACGCGATCGTTTCTACCTCATATTTGCAAGATGTGGAATGAGCTACCATCTGAGGTTTTCCCATTAGGCTACGACGGTGTTGCCGGTGTCAATAGGCGATGGTGACCGCTTACCATCAGGTGGGCCGTAAGCCTGTTTCCCCACAAAAAAACATTAAAAAAAATTGACAACTCTAAATCATATTTAGCCACTAAATACGTTTAGGCATCGTTGCGCAAGTCACCGTAATAGAGAGTAGGAGTAATAGCAATATATATAACTCTTTTCTCGTCAACCCCCCCATGCAAAAAGAGGGGTGTAAAATATTTGACGCATAATATACCGCAGACAGACACGTCGTAGCTCTCAAACGGATGGACCGATTTGGACGATGTTTTTTTAATAGAAAGCTAGTTCTAGCTAGTTAGTGGGGTAGTTCGTAGCTATTAACCTGTATCACAGGTTTATTTATAAACCTACCTCAGGCACCAGTCTCCCACAAAACAGGTTAAGAACTTGGTATGTTTATCCTAAGTCCTATAATTCTTATCCTTATTATTTTACTTTTAATTCTATATTGTATTATCTTTAAGAATACCTAGTTCATAAGTACCTTTTTGTGAGAGAAAATAAACGTCTTTATGAATATGAATTATGAATGAATTAACACACATGCACAGCCTCATACATACATACACCAACCAATAGGTACTTGTTGCTACATACACGTATCCAAAAACGTATTGATTGTATTGTGTGAATTGTACTTTGAATGGGACCTACTTTCATATTTTCCGGTGGAGGGCGTTGATGTCTGCGACACAGTTTAATACTTTTGCAAATATCATCATTTTTCACATCATTTGTACCATTGTTTGAGTTCCAAATAAATAACTTTATGAATTACTAGCTGTTGCCCGCGACTTCATACGCGTTATACTACTAAATGTGTCGGTAACCTAAAAATAAAGCTAAACTCGCTGTTGCAACTAGACTTGACACCCTATTTTTATCCCATGGGAACTGATTTATGGGATAAATGGTAGCCTATCTGGTGATACAGGTTATAATCTACGTATATAATACCAAATTTCATCGAATCAGTTCATCGGTTCAGCCGTTACGGCGTGATTGAGTAACAAACAAACAAACCACCAAACTTTCGCATTTATAATACTAGTGTGATGATTGATGAAGATCAGGTAAACCGGTTCGGAGACTATCAGCACTTTTTTCTTTTTGGATAAGAGATCTCGGCAGTAAAATGTTTTTTTAATAGCTATTAAAAGTGAAACGTGCTTAAGCATCGTGGGTTTTTAAATTTAGAAAAAATATTTGTTTGAAGTGTTTAATGGACTCTATGTACCTATCTACATGATGGGTGATTAATTAAACCTGCATCATACGAACAGAGTAAAAGCAGTTCTTTTGGTAAATTTATAGAAAATACACGGGTAGAATATACATGGGTAGACTCTTCGAATTTCTATAGTTTCGAGGTTAGGTTAATAGATACTTCAGCGCATTAAAGGCGCAGAATGCGTATTCACTTTTTGTCACAAATGCGAAGTCTTTTTCGTAAGTTTGTTGCTAAAAAGAAAATTTGCGGTCCGGTGTCCATGTTTTTTTTCACAAACAGTCCAGTTTTTATTTTTAATTGATCAAGCGAAGCGAGATCTCTAAATCGGCATTGTATGTATGTATGTTTGTCCGAGGATAACTTTGGTAACGTTGATCCGATCATAGTGAAATTTAATACTTAAGTAGGTAGTGATGGCACAATTTTGGTGTGACTAAATGAGCTAAAAATGTTGGGGTGTTGTTGAGATATTGGGGTTCAAGAGGGGAAAAAAATTAAAATGAAGCTATCAGGTTCAGTGTGACGTCAAATGAAAGGTATTCATTAGTACATTTAGACTCAGTTTTTATTTTTTGCAAATTCTTTATAGTTATTGAGTTATTAGCCATGATAAAAACTAAAGTTTGACACAATTCACAGTGTTCACCAGTGACCCCACAGTGCTGAAATTTGGTATGCGTGTAGCCAGGTTGGGGAAAAAGTCTTTTCGCATTATAGTATGTATGAACTTGTAATAAAATATATTTGGCTACACTATTTGTATCTGGCTGGTTTTGGTATCATTCAAAGTTTAAATTTTAAAGAAAATAATTCCAAATTCAAATTAGGAAAATGTGTGATTTTTATTTGTTTTTCGTAAGATGAGTGAACCTAATGAAAAAATTCAATACATTTTAAAATTTTACAACAAAAAAGGTAAAAATGCAACGCAAGCCGCGAAAAAAATTTGCGATGTTTATGGACCTAGTGCAGTGTATGTGAGAGTAACACAAATTTGGTTTAAGCGTTTTCAATCCGGAAATTTTGATGTCAAAGATGCACGTCGCTCTGGTCGCCCTATTACGGATAAAATTGATGCCATTTTTGAAAAAGTGGAGAAAGATCGGCATATCAGTAGTTACGACGTAGCTGAAGAACTGGGAATTGACCACAAAACAGTTTTGTCGCATTTGAAAAAAACTGGGTACACAAAAAAGCTCGATATTTGGGTACCCCACGAGCTCACTGAAAGAAACCTAATGAACCGTGTGATTCTTTATCACGACGTAATGAAACCGAACCATTTTTGAAGAAGCTGCTAACTGGTGACGAAAAGTGGATCACGTACGACAAGAACGTGCGAAAAAGGTCGTGGTCAAAGGCCGGTCAGGCTTCACAGACTGTGGCGAAACCCGGGTTAACTCGCAACAAGGTGATGCTGTGTGTGTGGTGGGATTGGAAGGGCATTATTCATTATGAGCTGTTACCACCAGGCAGGACCATCGATTCTAAACTCTACTGCGAACAACTGATGAGATTAAAGCAAGAAGTTGAGAGAAAGCGGCCGAAATTAATCAACAGAAGGGGTGTGGTTTTTCATCATGATAACGCTAGACCTTACACATCTTTAGCCACTCAGAAAAAATTAAGAGAGTTTGACTGGGAGGTGTTAATGCATCCGGCGTATAGTCCTGACCTTGCACCTTCAGATTTCCACCTGTTTCGGTCTCTTCAGAATTCTTTAGGCAGTGTCAGGTTAACATCACGAGAGGACTGCCAAAACTACTTGTCGCGGTATTTTGATCAGAAGCCCTAAAATTTTTATAGCAATGGGATCATGTCCCTACCTACAAGATGGCAAAAAGATATCGAACAAAATGGTACCTACCTACATACTTTAGTTAAATGTAAATAAACTATATTTAAAAATGTTTTGAATTTTCTTAAAAAAATGCGAAGAAACTTTTTCCCCTACCTAATAGATCCTGTACATCAAAAGGTTGGAAGATATCGCTTTTAGCGATAAGGCCGCCCATTGTACCTATGCTTTAAAAGTATATTTTCTTTTTAAGATTGTATTTAATAGTGTGCAATAAAGAAATTATCTATCTATCTATAGGCACAAGTCTGAAATCCAAAATAACTGCAATTTGTACCCCAAAAAAAGGAACTAAATCACATGAATACCCGTTACCTGTAATTTGAATGAAACTGTGGGTCAAGTAAGTTGGATAGTTTCGTGGATTCAGTTTTTATTATGGCTAATAACATAAAAACTACAAAGTTTAAAATAAAAATGGAACCGAAATGTACTCACAAAGAACTTTTACTAGACGTGCCACTTGACCGGATAGTCCCATTTTAGTTTTTTTTACCCCTCTTGAACCTCAACGACCCCCTCACATCTTTAGCTCATTTCGTCACACCAAAATCGTGCCATCGCTACCTAACTATATACCAAATTTCACGATGATCGGATAAACGTTTCGAAAGTTATCCTCGGACAAACATACACACATACAACGCCGATTTGCCTAAGTTGATTTAGAGATCTCGCTTCGCTCGATCAATTAGGTACCAAATGCACTAAAAATAATTACTTCAAATTAATTTTGAAATCCCTTTAACATGATTTTAATTTTTAATAGTTGCTGCTGTCCAACCGGTTCTTGTTAGAATAATATAAATAATATAATTGTTATTATAAATCAATACAAGCAATAGCTCACAGGTTTGCTTTAGTTTTAGAAATAATCAAAATGAAATTGCATTGGAAATACATTACACAAGAACTGGATTGACTGCTGATTTTTGAAATCACCTATCCTATTACGCCAAGGCTTTCGATCGTTAACAGATTAACTTATATATTTTCCGTTCAAAAAACATAATAAATCCCAAGGCACGGCAAAAAGCACAGCTTATTTAGAAATTCACTTACCAACGATGATGTCCTTATGAGATATTGCTTCAGCACGTCAACTGGTCGACACCAAATAATCCCATCATCTGCCACTGCTGGGGGTGGCTTGTGAACGTCAGTGGGGGTGGCGGTAAGGGGCGGAGCGTCTTTCAACCCCTTGGTTTATAAAATCCATTGGACGGGCTCAGTGGGCGTTCCCGCTTGACATTACTTATTCAGTGTGGTGTCGACGAAACGGACGTTCACCTTCGTCCTGTGACCATTATTATTATTATCTAAAAGAATATATTATGACAAGCCAGACATGCAACGTTGCTTCATTCTCCGGCTTTTTAAATGCCCGACGCCAAAGGGGTGCTCAAATTTTGACGTGTGTATCTGTCTATCCGTAGCAGCGTAGCTTCTAAACGGATGAACCGGTTTTAATTTTTTTTTTTAATTTGAACGGCCACTTTCTTAGCTATGATAAGTTTAGTATAGGGCAAGTTTAGTTTAGACACGTGAAACGAAACTAGCTCTAAATTAAACAAATCATAGGTAAGAAAACTCTCTATAAAGTCACCTTTCAAACAAAAAAAAATCAAAATCGGTTGAGCCGTTTCGGAGTTACGATGCCACAACCGTTGTATTGTATCTCTGTGTTTTTAGTTGTTTGAAAGGAGTGTTCTTAGCTATGATTCAAGAAAATCTAATGAGCCTTTTGAAGATCATCAGCTCTATGTATGTATGTTTGTTTGTCCGAGGATAACTTTGGAAGCGTTTATCTGATCTTAGTAAAATCCTCATCTAATCAAGTGGGGCGTCTAATGAAAGATCTGTGTCAGTACATTTCAGCCTAGTATTCATTTTAGGTTAAACCTTTGTAGTTTATGAGTTATTAACCAAAATAAAGACTCAACTTTTATGAAATTCACAGGGTACACTGGTAACTCCACAGTGCTGAAATTTGGTATGTGTATAGCATTATAAAATAATATATATATATATATATATACCTACTAATCTTCTATAATATAAAAATGAATCGCAAAATGTGTTGGTAAGCGCATAACTCAACAACGCCTGGACCAATTTGGCCAAATCTTTTTTTGTTGTATTTCTTATTGTCAGGAGAAGGTTCTTATGGAAGAAAAAATTAAGAACATTTACGAATACTTAACCACCATATTTATTTATAATCTAACCTTAGCGCTTTTATAATGTAACCTTATGACGTTTGACATAGAGTTGACAGAATGCGTGCTGCAAATATCGTCAGAGGATGAAAAAAAAATGAATATCGTTTGAAGCAGATGCTTCGGTAGGAGTTATCCCGAGATATATTGTCTATATATATAAAAATTAATTGCTGTTCGTTAGTCTCGCCAAAACTCGAGAACGGGTGGAGCGATTTGGCTAATTTTGGTATTGAATTATTTGTGGAAGTCATTCATTTTCTCATACATAATGATGGCCGGGGACAACAATTGACAATTCTACCAGGGTGACTTATATTGACCTATGCATGTCAAGCCGATACGAAGTTCGGCGGGACCACTAGTAATATTATAAAGAGCAAAGATTTGTATTTTTGTGTGTATGTTTGTAATGAATAAACTCAAAAACTACTGTGCCGATTTAAAAAAATCTTTCACCATTGGAAAGCTACATTCACCCTGAGTGACATAGGCTATATTTATTGCTAGAAAAGATTAGGGATCCTTACTAAAACTTAAGTAACGTAACCCAAGGTGTAAAAAAGTGGCCTAAAACGTCTGTCGTCGCATGCGCTGCGGAAACTATTGATGATAGAACAAAAGTATGTTCTACAATATTAAAGAACATATCAATATGTACAAAAATAATATTATATAGAGGAAAGATTTGTTTGTTTGTATTGAATAGACTCCGAAACTACTGGACCGAATTAAAAAAAATTTTCACTGGTGGGAAGCTACACTATCTCCAGGTGACATAGGCTACTTTTTACCCAACTGCGCAGGAGGGTAATGTTTTTATTAAAAAACTACGCGTGCGAAGTTGCGGATTGGTCAGTTAGTAATATATATAAAAGATTCCAATTTTTTCCTGCTTTTCTTTTCCTTCACCCATGTCTTGCCCGCTATCTCTACTATCTTGTTCTTCTATCATTCTTGTGGTTTCCCTTTTTTCTTTTGTTAATTGGGCCCTCCCTTCCATAGCATTCATCATCAGCCCACATTAGACCACTGCTGGACACAGGCCCACCATTAGTGACACAAATATAGGAAAAAGTTTGAAATCCAGAATAAATGCAATTTCTACCTCAAATAAGTGTAATCATGAACTTCCGTTACTTGTAATTTAAATGAAAATGTCGGCCAAGTTATGTTGGTAGATATATTTTACACTGTACATGGAACCGTTCATTCACCGTGGTACCATTAGATAGTACCATCAATGGTACCGTGGCAATTAATGTTTGCCGTCGTTCCATTATATCGATGGTACCATTGCAAATAATGTTTTGTTAATCGTAGTACATTCAGAAAATAAATTAAAAACCAAAATGTAATTCAATATTGTTACATTAACGTAAAAACAAATGCAAACTTAAAATAAAATTGATTATTTAGACCAATGCTCTAAATGATTTTTAATTTCCTAAACTCGCAATTTTTCTAATGCAAATCCAACTACAATCTCATCATTATTTAACTCTACCTGTATGAGTTTTTACGGGAGATATTAGGACCTAGCAAAAGCCGGCCATAGCAAAAATAAATAAAACGAATTATTTAGTCGGAGTCTATTTATTCCAGTTTTTATAAAACAAAATGCACTACCTTACACTTAATTACACAAAAGTGCATTACATGCGTTAAATTAACTTTAATATGACGTTTATTATCCATAAGAAATACACAGTTAATCAACGTTAACAAGTACAGAACAATCTACAAAGCTTAACTTTAAAATAAAACTAACTTTGTGCTTTGGAAATAGATAACATTACATAAAATCAGGGACAAAATAGTCAATCATAAAATTAATTTTAATTTACAATAAATACTGCACACGTAATGATAAATTATTTTATTATATACAATCATAATTATAATTATTTAAACATATCGATATATGGAGTTTAATTAAATCTTAGAGGGTAAAACTACGCGACTGATTTTCTGATTCCACATATGTTTAATTTTGATTTTCAATTATTGTGGAGAATAATTTGAAAGCATATTTTTTGCCTTATATAAAAGCCAAAGTGAATTTTGTCAAACGAGCCAACAATTTGTCATAAGACATTACGCACGTTAAATAACTTATAATATAACAATGTGTTAATAGGTATCAAAAGGGGTTCCAATATAATAATTGAATTGTACGCTAATATTGCAAAATGAATAATATGAATGAATTATATTCATCGCCTTATATATACCTACGAATAAGTATTAAGATCGAACAAGTCGCCTTTATTATTTTGTACTTTAGCTAAGCCACTTATCAGCTCTGATCAGGCAATCACATTATCTAAAAGATTGAATTGTAAAGTTAATTAGCGAAAAGAACATAAGATACTTTCTGCCTGTCAGAAATACACTCGCATACCGTAACCCTCAAAGTAAGCTTTGATAACTTACGCTCATTTCTATTAGGTATAGTTTATATAGTATTGCAATAATTTAAGAACTTGTTTTACCACCCATTCATTCGACCGCAGAGTACTTTAGGTATACAAGATTATACGTAGATACTGACAATATACTCTTACGAAACTACTTTAGAATACATACTTAACAGGATTTGATTTTCAGTCTATTTTCCAAATTACGAGTACAAAATCACTGCTTAATATTTTCCAAAGAAAAAGGAACTGTATTAAGAAAAAATACAATGTCTTCATTATGCCATACACGGTATAGAGTAAGCACATATACTGAGATTAAACAATCCTGAATTGGGACTTTAACTTTGGAGACACCTTGTACTTAAATGGAGTAAGAGAAAGAGAAACAACAAATTTACTTTTCCGAGTACTAGTTATGCATAATTTAGCAAATAACTAGAACATTATTATTATTCGTTGTAAAGTTTTAACAGTAATAAGAAGTAGGTTTTACTTCTTAGAAACTATATAATAAATATATCAATAAAATTTACGTTTAGTCCAATTAAACTTTCGATGTTTTCGTGTTAATTTATACGATATTTTTAAAATTTTCAAAGCAATAATATATTCAAATACATCTATTTATCAAAGAGATCTCAACAAAAATTAAGCAATGATTTGTGTACTATTATTAGGTACGGAATCTATGTTATGTACTGATAAAAGATTAAATTTACTGCACACTTGAATATATTTTAGCAAGCATTTTTATGTTTAGTCCAATTTAATATTGAACGTTCTATTACACCGATATTTACTTACAAACCTGTATCAGTCAGAAAATAATTTCATATGCAGTACACAGTTATTTGTATGCTAATTATTGTAGTAAAAAATTATATAATATTGTATTATATCTTTATCACATATGTGCTTTGTTATAAGTATCACTTAGCTCTCATCAATTGACACGGGGTGTTCGTTTCGAAATGCAATCGGTAAAGTCAGCGGCTCAACATAAACAATTGTGTTTTTGGGCGATATACCTAGGTAAAGAAGCTGTAAGGTATACCTAGGCGACAGTGACAGATTTATTCATACATCGCTGACTGTACAATGTACGTATCTACTTATCGAATCACAAATCAAAGTCCTGACTGACTGACACACAACGTACAGCCTACGAACCGAAATTATCGTAATTTGGAGGGTACGTTCTTTGTAGAGGTGAGTTTTAAACTATTAGAATGGATTTTTAGAAATTCATTCCATAAAGATGGTGAAAAAAGATGTTTACGTTTGTATGATAGTCTGTAGTGCTTGGGTTTATAAACTTGTAAGCTGGCAAGAATATACGTCAAGACAAATAAATAAATGGAATTTTTCATTTTTCAAAAATCAGCCGAATGGTGATTGAAAAGAGGTGTTGCATTTCGTATGGTAAAACAAAATTTCGTGGGTTAGTTAATGAAGGTAAAACTTTGTATTAATATTTTAATTGTTAGTTTTAATTCTTTTTTGCACAAACAGAAAAACGAATGGACTTAATGCTAGAAGCATTTACTACCGTGACAGGTAAAAAACTTACTTGACTAGATACTAAAAGAAAAACAAATACATAGATAATTTTTTTTTTACTAACCTATATTGTCCCACTGCTGGCCAAAGGTCTCCCCATCTCCCCTACATCCATCAAGGTTCACAGCCAAATTTGACCAATCTGGTTTGAATGCATCCAGGTCGTCTCTATCTTTTTCTGGGCCTACCATGGCTGCGTCGTCCGTTTGGTACCCACTGGGTGACTAGATTCGCCCATCGTTCTGGATGCATTCGAACCGCACGTAGGGTCAAAGTCGATGGGCAGGTGATACAAATGTCGATGAGGATATTTACCGGGGCCAGCTAGTCTTTTTCCAAAACCGGCAAGACACAGATAAATAGATAAAATAAATAAATATGTATAATAAATAAATCTAATAATAAATAGTAATAAAATTATACGAAAAGCTCGAGTGGAATTAGGGATTTATATAGTGACTATGGACAGAATGTTTGAAAGCTGGTTTCGATGGTTTTTTTAATACTGAGGAAAGAGCGTTCCACAAGCCCAGCTACTTCGAAATAGTTAGCACGGTAGGCAGAGCAGTGCTTGGGAGTGGCTAGGCAGCGAGAATCTGTTGACCTAAGATTACGATCGTGAGTGTCGGCTAAGAAAGTAAACTTTGATTTTAGGTAATGAGGAATGTTTTTGTCTTTCAATATGGAGAACAGGAGACGCCGTATTCTTAAATTTCTCCTTTCCTTATTTGGGAGCCATTTCAACTTACAACGGAACTCCGAGACGTGGTCATATTTACGAAGACCATACACAGAACGTATGCAAGAGTTTAGCAAGCGATCCAACTTATTGAGATAGTCGGCACTCAGCAGAGAGATAGAGGTAGGCCACATCAGCATAATCAATAATGAGTATGAGGAGGGTATCACCAAAGAAATTTTGGTTTTATCTGAAAGAAAGTTCTTAAAACATACGATAGAGTGAAGACAAGCAGAAAATTTACGTGAGACCTCTTTAACTTGAGCAGACCCGCTTAAATTGTCATCTAGTAAAATGCCAAGGTATTTGAAGACAGGGGAGAAAGGAACAGTAAGAATATTATTATAGCGTAGGGATGGAAGAGTTGTGAGATCTACTTTAGCAAGCTGGCGAGAACCTACAATGATGATAGCTAGACATTTACTGGGATTGATCTGGATTCCGAAATTTTCGGACTAGAAATGAAGCTGATGGAGATCATCATTAAGGGCGCTTATAGAATCGTTTAAGTGGTCGACCACACGGTGGTATAGTTAGAGGTCATCAGCATTAAAGTAGTAGCGACATTTAAGTTTGGAAGAGAGCATGTTGATAAACAAAAAGAATAAGGAAGATAAAATACCACCTTGAGGGAACCCAGCATCCAGTCCGCACAGACGGAAAATGATTGACCAGTGCAAACTGTCTGGCGACGGCCTGAAAGACATGAGTTGAACCACTGAACGGTTAATTGAGAGAAATTAAGGTGGTTTAAAACGGCCCGCAGCATCTCATAATCTACCGCGTTAATCGCGTTGCTGAAATCTACTAAAACTAGCACAGTAACTTGAGACAATTCCATGCTACACCTAATGTCCTCTGTGATCTTAAGAAGGACGGTTGTGGTGCTGTGACCTACTTTGAAACCCGACTGATAAATGTTGAACATTTCATATTTAGAAAAGTACTCTGTTACCTGTTTATGCCAATACGGACTCAATAGTTTTTGACAGGTCAGGGAGAATAGAAAAAGGTCTAAAATTATTGGGGAGATGAGGATTTGGGATTTTCAGCAGGGGAATAACATGGGCCTTACGCCTTACGACAATGAAAAGTTTATAATATGGAACGATGGTTGGGAGAATGAGGTCAGATATGAGGGAAAACATTATACGTAGTACCACGAGTGCTGCAGGAGGAGCAAAGAAATCAAAAAGAAAGGTATCAGGTCGGGGAAGGTCATGGATTTAAAAGAGCGACTCGTACTTCGTGGAGGGGAAAATTTTGATTGACAAGGTAAAATGAGAGTTTAATACATTGAGGTCCAGTTGAATTTCTGAGCTAGAGGATTTGGATTTAAGTTGACCGAAAGATCGTAAGAACTTCCAAATACCAGGAGGAGTTGAGAGCTATATTTGTTCCGCAATGTACCGGCGTATAGTGTTACGTTACGGCAAAGTAAGTTGCATCGGCTGCGCCATTTCTTGTACGCTGGCCCGTTCTTCTCCGTCCGGCTTTTTTTTGTATCAGCGGAAGGCTCGGTTACGTCATAGCTTTACGAATGGCATCAGTGATCCACGAAGCGGGTCTGTTTTTGAACCTGACTGGACGGACAGATGTGAGTCGATCAAAAATATCTAGGACATTAATTGGTATTAATAAAACTTTACTTTTTCATCTATAGTAGCGTAAAACCACGAAGGGACGTTTGTCCGTACGTCTGTCGAAGGAGTACATCTCGGCAACAGTAAGAGGTATAGGGTTATAGCCAATTCAAATGTTCACAAATTGTGTTGTCGTGACCAGCATAACTACAAATAACTACATTATTCAAATCATCAAATTTAAAGAGGGGGTTCTATACAAAAACTCGCACCAATTATTTAATGTTCAACGATTTTTTATCGACTAATATCATAATCGACTTCTGTCAGCAATACATGTAACTTCTACTACTTCTATATTCGTGTGTGTACAATGTTTTCTTTTCTCAACAATAACTTAAAAATATTATTAGTTAATTTCGTTATAAAGCGAACATCTATAAAATAAGAAGATTTATTAAATAATAGATATCTCCATAATCGCTCAAAAATATAAAGGAACATGTTCCTATACTCCAAAGAAAAACTTTGCAGATAAATAACACATGTTAAAAAAGATAGGAACCCTGAGTGCGCGAATAGGTACGACTATCACTTCACCGTTTATTATAAGTGAAATTAAATGAATCTTTTGTCCGGTAAGAAACAAACACCCTGTGTCGAATGGTACTTTAGAGTTTAAAAGGATTACTAAACAAGGCATTAAATATTACTTTACTTACAAAATATTCTTAAGAGACTAAGCTCACGGCGTATTTTATGCACGCTGACAACGCGCGTTTATTACGCCGTAAATCATAGGTACAAGGTTAAGAATCGCGTTGTACGCGTTTTAAAATACGCAGTGTGCAAAGGCTCTAAGATCCACTAGAAGGCTTACGACATGAGAAGTTACAAGAATAATTAATCGCAGTGCCTCTTCAGAATGGGAATATAACATAACACAAAGAACATGAGATACATAACAGAAATAATCTTTCTAGGAGTATGTCTCGAAACCAGTCCGGTCAGATGGTACGATTTTCACATTTTTATCAAGGCTTATCATGTATTTCTTTGGACATTTATTATTATCGTACAAAAATATTTTGATCTCTCACGCATTTCAATGAATATGGACATTTTAAACTGCAGGAAAGGTTTGACTGAAAAGTGTGGAACACGCTGACATATTGTAAGAAATTATTTCCAAACAAAATATTATTAAAAATGATGTTCTTTACATATACAGTGGAGCTCGTAATGTTCTAAACTTTTCGACCAAACTATATTTATACACATGTATTGTAGTCGTGTCCGTTGTACAACAAAAAAAAAGGTGTACTTATGAGCATTGGCTTGGTAATGTTTGAACAACAACGGTTGAAGACTCTTACATTACTGTACGTCACTAGGACTAACAAATAAAGTTATAATGCCATGCTTGCTCTCAACACACTACTAATGCGCACAATTTTAGAATCACGTAAGTTTTGTAAATAGCCCCCTTCCTGAAGGGTATTGGTTGTGCCCTATTCTTACGGATCCTGATTAATCAATACTATTCAGTCATCGTGCAAAAACACGTAAGTATTAATTAAGTATATAGTACGCAATCAACTGTATTATACGTACCTAAGGTTAACCAGCCAAGTACATAATTGGTTTGGTAATACAATGCCGTTCAATACTCTAACATGATTCTTATGATGACGTTTATAAGAAATATTTTTGAATTTAATATTCCACTACACCTTTTTAAATGGACGATGTTTAGATATTTGTTATTTAGAATTACAAAATGAAAGTCTTCTCTTCCTAAAATAATTTATCTGAATGCACGATTTTGAGGTATTTGAATTAAGGTTGTAATTAATTCATTTCGTTGTCACACACTTGCAAACGCTTGTGTAATTCGTTGCCAATTCATCATAGTCAAATTATGTTTTTAAATAAAGATGAATAAAGGATAAAATTTAAGAACACTTACTACATTGATTATTGTTCAGTTTTCACTCAAAACGGATCGCCTACCACAATTTGCGAGTTGTCAGTGTTTAAACTATCTAGAAACGTGATAGTTTGAATAGGTAAGTACTCATTAATTTATCGCTTAGGTTCACTTATTCTTACAATTTTATGCAAAACAAGCGTTCAGCAGGTAATCTAAGTTGAATGACTGAACACTCGGTTCACAAACAGTTGAAATACTCAGATATTTATGGTGGATCGAAAAGTGACATTGAACTTTATCGCAGGACATAGTACGTGTACCTATGAGTTACAAAAAGCAGATTATACTCATTTTGACAACGATATGATACCAGCAAGAGTCTGTTTCAAGTAACATATGATAAAATTACTTACAAGCTACAAACAACGAAAGTTTCCACAACGCTTGCTATTATTCATTTTGCAAAGTGAATACTTGCGTTATTATGGCTACGGCTACACATTTTTAGTTTGTAACGTGTATTTTGAGACATGTCACAGCCATTTTCATAAATAAATCATATGAACTTAGGCACATCCATACTATGTAAGGAGAAACTGACAAATTGGCGCCATAGCTAAAGGTGCATTTATTTTTTTCATCATAACAAAATATTTTCCACTCATTTGCAAGTTATTATTGCTCAAAATGATTATGCTTATAGGATAGTATTTAAATATTTGGTTACATTGTTTCTACATACTTATCAATAGAATATATCACCATACGATTATTATTACTATTTTTATACGACCTGGATAGTGAACAAGCATATGTCCCGCCTGATGTTAAGTGGTAACCATCGCCCTATTATTTTGTTGCGTGGTGTTACAAGTTACATGGAAATCACAGCAGGCATATTATCTATACTATAGCATTGGTTGATTACAAGAGCTCGGGCCCATACAGGCTTTCCATACTAATAACTAGATTTAAGTAAAAAATTATGATGTCGTAGCAAAATAATTTATATGGAATATATAAATCTTTTCCATTAACATTACAAACGGCGAAATTGATCTTAGTTTATATACGCTTAACCACAGCCGTTTTTTAGACTACTCGACTCGAATAGTATCAGTAAATATTATAAAAATCACAATTTATTATTGCCGTAGCCAGCGCGGAGGCGTGCCGGCTGCGGTTGGTGTCAGTACCTATCTTAATGTGTAGAGTACTCCAAGATAGATCAAAGCTGAAATCTTTTCATTGTATTAATAAAATAATTATGTTTAATCATTATTTAATTTGAATACAGATAATGTTATACTGTGCAAAAGACAAACACGATTTACGTGTGTTGTATCTCTTTTAAACTATAGCTTAAAATTCAGTATACATAACTGGGTACGATCGATATTTATTAATCAGCGGAAATGGGCAAGATGTTGTCCTCTTGAACGTTGAACTTAGTAGTTAGTTGCTATATTGTCTTAAGTGAGAACAGCTCGAATGCCTGCTGATAGAAACCCTAGACTTTATATAATGCTAAAAACTAGATCAATAGCTTCAGGCAGACGATGCTATATTTATGATATCGATGATTTCATCCATTCAAGACTACCAATCATATTGAAGGCGTTGTTTTTAACTTTTTATGCAAAACTAACTTCCGAAAGGGCCTTCGCAGGTGTGGTTTGTGAACTACATAAAACGATTCTCCATGAAAAAACACATAGATGTGCCAACTTTCGTAGTGATCGGTCAGACGTTGTCGGCGTTTATCAATCTTATATATTTTCCCAAATTTAATAAATTTCCAAACACTGTTTAGGTAATTGGATTCCTAGGAAAAGAGATTTTAGATTTTTTGTATACATTAGACATTCTATATTGTGACGAATTTACATACGTTTCCGATAACATATATACCAACATCCATTTTTTAATTAAATATATAACATCGTTGATATTGTTTAGTTATTTTGCCGACTAAACCCAGGGAGATTTAATCCAAGCTTTGCATTAAAATTGTGGTTTAGTAAGATGAATGTATAAATGAATGAATGTATATGTATATGTAAAAAAAGTTCGCATGTATAAATGTTGGTGTATAGCAGTCTATATTATCTTGAATTTTATCGCTTCTACAGAATATTACATCTAGTTCATAAAAACTATTAATAAGACAAATACATAGATAAAAAATTACCTGTCAAACAAATATATACCTACGAGTATTATACAGAGTGACTTGTAATTTGTGTAGACTTATTTACTGAGACGGAATGTTTAAAATAATTATATAATTAACCAAAAATACAAAATAATAGTTGCTTCTTCATCAGCTATTAGGAAAATAAAAAGAAAGGCTTTTGTATCTGAATATTAAAAAATTGCAACGGATTTTAAAACCGGTTAAAAACCCCTTCTCAGGGAATAGTCGGAATCACAAGTCAACCTGTAGAGCCTTATCACACTGGCGGTTTGCGAGCGTATTTACAGCGAGGCGATCAGTTAGCGTGCTCGCTGCGTGTACTTAGCGACGTCGCGCTTGTGCGTAACGGGCTCGGAACGTTTACGCGGCGTGCATCCTACAAAACGACACACCGAAGTGTGGCGGGGCGCGCGAGTATATCTATAGAGCGGACGCAGCGTCCGCGTTGCGGTGTCGTCGCGGTGATCTAAGGCAAACATCCTACAAAACGACACACCGAAGTGTGGCGGGGCGCGCGAGTGTATCTATAGAGCGGACGCAGCGTCCGCGTTGCGGTGTCGTCGCGGTGATCTAAGGCAAACACGTTCACAAATCGCCAGTGTGATAAGAGGTAACGAACGCAGATAAATTATAATTATAATATAATGTACTGGCAAGAAAAAAATTTGTACGGCAAAAGATATTGTTTAAATAATTTAATACTTCAATTCCAGTATAATCATGACATAGGTACCGAACATTTTTTTAGTGATAACGCCCATGATAACCTTATTAGCAGATACTCAAAACCTAAATAGATATCATGGGATAAAAAAATATGAAAATTCGTTTTTTTATGACCGTGTCTGATGTAAAATTGAATCATTTCAAAGTTAAAATACCTACATTAAAACTGCATTTAATTTTACAAAATCCGAACTGATATGCAAATAAAAAAATAAGAGAATCACAGTATGATTAGTAATTACCAATCGACTAAATTATTATTATCAATTATAGAGAAGGCAGAGCACTTCCTACGGATGTAAATTTTATATCTTTCATCATCATCATCATCTCAGCCCGTCTGCACCAACTGTTGGGTATAGGCCTCCTCTTTATTACGACATTCTTTCCGATCCCTGGCGAGTCTCATCCATTGACACCCAGCTAAGCTTTTAATGTCACTCGACCATGGGACGGGTGGTCTGCGTCTTGGTCTACGAGCATCCTTTAGCCACCACTCTGTAATCGCCTTCGTTTAAGACCCGTCATCCCTCCTAGCCAAGTGTCCAGCCCGTCTCCACTTCAGCCCTGCGATTCTCATACCCATGTCCACAACCTATGTGCGACGTCGGATTTCGACATTGGGTATGTGGTCCGAGAGTGATATACCGAGCATGGCACGCTCCATTGCCCGTTGAGTTACTCTAATCTTATGCATGTATTGAGCGGCCATGTCTCGGAGCCGTAAGTAAGAATGGGCAGGACACATTGGTTAAACACCCTGGTCTTGAGGCATTGAGGTATTTTAGACTTTAGGACGTCTTCTAACTTACTAAAGGCGGCCTATCCTAGCTGGACTTGTCTCGAGATCTTTTTTTTCTGGGAAAGTGAGCCAAAGGATAAACAGTGTCCAAGATAAAAGTAGTTGTCCACTGCCTATATTGGGCCTACGATTATGTTAGGTTTTGGACCAGCAAGATTGTTCATAATCTTGGTTTTGGACATGTTCATCCTAAGACCCACCTTTATATCTTTACCATATACAATATAAGGTCTTCAAATTTAAACTACAAATAATGACGGAGTATATTGTTAAGACGACAAATAATAAATAAAATTTAAAGTTAAGTTAAAGTTTTATTGAAGTAAAACGTCTGTACGCACGCTTGACTTGGGTAGTAAGCTGGTGAATGCGTTACGAAAAGTGCGAACGGAAGTTGAGAGGGATATACAAGTTATTATAAGGGAGACGTATTTGTATGATTTGACAACTCCTTAAATCATAAAAAAACTAGTTATGTATATACTAGCTGACCCGCCGAACTTCGTACCGCCTTGACATGCATATGACGCGGGCTGCAAATGTACGTCACCGGTAGAATTGTCAGTCGGCCATCATTAGCTACATTTATGTATGAGAAAACGAATTTTCTTCATAATTTCGAAGTAAAACTTCTTTACACACTTCTGACTTGGGGAGTAAACTGGTGAATGGGTTACGAAAAGTGCGAACGGAAGTTGAGAGGGAGATATAAGTTAGTGAAGATAGAAAGAGAGAGAGTTACGTTTCGTATATTTTTAAACGTCAATGTGCGAGTGCGAGTTGCGTCTGTCTAGAATGAACATAGACTGGCCGACCTACAGACGTGTGGACGCAAGAACTTCATAGATCGAAAGGGTAGTGGGAAAGAATCTGAGGTTGGAAGTCGCCTTTATCATTAATTTATTACTCCTAATCTGTTGTAATATTTCAAACGCGCCAACGTTTTAGTAATTACTTTTTAATACTAAATTAACGTTAATAGTAGCTGCAGTAAAACGCTAGCTAATTAATAAGATTTCGAATTGACAGTTTTCTGCGGCTCATAGATCCAGCACTGTTCTGCGACACGCCTTCACAATAAAAAAAATACATACGTAAAATAACTAAGTACAAACTGCTTTAGAATCATGAAATCTTCCCGCTTTGTTTATTTAGTGAAGCCGCAGGCTCATTGTTACCCTTTTTTTAGTACAAAACCTATTATCTATAGTGTCATAGAAAAATAATCTATCTAATTACCAGTCATTAAGGCCTGGTAAAATAACGCAAAATGCAAGTATTATATCCTTTTTCGGTTCGCTTTTATGCCGGTCCTACAATCGATATTGCTTTAAAAGACAAGATCTTGGATATTGCCGTGTTCTTACTTTTCTATTCTTACATAATATTTTAAAATAATGGTTTTGAAACTAAAAGCCGCGTAATCATTGTGTAAACAAATAATTAACCATCAAAATCTTATATGTTAAAAAATGTAATACTTTCCATTTAAATCAGCTTTAAAAACTGCTGTCATCAATTCATTTTTACACGTCTGTTTAATCCGTCACACTATGTACTCTTTTAGGTATCGGAGATCATTTTTATCGTTTCCCTACAATTATGTCCGGGGCCGTACTTTTAGCGTTCTGTTATTATCCGCAAATAATAATTAGATTTATTATTTAAAAGTGTTAGTACGATATTAATACTTTTATTTTCTTTCACATGTAAACTTTTTAAGGCATATCGTGTAAGAGTAACCGTTGAAACATTTATTCATTGTAAATGTGGTACGATACAGATCTTCAAATTTATGATAATATCAACAGTTCCAGACAAAATTTACTATTTCAAGTAAATGTTCGTTAAATAGACATAAAGATAATTGTTAAATAAATCAATAATAATTACAAGTGCATAAAGTAATTATCCATTAAAACTTGCAATATAATCATCATCATTTTCAGCCCGTGTCGACCCCCTGTCAGGCATAGGTCTCTCTTTGTTTATGCCATTCATCCCGACGCCATTCTAAGCCACGTACAATCTACAGTCTTAACAATGTCGTAGCATTGTTAAGACTGTAGATTGTACGTGGCTTAGAATGGCATAGTACCGGGATGAAACGCACAAAAATTGCAATTTAATCAATAATAAATAAGAGTGCAAAAAAATTCATTTATAATAATTAAAGCTCTAGTAAAATAAATAATAAATAAAAGCGCATCAAATAAACAAGTTTCTAATTAAAATCAGAGCAATTAACTATCAATTCTCAAAAAAAATGGGTTATGTGCTCTTGTTGTATTCGAATATTACACAACCTTTGAAATTATTATCTAATTACCATTTTTATATCGATTCACATTACGTTTTCCTACATAAAGAAGCCAATCTCACTCGATAATCTCATAATACATTGACGTCCCATTAAATCATAGCGCCGTTTTTAGCTAAATTCATGAATGATAAAGTAAGCGAAGTTCGTTTGCAAAATGTGTGTTCTAGTCGATTACCGAATCATTTTTTTCTGCAGAGGCACGTCTATCAGTTTAATCATATAGAAAACTTTTATTTCTCAACTTTCCTAGGTTACGTACTTATTATAATTAATTATGCAGTCATTTCAAAATTATTTTGAATCGTAGGCCAGAAAAGGGCCCCTAAAAGAAACTATTCAGAAATAAAAAAAAAATTAGAAAAATCTAGAAGCCATGAGTTTCAAAACGTACGGTCGCTTGCTAGGTCCGATGTTAGGCCCATATTTTAGAACGTACCTCAATTAGGCAAAGATGTTTTGTTAGTTTCAAAGAAATAACTATCAAAAATCTATGTTTATGACTCGATTTAGTTTTGAGTTCAGTTCTAGAATATAGAATTTGATGTATGGCGATAAACCATCGAACCATTATGGCCTGTTCAGATACACGCGGAATTTATCACCATATCTGCCCCTATACTGCGTCTTAAAATTCTAGTGAACAAAGTTAGACAAGCAAAACGCTTATAAACGGCCCAGAGTTACTATAAATAATTGTAAAATGATTTGGCGAACAACTCTCACTGAGCGATATTTAAGATGGAGAAGCTGGGGTCTGAAGAGGCCATCACAGGAGTCAATAATCGGTCTAATATCAAAGAAATCGATCTTATGAGTTGAGACAAGTCTCTCTGCTATAGTAACACTAACAAAACAAACATCACAAACAAAAACATAGGGCCATACGCATCATTATGGCTTTCTTGAAATAAATAATATAAATAGTAACCCGGCAAGTTATGTGTCGGCGAGTAGCTCAGAGTAATAGTGGGTTGAACTAAGGTAGTCCAACAAGCGCCGAGGAAGGGGCAGACCGTTGATAAGATCTCGTCGCACGTACTTTAATATCACAAATCTGGAAAGAAAACAACCCAACTGTAGTTACAAATAATTATCCATATCAATTATCTCCTTCCCATATCATTATTCACACAGTCCATCCATCTCAGCTTCGGTCTTCCCCTACTTCTATATCCATCCACGTTCACATCTAACACTCTTTTAGTCACATGATTTTTTTCCCTCCGCATGACATGCCACGCTAGCCCACTCCTCAACTTTTCTATCACTGGCGCTACTTTCAAACTTCCTCTTATATACTCGTTCCGTATCTTATCCATTCTCGTTACCCCACACATCCATCTCAACATTCGCATTCCCGCCGCGTGCACTCTTCTTTCATTTTCCCTTTCGTGGCCCAACACTCAGGACCAAACATTACGACAGGTCTTATGATAGTCTTGTAAATTTTCCCCTCAAGTTTAAGGGGCATTCGAGGATCGCACGTTGTTCCTGTAACCTGTCGCCATTTTATCCATCCCGCATTTATTCTATTTTTAACGTCCCGGCATAAACCGGTATGTCGCCAACGTTTTGCAATAAAAGGCATTTATTTACACACACACACACACACCTAATAAGCTGAGAGAAGTCGGTAGGTATAATAAGTACTAAATAAAGCTAGGTAAGTAACAGTAGGCATTATTCCAAGAAACATTTGTAGGTAGCACTTAGTAGGTGGTGGTAAATAAGTCGAGTGCTCAGCTACGCTGGTTGTCAGCCTCGGCTTGGCAGAAACATCTGCTGGCGCGCCGCCACAGATAGGGTTCTCGAGAACTGACAGCTGTATTGCTCTGAATAAACTAGTTATCAAGTTGCCTAAAGAATATATTTTAGGATATCTATTTTTGCAAATGACGTTTTCGAATACGCCCTGTCCGACTCTTGATTCCAGATTCACTACATAGATATAGCACTATTTTTTTTTAATTTCAAGTTGCCAAAACGCAATCTCCAAATTCGCCATAAAGTCTCCGGCTATGTCTTTGATGCACTTGTTACGCAGCGACTAACGGTCACTCACTACTGTACTGAGTGATCCCAATTTTTCTTCTCGATCTTGATGTAATGTGCACTTTTATACTGTTCTTATTTACTTCTGTTCTGGTTTTTTATACTACTAAGGTAACAAACAAGCATACAGCCCACCTGATGGTAAGCGGTTACCGTAGCTTATGGACGTTTGTAACACCAGAGGTTATTATTCGCGTGTTGCCGACCCTTTAAAATATTCTTTTTTTGAAAAACTTCATATCTCGGCAGGGGAGACCATTCCAAAAGCGAAGTGTTCGTAGGAGGAATTTACTCTGGAACCTCACGGTAGAACATATCGTCTCAACGGTGTGTGGATGGATTCCCTGCCGATGGCGTGCGGTGCGATGATAAAAATAACCTGCAGGCACCATTTTAAACAACTCCTCAGAACACAACCCATTATACAAGCGCGCTTTGCGGTTAAACACACACAGGGAGGCAAAATCTCTCCTGAGACTTAAGGGCTTAATACCGCTTGTGAGAATGGGATCGTCAAAAATTCTCACAGCTCGTCTTTGTATAGAGTCAAACAGCCCTGGTTGATATCCAGGTGCTCCTGCCCATAAATGACAGCAGTACTCCATGTGGGGCCGGATTTGCGCCTTATAGAGAAGCAGTCTTTGCCCCGCACTGAAATACTGCTTTGCCCTGTTGAGCACACCGATCTTTTTGGATGCCAACTTTACCCTGTCTTCTAAGAGACTCCGAAAACCGGTATACCATCTTTATTTGTGGAAAAGACTGACTAAGATAGAACTCGTACTTTTTATCTTAGACCTGGAATAAATATTTGCAGTTCTTGCAAACATTTGTAGTGCAGCAATAGATTGAGCTTGCAACCTCTTGCGTCTTGGTCGGCTAGTCGTCCACCGCGCCAAACATATCTAATTCTAGAAGGAAATAAGATTTGCACTGACGTCCCGCTTATGGAGTATATTGTGCATTGCCCCCTTCTAACCTGACCCCAACCATCTCTACACTTCGAAGTAACAGAGCAGGACTTTGGATTGATGACATTTTCCAATATCCTCAACAGTTTTTGTTGACGCGGTAGATGATAACTAGATGTCCTCATGTATTCCCGGTATCACTTTGGCGTTGCTGTAGTTTTGCAGTGAATTAGAACGCACTTCAATGTCTATTCCACGTGAATATATCCTCGTTACCTCCCTTTAACCTGATCCTATCCATTCTAGCTCCTTGAAGTAACTGAGCGGGACTTTGGATTGATGTCATTTTCCAAGATCCCTAAAAGTATTGTTGATGCGGTACAAGATAGCTAGATGAAGTCAGGCATACCCGGTATCGGTATTGTATTGCTTGTGGCTATGATGCAGTGAAAAATCACGTGCTTTACTGTATTTTCCTCCTAAAGTCAGACATAGGAGTCTCCGTGTAAAAGTCGAGTGAAAGGGATCAGTTTACCTGCACATATGCTGTAGACCCTGTACCCGCTTGAACCTCGAGACCGGGTAGAGCAGTTGTACTCGAACCGGCCCCAGGACAGGCCGCAGGTTCAGAAAGAACAGGTAGCGCCCGCTGCGGGACGTCTCCACCGCGTTCTCTATGAACTCCACTATCGTCTGCGCTTTGAACATCGTGCACCCGCCGAAGCAGAAATTACCTGCAAAACAAGTACCCGTTTTCTTAACTCGACTACACAGAACAGATATGTTTTTAGTGTGAAGTGTATGTGCCTTCATTTGGCGCATACTGTAGGATTTCGACAAATTAGGTATTACGAGAGTGTCTTAGGCTCTAAGAAGATTCAAGCCATACTGTATTTCCAGCTAAACAAAACTTGATCAAAAAATATATAAACTAGTGGTCCGCCCCGAACTGAGATCTCGCGAGTCTCCCAAAACACAAACATAATATTCTTAGGGCGACTCGAGCAACGATGCCTAAACGTATTTAGTGGCTAAACATGATATAAGGAGTTGTCAAATTATACAAATACGTAAAATTTAAATATGTTTAGTCGCTAAATAAGATTAGGGATCGTTATACAAGCCGGCCTTAATCTTTGACCTATAAAATAGTGTCCCGAAATACGTAACCAAATTACTGGACCTACAGATTCATTCAAATTACAGATAACGGTTACTTAAGCTACACGCATAACAAATTACAGCACTGTGGGGTCACTGGTGTACCCTGTGAATTTTGTCAAAGTTCCGTTTTTATTATGGCTAATAACTCAAAAATTATAAAGAATTAACTAAAAATAAAAACGGAGTCTAAATGTACTAATGAAGACCTTTCATTTGACGTACCATTTGGTCTAATAGTCTCATTTTCATTTTTTTACCCCTCTTGAACCCCAATATCTCAACAACCCCCCAACATTTTTAGCTCATTTAGTCACACCAAAATTGTGTCATCACTACCTACATATGTATTAAACTTCACGATGATCGAATAAACGCTTCGAAAGTTATCATCGGACAAACAAATATACATACATACAATGCTGATTTGCCCAAGTTGATTTAGAGATCTCGCTTTGCTCTATCAATAAATAATGCTGGACTTTTCACACAGCACTATCTAGCCCGAACTAAGCAAAGCTCATACTATGGAAATCAGATAACTGATAAATATATACTTTTTGTTTGTAAATACATACTTAGAATATATAGAGAAACAACCAGACCTGGAACAAATATCTGTAACCCTGCAAACATTTGTTCCGCGGTGGGAATCGAACACGCAACATACTGCGTCTCAGACGGCTATTCCCCCACTGCTTTACGGAAGTCGTCAAAACCTATCAAATCAGGCGGCAAAATGAATGTATTTTAAATAACACCTATAGGTACAAAGTATCAGTTGGGAGTATAACAATCACACGCACTAAAAATCGAGAAAAATAAATAACAGTTAAACTAACTGAAAAGTTGAAAACAAGCTAAAACAAGCTTGCATAATTTGATAATAGCAAGCGGGAACTATAATAAACATCAAAAACGACGTAACTACTCATCTCTGTGATGTGATAATAATAACACTAGAGGTAAAAAAAAGATTTTTAGTGGTTGTTCCTATTGTCCATCAATATCAAGATCTTTAGTCTCCTAAAGGTAGGCAACGGATCTTGATGGACAAAAGGATCTTGATGGATCAGCGCGTTATTACCATAATATTGCATTGTGATCAAAAATTTATGATATACACAAAAAGTATAAAAAAAATATTTTGTAACTTATTATAAACTAGCTGACGTTTTTTCGTAAAAACCTCCTGCGCAGTCAGGTAATCGATCTTTTAAGATATACAATTCCGTAGTACATTAATTTGATCTATCTCGTAGGGTTTAGCCAGCGTTTGCGACTTAAGCACATGAAAATATATTTTTCGGCTTTCCTGTACTCAAATATGTATGTATTATACATACAAACCTTCCTCTTGAATCAGTCTATCTATTGCTGAAAACTGCATTAAACATCCGATGAGTAGTTTAAAAGACCTAAGCGAACAGACAGCGGAAGCGAGTTCAATTTATACTATGTAAAGATATTTGTAGGTTTTTGTTGTAGCCACAAAACTCCTCGATTGTTATTTGTTTTCAGAGTTTGCGCGGACTGTAACTAGTAACTAAATATGTACTTGCCCTGGTCATGTTCAATTCGAACGTGTCTCAAGCCATTCAGTTTGAATGTGAGAGTGAAAATGTAGTGGTCGTCACTGCTGTCCCGGACTATGAACGAACCGTCCGGCTCATTAGACAGAATCTTTTCAGCATCCTGCACTGATATTGGACCCCAATACCAGCCATACTGGAAACATTAAACATATATTTTGGTGTTACGGAACCAGGTACTAATAGTTCTTCTAAGTCCATGATACAAGGAATCAGAAGGTGTAAGAACCGGACTAATACTTACATCTTTGACTTTCTGTATGGACGTAGCAAAGTCAGTGACGGTATCTTCTTCGGTCCTCCTCGTGGCCTGCGAAGTTTGCGGGGGCTGAGGCAAGGGAGGCAGCGCTCGACGCACCGCCGGCGCCGGCGCAGGTGATCCCTTCATCTCAGCGATAGACATCTCTGCAAGGTTGTCCACTGGCTGCCGGCGCCAACGAAACAAATTACAGAAACTCTGCTTCAGATTTAAAGACAAAATCCGCACGGGCGACATCTTTGGCTTCTGATTTACTTTCTTTACAGCCTTATCGTTCTTCTCTCCTTCGGATTCCTTAGGAATGTTCTCTTTGTGCTTCTTATTCTTAGCGTTCAATCCGAAGCTGTTCTTGCTAGATTTTTTGTGATTATTATTCGTCTCAGAAGTTTTAAATTCGTTACTCTCTTTCAAAAATGTGACTGTGTTATCTTTACTTGTGTGTCGAGTGTGAATAGCGACACTGGTTGCTATCGTATTATTCTTATTAATGGTGGCTTTGCACTCAGAATCACTCGAACTAGAATAAAGCGTATGCAAATACTTTCGCATTTCGCGTAATGTCAAATGCAGGGAGGAATCCGTTTCGGAGTCGGCAATGCTTTTCTTAAACGATGAACTTGGCAAACTATTCCTTTTAGATTTGACGTCTTTATGTCTGTTTATTTCCTTTGGCTTGTGAGTTTTGTCGGGTGGGATGATCGCGCACGTGCTCTGTTGAGTACTCTTGGCACGTTTCCTGTACCTGGGCGCTTTCTTTCCTTTATTCCGAAGATTGGCGTGAGAGGGACGTACCATATCTATGGGTACCGCGTAGATATCGCTGTCGAACGGGACATTGTACATATCAGTTATGTCTGACGTTTTGGCGGACAGTGTATCGTGCGAGATCGCCTGTGTGATGAAACTGGAGTCATCTGCTTGGAATTGAGTGACGAGGGAGTTGTGGCTACTAGACAAACGTGACGTCAGAGAGTTCCGTGATGACGGCCGGTTAGCGCGACACGGGCTCAAATGCAGTAACCGGGGACTTGCAAACCTATGGTTAAGGCACTGCCGACGTTCATATAAAGATTCTGGCTTTAGTTTTCGAGGGTATAATGGAGAAATGTGAAGCTTGTTTTCCTGCGGTAATTCTAGGTTTGTTTCCGATGAATTTATAGGTGAGCCAGCATTTAGAACAACTGATGGAGTGACAAGCACAGTCGAGCCGTTTTCAATTATTACTGGGGATGGATTGTCCTGAAACAGGCAACAAACTATTAATTGTGCTTAGTATTTTCCTGTAAAAATTATCAACGTTACTTACGTTATAATCACACTCAATAAACAAATTAATAAGCGCAGGAAAATTTAATTGAATTCGTATTTTTACCTGAAACTCTGGTGGAGGTTCGATAGTTGTTAGTATAATTTTTCCAGGGCCCTTTTTTACAGTATTGAAAAAATCTCCACACATCCGCTCCGAAGCATCGGTTGATTCACAAAGTGATAGAGACCTCTCATCGAAATCACTCTCTTGTAACTGAAAAAGAACATTCATTTTTACACATACCAAAATACTGTAACAAAATTAAACACAACACGCACATTATGTACGTGGGCGGGTTATATCTGTATATATAGGTCGCCACCGACCCGATAACGATATGTTAGCAGACGTATACAATATACCGACGACATTTCAGCCTGTACCGACCTTGCTGTCTGCTGAACAGAATAGTAGCACTTTCAACAATCTATTCAAATATTTTGAGAATAAAATGTCGAATTAAACGGTGAATGATTCTGATGCAACATTTTTTACACAATAAATTTGACAACACTAAAATTAATAATATCCTTTTCATTTTCAAGGGATGGACACCCCTTATTGTCTTGTCAAATTGTGTTTATTTTAGAGGGTATACTGCGACATACTTAACATTTTTTTAATAACAGAAATAATATGCAATAAATATTTACAAGACAAAAATACAGAAGAAACAGTTGAATAATCTAAAGACTGTTGCAAACGATCTATAGATAGCTCCAGATCACTACCAGGCGGAAGTGTCCCCAAGACACTTGCTGCATTGCCCCGCTGTATTGGAATGCTTATGCGTTTTCCCAGATAAGCGTCATCAATAATTTACTTAATATCTTATGATTTATAAGAATTCTAAAGTTTTCGCTGTTACAATTTTAAATATCTGTCTGAACAACAAATATCACGTTACGTTTAGCATTACATAGTGTAGATTCAATTCGGTTTAAGTTCATGTTCATTAGTTTATAATATACGGTAATGTTACTGTGAATCTAAGTATGAAATAATAAATAAAACAAATTAAATCAATAGCCAGCACTTACGTGAATGTATATTATGTGAAGTAACTTAGTCCATTATCATTCATAGCATTGACCCTATCAGATAAATGCAACACGCTTTCTTAGGCGCTCAACACACGGCCACGCACCACGCTGTATGTTGCGTGAATGCGTGTTCTAACGTTGCTTGTAAGAATCTCCGTTTGTATAGAAAACACGCACAGTCCAACACAGAAAATGCATCCACGCGCGTTCATGCAAATCACGCGCTCAAGCGAGGAGACACATGCAACCCCGCGCGTAGGTGCGGGGCGAGACGCAATGGCACACCGAGTCCCGCAGTGAATGAAATGAATCAGAGCCGCCGTGAATCCACAAAACGCAACTACGCGCGTGAGTGCGTAAAAACCCGCACGATGATGCAGATCTGCACTCCCGCAAGTACGCGCGTACGTGGTGCGTGGCAGTGTGTTAACGCCTTAGTATAGAGTGGCAGAAAATTGTTCCTAGGCTTACATTTGCCAAGCAGCTCTCGCTAGTTACACAATTTATCCCCGAATTTAAAAGGAACAGAGAAGACAGAAAGTTAAGATCGCATAGCATAAGAATTTTAAATAACACTGTTAAGCATGAATGTTAGACAAATTTTGAAAGTTCAAAACAAATCTGAAAACATATTACGGAACATTTTACGCCCAGCAGTGGGACAATACATGCAAAAACTAAGGTAATGGTAAAAACTAAGGTGGGCCAGTTTGGAAAATGCACTCGCATGTTATCGCGAAATGAGAGTAGAGAAATAGATAGATAATTACTTAAGGTTAGGTCTTATATATCTATTTTAAATAATAATAACGCTCAGCAGCCAGTGCAAATCAATAGGTTCTGTTCATACTAAGTATTAAAAATAGTCACTTTTTTTTTAAATTGAATTCGAGCGGTTTATTTACGAGGGAGTCCTAAGTTACTCTAACCTCAGTTTATATGATAATTAAATTTAACAACAATTTTTATTTATTTTTAAATTAACATTAAATCAACCTATTTATGGCCGGTACACACCGAAAGGTACTGATAATGATATGTATTGTCGTTTAATGTAAACGTCATCATACGTATTGATCATTTGGCTTTTAATATAACCAATCGTTGCTGTCAGTTCAAAAGGACGTATATCTAAATTCCTTTTATTTTCCAATAGTACGTATAGTCCCTAAAATCATGTTTCAAGCGAAATTTTTTAACGGGCACCTTACAAATCCATAGATTTGTTTAATTTAAAGCTTGTCCCTGAATATTGTTAGTCTATGAAACCAAATTTAAAAAATATACAGTTTTTTGTGTCTCCTGTAAACCCCCTGTTTTATCATACAACCTTTTGAATAAAACAGTATAAGTTAAAAAATAACATAAAAACTTAAAGCTAGGTAGGTACACAAATTGGTTGCAAAAAAAGGTCTCAACTCAGCATGTGCAGGACGTTAGAACCTGCGCTGGTCTTCCGTTGAGACCTTTAGGACCAAGAGAGACAAATAATTAAAAATAAATACATAGCGGACGCGATTTTAAAGTACATAAAAAAATAACACTCAAAAACAAAAAGAAGTTTCGAACCGAAAAAGTTTTATTCTACCATATTGTTCCTAACTCTGTGGTTACAAGCCAAATACTTCACCTATATATACCTAGTTCTATTAAAACAACACAGCATGTTACGAGTTATCTCAAAACTCGCACGGTTAAGTGCAACTTATCACATTACTATTCAGTGCCTTGAATTTTTATGATCTGCTGATTGTGATCATTAATATAATTTTAAAATTAATCCTTATGCAGAGTTCGTAGTTAACTTATATCATATAACAAAAATATTTTTTCATGCTTGAAACTTTGCCTGTGAATAGATGTGTGCCATTTATGAGCAAACTGATGCTAATACATCTAACAATTGAGGATGATTTATACAGGGCCTGGTGGCATGTTGCAGCTGTCACTGGGTGAAGGATGCAACCACTGCAGCGCCTGTTTTAGAGTGAGAAGTACCTACCTATAACATCAATTTACCTAACTTAGTTAGCACTGCACATATTGGTCGTGTCTTCCATGAACAAATATCTTATCAACTGGGTGCAAATAAGAACAATTAACAATCCAAATATTGACTTAAGTATTGCAGTAGTGGCTCAGTTAGGCATTAATACATTTAAGATAGATAATCACTGCATTATCATACACAAGTACATGGTTTCAATGTATCATTCGCTATCTTGGTAACAACACAAAAAGTGATAATTAAATAACACGAAACATGTACAAGTACTTTCACATAATATATTTTGCATCATTAGAAAACTCTTAAAACTAGTTAGTAAATGATATTAAGGAAATATGTAAGTGTAATAGAATAAAATATATTTGTTTTGATGTGCTATTAAACCTGTCAAATTCTCTATGTGCACTACACACTTTTTATCAGACACAGTACCCACAGTTGAATTAGTCATACTTGATATATTTCATAATTGAGTGATTATTTATGCATAGGTAGGTATGTGTTGTTTCTGTATCTAGTTCCTAATAAAAGACAGATTTCCTGTCATAATGGATTTCTTAAACCAAGGGTCCTAACTATAAATATGTTGTGTTTTATGTTCGTAAGAAATGATAAGTGAAGAATTTATTTTAGACGCAGACTAGAAGGCTGATAGATACCTCGGAAGCGACGTGATGCCATCCACTTGCGGAATCACTTGAGAAAGAGCCACTTGTAATCAGTAAGCCACTGTCTTCACTCAGCGGAGGAGCTTCTGAATGTGTTGAGAAAGGCGGAGACTCCATTACCCCTGACGGCTTCAGATGATGTATTAACTGGGTAGCAACATAGAAAAGACGTAAAATTCACTTATTTTACGAGAAAATGAAGAAAATACATCCTGATAGTCTATCACAGACACTAGTCTAGCCTAGCAGTCCACAGACTAACTAGTTTTTCTTGCATGTCATAAATGTCACACTAGGATCAAAATATGTCACAAACCAAACGTCACCAAAACTTTCGAGTTCACAATACAACTATGTTCACAATACAACTATTGTCACAATACGAATCACTTTGAAATAACACATTAAACACGTCACGCCCTCATACAAATGTGGTGGCCCTCAAAGGAAACATTGCTGTCAACATCACGTAAAATGAACATTATTTAGAGCTACTTTTTGAAATAATATTTATCCATGATCAAACGTAATAGTCTAGCTCAAAAATCAATAACCTTACTTGCATTATCATCAGAACAACGGATACAGACTTCAAATTACCTAAAAGCCTTGAGATTTCCAGCCTATCATCAGACTACGACTATAAAATCAAATTTAATCTGAATTGGTACAACAATATATTCGTGCACATGTGATCGTTTCGCGTTGTAGTGTGGGTCTATATATAGTTTCCTAGTGAAGTTACTCTTTAAGTGTGGTTCTTATGTCAATGTCATAAATTGACAGTTTCTACCACTCACTGCTAAGATTTCTTTCCCCCCACTCCCCTTCGGTTGCTCGATTGCTCAATATTTTTGAGTTGAACTATTTTGAATTCAAGAATGTTTTGTTTCTAAAATTTGCGATGGTGTTTTAATCCATTAGTACACAATTAATTTTTATGATAGTAGTTTGTTTTCAAATAATTTCCAATTGATCCGTGGCCACGTCCATTTACAACCACGTTTGTTTCGACGGACGCGATGGTGAAGATGAGTCTTTTTGATGGTGAAAGAACGTGGTACCGCTCCGTGTGATTTCTCAGTGTTTCAATGACAATCTTCGATAGTGAACACGAAAAGACATTAAGTGATATAGGAAAGATAGCAATCATGGGAGACACACAAGTTGCGAATATAGTGCATGAGATATTGGTAAGAGATCTTACTCTCTGTGTCAATATCAAAATTGTTTTTCTAATGTTGTTACCTACATTGGCAGATGTCATTCCAGTAGTTTTATTTATCTTGTATGTACATAAAATGTAACAATAGGTGGGCTTACATAGGTGGCAGCATTAAAACTATTACATTCATAGTTTTCCTTTGATATTCTGCTGCAATACATCAAACTGTTTAATTACAGAGGGTGGAGGCAGTAGAAGAAGCATTTAGTTGTTTCTTAGTCTACAAACAAGAAGAGGAAAACAATAGGTTGTCTAAATATCAAAAGAAGCTTCACAGCATCATGTCGACGCTGGGTCAAGAAATGCAGGAATCTGCGATGCGTCAATATCTGACCCTGACTGCAGTTTTAACCAACAGATATAAAATGAGACAGCTTTTAACACTTTTGGAAAACTTAATAAACTCCAATATTTTGCAAGCAAGGTAACTGTTATTAGTATTTAAACCTAAACACTTAGAGAATTGGTTCTGTTTTATTAAAATTTATTGACAACCTCTGAAGGAAGGTGGGCTAGCAGGTAACTGAGATGTAAAAGGCTACGTGTTCAATACCCTTAACAGGATAAATGTTTGTGTTCTCTGCAAATAATTGTTTTATATTGGGTGCGGTGAATCCATGTTTTTTAGTTCCTGATATTTACTACACTGGGAATTAAATTGTGGGATCAGGACAATGTACTTATGTGTCTCAGGACACACTACACTAACTGTACCTACGCACTGAGATGAACTGATTATATTTGTTATTTTCAGGATGCTGTGTGATTGTATTTTGACAAATGAGAAACTGACCTACTTAAATGCTGATTTTTGGATAGAGTGCTTTAATTTGATTAGAAGAGTTATCGGAGGGGTGGATTATAAAGGTGTCAGAGAAATCATGAAGGTAAAATCTTGAAGTTAAGAATTTTGATATATTCTCTGTGTTGATAAATATACTAGTTAAAATGATTTGATATAAATTTAACCATGAATGTTTTTTATTCTAGGGATGTAGAGAAAAAGCTCACACATTGCCTGTAAAATTAAACTCTAGTACAATGCCTCAACTAAAAGCCTTATATAGTGTTATAGAATATATTTTTGATCGTAATGCTTCGTTATTGCCAGCATATTTTATAGTCACTGAAATACAAAAAGATTATCCAGACAACAACCACTGGCCGCATTGGGTAAGTTGCTAATAATTTGTTCTGTGCTTCGTAGGGCATGTTCAGATGTTATAAAAGTCATAATGCCATGTTGGGGGCCTAATGACTGACACCAGAGTCCGTCTTGTTCTATTGTGTCAATGGTTTATGCATAATTAATTATTTATAGGTTAGAAACTTTATTGACATTGAGTAGAGCCTGGCCACTTCTATTCCAGAGTTGAACATTAGCTAAACGACTTTACTTAATTAATTAGTTGCATAAAAGTTTTAATAAACATAGATATTTAGTTGGATACTGATTATCTTCTCTTTTCAGCAATTAGCCAAGCTCTTGAGCAGCTTTGTTGAGAGTTTCAAACCATGCGCTCAAATGGTTTCAATAATCGGTCATTCACAAATGCTGCCAGTGGTTGAATTTTCTGGTTATGCCGATCATCTGATTAACCCTTGGAGGCTTGATCCTACCACTTTGAAGTTTTCCCTTAAAGGAAACCTGCCTTATGACGATGATCTCCTAAAACCGCAAATATCTCTGCTGAGACATGTTTTGCAGCAGCCTTATTCAAGAGATATGATGTGCTCAATGCTGGGTCTTCAAAAGCAGCACAAACAGAGATGTATCGCTTTAGAAGATCAGTTAGTGGAACTAATGATACTGCCCATGGAAAGAAGTGAACAAGAAACTGAGGAGGATGAAATGTCATCGACGCATTGGTGCTGGCTGCACCTATCATCGCAAGTCATTTATCTGATACTGATTGGATTTGCTTCATTTCCGAATATTGTTATGGGGTTACACAATAAACTCATCGGGCATGACATGAAAAAGGGAAGAGACCATTTGATGTGGGTTCTACTTCAATTCATATCTGGGAGTATTCAAAGGAATCCTCTTTCTAACTTTCTCCCCATTATCAAGCTGCATGAGCTTCTGTACCCTGAGAAGGAGCCATTGCCGGTACCTGACTGTACTAAAGCTCATTGCACACACCAAATGGCTGTAGTTTGCATTTGGATGCATCTGTTGAAGAAAGCAGAGTCTGAACACAAGACGATGACAATGCCTCAAAATTTAAAAGTTCAGTATGAGTGAGTATTTAATTTAACATTATGAATAAGCATTAATTAGGATAAGAAAGTTAAAAAGAACGGTGGCCTTAAAACTCCATCACCAGAGTGGGACCACTAGCTATAAGAAATTACTTTATTATGAGCTTAAAGTCCAACTCTAACTATAAAATCGCGAAAGAATGGGCGGTAAAATTACCGATCCTTGAAATTTTTATAATGGAATAATCTTTACTGTAAACTGTTTTAAAAAAGTGGTAGGTTTTTTACAAATACTTGCCCCTTTCGGACATACAATAGATGGGTACACACTTAGTAACTAATATTGTGCAACTCACCTAGGTAAGGCAGATAGAGATACATCGTTATGAAAATCAGTTTTGCAAAAAGTATTGAAATAAAATAGAAGAAGCATAGACAAAACATTCAATCGTATAAATAAAAAACTTTTGAAATTTCTGGTTATGCCGATCTTCTTAATAACCCGTGGAGGCTATTATATGAATATTTAATTTTAACTCGAAAATAACAATAAAAATTAGTTGTGGATTGTGATTTGTGAGTGAACATAATGAATGCTCTCTTCAGATTTCTGCAACATCTCGTGACTTCAAACAACGCACCAACTTTGATGGGCTCCGACTACCGCATTGCCTTACTCTGCAATTCTTACTCCACCAACCAAGAGTTCTATGCTCGTCCAATGGGCATTATCATCGAGACATTATTCGGAAGTCAAAAAGCTATACCCAATGGAAATCCAGGAACTCCATTGCCAACTGTTCCTTTATCCATGTGTATACTGGACAGTCTGACCCTACACTGCAAGATGTCTTTGATACATTCGATCGTGACGCATGTGGCTAAGCTGGCCCAGAACAAAACCAATATACCGGGCAGTAGCATGATGGCCCCGGCTTTGGTGGAGACTTATAGCCGGTTGCTGGTCTACACTGAAATAGAATCACTGGGGATCAAAGGATTTATCAGTAAGTATTTAGCAGTCTTTTGGAAATTAGACTTTTGTCAGACAAAGCGTTGGTTCTCCAAAAACCAAACCTACCATTGTAATATCGTGAATAAGAAAGATCTAGCAATACTTAGTTGTAGCCAATTAATGTTTTGTTTTCAGACCAATTACTGCCAAACGTATTCAAGTCCCACGCGTGGGGCATTCTCCACAATCTGCTGGACATGTTTTCGTACCGAATCCACCACATACAGCCGCACTACAGAGTGACGTTGCTCTCCAACATACATTCCCTGGCTGCGTATCCGCAAGCCAATCAGACTCAACTGCAGCTGTGGTAAGTACCACCAGAACAAAATCTTATTGAAATCCTCGATAACAAATCCATTCCAATCCAATCAAATCCCTCCATTAGCATTTAGTTATTTTTACCCGAAAAACGGCAAAGCCGTTTGGATGTTGGTAGTCTCTATTATGTAGGTATGTTTGTATTTACCTATATTCTACCGTAGCGCCTAAACTACTCATCCGATTTTGATGAATGAGGTGTCAATCGATTCGTTATTATGGTGCAAGTGACATAGGCTACATTTACTCGACTACGGTATCGCTAAAAGGAAGGGTTATGTTTTTAGCAGTCTATGGATGTATGTTCCACTATAGCGCCTGAATTACTCATCCGATTTTCATGAATGAGGAGTCAATCGATTCGTTATTTTGGTGCAAGTGACATAGGCTACATTTACCCGACTACGGCAAAGCTTAAAGGAAGGGTTATGCTTTAAGCAGTCTATGGATGTATGTTCCACCGCAGCGCCTGAATTACTCATCCGATTTTCATGAATGAGGTGTCAATCGATTCGTTTTTACGGTCCGGGTGACATATGCTAACATCGATATAGGTATTACGTAGCCGGATTTCAGTTTTTTAACATATATAGCTTGTATATTACATTATTTTAGTGTCGAGCAGAATGTTTCTAATAGCTTTCAATGTATTCCAGTTTCGAAAGCACCGCCCTTCGTCTGATCACCAGCCTGGGCAGTTCCGGTGTCCAGCTGCAAATGTCCCGAGTGGTCTCCGAGCCCAAGTCCCTCGTGTCCTCGGAGAGCGAGGAACTCAACCGGGTGCTAGTGTTAACCTTGGCACGCGGTATCTATATGACTGGAGCAGGTTTGTCTATTCAAACGTACTTGTGGTATCTAAGTTATAAGTATATAAGTCCAGGTTTAACATATACCTTGCTTTATTAACTTACCCTAATAAGGGGGTTCAAATAACGTGTGGTCGATAATTTTTGAGATGAGACTTTCCCGTGAACTCGCGGTAATCTCGTCGGATTTGACGAGGTGTCAAAATAAATACTACCAAAGAGCCAACATAACTAAATAATACGACATGGAAATATAGTCCATGTCGTATGGCGCCCTACTTGCCAAACTAAGTTTGTGAAAACTTGTATCATGGCAATTAGTGCTCTTCCTTTTGATTATATCTACTTACAGAGCTGTGAACTAAAAGCAAATTAAATTACCCTAAAAAAATAAATTACTTTACAATAAGTACATGAATTATCTGATTAAATATTACAGTTACTGTTGATTTTGTTTTACATTTGTACATTACTTTGTTATAGGCGATGGTTACCTCTTAACATTAGGTATGCTTGCTCCATCAACGAGTAATTTTTATCAAAATTATAACCCACTTGTGAACCTACTTTGATTAAATTTCTATTCGACCAATCTGAAAGTGTACAAGGAGTTGTACCTTCCAACATCAGCTCACCTGAATAACTCGAAGGAACATAAGTAGGGTCTATACGAACCTATAATTTTTTTTATACAACTGGTGGACTGCATGCTCGTTTGCCATATATGGGAAACGAGCATGCAGTCCACCAGATGTTAAGTGGATACTGCAGCCCATGGATATCCACATAGAATTCAAAACAAGGTATTATGTTGTCTGGATCTCTATGTGGATAAGTTGCTATACTATAGGACTTAGCTGTTTATGTGCCAGTAATTACAGGAACATACCATTACCATTTAACCGAAACACAGCAGCACAAATACTGCTATTTGGCGTCAGATAAAGATAAGGCGGTGGTGCCCACTTCCTCGAGCCCGTTCACAAAAGCTCTACCACCAGTAAAATATTATAATATTTAAAGAATTATACACTAACTCCTAATAGTTAAAAAGTTATATTTTCCATCATCAGCTCAGCAACAGACAAATGATCAGAACCAGACGCAAATACTTGTATAATTTTTTTTTATTATAGAAAATATAGAGGTAAAACACAATAAGCGTCCCTATAAAATTTGAGGGTTGCCCTTGATTTTTTGGGATCCCATCATCAGATCCTGACTTGGTGTCAATGGGACCCTGGGAAGTATACAAATTTAATCAAAAAAAGAATTTCTCGAATCGGTCCAGGAATGTTCGAGTAATCGGAGAAAATACTTTTAATAAAAGATTCTGATGAATTGAGTACCTCTCCTTTTTTAAGGAGGGTTGTAACGGACGGTCAAGAACGGGATAACTATAGGTAGTTACACGCGTCCCGGTCTAGCTTTTCTAAAAGCCTCGTTAACGGGCAAAAAAGAAAAGGGATAGCTATACGTAGTTATATGTGTCTCTGTCTAACTTTGTTCTGTTTAGAAATGTTATTGGTGAAAATGTAAATTACACTTCCCGCTCCATAGCTAGGGCGAGGACCAAATTTTTTATAAGTATAGAACGAATTTTACGAAAAAGGGTGATCATCAAGTACGCGTTTTACTTTGTAACCTAGCAACTAAGATACCGAGTCTATCATTTGAAGCCTGGGTAGGAACTCTACAGGGATAAAAAACAGGTCAACAGGTAATAGACGTTGTTATTTCGCAGCGAGCGATGGCGCAGCAGTAAAGGAACTGCTGACGACGATAATGACAAACACGCCGCACATGTGGTCGCAGCACACGCTGCAGTGCTTCCCTCCTGTGCTCGTCGAGTTCTTCTCACAGGTTAGTTTCACATGCATTCATTCACTACACAGTGCTTCTTCTTCTTAGAGTGTCAACAGTTCTACGTTTTGTTTTATATTATGGGGGGCAAAGCTCTCATAATATGTACTGTTAAAAGCCGAGCGTTCGGGATAAAATAATGAAAAACAATTTAACCAAAATAACGCATTTATTTTATTTACACAACACTAATTCACATTATTGTATGCCATATAGTGTCTCACACTCTCAGCTTAGTAAAGGCTCACACATAGCTGAGTAAAGACTCCACTCATTGCTGTGTAAATACGGGGGTTAGAAACTGAAATGTCCCTCCATCTGCGTTGTTATCCCACGACGCAAAAAGAGGGGTGATATAAAAAAAATATTGACAGTTGATATGTCAGTTTTACGTGGTTTTAAGGGATTTTTGTGTGTGGAGGTATTTTTAAATATTATTTTTATAATATAATAATGCTGGACATTTCACACAACGCTATCTAGCCCTAAACTAAGCAAAGCCTGTACTATGGGAACCAGATAACTGATATAATATTGAAATACTTTTTTTGTTAATATATACTTATAATATATAGAGAAACATACAGATCCGGAACAAATATCTGTAGATCGTGTAAACATTTGTTCCACGGCGGGAATCGAACCCGCAACCTCCTGCGTCTCAGCTGGCTATTTGCCCACTGCACCACGGAGGTCGTCAAAGTCGCCAAGGTCGTCTTTTTCTTTCAAAAAATCTATAATAAAAATCTGTTTATTCATTAAAACTACCAAGATCACTTTGAAACGTCAATTATACTGCCTGTTCCTTCGCGACCAAGCCAGGAAAGAAAGGCAAGAAACAAGGCTGGTTGTTATTTTTAATGATCCTTTTAGAATACAGTACAATAAAGAAAATAAATTACGTCTAAATTGTAATATTTTTGAACGAGTTTCAATCCCAAGCTTCTCTATCTAAATAAATCTACTCTAAATAATCCTATATGTTATAGTAGGTTTCTTATAAAAATTTTGATTAATTACGTTTTTAAATTTTTTAAATGTCAATTTTTGTACATCACTTAGGAGTTTGTTATAAAAGCGTACATCTTGCCCTTTAAACGATTTACTAACTTTACGGAGTCTACAAGTGGCAACAGCGAATTTATCTTTATTTCTAGTATTAAAATTATGATTATCGCTTTAAGTGAAGTATACATATTTCCCAGAACACAACTACTCAAGAGAACAAGCAAGTTCTGAAGAAGTCAGTTGAGGAGGAGTACCGCAAATGGACATCGATGGCGAACGACAACGATATCATATCGCACTTCTCTGTGCCCGGCACGCCGCTCTTCCTGTGCCTCTTGTGGAAGATGATCTTCGAGACAAATAGAATCAACCCTATCGCTTTCAAGTAAGATACATATTTCGACGGATTAGCAAACTGAAGTGGCAGTGGACAACCGTTGGGGTAAACGAGTTCTTTAGTGGAGACCGCGTCTTAGCAAACGTAGTCTGGGGCGCCCCACGGCCAGGTGAAGCGATCACATAAGAAAGGTGGCGGACAGAAATTGGATGAGAAGAGCCGAAGACTGGGCTCAGTGGCGCGTCTTGGGAGAGGCCTATGTCCAGCAGTAGTGGACTAATGTGGGCTGATGACTTCTACGGCCAACCAGCATTGTTGTATGGTTGCCGGTGAAATCACACGTACATGAGTTGCGAGTTGAATACACCTGTATTCCTTAAGTTGATAGTACATCGTAGGGCACGTATCTAAGGTGCGTTACCTATGAGGCAATACTTTGTTATAGGTGATGGTTACCACTTAACATCAGGTGGAACATAAGCTTACTCCTTCTCCAGGTCGTATAAAAAAAACAAAACAACTTTTTACTTTAAAATATTGTCGGTTGAAACACCGATAAAACGGTACGTGATAAATTCCGTATTAATAAAACAACGTATGTACAGTCTGAGCAATATATAAATTCAAAAGTAGCTCTGTCTCTTTGTTTGTTACATTTTCTCGAATAAACGGCTAGACCGATTTCGCCCCGCACCTTTGAATTTACCGACTCGCGGTAAATCGCGCAATGCTACAGGCATGGCCATTCCCACGGTGCGTCGGTGTGGGCTTGTCTGCGTCCGTCTGCAATATCACAGACCGTGGGTAGCATTTAGAAGGATGAAATGTAATTTTACAGGATACTGGAGCGTATAGGCGCCCGCGCGTTGTCGGCGCACCTTCGTAAGTTCTGCGATTACCTAGTCCTCGAGGTGACGAACCCGGCCGGCGGGCCGCACATTAACAAATGCGTTGAGGCGATCAACGACATCATATGGAAGTACAATATCGTCACCATCGATAAACTCGTCCTGTGTCTGGTAAGTTTTCATTGTACCATACAATTCTTACATACTGTTTCGAGCTGAGTGTTCGGGATAAAATAATGAAAATCAATCTAACCAAAATAACACTTTTATTCTACACTGAAACGATAAATACACGCACTTAATCACAAGTAATCACAACACGGTCGCACAATAAGCCACTAAAAGTCATCGAAATATTTGCACGTATCGCCAAGACTAGACTCACTCCGCGGACGTCTCTACGCACTATTTATACCGCGCACAGTAGGTACATAACTCTCTCGAAGTTTCTCGATGGTTCTACTGGTAACTAGAAAAGTGTAGGTATTTCGGAAGGCTACTATTTATGAATCTGTGCAACTGTAGGTAAAAATTTAGTATGTAGGTATATTACAATCCAAGTATTACCTATTCTGTGACACAGTCGGTATAACTTCGAGGGGCCGACTATTACATAATCTGTAACAACCTCGGCGTAACAATACTTTTAATTTTGTTCGTACTTACTTAAAATAACACTTCGCACATCATTCGTCTGAGGGCGTTAAGGGCTGGGGTACAGATAATTTAGTCAGGCTCTTAGCACTTACACACCTTACTATAGTAAGGTGATTAGGAAAGTGGTAAATAATTAGATATATACTATGTAACTTGCCAATACAAATATTCAGTTGAATACTGAATATTTGTGTTGGCAAGTTACGTATTTTATTGCGTTCATACAAAGTGGATTAAAATATTACATGTCAGATCTTATTGACTAGTCAAGAGTCCAGCACTTCATATGTACCCTGCAAGTAAGGGTGTAGCAATATCAAGGCTAACTAGGCAGGTCTAGTGGAATCGAAGTTGAGTGATGTTTTGAATTTTATTGTTTAGTGAAATCATTATTGTAGAAAATTATTTACATGTCTTGTCGTTAAAAAAATCGTCTAGTGTCTAGTAACTCTTTTCCATTAGTATATGTTTTATATTATATGCATTGAGCTGGAAACTAAGTTTAAGTTATCGTGATTTTGTTTTAGTTTATGACTGCTATGTACTTACATACTTACATGTATTTACTGATTTCTAAATAAATGCTTATTTGATCTGATTTGAATTCCAAAATAGCTTATGAACAATTAAAAAAATTAAGTAGAAATTGAGTATGCGCTTCACCTGTATTTCGTAAACGGGCTATATCTAAATAGATCTTCGTTTGACCACAATCTCACCTGATGGTAAGCGATGATGTGGTCTAAGATGAAGCACGAAGATCTAGAAGAAACCTATTCACTCTTACCTTAAGAGGCCAAAACGGTATGTGCGAATGGGTGGTATATCAACTAGGTACGGATGGTACTGAGCCGTGCGCCTGCCTTGTCCTTTGATGGAAAGGAGATGGCGGAATCAGATCGTAAAGTTCCTGAGCACAATTCTCGAAATCTATTCTGTAAAATATCGATAGGCTTGCAACTTTACGGCGGTGTTCGAGACTTTGGGGTCTTAACCTCCGCCATATATTGCTCACCTATAAGCCTAAAAGCCGTACGTTCTATCGAGTCTTAAGGTAGCGAGCTGGTATTTGGCCGAACCATCCCAAAGGTGACAACAGTACTCCATACCAGACCGGACTTGTGCTTTGTAAAGACTAAGAAGCTGTCCTGGTGTGAAGTATCTCCTGACCTTGACTTATTCAACGAAACCACAAAGATGGAGTGCACTTCATCTTGAGTCTTGAGTAAAAAAATGACCCGGAACTGCCTTAAAGTGAAGGCATCGTAGAAAAAATATTTCTTTCAATATATAAACAAACTGACTTTTATCTATTGTCAGGTACTACGTCCCAATCCTGACGGAAACGAGAGCCAAGTGTGCCTTTACATCATACAGCTTCTGCTCCTGAAAGGCTCGGAGTTAAGGAATCGAGCGCAGGACTTCGTCAAGGAAAACTCACCTGAGCATTGGAAACTTAATAATTGGTAAACTTTTTGTACCTATGACGACGTACCTCTAGCAGTCACATATCTCGGTTTGGACCACAGATCTATCACACTAATATTATGAATGGGAAAGTTTTGATGTTTGTTTTTTACTCAATCACGTCGTAACGGCTGAACCGATTACGATGAAATTTGGTATGTACGTAGATTATAACCTGGATTAACACATAGACTACTTTTTATCCCATAAATCAGGTCCCTTGGGATAAAATAGGGTGTCAAAGTTTCTAGTAAATTAAGTATTGAACGCGTACGAAGTCGCGGGCAACAGCTAGTATTGAATAGATAACGCAAGTGCCTCAATTTGTGTGAAAGCAAAAGTCCGACTTGCACAACGACCCCTAAACGTCTCTAAATCATATTTAGCCATAAAATACGTTTAGGCCTCGTTTCGCCAGACTTTTGTTCGAGTACAAATCTCCTCATTCTCATTCGATTCAAGCATTGCCATAGCAAGCTGAGCGACCTTGAACCTTCTTATGAGGTCCATAGTGAACTATGTTAATAATAAAACTATGACGACTTCCTTGGCGCAGTGGGCGAGTAGCTGGCTGGTAGCGGGTTCGAATCCCGCCGCGAAACAAAAGATCTACATATATTTGTTCTGGGTCTGGATATTTTTCTGTATAAGTATTCTATCAGTTATCTGGTTCCCGCAGTACAAGCTCTGCTTAATTGTTGACTAGAAAGCGCTTTGTGAAATGACCAGAAATATTTAGATTTGTTATAATTTTTTTCAGGTACGACAAGCATCTAGCATTCCACAGAAAGTACCCGGAGAAGTTCGCACCTGAAGAGCCGAATAACGCGTACGGCGGCCCCATTCCCGTATACCTGAGCAACGTGTGCCTCAGATTCATACCGGTACTGGACATCGTCGTACATCGGTACTTGGAGATACCTCAAGTCAGCAAGAACCTTGAACAACTGCTCGAACACTTAGGGTACCTTTACAAATTTCACGGTGAGCTAACATTGTAAACTAACTAACTAGCCGACCCGCCGAACTTCGTACCGCCTTGACAATCATATGACGCGGGTTGCCAAAGTACGTCGCCCCGGTAGAATTGTCAATCGGCCATCGTTAGCTGCATCTATGTATGAGAAGATGTTTTATTTTTCACAATTTAGTTTTGCGTGATTTTTCCGATATTTTAATTGCTATTCGGGACGAAGACAAATCCAACAAATCAAAGATCATCAAAATCGGTCCAGCCGTTCTCGAGTTATAAATGGTGTAACTAACCCGACTTTGTTTTATTTATATACTAGCTGACCCGCCCGCGGCTTCGAACACTTTTTTTCGTTAACCATTACCCGCCTGCGCAGTCTGATAATCAATCTTTTTAAGATACAATTCCGTAGTATGAATGACGTGATCGTTTGGAGGGACAAGCGTAACGGGTACCCCGTCTGAAAGCCGAGGCCAGACTGGATTGCAGACCAGGCGTCCGAAGCGAATGGTTTCATTAGTGCAAAACTTAGGTATTTTCATTTTATGGTAAAATCAAAAGGTATTTTGAAAATTTAAAACACAGGTGCACTTATGTATGTTGTATAGAATTACTGTATAAAGTTTCAAGATCTAAATTGAAGTATTCATCACATAAGAACGGTTTTAAGATAAATTTGGAGTACTCTTTAGATTTTTTTTCGATGGAGAAAATTTTACGGAATCGTGTTTTTACAACACAGGCGTTCTAGCACGTATCCTTAACTATAACATATATGAATTACAAATTGAAAGCACAAAATTTGTTGAACAAAACATTGTTTCTCAATAAGCTATTTATCGTCTCCCCAGGTATAGTGCGCCCTTAAGCACTGACAAACTTAAATGCTCTGTGTGGCGACGAATTGGTACTCAACCATTTGCGGTACGGAACCCTAAAAATGTTCTCTGTAACGACATTTCAGACCGTCCGGTAACATTCCTTTACAATACGCTCCACTACTACGAAGCCAAGCTCCGCGACAAGCCGCTGTTAAAACGCAAACTCGTCAACGCTGTACTCGGCTCACTCAAAGATGTCCGCCCGACCGGCTGGGCGTCAACTGAAGCCTTCCAGACTTACCTGAACAAGAGTGACACGGAAGCGCCTGGGTGGACACCGGACCTCAATTACTATTTGACGCTTGTTAACAGAATGGTGGACAGTATCCTTTTTAAATCAAATGATAGTCAGCCCCCCTATTCTCTGCGCAAAGTTACTTTTGTATCTAATGCCTTTTAGAATTGTCAAGTCATTCAGTGACCTCGATGGGCGACTTTCAATATATAGAATAGGGGGCAGAGGTTAACGCACTTTTCAGAAACACAATCTGGTCTTTAGTCACTGAGGTATTTTGGAATAGAAGACGTCATGTAGTTTCCCGAACGCTGCCCAGCCAGTTGGGTTCGTCGACTGACCTCTCGAAGTTGACTTACCTAACTGGACTGTTTGTCCAGGTAGACGTCAACAACTTTGAGATTAGAGTTCCCAACTGATACTGGGGCATATTCGGCACATACTTCATAATAATGTTTTGTAGTGGCTTCGGGGCGGCTTTGTTGTTCAGCAAATAATGGGGAACCGAATCTGCGGACCCAACTATATCATTTTCATCATATCAGCCGTAGGACGTCCACTGCTGGACAAAGGCCTCCCTCATTGATCTCCAGGAACTGCGGTTGGAAGCGGCCTGCATCCAACGCCGACCTGCGGTTCTTACCAAGTCGTCTGCCCATCTTGTAGGTGGACGTGCTACGCTGCGCCTGCCGGTTCGTGGCCTCCATTCGAGAACTTTCCGGCCCCATCGGCCATCTGCTCTGCGCGCTATATGGCCTGCCCATTGCCACTTCAACGTGCTAATCCGTCGGGCTATGTCGGTGACTTGAGTTCTCCTACGTATCTCCTCATTTCTGATTCGATCCCGTAGAGAAACCCCGAGCATAGCCTCGGGTTCCTCATTCTCAACTATATGTGTGTTAGTAATTGTGTCGAATATCTTGCAAGTAATTCTCTGCAGTACCAATAAAATATAGTAATAATCATTAACACTAAGAAATAATTAAGTTTTGACGTTATTAGCTTAGAGCAAATCGCGCATGCATCTAAAACACTGTCTCAATGTGTTATGAGACAAATTGTATTGTGTTTTGCAAACATTTCTAAATAAATTTCCTCAGCATCTTCTCAGCGATGACAGGAAACTCGCAATTCCCAAACACGGATTGGCGTTTCAACGAGTACCCCAACCCCTCCGCTCACTCTCTCTACGTCACCTGCGTAGAACTGATGGCTCTACCGATGTCGCCCAATTCCGTCGGAAACAGTCTGCTCGACGTGATATCCAAGGGCTTCGTCGTAATCCCGCCAATGAAGATTCAACTCTGGATCAATGCTATAGGGTTGATTATGGCTGCGTTGCCCGATCCGTACTGGACGGTACTGCACGAGCGTCTTTCGGAGGTGATAGCGGATAGTGAATTAACCGAATGGCCGCACTCCCACACTCCCTTCCAGCTGTTCAGTTTGAAGACGACCAATGAAGTGATGTTGGAGAATAAGTACAGTTTGACGTTGGCGCTGGCGCATGCCATTTGGTACCACGCTAGCGCTGGCCAAATCATGCAGGTGCCTGTGTGAGTATTCATTTATTATGTTAAATAAGAGTACAGTTATCAGAACTATGTATCACGCATTCTGCCATTTCAACTTGTTGAGCGTTATTTCATCGCCCGACAAGATATCTATTATCATAACGTCACACATTCTTATTGTTATCGGTCGATTATGGGGATTCAATGTGATCGCCGATTTTTTTGGTTGCCTTCTCGGAATTGGACAAGCGAATGGCCCGCCTGATGTTAAGTGATAGCCATTGCCTATAACAAAGCATTGCCTGGTCGGACATGCTCCAAAGGTTTGCGCCAGGCAAACAGGTGTAATATCATGTGCCGATAACATGCCGATGACGATATATCGGTATCGTGTCGATCAATGAAAAATGCATTTAATCCATTTGGACGAATCAATGAAACTTCTGACTCTTGAGTTTAATGCACTCCTTCCCTACTCGTAATTACCTTTTCGACATATGATTGCGTCATCGTTGTAAAATTTGACCGTTGTTACATATTAAAATTTGAACATTAGTATTCTAACAAATTTTTAACACCACCTGCTCGACAATATCAAATTACTCGTACATGTTATGTAAACCCCACCGGCAGGTGATTGAATCCCTACGGCTAAGCCGGGAGTGAAGTTGTACTGAATTTCATCGTGCCCGCGTGAGCATAATGTGATTTGAATTTGGAAACTCATTTGTATTCAAATTTGAACCAAAGAGTCCCACACTATAAGAACTTATTTGTGTTCGAACTTATTTGTGAATCGAACAAGCCTCTGTACAGAACGCAAAATATTTATTATGTTTTCTTAGGTCTTCATAAGGCTTCTTATGAATGCTTATGTCTTACGTATTTTTCTTACGTATATGCCGCAAAACGCTGTTCCAAAGATAAAATTTATTTCACAGGAAGTGTGAAAAGTAGAGTATTTTCTCGTGGTTAAAGCTGTTTGTGTCTTGGGCGTGCTTATATCCCTCTCTGCACTCAGGATTCTTGTAACTCCTTCGCTCCGCTCGTGAGTTAACTCTAGAATCCTTCGTTACGTTCGAGATTCAATATAGAGCCCGTGACGCAAGACACTGCTTTATCCCCTCGTTTAATAATCTACTATTAAGTAATTCATTTTAATCATTTTATATCATGTTATAACGCAACGACGACCCAGTTTGGCTGGTCCGTCACACACGGATGTGACGTCACAACCCGGCGCACCCAACCAGTAAAGATAATAATTATTAAGCCAACACACAACCCAAAATGATGCACATGGCGTCCTCTGTGCCACAGTGGGCGAATAACCGGCTGAGACGCAGGAGGTTGCAGGTTGGATCCCCGCTGCGGGATAAATGTTTGCATGATCTGCAGACATTGGTTCCTGGTTTGGGTATTTTTCTATAAATTATAAGTAAAGTATTAAAAATAAGTACCTACCAGTAAGTATTCGAATCAGTTTTATTTGGAAAACTTTCGTGATTTATTTGAATCGTTATTATAAATACGGGATTTACAACGTACCGTGTTATCGGTGTTAGGCCAAAAATGTTTCGGTTCAATTCGTGAACCTTCATCAAGGTGAGTGCGATCCGCTTCGAACTGCGTCTCGCCATTTAATAATGATTCTATCAGTTATCTGGTTCCCCATAGTAAAAGCAATGCTTAGTTTGGGGCTAACCAGCGCTGTGTATTTAGCATCCATCCACCATTATTTATTTAGTATGGTTGTACGTGACGTCACATTAGGTGGTTAGATCCAGCCAACCACCATTTTATTGGCTGGGTCGTCTGTTAATGCTTTTAGCGAGCTAAAACTAACTGTAAATCACCACCCGTGTTCCAGATTCATCAAAGACAAGCTGTCTCTCGAGATTCACTCGGAAACGCAACTGTTGTTCCTGTGCCACCTGGTAGGGCCGTTCCTGCAGCGGTTCAACACAGACCTGTCGCGAGCTGTCATGGACATCACACTGACGCTCTACGAACTGTTGGCGCATATCGACAAGTCGCAGACGCATCTGTCGTATATCGACCCGATATCCGATTTACTGTATCCTTTTGTAAATATGATTTTTTGAATTAATTTCGCGACATTTGTATGAAGTTGTTGATGATACAAATAAAGAAAACGTATATATTCTGTATTGTCCGTGGCGTAGCTTGCTTGGTTGTTCATATTAAAACAGATCAACGTTAATAACGTTAAGCGACATTCATGACTTCAGTTGGCTTCTGGCTGGTAACTTACAAAGTATCTTAAGCATAATTTTACAGCAGGTTTTACCTTAAAACTTTGTCTACTTTAAACGTCAATATCTATCAAACTTCTCCTACTACTTATTGAGCGCTACATACGTAATTGTTTTCCACATTACACAAATTTGTGTTGATTTATTTTGTGCAATAATAAATATTTTTCTGGTGGGGAATGTAAGTCTTCTTCTTAGCGTGTCGATGGTTCTTAAAACTTACATATGTGTTTGATAAAATGTTGCTACCTGAATCGCATTGTCTGTGGCTCCGATTAGATAGGTATTAGGGTACAAGGGGCATACCAGTAAATGTGGCATGCACTGCAATCACCGCAATCACATTCTGTTAGGCTCGGATCCCTGAAACCCCATTTACAGATGTTAAGTCTGGGAGTGTGAGTAAAAAAACATCACCCCTAACTTCCATATAGGAATCGAACCCACAACTTCCTGCTTCTCAGCTGGTTATGCTATGCTTAGCAGCCCACTGCGCCACGGAAGTCATATAAAAATCTTTGAATCTTTAATCATTTTTAATATTGCTAAGATTAACATTAGGGATTAATATCTGCATAGAGGTAACATTTTATAAATTTAACTACTACTAGGAAAATCTGTATCTCAGGCGAAAAAAGCTGGAGGCATAACTTATGAATACCGAAGTTAACAAAACTTAGAATCTATTTACATAATGAAAAAATAACTAAAAAAACTAAGTGCAAGCATGGCAGGTATGAGTTTACGTACCTACAACCTTTAAAATCTTACTTTATTACGGTTAGTAACTCCTCAGTTTCCTCGTAAGATAGATTGGATAGAACAGACTGTAAGGCTCTTTTACAATTTGAGAAATTCATTGAGTGTATGCTCAATTTACGATTTAGCCTGTTTTATATAATATATGTTTTAATAGTGTAATTTTCTGAACACCTCACTCAGTTATCACATAAAGTACATGTTCGTCGGCGACACTATGAAGAATGAAGTGGAGAGCGTGATCCGCAAGCTCCGTCCGTCTCTGCAGATGCGACTGAGATTCATCACTCACTTGAACGTGGAACAGATCATCACCGCCTAGCATAAGGATTACTACAGCTACACGCCGTCGAGCACTAGCTCCGATTCGGAGTAAGTGTAGCTGTAGTATGCTGCACGCCGTCGAGCACTAGCTCCGATTCGGAGCGATTCGAGTGCTCGATAAGTGTAGCTGTAGTATTACAAAAGTTTTCTTATGCTGGGTACGCACATACGGTCTTACTCTAACGAGCAAACACGGTCGAGTAATAACTACGGCTCGGGCTCTACGTACACACATTCAGCATTCATCTTATCGAGCGGCGCGATGTTCAGGCGATGTCTGTTCAATAAAGGAGACAGTGGCTGCATTTAGCAACGTCTCGCAATTCTTAATTAATTATATTTTGACTAGACGTTCCATAAACAATCGCAATGTCTTTATAAGTTTATAAATTCCTCAATAAATCCTATAGAATACACTCTTAAATCCATATCTAAATAAACACGTATTTTAACTACGCTCAACAATGGTGGACTGACGCTCGAGTCGCTGGACAAGTTCGGACACGTACACACGCCCGAGTCAAGCTCGATGGCTCGCTTCGAGTAGGTGCGAAGGAAATTACATTTATTTAATTCCATCGAGCCGGCTCGATGCGAGCCTTCGAGTTGTGGATTTTGCGATCAACGCGTTGATTTTTATTCGTTTTAGAGTAATGAGTAATATCGAATGTGTGTACGGCGCTTTACATTACAGTAATCAGACTATTCGAGGGTGAAACTATTTATCAGCTTTCACTTGTTAAATAACTAGTTGTTTGCCCCAAAAAGCAACAATAAGTGTTATTTGTAACCTTTGACTATCAAAATAGTGCCACGAATGCATAACTAACTTGACCTACAGTTTCTATCGAATTACAGGTAACGGGATTTCAAGTTAATTGTTTTTTTTTTGTTTTCATTGCAGTTATTCAGGATTTCAGGCTTTTCCCTGTGTTTGCGTCACTAAAGCTAGACAGATACCAAATTTCAGCACTGTGAGTTCACTGGTGTACCCTGTGAATTTCATCAAAGTTCAGTTTTTATTATGGCTAATAACTTAAAAACTAAAAATAAAAACGGGATCGAAATATACTGGCGATGACCTATCGTTAGACGTTCCATTTGGCCTAGTGGTCTCATTTTAACTTGTTTTACCCCTCTTAAACCCCACTATCTCAACAATGCTTGCCCTCAACAAACTCGGCGATGCAATTGTTTTGCTAGTTTGTTTGTTACCTTTTCATAACTAAACGGCTGAACGGCTCGTAATGAAATTTTGCAAGGAGATAGATTATTTCCTAGGGAAGGACATAGCTTAATTTTTACCCGAGTGCGCAAAAGGAGGGTAATATTTTTATTGAAATACCACGCATGCGAAGCCGCGGGCGGGTCAGCTAGTGTCAATATAAAATGCAATAATAGTTTTACCCTCGTGAGCAGTCCGATTACACTATCGATCCACATCGGATCTGTCGATATAGTCTTATAAAGCAACATTTCTTTTACTCAGAGTTAAACTAAGTGATCTCCAAAACGGCCTATTGTAACGCTGTCATTGTCACCATCAGTATTACATGGCACCGTGAATGGAGTCGGAATAGTTTATGTTGCTAGTTTTTAACCCCCAACGCAGAAAGAGGGGGTCTGGAGTTTTTAATTTTGTAAAAATTTACTTGTCATAGACTCGCACATCTCTTTGCGTCGGTCGTTAAAACCTCTCAATCAATTGATATTTTGTAAATACTATTTCAATAATAAATATTCCTGGACACTTCACACAGCGCTATCTAGCCTAAGCAAGCAAAGCAAAGCTCGTACTATGGGAATCAGATAACTGATAATACATACTTTTTTGTTTGTACATACTTATAATATATAGAGAAACAACCAGACCTGTAACAAATATTTGTAATCGTGCGACGGGAATCGAACCCGCTACCTCATGCGTCTCAGCTATTCGCCCACTGCGCAATGGAGGTCGCAATAACCGATCGTGATTTGAATGAGATGATTATGTAGCCAATACTTTTTCGGGACAAACGAATTCGATATTTCATACATGTTCGCCGCTGGCTTTATTTAGAATTCCGGAAGGGTTATCCGTAACCATGGACAGCCATGGAACTATATTTGGACGACACTATCGTTCTGATACGAATATAAAATACAAAGGACGTGAACACTTGACTAAAGATTACGTCGTTTTGCTAAATTATGTAAAAGTTAAAAGCAAGGAAAGTAATTTACAATTATAAATCAAATTCATTTTTGGGAGTTACGCGTAATTGCTAAGAAAATATCTAAAAAAAGCTACAAAACAACATCTGAATATCAGTCATTATTATAAATACGGGATTTATCACGTATCGCACTCAAGTGCGAGTGAGTGCGAGGCGAGACGTTATTCGGAGCGGATCGCACTCACCCTGATGAAGGTTCACGAATTGAACCGAAACATTGTCGGTCGAAACACCGATAAGACGGTACGTGATAAATCCCGTATTTATAATAATGATTGAAATCAATCACGAAAGTTTTCTAAGTAAAATCTGAATATCAGAATAAAGGCCAAAGCACAAATGCGTCTATAATAACGAATGAAATATGGTGACTTGTAAGAATATGAAGTTTAGAGTGTTTCGACAACATTATAGCATAATATTAAATTTTTTTTGTATCGTAAAATGAACCAGAAATGGGGTACAAGCGAACGGAATTGTATTATTAATGTTACATCACTCAATGCAATGAGTAATCACTAAAATAGTCTTATACACAAGGCCGTTATAGGTATATTTTTACATGAAAACTGGCCAGTTTTTCAATATAAGAATATTTTTATAAAAAGTTTGCAGCGCTTGTATATTACTTTGAAATACTTTTTTTGTTGATAAGTTGTTTTGATAATATTTACATTTGTACTATGATCACTAGCTATAAGTTAAGTAGTGAAAAATAACTAAATGTACAAGGAAAACATACCGGATCTTTTGGGGGCAGAAGGTACACATCAACTCCTTTAATGTGAAAACCAACACACTGAAGGCGGAAAACATTAGCTGATCAATCCATATATTTTAGCGAAGTCTCCATTAAACATTTTTGTTGATCGCCGGCTGCGCACGAAAAAGTGTCACGTTGCCCCTGAGCCGAGCGTGCAAGCGAGAGCGCGGAACAAGCGATAGAGAGGCACGATCGGCCTAAGCGTTAACCTTGTGACGCATCTCAGTAAACCGACTTTCCGGACAACTAATTTTTTTTGTTATGATATCCAAGCGCTTGACCACTACCTCAGCCGATGGTGAGTGTAGGTGTGATCGAAAACGGAGCACGCTTGCCTATATTTTTTGATATTTTTTGTTTGTTTCATAGAATAAAATTATCAATGAGTACCTACCTAGAAATATACATAGAATATACCTAGAACATACCTAGAAATATTCGTAAGTAGTAATAATCTACACCCGGCATATAGACATACAGTGTAAACTCTATATAACGACACTCAAGGGACTGAGCATATTTTGACGTTATAGAGAGTTGTCGTTAAATGGAGGGATGTAAAATCTGTATTACAAAAAAAAAACGTTTATTTCTGATTTTTCTTCTTAAATAGTACCTACAATAAAAATCTGTTTTAATTTGAACGCTATTGCGTATAGTCTGTTATTTTCGTCTGACGTCTTTTGCTACTAAGAATATGACAACGTATAGATAAAATCCATCACTTCTACTAACAACAGTCTGCAGCTACACGTGCAAGCAATCCCATTTTGTTAACAAAAGAACGGATTTCTTAGAAAGTTTGGTGTGTATGATGCCGACAGTCGAGTTTATTATGGGGTAGGATAATAAAACGACAAAAGGATATACACAGCTGCGCAGTTTTTACTAATTTGGCAACTTAAAAAGAACTTTTTATTACAAATTGTTGTCGTTATTGAGAGTGGGTGTAATGCTATACAGAGTGTACCATTGTATGCAAGACAAGCTAAACCAACCAAAGCCGAGTGATTTTGACGCTTTAGAGAGTTTGTCGTTAAAACGAGTGACGTTACATGGAGTTTACACTGTATTTAAGTAAATATAGCATTTGGCATATGGCCTTATTATTATGTACGAAACTATACTGCAAATTAAAGCAATAGCTAAACTTAACTTTATACATTGTAAAGTAACTGAAAATTATATATCTTGTTAAAACACGTATGTATAAGCGCGACTTAACTGTGCACTTCCCTGGAATGCGACCCCACTCCCGCTTCCCCGCGCGGCGCCCCGCGTTTGCCTCACTCCCTTAGTAACTATTGCATCACTGTGACGGTGACGTCACAGTGCGAGGTTCACAGTTAAGTTCCGCGAGCTTATATATCACGGATTCCTGTAGAATATACTTAGGTCTTTACTTATCATAGAATTCAACCTATTATACTTATGGCTTGGATAATTATGAATATCTCTCACAATAAGCAATTTGTCCATCTTATGTATATTAATTCTAAATGGTATAAATATTTTATAATAGTTTACCTTTTATAATCTAGTATCTGGTTGGTAATTTATCGAAAACATATTTAATAGACTTGCCTTATGGTGCCTCCCACACAGGAATAACGTTATATAGTTTGTGTAGTATAACATTTGAACGTTATACATGTAACATTTTTTCCCTGACATTTAGATAAATGCTACAACATGTTATCGTGGTATATAAAATTATACAATCTGTATTGTTATGTACGACATTAATTTAAAACACACATCCGGAATCGGAATAATAGCTTGAATATTTATCTAGTAATCGATACATTTCCATTAAACAATTTTTAAATCGGCAGCGCCTTTGCGACGATGCCGCTTAGTCAGTTTAACAGGTACCTACTGGCATGATGAATTATAAGGCCGTTTGTCCACCGCCGCCGTCGCCGGCGCTCGGGTGACGGGCGTGCGGTGGACACACGGCCTATAGTAAATGTATGTATCGCTAAATCGGCGCCGTCATCTCGTTCTCGGTGACGTCACAGTGACGGTGGCGGTGGACAAACGGCCTTATATTTGTATAAATAATTTAATATTTGTATATTTTTCTATTTTTTTCATGATATTTTAGGACTTGCTATTAAGGATGTTTGAAAATCTAAAAGTACTATGGTAATGAATTTGAAAAAAAAACTATTTTATAACAATACTAGCTTTTAGCCCTACCAGTGTTTACATTTAATGCCGTACATAACAATCAACGTAGTATAACTGTGTGGAAACACCATAACTCTTGCAAATAGACTACCGATAGAAATGTGCCAGGATAACGACACCATCAGTAATGTACCTGTTGATGTTACATCTAATAATATTTTTCTAGTTGTTAATTAACATGGCGTATACTAAAAAATAATATACCTAGGAATATTTTCAGTGCTTCAAAGTGATGTATAAAATCAAAACACTGGAACTATCTAAAGGAATACCTGTTTGCTATGAGATCAAATATTATTTTCATCACTTATGCTCTGAAAGCTGTAAATTCAATAACGGCTCAGTAAATGCGATTTACGGCGCTAGGGCCGTAAGTTAATTTGAAAATAGAATGAGGCATTGCATTCATAATATGCTATAATGAAAAACAACCTCCATGACAAATCCTTATTTCTATCTAAAAATAAAATAAGGGATAGAAGTGAAAAAAAAACAATGGCTACCGAGACCCAATTTTTTTGTTATTATTATTATTAAGAACCTGTAGTGTCCCACTGCAGGGCAAATGCCTCTCTTCCTTCTCTCCAGTCTTCTCTATTTTGGGCTATTGTGGACCAATCCTGTAAATGGGCATCAATTTCGTCATCTTCGCTGCGGTCTGCCACGAGATCGTTTCCCGCTTAGAGGCGTCCACTCTGTGGTGGCTTTAGCTTTTTTTTTAATAATAATATTTTAATTTTCTAGCATTCGTGATGAAAAGTTATGTGTTGTACTCGAGTGTAAGCGATCAATAACACCCTCGATTAGCGCCCGCCAAAATATCCCGGGTGTATAATAGATCGGTTACGCTTACTCTATATAAATATAAAAAAATCGCAATTAGCCGAACTGTATTATCTGTAACGGCTGTAACAAAGTGTCTTAATTTTTTACACATAAGTACCTCATGTTACGGTTAATAATTATGAATTAGGATTCTTTGACTGCTTTACCACGAAATGCTGTTCAGAAATTATACTTTAACTGAAATTCATGAAAAAGAGACTTCTTGGTAACTTTTATATTAATATCTTCAGAATTTATACAATCAGATTAGCAAATAGATAAAGAATGTTGGTCTGAAGGTTTGGAGAACCAATTAATTAAATATGTGCCTAAAATTTGTGAAATTTTCGTTTAGATACAATATAATACTTAGATTGAGTTTTGTAGTAAGGCCTTGTATTATTAATCCTAAATGCATATACAGGGTGTTTGGTAATATACTGACGATATTTAAGTGACGGTTTCTCAAAACATAAAAAAGGCTTCTCGAAAAAAAAACTACTATTTATATTATCAAATTTTAAAGAAAATCGACTAAGTTTAGGTGATTAATTCGATATAAAACTTACTGCCTACTCTTGCAATCGGCATCCAAAAATAAAGGCCAATTAGATATCTCTTTCGAAAATGGTTGCGGATTTTGGGTTAGAAAGGGACAACAAGAGATATCTCGAGACGTCACCAATACAGTATATGTGGTTAGATGGCAGGCATTATGCAATAGCACAACATAAGTTTAATTAAGTGTTTCTTTTATACATGCCAAAATAAATTTCTCGTTTCTATGGTAAAAACGTCACAAATTTATTTATTATGCTCATCGAAATAACCCCTTTCATTTTTGTGCGTATATTATCGAACACCTTATATATAATATACCTAATAAACGCCAATAAAACAATAACGTACAAATCTGTGTAATAAAAATAAGTATATAGAGTAAGATACTAACAGTTAGTACATATATAATATATGTAAGTGAATCATCGAACAAGCTAGATATATCGACTGTTTCTAAACAAATAATTGAAATCGTACGTTAATTGTAAACAAATTTACTAAAATATGCTAAGAAACATAGTTTTTGACTATAGACCTTAATTATTATAAGCCTTAATTATTAAATTATGTGATTAAATAGTTCTGAACGGAAAGCGAAGAATGTGTGACATGTACACACGGCTACACAACAAGCTATACTTTTCCAGTATAAGCTGACCTCGCAATGTGTAGGCTTTTCGTAGAATGACAGGTCAGCTTATTTTGGTAATGTATAGCTTGATGTGTAGCCGTGTGTACAGGTAAAATGCAGTAGATTCTCTTGCTAACTTTTTGTTTTACCTGCCAAAGGATAAGTCGCACTCGTTCGAAAAACGATTATGGAACCATAGCATTAATGATTACGATTGTTGTTCCTGCCAAATTTTTAATGGAGTTGTCATAGCAACGACGGTCATTGAAAAAAGATTAGTAGAATACAAAAAGGTAACTATAGTGGGCATTTTGTGACGATACCATTGTCATAGTGAAGCTAGGTAACCAGCTACGACTAGTTTCTCCTTGAAAACCTGTCAAAAGTTTGACACTAGTTTGACACTTTTTCAAGGAAGTACGAGGCGTAGTCGGTTCCGACGGATATAGGAACCTGCCATTAGTAGAATTGGGCCACTGAAGCTTTCGCGCTCTCAACAAGTTTTCTCGTTTCGTCGCGTCTCGGCTGACCACAAAAGTAGGTTTGCCTAGACATAAATCCTCAGTTTGCTAGGAATTAATATTTTCTGGTGCTGTATGTATCATCCGTAATTCCATTAGGTATATTCCGCATGTTTTTCGATCGAGACGCGTCTATAGAATTGAGCGTTGCAAGTATTCCTTGGCCCGTAGCTAAATATGTAATTTGGCTGCGGGCCAAGGAATACGCTTCGAGTCGATTCGATTTCTACATAGGTGTGTTATCGATAGATCACTTGATATTTCCATAGCATGTGTCAAATCCCATACAGTTTCGGACTTATCGACTAGCGTCATCGATAATCGACTGTAACTTGGCTAAGCCCTCTTGTTACCGTGCCCGTTGCGATGGTAATCGTAGTACCCCTAGAAGGGTGACTATATTCCTATAAAAATTGGAAACTGATAACGGCACGTTTCTCTTTGAAAGGGTGTCGTTAGATGTGGTTATCGATGTTTATAGGCGCCGACCATAAGAAGGATCTGTAACTGGTTATTTTTGATCGTTAGCGAGCGCATAAAGATTATCTACAATCGTTTTGCTATCATCTAACCGAATGATATATTTAGTCGGTAAGTTTTCAATTGTAACGTTCTTTAGTATAATGTAGATCTTTATCTCTAGTTACGAAGCTAAAATGTTACTATTTTACAACTACGCGTAATAACTTTACATAGTTTTATATATATTTTATAGTTATGTACAATTATTATTGTTATGTTTTAGATTACCTAGCAGTGAATCAAATAACAGGCATTAATTGTTTGCCGACGGTTGTGAAACAAATATTTAGGTATTCGGCTACTAGACAATTATCCTAAACAGCTATTAGTCAAATTTATTTAAAATTAGTTAATACATACTACTTTTAAATGGCGCATTGCTTGTAACGTTTAATCTTCATCTCCAAAATGGAATCCTTAGTGATCCATCGATGGTTTAAACTCTACAATAGTAAAGAAGGATGAATGCAAAAGAATCGTGTAGCAATGTGGGAATGGGGTGCCGAGTGTGTTGCTAGTATGTTTATACCTAAATTTGATAATTTGTCAGACGACAATCCAATTATTTTAATTGCAGATATAGATAATATAATAGGCACAGTAAAGGGATTAAACTATTTATTATTTAATTTAATGTTTACAAACAAGGACTCGACTGATTTTGCATGAAACTTGAGTCTACTTGCTAGTTACTTTATTAGATTTGTGAGCAAAATTGTAAAAAAATAATTTTATATAATAGAAAATAACATTGTCACTATTTTTTATACAGTAGATCTTTATTTCATACTAGCTGACTCAGTCTAGCTAAGCAAATATTTTTATCTAAATAAAAAATAGCCCCCCTTTTCCTCCACATCTGTCTGGCAGTTTATTTGCTAAACTGGTGATTGCAGCAATTTAACAGTACGATTATCGATATATTGTCAAAATACATAGATATTTAGGATTGTAACACTGGAGGCTCTTCATTCCATTATTATTAGCTGATTCGGTAATACATAGTTTGTCTATTATTTAATTTTATATTGTTACTAATGCATGCTTCGTCACACGACATTAGACAATTTTGTAATTTAATCCTAAGTAAGTACACTATGTTAATTTTGTGAATAAAGTTTATTAAAACATTGTACATAAGAACTCTTATTCAATCATTTTACATTTCTTGAGCTTTCAAGTTGATAGATAGATAGATAGATAATTCTTTATTGTTACACCAAATTAAAATAACTTAACCTAGAAAACTTAAAGACTAATACATGGTGGTACAATGGGCGGCCTTATCGCTCAAAGCGATCTCTTCCAGGCAACCTTTGTTGATGTAACTAGGTAATGCTAAATTTAACGTATTTCTTTGTTTAGGCTATAATTTGACTGACGCTATTCCAAAGTGAGGTATTCTTAAGTAGATGTCGCGTCGTCAACTTTGTATATCCTGCCATGAAAACTAATAACCTGGTGGATAGATAAGTACACAGGAATAGTAAAAAAATATTAGAATCGGTTCAGTTCTGAGTTTACCCTCTGCAAATATATAAACTTACAAACAAGAAACATGACCTCTTTATAGTATTAGAATATAAGCGTATGTACTAATAACATTATATTTTCTGATTTTAATTTGAAACGTTAGGCCAGTTACTTAGAATCATCTGCTTACAGAGTGCAATTATCTTATCTAGCCCGCTGAAAAATTCGGTCGAAAAAACTTGGATATGTACCGCCAGATAAGCTAGTCCCATAATCTTCTGGTAAGATAGCTGTTTAAAAATGTATTTTTTTATTGAAGTAAGACTTCTTTACGAATGCTTGACTTGGGGAGTAAGCTTGTAAATGCGTTACGAAAAGTGCGAACGGATTTTGAGAGGGAGATATAAGTTAGTGAAGATAGAGAGAGAGTTACGTTTCGTATATTACTGTAGGAGCAAGAGAGAGAGGTAAATAAATAAATAAATATTGATGGACATTTCACACAGCGCTATCTAGCCCCAAACTAAGCAGAGCTTGTACTATGGGAACCAGATAACTGATAGAATACCTATATATATATTTTTTTTTGTACATATACACATAAAATATATAGAAAAAACATCCAAACCCGGAACAAATATTTGTAGATTATGCAAACATTTGTTCCGCGCCGGGAATCAAACCCGCTACCTCCTGCGTCTCAGCCCGGTCACGACCTCCGTAGCACATTTCCTTTCTCTCTTCCTCTCATAGCCAGTGCATGATATATATATATATCTCAGTCAGTAGTTCGTTTGATTATTCTTTGTAATTTCATTTCGTTCTTGAACAATTTTTTGTATAGACGTTTTGAAAAAGAAGTTTTACTTTAGTCGTGTGGTCTAAAGCACACTTTTTTTAACTTTAGTGCCTTCCTTACTACACATGGTAAATTATTATTTTAGAAAGGTACATGGGGCGGCGGAAATAAAGTGGCCTACACTCATAAAAATATAAATCCAGCACTGGCGCCAACGCTGTAAGACCCGTACTTTCCGAGATACGAGGGGTGGGGGGGGGGGGGGGGGGGGGGGAGAGAAAGGGGGTCTTTAGGATTTATTCCCAACTCACCGGAACTCCCTCTATACGATCCCACCAAACATTTCCTGCCTACGAGGGGGCATCCTGAGAAAAATGATGGCAGTGAGTGGTAATCCTTACTAATATTATAAATGCGAAAGTAACTCTGTCTGTCTGTCTGTCGCGCTAGTACACACCACAGATAGTCTAGAGCTCGAGAAAGGACATAGGCTACTTTTTAATGCGAAAAAAGGGTTGTAAGAGGTTGAAAGGGGGGATGAATAGTTGTATGGTAGTATCGTCATTTTTAGAGCTAGAAGCTTGAAACTTATTTTTAGGCTGTTAATTCGATATAAATAAATATGACATTCAAAGTTTGTAAAAGTTTTACCCTCAAGGGTGTAAAATAACAATAGAGAATAGGGGATGAAAGTTTGTGCGGAAATATGTAAGGTTTATGTGAATGTTTTATAAGTTTGCGACAAGAGACAAGATATTAGAGCTATTCTGATGTAACATTTACGGGGTTATTACAAAATGTGAAACAAACAAACATCCAAACTTTCGTATTTAGTTTCATAATATTAGTGTGACTGTCCGAGGATAACTTTCGACGCGTTTATCTGATCATCGTGAAATTTGGTATAGGTAGCTAGTGATGGCACAATTTTGGTTTGACTAAATGAGCTAACAATTGGGGGGGGGGGGGGGGGGTGTGTTGAGTTATTGGGGTACAACAAGGGTAAAAAAAAACAAAATGGGACTATCCGGTCAAGTGGCACAAAAGGTATTTGTAAGTACATTTCGGCCCCGTTTTTATTTTTAGTTTAAACCTTGTAGTTTTTAAATTATCAGCCTTATTAAAAACTGAACTTTTACAAAAATGTAGTATGCGTGTAGCTTAAGTGACATAAATATAGGCAAAAGTCTGAAATCCAGAATAACTGTAATTTGTACCCCAAAAAAGAGTAACCACCAGATGAACTCCCGTTACCTGTAATTTGAATTAAACTGTAGGTCAAGTGGAATACAATTTTTTTATTAAACCCTAATGACTAATTCATTTATTTATATAACTTTAGTGCCTTCCTTACTACAAAATTTTTAGAAAGGTACATGGGGCGGCGAAAATAAAGTAAATAAAGAACTACACACTAAAACTACACTCATAAAAAATATAAATCCGGCACTGGGCTGGTGGGACATGGCGAGTGATCGTGAGATGTGGTGGAACATGGGGGAGACCTTTGCCCAGCAGTGGGAAAATATAGGTTAAATAATAATATAGGAAGACCTCAAAATTTTACTGGGGAATTAGCGACATTAGATTTTTTAAATACAATACTGTATAGGTGTGGAGATGGTACGCATACAAAAGTATAACTTTTCTCTTGGGTTATAAATTGTAAATTGCCAAGCAAACTCAATGGAGCCTTGAGTAAATAAAAATCCTTCATCTTATCCCATTGATATAAAAGTTTAGGTTTCACGGTCTGATACCATGTCTCTTTTTGTTTCATTTTCACGACTAAACGACTGGATTTCTATAAAATTTGGTATACAAATAAAATATGAATAGGTTTGGGACATGGACTACTTTTTACCCGATGGCCCAGAAGCTATGTTAATGTTTTTATCGAAATATCACGCGTGCGAAGCCGCGGGCGGCGGGTCCGCTAATCTATACTCTATACTAATATAATAAGGAAAGATTTGTATTTTTGTGGGTATGTTTGTAATGAATAAAATCAAAAACTACTGGACCGATTTAAAAAATTCTTTCACTGTTGGGAAACTACACTATCCCCGGGTGATATAGGCAACTTTTTACCCAACTGCGCAGAAGGAGTGTAATTTTTTATTGAAAAACTACGTGTGCAAAGCTGCGCATTGGTCAGCTAGTATTTTATATTTCGCGCACTTTCTCGAGGTCAACCAGGATCAAGTCATGCTTAGCTCTTTATTATTATAAACGTAGACAAAGAATGATTTCATTCAAAACAAAATATTTAATATATTAACAAATAAATTAATATTTTAGTATTTTTTATTTTTATTTATGCTGTTGAGTTTATATAATTTTTAAATAAAAGTTACGACACAGATGTTTAAGGGCGCCATTTTGTAGTTCTTCCGGTGCTTTGAAAAGCGTAGCTTGGCACATGCTTGGCACCCTAGTAACTCCAACTATCGCACCGGATGTGAAATTGGGAACAAGGGAGCTTTTAGCAGTGATACCAACTCTAGGTCTTTTCACCAGGTCTAGGTCTTTTTTACATGCATATATTTTAGATTACTTTCTATCTATGAAAATATCTTTGTTGTTGTTTCTTGCGACTTCTTTGAGATCCACGTAAATGAAATTTTGCGATAACATTCTGTTTGTGTAGATTTCTAATAGTCCATTATTTGGGTTATGTATAAGTCAAAATAATATAAATTAATTGTTTTTGAAGTAGAATGATTCGACGAACAAGTTCGTCGTTCGTTCATTCGTAGTTCGTCACGAACGAAATGAGATCTTGCGATATTCTAGATGACTGTGTATATTTCTACTTAATAGTCCACGTTTTGGGGTTTTTAATTTGACAATCTATGAATCTTTTGTAGGTATTTTAACAAGCTTTTATTTAGCTTGCAATGTTTGTTTGTTACTTAGTTGCCTTAGGTAAAATCTTGCGTGCTGATTTGGAACCACATCCTCTTAGCATAAGGAGTTGAAATTGGACATGATGGTTCAGTTACGATGACAATGCATTTTTATGGTAAACATGACCTGATTCTACACCCTGGATTGGCTCCACATGAAGGAACTACTCAACAGTTAATAGCGCAGACACGAAATTTTGTAATCGCATTTAAATATGACAGCCCGTTTTAAGTTCCCCCATGACATGACTGCTGCACTCAAGGTTGGTTTCAAACAAGGAACTCCTCAACGCTCAACAGCACAGACACAAAATTTTGTATACGCATTTAAATGGTGTGACAATAATTGTGACAATGCATTAATATGGTACCATGGAGGTGGTCTCATGATGGAGACGGATGCTAGACAATGGAACTTTTGAATGGATTATAGTGGGCTACTAGTGCTTAGGCTTATTTGAATCTGCTTCTGATTATCAATTTTATAAAAGCTTATTTTAAAGTAAACACGCTAAATTACTTAATGTTGCTTTTGATAAAATTATTAAATATATTAAAGAATTTCTAAGATTTGTTTAGGGTATTTGTGGGATAATTCCTTAAAAAACTAGTATAAAACCAATATCGTAAGTAGATACACAGGGTGCACCGAACAGCGAAGTTTACAGTCCGAACACGAACAACAGCAGACAGGGCAACCGGCGACCAGTACTGCCAATTTAGTGACTGTCGCTAAAAATAACGACTTTTGCTTATGTCTTAGCAACAAACAAAAATATATGACAACAAAAATGGTTTAGTGACTTATCTGACGACTTTTGGAGTACAAATACAGTTTTATGTTATTATTAAAGTTTTAGGGCCAGTAGTAGATACATTTTTAGTCGACATCGATCATATACAACTCGACATTGAATTACAAAGTGCCTTGATATATATATGGTGGAAAACGCAAACGCGCTTGCGCGCCAAATTCAAACTTTATTTAATTAAAGTTGCATTCGTTTGTGCTATAAAACAGCTTTAGCTATTTCAAAAAATATTAAAAACCAAACATAAATTTCTTTTCAAATTTAAGTGTGATTGATATACAGTCAAGAGATTAGGAATGGAACTATTCACGACTAGCATATGAAAAATCATATAATTTTGAAATTACATGTCACACCTGCTATTTTCCTTCGCATAACCCGCTAAAAAGCATTAAAATGAAACTTATTTCGGTTTTCATCGTATATTGGTCGCATTTCTTCGGATTTCATGGGGGGTTCTCGCTGCCCGTTGTTTTTTCACATGTGAAATAGCAGTGATAAAAACAATCTTATGAAAATGATTTAAAAATAGCAATCATTTCCTTACCTACTAGGGACCCGAATTTATAGGAGTTGGCAATACTGCCGGTGGCACCGGTTGGTCGAGTCATAGTAGAGTTTTTCGCTTCCGTTAAGCGAGTCTCGTAGCAGCGTGCATAGTGTACTCTCGCGGCCGTGAATTTGTTTGAAACTACATTGCAATGTCCACCGAAATAAAAAGCAACGTTCCTGATAACGGCGAAGGCAAGGAAAAGGAGATCAAAGAAGAATGCGGAAAACCGGCAGACAATAGCCAAACTAAGGAAGAGGCCGATAAAACTGAAGAAAAGGTCGAGGAAAAGAAAGTCGAGCCAGCACCGCCGAAGCCTACGGTGCATAAAGTTAATTTTGATAAGGATGTCGCCTATTTGTATCAATTAGCGCGAACCCCTTTGTTGCCATCGACTTCTCCGTACTGCTTGAAAGTTGAAACATGGCTGCGCCTGGCCAACATCAAGTACGAGGTAAGTGAACACTCATTCTCTGTGTTTCTTGCGTTTCCAATTCGAACAATATGCTTTCACTTCGTTTAACGTACCTAATAAGAAGCATTCAACTTGTAGATAATGGTCGCAAGCGTTGTTTTCCAGCACTTTTATAAAACTCCTATTGCCGGCAGGTATTATTTTATTTTATTTATTGAAGAGATTGTGGCGGAGATGAATGCGCACTGCAGCGAGATTTTTTATTTTATTATTGCCGTTATTATTTAATTGCGTTGCTTTGCATCAAATCCTAATGGTATCGTCCTTATTTTACGAATTTTTTTAATTTGATATTGGAATGTGGGTACCTACCTACCTACTTGCTTAGAACTAATGAACAAAAACCTACCTGTATTAAGCGCGGTAAAATAGGTACCTATGTAAGTTTTACGATAAGTGCATTGGTACTTTTCGTAAACTAACGACTATTGTCAAATTAAAGCTTTATTTCGTAAATTATGTATACCTAGGTAGGTAGGGTACCTACCTACTTATTCGGTATGTAAGGAAGGTTCGGTAATGAAGTTAATAAGGATAATTTCGACACTTGCTCCACGCCTAAGCTAGCAGCAGTAACAGGAGTCTAGTGGAAATTAAATAGGTAGATACCAACCTATCTACCTTAATCATCGTAAACTATCCGCCTACCTAGTACCTACCAGCCTACTTGTGAAGTTAGTTTTAAAATTGTATTGAATGTACCCGGCCAAGTCTTTTAGACCAGCATCATCATCAGCCATAGGACATCCATTGCTAACATAGGCCTCCCTCCCCCCATACATTTCCACCGCCAATGATCTTGTGCGGCCTGCACCCAACGGCTTCCAGCCACCTTTATCAGGTCGTCTTTCCATATTATACCTACCTAATGGGAGGCGTCCTACGCTGCGCTTTGCGTGGTCTCCATTCGAGAATCTCTCAGCCCCAACGACCGTGTCAAATATTCATAAATTAATAAAACCAACCGAGCTTTCATCGGACGACCACCGTGGCGTAGTGGGCATATAGGTACCCAGCCGGCTAAGGCGCAGGAGGTAGCGTGTTCGATACCCGCCGCGGAACAAATGTTTTCATGATCTACAGATATTTGTTCCGTGTCTGGGTGTTTTTCTATAAATTATAAGTACCTATGTATTTACAAAAATAAAGTATTTAAGTTTTCTATCAGTTATCTGGTTCCCATAGTACAAGTTCTGCTTAGTTTGGGGCTAGATAGCGCTGTGTGAAATGTCCAGCAGTATTTATTTATTTATTATTATATATTTCATTACCGGCATGCTTGTGCTAAATTAACGCCTGGATTGTCATGTTTTGAGACTTAATTAGATATAAGCTTCTTGTGTGTGATTCGTGTCCTAATCGTCTGTAATTAAAAAGGCGGCGCCTGTTATTGCCTATTCATCTCTGGCGAACCGCAGTAACGTAGAAAACAGGTTCCGTCGCCTGTCCAGACTCTTATCGGCGGGAGACGCGACCTTCGAGTAACTCGCTAATAGTCAGTTACGATTTACGACTATTATTCTGGCTGTGTTTTAATTGATTGAACTAAGCGAGATCTCCAAATCAACTTCGGCGTTGTATGTATAAATAAATAAATATTCCTGGACATGTCACACAGCGCTATCTAGCCCCAAACTAAGCAGAGCTTGTACTATGAGAACCAGATAACTGATAGAATAATTATATACTTTTTTTTTGTAAATACATACATCCTTATCATACCTAGTCAGGTCATAAGTATTGTCACACAGTAAACACTTTTCTTTTAGAATGTTGGCCACAAAAAACTTTATAGAATTCGAATTTCGAATTGTTCATGAAAATAAAAATGTATACTTTTAACAATTTTACTCATTTTTAAATATGGAGTGGACGCTTAAAGAAGTGTTGCAGTTATTGCGTTGCATCGTAGCGGTTACGCGCCAATTCAAATTTTTGACGTACTGAATATAACCAAAAGATTCGTTTATCGCACTATCAAACGATACAATGAAGACTCTAGTGTAGATGACAGGTCAAGAAGTGGTCGCCCTCGGTCTGTTAGGAATCCAGCAGTGATAAAAGCTGTGAAGGCGCGAATTCAAAGAAATCCCAAACGTAATCAGAAACTGTTGGCCCTTCAGATGGGGTTAAGCAGAACCACGGTGAAAAGGGTGTTAAATGAAGACTTAGGGCTTCGAAGAAAAACAGGACGTCGTTTGAATGCTCGTCTAATGGACCTGAGACTGAGGAGATGCCGCGCTTTGTTGAAGCGGTACGCGGGAAAAAATATCGGGAAATTCTTTTTTCGGATGAAAAATTTTTTACCGTAGAAGAGAGCTACAACAAACAAAATGATAAGGTGTACGCACACAGTAGTGAAGAAGCGAGCAACCGTATTCCGCGTGTCCAACGAGGTCATTTTCCATCCTCGCTCATGGTATGGTTGGGAGTTTCTTATTGGGGCTTAACAGAGGTACATTTTTGTGAGAAAGGTGTAAAAACGAATGCAGTTGTGTATCAAAATACAGTCCTGACGAACCTTGTGGAACCTGTTTCTCATACCATGTTCAATAACAGGCACTGAGTATTCCAACAAGATTCGGCGCCAGCTCATAGAGCGAAGAGCACACAAGACTGGCTGGCGGCGCGTGAAATCGATTTCATTCGGCACGAAGACTGGCCCTCCTCCAGTCCAGATTTGAATCCGTTAGATTACAAGATATGGCAACACTTGGAGGAAAAGGCGTGCTCAAAGCCTCATCCCAATTTGGAGTCACTCAAGACATCCTTGATTAAGGCAGCCGCCGATATTGACATGGACCTCGTTCGTGCTGCGATAGACGACTGGCCGCGCAGATTGAAGGCCTGTATTCAAAATCACGGAGGTCATTTTGAATAAACTTTAGTGTCATACGAATCTATGTTTTGTTAAGTTTATTTTGGTATATAATGAATAAACTTGTTTCAATTATTTTATATTAAACATGTGACAGAATTTATGACCTGACTAGGTATATAGAAAACCATCCAGATCCGGAACAAATATCTGTAGATCATGCAAACATTTGTTCCGCGGCGGGAATCGAACCCGCTACCTACTGCGTCTCAGCCGGCTATTCGCCCACTGCACCACGGAGGTAGTCGTATGTATGTTTGTTTGTCCGAGGATAACTTTCGTAGCGTTGATCCGATCATTGTGAAATTTGATATACCTAGGTAGGTAGTGATGGTACAATCCTGGTGACTAAATGAGTTAAAAATGTGGAGGGGTTGTTGAGATACTGTGGTTCAAAAAAAAAAATTAACAAAATGGGACTATCCGATCAAATGGCACGTCTAATAAAAGGTATTTATGAGTACATTTCGACCCCGTTTCTATTTTTAGTTTAATCTTTGTAGTTTTTGAGTTACTAGCCATAATAAAAACTGAACTTTGACAAAATTCACAAGGTACACCATTGAGTGCTGAAATTTGGTATACGAGTACTTTTAGTGTCACTAATATAGGGAAAAGTCTGAAATCCAGAATAACTGCAATTTCTATCCTTATAAACACTAACCAATTTACATCAACCCCGTTACTTGTAATTTGAATGAAACTGTAGGTCAAGTTACTTGGTTGAGGATTTCGCGGCACTATTTTATTAGTCAAAGATTACAAATAATATTTTTTTTTGTGAGACTCGCGAGAACCACTAGTAAAAAGGAGTTCTTTAGACTGGTATTATATCTAAATCTTCTTTGGGGCTACAGAGCGTGCTTGACGACCTAAGCATCGCTAGCATTGAGACAAAGCAAAGACCAAGCTTATGATCAATGGCGTAAATACAGATAGTAGGAACATCTACCTTATTTTGAACATATAAGATAAATCTGTTCAATTAGAAATTAAATAAAATTTCAATAGCCTTTATTAACAAGTATTTTTTTAAGAAAAATATAACCGATTTAACTACTGAACTGATTTAAATGAAATTTCTATAAGACCAACACTAAAATACAAAATAATTTTCCTAATCGGATGATTTAAAATCGTTGATTGAGTTCTGATTTAAAAATGTAAAACCTAATGGCGTCCCTATTAAATTTTAGGGATGCCTTCGTATTTTTTTTATATTTGTCATAACAACAAGGGAACTTTTAAAAGTGAAACTTTAAAAATAATAATGGAGGATGACACACATGCATGATAACAACGCAACAAAATACTGGTTATTATGGTATATATATATATGATATAACTACTACTAGGTTGGGGAAAAAGTTTCGTCACATTTTATAAGAAAATTCAAAACCGTTTTTAATATAGTTTATTTACATTTAACTAAAGTATGTAGGTACCATTTTGTTCGATAACTTTTTGCCATCTTGTAGGTAGGGACATGATCCCATTGCTATAGAAATTTTAGGGCTTCTGATCAAAATACCGCGACAAGTAGTTTTGGCAGTCCTCTCGTGATGTTAACCTGACACTGCCTAAAGAATTCTGAAGAGACCGAAACAGGTGGAAATCTGAAGGTGCAAGGTCAGGACTATACGCCGGATGCATTAACACCTCCCAGTCAAACTCTCTTAATTTTTGCAGAGTGGCTAAAGATGTGTAAGGTCTAGCGTTATCATGATGAAAAACCACACCCCTTCTGTTGATTAATTTCGGCCGCTTTCTCTCAACTTCTTGCTTTAATCTCATCAGTTGTTCGCAGTAGAGTTCAGAATCGATGGTCCTGCCTGGTGGTAACGGCTCATAATGAATAATGCCCTTCCAATCCCAACACACACACAGCATCACCTTGTTGCGAGTTAACCCGGGTTTCGCCACAGTCTGTGAAGCCTGACCGGCCTTTGACCACGACCTATTTCGCACGTTCTTGTCGTACGTGATCCACTTTTCATCACCAGTTATCAGCTTCTTCAAAAATGGTTAGGTTTCATTACGTCGTAATAAAAAATCACAATTGAGTACACGGTTCATTAGGTTTCTTTCAGTGAGCTCGTGGGGTACCCAAATATCGAGTTTTTTTTTGTGTACCCAGTTTTTTTCAAATGCGCCAAAACTGTTTTGTGGCCAATTCCCAGTTCTTCAGCTACGTCGTAACTACTGATAAGCCGAACTTGCTCCACTTTTTCAAAAATGGCATCAATTTTATCCGTAATAGAGCGACCAGAGCGACGTGCATCTTTGACATCAAAATTTCCGGATTGAAAACGCTTAAACCAAATTTGTGCTACTCTCAAAGTCACTGCACTAGGTCCATAAACATTGCAAATTTTGTTTCGCGGCTTGCGTTGCATATTTACCTTTTTTGTAGTAAAATTTTAAAATGTATCGAATTTCTTCATTAGATTCACTCATCTTTACAGTACGAAAAACAAATAAAAATCACACATTTTTCTAATATAAATTTAGAATTATCTTCTTTAAAATTTAAACTTTGAATGATACCAAAACCAGCCAGATACAAATAGTATAGCCAAAGAGATTTTATTACAAGTTCATACATACTTTAATGCGAAAAGACTTTTTCCCCAATCTATTATATATGTATTCAATGTATTTTATCAACCTTTTTGTGTTCATACACGTAATTTGTTTTGTTCGTATATTTAGTTTAATTTAGACTATTCTATTTGTAAATTCTTTTTTTATATAAAGTAAATCCGTTTTTGGCCGTATGCTACGCTTAGTATAAGTTTGTATCTTACATAATAAGGGCTGTGGATTTTGTTAAATAAATAAAATAAAATCCCATCATTTGATCCTGACTTGGTGCCAATAACCCACCTGGGAATATACCCTTTTAAACAAAAAAATAATTTCTCAATCGGTCCATCCAGCCAGGCGTCTGAGTTATCGGGGAACCGAATTGAGAACCTCCTCCTTTTTTTGAAGGCTGTAAAAAACGGGTTGGCGGTGGTTGACGTTGTAATTACATGTAGGTACCTTTTATATATGCTACCGCTACTCCAAGTTAGGCGCCGAAAATCTTGCTGCCTATGTGAATTCAAGCCTATAGTAAAACCCCAGAAGGTGGCAATGGACGTGGGGTGCCTGCCTGCAGCCGGCCGCAAGGGAGGCTTGGGTGGATTTCCGATACTTCCACAATACCTACATACATACATACAATACACTAGGCCCAGACAGAACATCCACGGGAGCCAGACTACCACCGTATACAAAAGCCTATCCTATAGGTGAGTAGTCTGTACTCTGCAGTCGTCAGCATAGCAACACAAGCCTACCGATTTGGTACCTTCCTATGTTCTTGTGTACTTTCTTGTACTTGGCTGACGACGCCGAGGTACAATATTGGTAGTAGCTATGTATGTATGTACCTAAGCAGGTAAGTACGTTACCTACCTACCTATGTATGTCAAGTCACTTGCTTTTTTTAAACGCCGGTTGCCGGTTCATACATTTATTATATTTTTATTTCATACTAGCTGACAAATCCGCAGCTTTGCACGCGTAGTTTTTTAATAAATATATTACCCTCCTTCTGCGCAGTTGGGTAAAACATTAGCCTATGCCACCCGGGGATAGCGTAGCTTCCCAACAGTGAAATTTTTTTAAATCGGTCCAGTAGTTTCGGAGCCTATTCAATACAAACAAACAAACCCTCTTTATAATATTGGTAAAGACTAGCTGACCCGGCATACTTCGTACCGCTTTGACATGCATACGACGCGGGCTGCCAATGTACGTCGCCGGTACAATTGTCAATCGACCATCATTAGCTGCATTAGAAAATGAATTTTCTTCATAAATTTTATTTGCGTGGTTTTTTCTGATATTTTAATAGTTATTCTGCTATTCGGGGCAGAGACAAATCCAACATCACAAAGATCATCAAAATCGGTCCAGCCGTTCTTGAGATATATAAATGATGTTACTAACCCGGCTTTGTTTTACATGTATATACTCGTACACCATGACTCCCCAGTTATTGTCCAATATTAAATGTATATTCAAAATATTATATGTATCATAATAATATTTAAGTAATTTTATGATTATATTATATGCATTTTATTTTATAGAAAGAAAGAAAAGAAAAAAATATTTATTCAAATCACATCAAATGAACACAGAAACAAATGATACAAAAATATAATCTAACTAAAAAATTTAAATGTGGTGGCGAAAGGGTCCTCAGCTCAGCATTTGCTACAGCATGTATTATATTTATTTTTATATATGTAATATATACTGGTTCTTATAATATCTAAATTTGTTTATTTTAATGGTTTGCAATAAAGACATTATTATCGTAATCTTAATCTCCACTTAGTCCATTCCATCCAAAGGTTGTCTGGTAGAGATAGATCGCTATTCAGCGATAATATCTCAGATTTCACTTTAATAGTTGTAGGTGAAGTACCTACCGACTATTGGCTCGGAAAATAAAAATAAACCTTGGTACGACATACCTAGGTATAACTATTTGCATATTAACACAAGCCCTTTGTTTACCTAATTAAGTAATTCCAACGCCTTTATGTGATGCGTACGAGGCGTCTGCTTGCAATACCTAATTAATTTTTTGCACCTAGCATTCCATCATATACAAAATGGTAGAAAATAAACATGGAAAGGGTTCGGTATCGAAGTCAGATAATGCTCGTACATTAAACTATATTTTTGATAATGTGATTTCTGAAGTCGGTTGGTGATTTGATTTTTAATCTAACTAAAGATCATAAATCATAAAAAAATATTATATCATGTCTGACAGCTTGTACGATTTAGGACTATTTTTTTAAATAAACTTTTCTTGATTATTTCATATACAAAAACAAAAATGTAGTCTAAGTAGTATTAACATGACATCCGTGGGAAGTGTCGGTCGAAAGGGAAATATAAAACGATAAAATTACATTAGATCATCACTATAAAAGATTAAAAAAACATGCAAACACCTCAGCTGACCATGTGAGCGGACAGTCTGCAGGTGGTATCGATTCAACTGCGCCATCAAGGGCTCAACTCATTGAATATTTTATACACGTCCTCGGAGCACTGTTTAATCGAACCTCAAATACATTACTATATTTGTAAGTCACATACTTCGTTGTTGCCTAATCACTTAGGTATGCAAGTCTAAATAAAGGCTGGCATGGCACACTAATGAAGTCGATGATTATTTTCGCAGTTAACCCCTCAATTGTAAAGCTTTCTACAACCACATTTACGTTTGTAAAGAGAGTTCGAGACTTTCGCTTCAAAAAACAATTTATGAAGTCTCTCGACACAAAAAAAAAGAGTTTCTCAATTCGTCGGTATGTTTTTTTTGTATGTATGTTTACACATCTTTGTTTAATATGAACCGATTTGAATGATTATTTTTGCGTTGGGTTCAGTATAGCTCCAAGACGGTCCGATTTCAGTTTGATTGAGGGCAAATAATTTTGAAGATACATCACTACTTTCAGTAAGGTAAAGAGAGAAATTTTGCTTGCTTCCTTTGTGACTCTTGTAAAATGAAGTAGACTACTTTTTATTTTAGAGTTCCGTTTCTGCAATTTTGTTTTGATATTGTGATTTCTGAAGTAGGCAAAAATTTTGTTAAAAAGTACCTTTTTTATTACCGAATGCATTATGTTATAGTATCGTAATAGATTTAATATGTTGCGAAGCCGGGACTACTGACTAGTAGAGTAAGTAGCTAGTAGAGTGGTTTATCGAGGACTGATCGGTGGGTGATATGCCTAAGTCATAAGTCATTTTATATTAAATTAAATTAAAGAATATTTGTATTATCTAACTTACCTAATATACATACTTTTATTTTGCGTGCGTAAAGTTTTTACTACTTAATACAACTTTATAAAATATACAGTTGGTCACAGGATTGGATTACGAGACCTTGTCGTTACTACTTAGGTACAGTCAGATGAAGATATAATTGGCTAGGCTGGAGGCGCTATCATTACAAACAACCATTAAAATGTCATTAAAATAGCTTCACATAATAACAAACATCATCCATGCTAGTTCGTACTAATATGATAAATACGAAAGTAACTTTGTCTGTTTGTTACGTTTTCATGACTAAAAGGCTGGACTAATTTCAATGAAGTTTATATTGGTAGGTTATGAGCTGTAGTTACTTTTTATCAAACCCTCCGTCGTCCGAGACACGGATGACACAATCACCTCCGCTAACGCGGAAGAGACTTCCGAGTCATCTACATTAGACAGAGCAAACACTTCACAGATACACCGACCTCGCCGGCGAGGTCGACGAGTCCCTTCAGTCGCCGCCTATACAAGGTACAAGCACGTACCTGGGCGTTTCTCTCCTATCCCTATCCTGGCAACAGCCCAAGCCGAGGTTCGTACCTAAGTGGTGCCCTTGCGCTAGTTGCCTCATCAAAAACTTACAGGGCTGAGCGCCTTCTGCGCTCGCCATAAGTTCAGTTGAGCTGCAACGGCCTCAGAGGCCAACAGCGAGATTAGTCCATTCGAAAAAAAAAGTTATTTTTTATTGACAAAACCACGCGAGCAGAGCGGGCGGAAGCTAGTTAGATATAAAATATAAACACGAGGAAACGGCGAAATGAATGCTAAGGCACTAACAAGTTTACCGACCGCAACTTTGAATTATTATTTTAATGGGTCTTGTCTCTTATCACTTCATCACATTGTAGATAACTAGCTACGTAGTACTTAATAGTATGGTGAATTAAAATGGTGCTATGCCATAAATAACCTACCAATAAACGTTTTCATTGGGGTTTTAAAATTATTATTATTACATAATTTAAAAAAAAAATGGCGTTAATTTTGTCTATATTTCGACAGCTGTTTTAATCCATCTGCTTAAATCCTGTTACTTAGGAAATGCCGTAACTTCTTAATTAAAATAAGCACATGCTTTTAATCAGTCACACACAGCGATCTAACTACGTAAGTTATACATAGCTTCTCCCTCGGCGGTCAGGCTAAATGATACTGTTACTACTACAGAGTAAAATAATATACACGTTCCAATAACTGTAATTCGGTGCGTTTGTTGAAGCAACTACCGCGCAGAGTCGAGAACGACTAAATAGCTAATTACCGCGGAAGATGAAATTGGCCAAATCGCCATGTTACTGTAACACAATGCATTATGAGCGGCACTGATTCGCTTTGTTATCCAGACTGATTGTTAGCCTTCATTGTTGAATTATAAAGCAATTGCCCATATGCACAATGCCCTAGTGAAACAAAAGTAGAGCAGGCAACTACTGAACGTTACTAACTACAGCGCATTCCTATGCGCTCGGGTTTATTGAACCCTTTACCAAATATTGTGTCCTCTGATATAATCTTGCATCTGGATCTTTAATCAATTGAGGCCTGAACCCTCGTAAAGAGGTTGTCGTCGTCCCGCTCGGTGCCTAGCACCAGTGGAGTAAGGTAGTAGGTAACCGTACTAACCATAAACGCCTTTCCTTTAAGAGCGCATAAGATAGTAAGTGAGTCGAATCCAGTCTACAGAGTAATCGTATCTGTACTTACGGTTTAGACAACATCGTTCCATGGCCACCATAGCGGTCGATGACCTCAAAGCTCCAATGGGCGGTAATGGAGCTTTGGGATCATTAATTTCTGAGATACTCGTAATGGACGCTTACAGACATACCTACTCTGGTAACGATTTTATTCATTCCATTTTGTCATGTGTCTCTTGTTTTAATTGGCCTAACAGTCATAATTAATATTGTAAGAAGGTTCAGTTTTTAACGTTCCAGTTAGTGTATGAGCTCATTGAACTTTACTTACGCTCGATTAGCGTATTACAAGCTGGTGCTTCATAAGCATCCAACTAGAATGGATAGGTCGATGATGTGACTAAGTTTTGTTTACGCCTAATAAACCTCTGAAAACACGAACTAATTGGTATTGGTAACCTACTTATTGTACCTACTCCTGGATGTCTAAGTCTTTTGTAATAAGTAAAATCAAGGTAAGGCTTGATTTACGAACGAACGATTTGAAAGAAAACCAACCAGAGATAACGCTTGTACTTTGATTTAGATAACCCTCTACTAATCTTCCGAATCTAATGAATATTGATTTATAGTTAGGGCAAATAATTGGTAACTTATATTCTCAAAGGAACGGTTTTCGTGTTCAACGACATAAAACTATCCGGGACTACATGACTCAATTCCGTTTAGTCCTGCCTTTCTGAAGGTGTGTTAAAGAACGTGACGAATTATGATACGTGAACACCTTGCCTAATGAATGCCACTAACGAAACCGTTTATCATTCCCCGGATCCCACCAAAGCTGAGCGAGTGAAATCAACCAATAGTTACGTAGATGACTTAATACGAGTTTAACGTGATTCTATTGGCGGAATCTACACATCTCTCCTCCGCTTTGTTTGAAACCGGCTCTGATACTAAGCTCAATCCACATAAACACGTAGTTTAATATTTCTATCCATTTTACATGTAGATCGCGCGACCGCCAGCTTAGATATCATATATAGATCTTCCTTTGTATGTGAGGCCATTGGCAACGATATGTTCATGATTCCAAGTTTCCAACTGAGATCGTGTGTTTATCGTGTGGTAGTTGAATGCAAGACGAGTTCAAGGAGAGTGTTTTCGTACCCCCGGTGCTCGGGCTGGACTACAATAGCCGGAGAGCTGGATGACACATTTAGGAAAAGTGTTTTAGTGCACTTGAAATCATAAAAAAATAGTGGGTATCAACTATGTGATTCTAAACTAAAATGAATCTGGAATTGAGAGTAGAGTAGGCCGCTTCCGGTTACTTCGCTCGCTACAACGCAGTTTACGAAAAATATCCACAAAAATATGTGTTTTATGGAACTTGGAATTATTTTAATTTTCTATTTTAGCATTTGTAGAATCCAGAAACAAAACTACTACTGACTATTTAAAAAGTTTAGAAGTATAACCCGACTCGTGCTAAATCAGAAGTGTGAATGTATGTATGTAAAATTCTTAGGTACAGATATTATTGTACATATCCAAAAGAATATCTATTAGCAGAATTTTAAAAGAGGAGTTTAGAAAATGAATTATGTAAATCTTATTCACCTAGTAATTTACCGACTGACCACGGAAGTGCGCTACGTCTTACAAAATGCAATACGCGATCACTAAGCTGTTCATTAATATGCGCTGTTTGTTGCCCCTTATTATAATAATACTCGTAGCACCATGCACCGTTATAGTATGTCCTTCATTAATATCTTGCAATCCTGTCCCGGTTTGGAGCATACCATTTTCACCATGACTTTATTCGTATGTTCCTTACGTGTAGTCTAGTTTTGTTAAACGCAATAGTGATATTTTCTCTTGAACCGACGCTTAATTAAATATAACTTACTTCAGCCAATTTTTTTATATTTAGTTTTGTTTATTGAAATTTATACACAGCCATTACGGTGTCACACCAAAGCGACAATGATACACCTATAAATAACTACTTATTCAAATTTAGACTAGATAGGTAGATAGGACTTATAAAATGCAAGACCATATCTGTGAATTTCAAATTCAAATATAGGTACTAGTGGTTACGCCCCGAACTGAGATCTCGCGAGTCTCCCCCGAAACAAATAAATATTATTCATAATCTTTGACTCTACTCTTAATAAAATAGTGCCACGAAATGCATAACCAACTAACTTGACCCACAGTTTCATTAAAATTACAGGTAACTGGAGTACATACATGTTAATTGGTTACTCATTTTAGGGGTAGAAATTGCAGTTATTCTGGATTTCAGGCTTTTCCCTATATTTGTGTCAAGCTACACGAATACCAAATTTCAGCACTGTGGAGTCACTGGTGTATGTACCCTGTGAATTTGGTCAATGTAGTTCAGTTCTTACTATGGCTAATAACTCAAAAACTACAAAGATTAAACTAAAAATAAAAACGGGGTCGAAATGTACTAATGAATACTTTTCATTAGACATCCCATTTGACCTAATAGTCTCATTTTGATTTTTTATTCCTTTTGAACCCCAATATCTCAACAACCCTCCAACATTTTTAGCTCATTTAGTCACACCAGGATTGTGCCAACACTACCCACCAATATATTAAATTCACGATTATCGGAACAACGCTTCGAAAGTTATCCTCGGACAAACAAACATTCGTACATACAACGCCGATTTGCCAAAGTTACTTTGGAGATCTCGCTTCGCTCGATCAATAATAAGCTGACGAAAGGCTCGCGCGAAAGGAGCTTCGCTCAGGAGATTCCTTGCTCTCGGGATCGCGAACGGCCTAGGCCTACTAAATTCGATGTAGAATGTTTGTAAATAAACCTTAACTTAAAACCACTTGCTTGGTATGGTATTGATTTTGAAACAGAATCTGCCATTGTAGTCGATTTGTGATGATTGCAATTCTGTCTGAAAACCTAAGTAGTAAACATCCTACATCGAATCTGGCCAGTGCACGGTGCTCGAAATTATTAGATTGTAATATTTTATTATCTTATTTTAGCATTCTCGCCTCAAAAGTCCAAAAAGTTAAAAGTCCTTTCTTTGTTCAATGAAATCATAAAGATTAAATTGAATCGTCATTTTATATCATTTAATAAGTAACGTCTAAGTAGTTTTGTTTTTTCTATTTGTTCGAGGAGTGCCTCCTTCTCCGTATAAACTTTATCTCACGCTCCCTCGTGTGCGCAATAAGCTTAAAAAGGGGTACATAGATTTCTCTTCACGTATTTATATATCGATTCTATAAATTAAACAGACAGAGTCAGAGAGTTTTGCTTTCGACCAGGTACTAAAAATCGCCTCTGTTTATGAATTAGTGAATGCATTGCTCTTTTGTAACACATATGTTGCAATGTGATCGAGAAACCGCAGCAGCTAGCCACTGAGCTATGAAATCATGCGGCCACGGTATGCCGACTGCACTTTCTCAAGTTCCGGGCAACTTGGCACCACTACCACTAGGGGCCAATATCTTGTTTTTGCCGATAAGAACTTGTTTACGTTTGTATATTACCGCCCGCCGATCGGACCTGTAGAATTAAAATGAGAAGAAATGTTGATTACGGCCACTTAGGTAGTTCTAATTAACTAAAATAGCACATAGTTAACTAATTACATGCGTGTCCTGAACTAGGGCCAGATTGTATAGATGTGAGTCTACATTCGCACGCGTCATTCAAAAACATCTTCGCTTGTTTGTGGAAAATTTCTTCAAAGGCATGCTATGATTCGTTCGCCAGCGAGTTATGATCTCTGTTGGCATACCTCTCTCTCGTAAGAGCACATTCCTTTTCAATTATAAGTTATCCTGTTCAAGGTCCTGTTTTACTTTAGTACGTCGCGTCGTTGTAATTTTTTCGCAAATATTAACAGAATTTTATATTATGTAGTGTTCTCTCATTATAGTCCTTCGAAAATGTTGATTTATTATAATAAGGTACTAGATTAACCCTGCAAGTACTGCGTGCGAACGTACGTACCTTCATTTGTATTTGTTTTGAAATAACTTTGCTAGACTTTCTTCTACTCTAAACGACAGTTGAATCAACTATCTCCAGAGTGAACGTGAACTTCAGCAGAAAGTTTTAAATGTGCCCGCGTAGAATCTGTTCTTAGGCAAGGTTGTTAGCCCTTTATCGGTCCTGTCCCAGGCGCGGTCATCATGCACATTCCACAGTTTAACGTTATTGCTCGTAAATAAACAATGGTTATGTCACTGCGCAGATAACGCCTTGTAATAAAACCTGGTACGTAACCTATCCTTGACAAGTTTATTAGCTTGGACATGGTATCGGGTGACGGTACAACAGTGGCTCATTATAAACATGCAATCACACTCGTCTGTAATGCAATGTCACTGCTCCTGTCCGCAGGAAATAAAGTGTACCATTGTGTACCATCCCTTCCAGCAGCGGGCCAACAGAAACCTAATGTGATCCTCAAGGCGACTTGCCTTGAGGATCACATTAGGTTTCTGTTTACTAATTGCTAAATAATGTTATGTTTAAATGTCTGTTGTTTTTCTGGGAGTTAATTCCAGTTCATATTTATATTTTATTGTACTTTCCTCGGAATAATCTGAAAGTCACGCTTTCGCTTTGTAGTCATTTGTTTACCTACATTAGATACTAGACTAAGTGTTTTATCGGTCTTTGAACAACATTTTTTAACAGTATTTTATGACAAAAATGAATCGAAGTTCTGATACAGCAGAAGCACATCTGAAACACACTATATAAAATTTGCCTTATCAAGTAGCAATACAAGTCCTCTAATGGCGGGTTCCTATATCCGTCAGTAACCAGCTACGACTCGTTTGTCCTTCAAAACCTGTCAAAAGTTTGACACTTTTTCAAGGAGATACGAGGCGTAGTCGGTTACTGACGGATATAGGAACCCGCCATAAATGATTCCGACATCGTCAAGTTTTGTTTACCATTCATAGAATTAAAAAGAGCATGAATTGCAAATGAATAAACACAAATGATCCTTCGATAAAGTTGCTGATGAGCTGATGACACAAATTCTTCGGAAGTGGCCACTTAAGACCCGCAGTTGTCTTGTATTTCCTCAAGTACCTACATGTGTAACAATGGTCGAACTTCCTAGAACGCTTGCTACGGTTTATGCAACGGCGGCATTATACTGTGAAAATGTTTTACACTTAGCTCTGGCTTTCAACAATAACACACATTGTTAAAGTAAGCTTCAATCCGATGAGTGTTATAGCTTCCGCCAACTGCCGACATAGAATCTGGGACAGTTAGTGAACATACGCTAAATAGTAGAACAAAGTATAATATAGCTAATCTAATATATAAGAATCGTTGTCCTGACTGACTGACATATAGACAACGCACAGCCCAAACCGCTGGTCCTAGAAACTTGAAATTTGGATGGTATGTTCTTTGTGGTGTGAAAGTGAACACTAAGAACGGATTTTTGAAAATTCATCTCCTAAGGATGAAAAATAAGGGATCAAAAGAGCTTTTTACGTTTATATGAAAAACCGTGGTTCTTGGGTTTATAAACTTGAAACTTGGCGAACATATTTTCGACAAAAATAAGAGAAATGGTATTTTTTTATTTTTTCAAAATTCATCGCCTGGGTGGGTGAAAAAGGGTGTTGAACTTTGTATGGTAAAACATTATTTCTAGGGTTAATAAACTTAAAACTTTACATAAATACTAAAGAAGGTACATAATGAAACATGGCATTGTTACTTTTTTGAAAATCAGCTCCTCCGGTTAAAAAGGGATGTTGTAGTTTGTTCTAAAACAATATTAATTGCATTTACGAACGTATTACTTTGCATTAATGCTTCTAATAGATAAATAATGAAACATTTTATCATGATAAGACCACCAGGGTCTGATGATGGAACCAGGAGGGAATCTACAGAACTCTATAATGGATAACAGTAGCTGTATCGTGTTTGGGTTCTATTAAATTGTTTCTGCGAGACGTTTCACGATACAATTGACTACCAGCGTCTGAAGACGGGGAAATCGACCGTTTCTAATCAACAATATCATCATCAATATATTAAATAAACGTTACGGGACTGACAGATTGACTGAAAATCAACGCACACCCTAAACCGCAGATCCTGAAGACTTTAAATATAGAGGGTGTGTTCTGTTGAGGGTGTACGGATGGACAAGGACAGGATTTTTTAACATTCGCACCCCAAGGGGTCCAAAATAAGAGTTTAAAATAAAACAAGAATCGTCTGTATTTCAGGTACCGTTAGTAGTATATAGACCAATCAAATTTTAAATGTAAATTCCCCTAATAAAATAAACAAATAGATATTTTAGCGCTTTCAGATATTTTCCTGAAACCAGTAACTTTTTAACAACAATAATAAAACCGACTTCAGGTAACAGAAAAAACAAACTACTAAACCGATTTCGATGAAATTTCTATTGGACCAATCTGAAAGTATATCCTTTCAATTAATAAAATAATTTTCCAAATCGGTTGATAAATGGCGGAGTTATGAGGTAACAAACATAAAAAATACAGTATAAAATACAATTTTATTAATTGCATTCGATATGCAGTTCCATATCAAATGCAAACACAAAATAGTTTCTTCGTTATGTATTTGAATTAGGTATTATCTGTACCTGGAGTCTCCTGGATAGTTTTTAGCTATAGTTGAACCGGGTAAGCGGCACTGTTATCGAAATAAAGTTTTTGGTTTATTTTCGATTAAAAAAATCATCAACAAAAAAGGCATGAATAAGATGGAGATGCCAAAACACTTTTTTTCTTATTTTTTCTCGAACTTGACTTTCCACGGCTTTAGTGTGAACAACTTTCACGTTTGATCGATAATGTTGGTAACACACTTGATGAGAAATGTAAAAAAAACTAATTTACATGTAGTAAATAGAAAATATAGGTCGACGACATAAAGAAAGTCGCGGGCAACGGGCAACTCCTGGAGGCGCGCAGCACAGGACCGGGAAGGGTGGCATTTACAAAGGGAGGCATACACCCAGCAGTGGGTACTTATGGACAGTGGATGATGATAATGAAATAGAAAATAAGTTAAAAAGTAGGTATTTGAAATATAATACTAGGTAAATGCTTTTGATTAATAAGTATTTAGATAAAAATATATTTAGATAATAATAAAAATAGTTATATATTATTTACATTTTAAATGCAAAAAAGTTAACAAGTTCGTCTTATTTTTTTATTGATGATAGTCAAGCGCTTGACTACTACCTCACCTGGTGGTAAGTGATGGTGTGATCGAAGATGGATCACGCTTGCCTAGAAAAAACCTATTCTTCTGGACTTGAAGACTCCGAGATTATACTGGTTCGGAAAAACATACGCTGGAAGTGAGCTCCACTCCTTACTTGTGCTAACAAGAAAAGTTGAGAAGTTTTAGAATAATTTTATTAATCTGAAGAGATATGGTCTGTTAGTTAATGACTAACTGGGCCCTGTTTAGGCAAGAAACTGTCGCGGTTCGTCGAAATAGTTGCTCATTAAAAGTATTTTGTATCCTAAAATAATGTATAAAAGAGAAGCAGATTTCATTATTGGTAGCGCCTAGATGCGGGGGTCGGCAACCGCGAGGGCTTCGACCCGCATGGAGGCGCGGGCGCCTGCGCGACCCCGCCTGGCATCGACCAACCCGGTTCCGACCGCCATCGCCAGGGTGCGTCAACACCCCAGAGACTCCCACCCAACTCTCACCCCCACATTGAACTCATAATCTGTTACTTTCGAATAATTCATCGATGTCTGCACTCACTTATTTAAATAATTTATTACCAAAAATATAATAGACCAAATATAGAAAATATGATACTGACAAATGTCAGTATCATATTTTGCGCAAAACAAAAAAAAACATTTGAATAAAAGAAACTGTTAATTATGAAATAATTTTAAGAAGCAAGAAAACTCGCTACTTTTTGCTCTAAACGTAGTTAACCGCTAACGACACGATTTTTTTGAAAAATAAAAAAAAATTACAACATATTAAGGAGAAACATCTCGTTATCTGTAGTAAGTAACCCATGTTTATAGGAGCCAATCATCAATGACGCCTAGTAAACTAGTGGTTCACCCAGAGGCCAGAACTGCGATCGCGCTTGTCTCTCAAAACTAAAAAAAAATGTCTTATAAAAATAGTGCCATGTAATCTTTACACTAACAATCACGCAATGCACGACCAACTTATTTGACATACAGTTTCATTCAAATAACAAGTAACGGGAGTTCATGTTAATTGGTTACTAATTTTTGGGGTAGAAATTGCAGTTATTCTTGAATTCAGACTTCAGTATAATTGTGACTATTGTGTCTTGTGCTATATACATTATAGTGAATTTTGTCAAAGTTATGTTTTTATTAAGGCGAATAACTCAAAAATTACAAGACTTAAACAACAAATAAAAACGTAGTCGAAATGTACTAATGAAGACCTTTCATTAGACGTCCCATTTGACCCTAAAGTCTCATTATGATTTTTTTTAATGTTTTATTTGTTTTATACCATTTTTTACAATTCCGGTTGAAGCCCTGGCTCCTGAACTAGCGTGAGCTGTATGCCAGAATACAGTTTCTTCCCACATTAAATGACAAAGAAAAATACATAAGTGGTACAATAGTTACAACGATAGATAAACAGTCAATTGATACAATACTACAATGATAGTTAAATACTCAATACAATTGTTTTTTTACCCTTCTTGAACCCCAATATCTCAACAACTCCCTTGAATACTCAATACAATTGTTTTTTTACCCTTCTTGAATCCCAATATCTCAACAACTCCCTTGAATACTCAATACAATTGTTTTTTTACTTTTCTTGAATCCCAATATCTCAACAACTCCCCCACATTTAGCTCATTTACTTACCAAATTTCACGATGATCGGATCAACGCTTCGAAAGTTACCCTCGGACAAACAAACATACATATAAACAACGCCGATTTGCCCAATTTGATTTGGAAATCTCTTCGCTCGATCAATTATTTGTGTGAGATGTATGACGGTAAATGTATACTAGGGTCTGATGATGGAGCCAGGAGGAAATCAATAGAAGTCCTTAATGGATAACAGTAGAGCGATCGTGGGTGAGTGTGCTTTAGACCACACGACTGAAGTAGAACTTCTGCTGCTGCCTGCCATCTGTTGTGGAATAGCTGAACTTTTTCGTAATCGAAGCTGATAGATTCAAAATACGAAACGTCGTAAATACTTTTTTTTATCTATAGCAAAAGTTTGTATAATTTAGGCTAATTTGGGATAGGAGATATGCGACAAATCAACTGGCTATGAGAGAAAGAAAATGTGTGCTCGCACCTCTCTCTCTTGCCCCTACAGTAATATACGAAACGTAACTCTATCTGTTTCTATCTTCACTAACTTATATCTCCCTCTCAACCTCCGTTCGCACTTTTCGTAACGCATTCACCAGCTTACTCCTCAAGTCAGCGTTGCGTAAAGAAGTTTTACTTCAAAAAGTAAAATGAGACTATCCGGTTATATGGCACGTTTAATAAAAGGTTTTTGTGATTACATTTCGACCCCGTTTTTATTTTTAGGTTAGATCTTGTAGTTTTTAAGTTATTACCATAATAAAAACTGAACTTTGACAAAATTCACAGGGTACACCAGTGATCCCACAGTGCTGAAATTTGGTATGCGTGTAGCTTTAGTGACACAAATATAGGGAAAAGTCTGAAATCCAGAATAACTGCAATTTCTACCCCAAAAAAGTGTACATAATCAATTAACATAAACTCCCGTTACCTGTAATTTGATTGAAACTGTGGGTCAAGTAATGGTTAGGCATTTCGAGGCACTATTTTCATAGACAAAGATTAGAAATAATGTTTTTGTTTTTATGGGAGACTCGCGAGATTTCAGTTCGGGGCGAACCACTAATTCCCGGCGGAACATTTCCTTACCGTTACTAGTTATTATATTACGAGCATATGTGAGACATTATGTTAAATTGTTAAAGTATAGCGATGTCGCCGCCACGAGGCACGCTCCGGAGAGCGGGCAGACGTGCGGGGCGGGAGGGATGGTCGGCCGCTGAACCTCGCCAGTCGAAATCAATACAGCTGCTCTCCCCGCTCCCGAGTCTGGAGCCTGTCGCTATGGCAACGCGAGCAGATATTCCGAGCTCCTAGTGAGCCGGGACGCGCCGGCCGCCTGCCCCGCTCGTCCCGTGCTTCTCCCCGCCGGCGCCGCCCAAGCCCGCAGCACCCAACCCTTATACCCTTACTTATCTATCTACTATTCCTTTGTTACAACAGATATTGAATACAACCTGTTGTCACCACGTGGCTGTAGGTGACGGTTGATAATAAGCATCTTGGAAGTAAATTATCTTTAGTACTCTAAATATTGCAGTAAAGTATTTGTTTTAGGAAAATTAAACACTCGGACAAGTCTCCTAAGTAAAAGATGGGAGGAAGAATATAATTCATGCAAACCTTCATTATGGAGCTTTACTTTCACGTAGTAGTTTCACATTATCTCAGGCTACCTAATACCTTAGGTAGTCCGAGATAATGCGAAATGACTTAAACATTAAAAAAATCGGTTTTTCCCTTAACGGAGCTCTGAACGAAATTTGTTGGGCACTAGGTATGTGCTAAAAACTGTTTTATATATTCTTTCTCTATTCCATCATCGCAATGAATGAAATGCACTCACCAGGCGCTTCCGAAATAATTATAACACCGGCGAAATACATTTGTTGAATTGCCACTGCAAAACAATAAACCGCAAAGCGATTGTCTAAAATGCTCGATCTGCCACGGGATAAAGAAGGAAACGTTCAAATTATATTATGGTTACGCGTTAATGTATGTCGCCTGCATGTAAGTTCTCTACAGGCGATATAATCCTCCACAGAATGGCTTGGTAGATGTCTCAAGTTTTGGTTAAATAGTGGAATTTAACGATTTTCATGGTTATTCTGCACCGTTCTACCCAACACTTTTTAATAACACGGGCTCTGTTCCCTCTTACTGCGCTCAACTAGGCTTTAAGGCCCGCAATGCTGTAATTAATAAGACAAAATGCGAATGACACTGCAAAAGGAAATTGCGAATGTTATGAATTTAGTATTAAACTCCATTTTTTTATAGAAATATTATAATGCGATGTTTGCATTGTTTCAGAATGTGGATCATAAGGTCAAATTCCGTTCAAAGAAAGGCCAATTGCCGTTTGTGGAGCTGAATGGAGAGGAGATTGCCGACAGTGGCTTCATCATCAAGCAGCTCTCCGAGAAGTTTAACAAGGACTTCGATGCACGTAAGTTATTTTACAGAGTTGAATTATGTATCCTAATTACCAGTGACGCATATGCTATGTTGCCTAAAACCTCTGACTCATCTTATAATTATCACCGAGAACAAACAGGATCCTTAGTTAATGAACATCCACTCTGTATTTAAGATGGACTGCCACAAAAGTCTGTAGGGAATACGGATTGATGGTATCTGCATTATAAATTAAAATTAATTTGACCATCAGATCGGACGGGCAATGTTGACCATTTTCCTGAGAAGAGATGTAGGTACTCCTCCTCATCTATGTAAGATGAGTTTTACAAAATAATTGTGTTGTAGTCGAAAATTTTGATATTTTGAATTAGCTTGATATAACTGTTGTGATTTTGCAAAGAATAGGTACATGTCGCATGGAGTATTGGAATAAACATGTGATTGTTTATGGCATTGGTACAAGCGATTGCTTTAAATCGGCTTTATACTATGCAATATTCAGGAAGGCTACATGGAAGGGTAATAAAGTGTAGAGATACTTAGCCAGTTAGCAGTAACACACTAATATTACATGCAAGTTGACTTGCTGAATGTCGTCTGTCTGAATTTAGCATGCTAAATTAGCTGATATAAGTCTTTTTGTACGACTAATGTGGCAAACCAGCTTACAGCCCACCTGATGGTAAGCGACTACCGTAGCCTATGCACGTTTATGACACCAAAGGTATCAACGCGCATTGCCGACCCATTAACATAATTAAAAGCCCTTTTTAAAGGGCCCCAAACTGGCCCCAAACACTTGATAAATATAAAATAATTCTGTCTTTATATCCTCCTGTCGTATACGTACTTCGTGTTTTGTTATGTACTACGAGGGCTGCTATTTATGTATCCGGAATAAAATAAAATAACTATCATTGACTGTTAAATATGGTTTTATTGCTTTTCAAAATATTCGCTATGATGATCAATGCACTTTTGCATTCGGTGAAACCAGTTTTCATAGCACTTTTTCCAATCGGAAGACGGTATCTCCAAAACATGATTTTTGAATGCTTCAACGGCTTCTTCTCGGGTTGAAAATCGTTGACCACGTAATTTATTCTTCACGGTTGGGAATAAAAAGAAGTCGTTGGGTGCCAAATCAGGGCTATATGGCGGATGACCCGTTAATTCCACCGTTTCACCCTCCAAATATCGGGTCGTTTCACCCGAAGTGTGACAGCTTGCATTGTCGTGATGGAGAATGATTCTGCGTTGTGGATTATTCTTCCTGATTTCTGCAAAGACTTCTGGCAAACAAATGGTCGTGTACCACTCTGAATTAACAGATTTACAATTTTCTAGGGGTACGTAGCCACGTGTCCATCTATACCAAAAAAACAGGCGACCATTTGCTTCAAAGTGCTTTTCGCACGAGCAACTTTTGTTGGGTTCGGCTCATGTTGGAAGACCCAAACTGTTGACTGTTGCTTAGTTTCGGGGTCATATGCATAAATCCAGGATTCATCACCTGTGTAGATATTATATACAGCTTTTGATGCACCACGATTGTATTTTTTTATCATTATTTTGCACCAATCGACACGAGCCTGTTTTTGATCTATTGTCAAGTTGTGCGGTATCCAACGCGAACAAACTTTTTGCAGCCAAGTGTTCGTGTAATATCTTATGTATACTCGTCATACTAATGCCCAAGATCGCCTCTATCTCTCGATATGTCACATGACGATCTTGCATTATTAGTTTACGCACTGCGTCGATGTTTCGTGGCACAACAACTGATTTAGGCCGACCATCTTTAATTTCGTCCGTGAGCATACGACGTCCACGATTAAACTCACTAAACCAGTGATACACAGTAGTCTTTGATGGTGCTTTATCCCCAAAAGTCGAACTGAGTTGATCGATACACTGCTGTTGAGTTAGACCACGTCGAAAATCATAAAAAATCATCGCACGAAAATTTTCTCGAGATAAATCCATTGTGATAATGACACGCAATTTTTGAAATCGCGCCACACAATGAAAACAATTGACAGACGGACGAAATAACCTGCATTCTACAGCCAAAGAGTTCCATTTTCAAACGTGACAATTTCTTTTTAAATATTATTTATGCAGTGGCCAGTTCCGGATTCTTAAATAGCAGCCTATGTACATATATTTTAAATGAAAATAAAAAAAAAAGGTTAGCTGGAAGAAAATGCTAATTAGCGTTATGTTCACCTGTGTATTATTTTATTAGTGCAATAAAGAATTGTCTAATCTAAAATACGGGTAGGGCTAATGGCTAGTATTGTTGTAAAATAGGTTTTATTCAAATTCATATTACTATAGAAAATTTAAGTCGCTATAATATCAATGAAACAGCCTATATTATATAGGTTAACCGATAACATCGTCGCAAAGGCACGATCGATAAAAATGGTTTATTGGAAGATGTATTGATTACTGGATAAATATTCAAGCTATTATTAAACCCAACCTCTAAAATCAGTTAATACAATTCCAGATGTGTGTTTTAAATAATGTCTTACATAACAAAACAGGTTGTATGTTATTATTTTATTAGTAGGACCAAGCTGCAATATTCTTATTTATTCGTCTCAGAAGTTGGGCGTTAGTGAATGCGTCAGTTTTTAGGGTTCCGTAGTCGAACTCGGAACCCTTGTAGTTTCACCATGTCCATCTGCCTGTCCGTACGAACCTTTTTCTCAGGAATGTGTGGAGGTATCAAGTTGAAATTAATGTATACTATCAATACTAATATAAAGAGGTAAATTTTGTGAGTTTGTTGCAAAGCAAAAGTTGCTACTTGCAAAGTTGTAACTAACAACCGTCTTCACCCTTCTAGGGATGTTATATTTAGCCCGGCTTGCACAACGACACTAAAAGTATTTAGCGACTAAACATGTTTAGCCACTAATTACGTTTAGGCCTCGTTGCGCAAGTCGCCCTCAAACATAATAAATTTAATAGTACATTATGGTACTAGTGTGTAATGTTAGTGATTACCGCTGAGGCGTCATTGAGCCCGAGCGAGCCGTTAGGTGCGGGTCTTAAGAGAGCCGAGGACGGTAATCATCAATAAACACGTGTATCATACGACGTTTTTCAACACACTTGTGAAGAAAATAATACTAAAAAATAATTTTATTTAGTAATTAGTAAATGTGCATTTAGTAAAATTATAATTAACTGTTTTTGATGACATAGCGGTCTCATATAGCGGTCTCATCAGATAGCTTATTCACTGAAATACTTTCATGTTCTATTGTTATTTGAGATGGTTCATTATTCGTGTAGGTAGGTGAAATCCAATCATTGGATGTACTTGGTGTTTCGCCAGTAGGACGCGCCTGGGAATCAAGTCTTATTCTTTTTGTGATTTTTGCACAAATTTAATTCTTGTTTAGAATGGAATCTTCTACGTATGATTCTGCTACATTGCTAGATCGCCATCCACCATGACGCTTCATCGTCGCTGATGTCACTATATCAGCTCCTGAATTAGCTAGCAATGTAGCTGAAGTTCTTCTGAAACTATGTCCAGTGTAGCTCTCAGCATCTGCTAAACCTAAAAACTTAGCGATTTCTTTAGGCATAGAACCAAATTTGTTTATACCTATAGGCTGACAGGTACATTTACCATTCTGGTACGGTCTTATTTTGCTTTTGGTGAACACAAACTTTCATACTTAGAAATTTCATAGAATGGATCGTGTATAGTGAATGACCTCGGTATTTTATTTTTCGTGATAGGTATCTTCACTAAAAGCATCTGGTCATGGTTTTCGGTGTCTTTTACAGTTATATTTGTTAATTCTTTTATTCTACAAGCACCAGTTACACCAAATATTAAAGCAACCTGGAAAAAAGAAACAATTAAGTTCAACACACAAAACACAGGCTGAAGTCGGGTAGATATTTAAAAAAATTTTAAACAACCTTAGTAGCCAGATATTGGTTATCTGGAGCATCTTTTATAAATTTTTCAATATCGTCAGACGATAAAACCTTTGATTTCTTGCTTCTAAATCCATCAGATAGTCTCTTTATATAAGCAGACAAATTAGAGTATGTTTTTAAGTCCATTCCATTCTTTGTTCGGACTGTACTTTTTAATATTGATTATATACTGTATACACCACAAAGAGCTACATTTGTACTTAGAAGATAATTCTTTAAAGTACGCATTTACACATTTTCTGAAAAAGACTGCGTATTCTTGTTGTTTTGCCATTGTATGAATTTTGGTACGCTAATAGATACTTTTCCTTGGAGTTTTCAGGTAGTAAACTTTCCATAACGTTAAAGGCTTCACATCTTATATCAGGCGGTGTACAACATAAATAATTTTCTTCATAATTAGTACTGACATTTTAAGTATTAAATAACTTTCAACAGTGAAAACGAGTTGTGAAAATTTTTTCGCAATGGCGGGAACATTAATAAGTTTGCATAAGCGCGCGTATCTTACAATGGCAATCGGCCATAGACTAAAAGAATGGGGTTTCTTTTTTTTGGCTTTTCGCGGATAGCGTTTTGGCTACGTACAAAATGGGGAATTTCAAGTTTTCTTTACTACAGAAAAAAACAAAAGTTATATTTAAGTGAAAGTTTTATCTATTTAAATACGAGGTTGCATGAAATGAGCAAGCAATAGGTACATTAATCTATTGGACGATCACGATCTTTTGTGTCGAAACTTTTTTAAGAACAAAGCAACTCAACCAATCAAATAAAAAAAATAACTATAACTCACTTGTGAATAATTGCAATTAAAAAGTCACAGTTTGATTACAGGTGTTATTATGTGCCTAATTACGGTGAAATTAGAGCCACTTTATGAGCAAGTGTGTGGAAAAATATATTTATCTCATAATTCATTATTTACCTTAAGTATTTATACCGAGTTTAATTTTATTCCTGTGAACAACATTTTTCATTCCAAAGTTTTTTTCCCTTTTAATGTGGGGATACTGAGTCACCATCAGACTTGGTCACTCCCTTGTTCATACGAAAATAATTACTTTTTACCTCTTTTCACCCGCCTAAGGGATTGTTTTCGAAAATTCATTTACTAAAATAAACATTCGTTCATAGTTTTAATGTTTATTCTACTAAAGTTAACACTATACGGTATAATAAGGTAACACTTATACCAAAAAATAGATATATACAGACGTTAAGTTTAGTACAACGAGCGAAACCAGGCGCGCTTCTGTATCTATGTATTTTATGATAAAACGTCGTAATATCCGTGATGAGTTCGTTAGTGGTTCTAAATATAGATTATTATAAACTAATATGCATAATGGAGTAAGTTATATTTGATGAATATCCGAACCTCCCATCATTCGTTTGTATTTTAGGTCATGATGAGTATCGATTTCGTGTAAATTAGGTTAGGTCATTGCTCGGTAGGTCCTGGGAGTGACCTGTATTCAGCTCTGCAGATCTGGGGCATCGCGCAAGAGCATTTGGCAGACAAACTTAAGCCCCTATGAATTCCATAAGGATCATAGTTGCCTTCAAAACTTACTTTTCAATGATAAGTTCGAACAAACAGACACACACTTTTACTAAATACTATGTTCCATCAAAAACATAAATGTGAAATGAGAGCCAAGTTCAATATTATGATATATGCCTTGATTGTTGACTTCAACGACAAAAAAAGTGAGATCTAAACGGGTGCCAAGTTCAATGGTCAGTCATGAAATTTATTTATAACAACATAAAAAAAATTATAACAACTTAAAATATTATTTCTTCTTATAACTTAGGTTAATATATTGAAGCCTAATGTCTGACTTGGCTAGTTTTCATATACGAATTATTGAACTTTGCTCTCATTTCACATTTATGTTTTTGATGAAATTTTATTTTACCCAAGTACGAGTGATGAAAAATTTTAAAGTTACCATGCGCACAGATGTCATTTATTTTTATTGAACTTGGAGGTGGAAAAAGCGTATGACCCACCTGATGTTAATTGGTAGGTCTAACATTTTCGGTATAAACTGCGTAAACGATTCTTCAGAAACGAAAACTCTCGAAAGCGCCTACAAACCAAGCTAGGTCGTCGCGCATGTGCAATTGCACGAAACTAGGTAACATATAAAATAGCTGAACTAGGGTTCTGTTCCATTTGTAGGTCTGACATCGGAGCAGCGAGTGCTGGCCCACGCGATGAGTTCTATGATTGAGCACCATCTGTCTTGGGTCGTGCTGTGGTGGCGCGCTAAGTATCCGGATAGCGTCATCAGGGGGTACCAGGTGAACCTGCAGAACGCACTCAACACCCGCCTGCCCAACCCTCTTCTCAACTTCTGCTACAAGCTCACTTCGGGACGCAAGGTAACGTTATGAGCCTTTATTTATTGTTTACTTACTTTTTTGTGATTAACTCTTATCAGTCTTGTTGCCACGACCCGTTAAAATAAATAAATAAATAATAAATATTTCTGGACATTACACACAGCGCTATCTAGTCACAAACTAAGCAGAGCTTGTACTATGGGAACCAGATAACCGATAGAATACTTATATACTTTTTTTTTTTTAAATACATATATAGAAAAACATCCATACCCGGAACAAATATTTATAATCGTGCAAACATTTGTTCCGCGGAGGGAATCGAACCCGCTACCTCCTACGTCTCAGCCGGCTATTCGCCCACTGCGTCACGGAGGTCGTCAAAATAAATCGGTCAAGTCGTTTATTAGGAGAAGAATTACTAATATGCGTGGTTTGTAATTCTTTTCCCCCTAAACAGCTTAACCTATATCGATGATATATATTATGATTGAATAAGGAAGTATCTATCTTCATAAAACTTTTTCTCGGAGAGAGGGGTTACAGCTGCGAGTATTAGTGGTCACGATGCCCGCGAACCCGCTGTAAAATAATTGGTTCTGTAAACAGGTTTTCATTATAAGTGTTACATAGATCTTCAATATTCTGTTGTCACACACATCCGAGCTACATCCATAAACACATATACAGTTTGTGGTGTGCGGTTAGAACTCTCAATACAGCGCTGTGTTGTACTTCGTCAACATTTTTGGGACCGATGTAGTAACTTATACCGTTCTAAACTACAACAGCAGCGCTATAAAGAGCGCACTCATGATAGAAACCTAAAGGTCGGAGACCTAGTCGCCAAAGAAAAAGGTTTTCCACCCCTTCATATGGAATATCTGCAGAGTGGCAGACTTCCGCACATCCCGAGGCGTGGAACGCCGCGCCGTAAACAATGTCTGCCTACTCCCACTTGAGCCTGACCTCATCCCAGAAGAGGAGGAGCATCATGCAATTGATCTAACGATTCCCAGAAGATGAGGAGAAAAGGAGTATTGAAAGAAGCCTTTAAAGGCCGCCAAAAGTGTCCAAGCCACAGTTAAATACTCCAATCAACAGCCAGCTCCAGGGACAGCTTTTGACAGGGAGGCTCACAGTGATATCGGTTTGGAGCATGGACGTTGTTAGCGCAAAATGGCGGATGTAATGACGCAATTTATGGCGAATCACAGGACATCGTTGTCGTGCTCACGGTGACTCGGAACGCTTGTTAGCGCGATGATATATATGTTAGCGTGATTCGGAATGCAGCCTAGGATGTTAACCCATGACCATACCGCCTAGTCTGGCATCAATCACGCACGTGAGTCTCCCTCAGTCGTACTTTTTTCGACCATAGATCAAAAATGAGAGGCAAATGGCTCATAGGTTATTTAGCCACAACATAAAACATTCAATATTTGTTTTTAAAAACACTACTAACATACTGCTATATACATATATCTATATCATATTAAAAACTGCGGTTTACTTTAGTTTTCATAAATAAAACAATAAAAAGAAGTATAGACTATTTGTAACGCGTTGATTCAATCCTTCGCTCATTCCGAAGTTCTCTACACTTCAATAGTGTGCCGAAACATAAACAGAATGGTGATTGATTAATTTTTAAAATTTTATGGCTAAAAATCATAATTTTCTTAATAAAAACTATCCCTTGTTTTTTCTCATTAAACACAATATTTCCTTAATAATCTTCATCCAGATCGGTCCAACCTTAAGTCGTAATAACTTAACATACAGAGACATAGAGAGAGAGTTAATTTCGAATTTATAAATTAGTATGGAGATGAACGTTTACGTGCAACAGGATGCAGGTGCTCAGAGAGTGTGATTCTCCTTCCGGGTTAAAAATCAAGCGCCTGATTCGGTAAATTACGCTATTTATATAATATCAACCCAGTTACCAACTATGTCGTTTGTTTTCGCATCGAGTTTTATAGACACCTTTGACTAGATTTATAAGCGTCGGGTTATT